>CM067219.1:70221660-70851856 GCA_034190945.1 Octodonta nipae
GTCCAATTTTTTCATCCAGTTTTTTCTGTTGAATATTTCTGCACATCATATCGATTCCATGCCATATTTAAATGTGAATGATAAGTCTGTATTGGAGTAATACACAGTTTTGTTAAAAGTAAAAATAATTCGTTAAAAAGTGAATATTCAAAAAACCTATAGCTGTTATTATTCTCACTTTGCATTCCTTTATTGATTCACTATATAAATAAAATGTTTAAGTAAAGTTCTTTATTCTTATTAACCATTCATTGTGTAGAGGTTAAACTTTTTTTACGTTATTTAAAATTATAAAATGTCGCAGATAATTATTACGGTTCTATCGGTGTAGGAAAAACTACCCTCATCAATTCTCTAGTAGAACGATTTAAATTAGTGAAACCGTCCTTTTTGCTTCAGCATTTCGTAGAGAGTTTCTACAAGACGATGATATAACAATCAATTAATACGTTTTACACCCTGATACTGAAAGAAACATTTCTGAGGAAAAATGTGAGATTATTCAAAATTTTCAGACTAAAATTATTAAAAGCTGTGAATCGGAAGCAATACGGACTAATACATTTTGTGAAAGTGTTCAATGTACCACAAATACCCTTTGTATTTTAGAGAGATGTGTAGTCGACAGTTTAAATTTTCCAAAAAAACCATAACAGAGTTTAATGCACAAATAAATTTGCTCCACTTGATATTGAGCACAAAATATTACCAAAATTTGTGAAAATTGTAATTTATTTACGTACAACTTGTAACGATGCAATGCAACGCATTAGACATAGAAACAGACCAGGCGAAGAAAAAATTACAGAAGAGTACATTAACACTGTATAAATAATTATGACAATAATATAGTTGATTATTACCGACAGATATATCCGGAGGCTTTTATAATGATTACATCAAATCCAAATGCTGATGAAATATTTACATGTGTTTAGGTATAATGTTTGCAGAGGTACATTAATAACAATTTTTTTTAATAAATACTTATATTTTTTTTATTAAATGAAACAAATTGAATCAAGAACTATATGTTTTTTACCAATAATTGTATTTCATTAAATAATTCATGATAGTTAACATTAAATAAACATTTTTGTCAAATATATAAAAACGTCGAATGTCTTTTAACGATATCGTATTGTCTGTTATTAATAGAATTCATATTTTCGTTATCAAAATATTAGCCCTGCCAGCGAAGACGCGTCGGCTCGTTTAAATAAATATTTTCTCAAGAAACCTAGAGGTCTCTCTGCGGAATTACTATTTCAGAAGTATCTAATTCTATGAACATATCGATTAGTTCAAAAAATTTTTTAGCCAATAATATATCAGATTTGCTGTGAGTAAATAAAATTATATTTGAATTTTTTAAATGTTTGTTTAATACTTGTTAAAAATTGAAAAGCAGATGGAAATGGTTCGTTTGATTGGTTTCCCAGTACTAAGGAAAAATCAGACAATATAAAATTGATGTAAAATTGTTGTTCGGTGTTAAAATCCATACTTGATCGAGTGCCATTTGGACTTTTTTCAATTTGATTAATCTTTTTATATTTTCCAGCTTTTTTATCGGCAAAAAATCCAAAGAACGTTTACGGCGTTTATCTATTTTGGCTAATAAATCTGTCATGTTTTATAAGTTTCTTATTGTGTTGTTCAACTTATTAGATCTCGTACAAATACATTGGTTTCTTCTTCATCAGCTTCTAAGGCGGGATCACTTGTGGGGTTGTTCTTTTTGATATTTCCGACAACAACTGTATTGAAGATCCATCTCCATATAATCCCAATAATCGCTGAAAATTGTTTAGAATTGGATATATTTAATATATACAATTCATTAAGACAATGTCATTGGAAGTATCGCAGACCGTGGATTTGACGTTGCTCCTATTATTTTTGGAATTTCAAATAAATGTTGTTGAACGATGGCTGTTTTAACACTCGATGTACTACTGCTACTCTTTATATCCGGTGCATAACAAATGGGACCTACTAGCGAAAATGCCCCTATTGTTTTTTCACCGATTACTTGAACCATGGTAATATTGCCCGGATTCGCATAATTTGTGTTACGTTCTCCACTAATAATTGTCGAAGCATCAATTGTTAACAACATTGGCATGTCGAATATTGTTAAATCATCAGGATAAATTATTTTTGTAGAGTCGTTGTCTTCGGTGCTGTTTTGTACTAGTAATTGGTATACGTTCTCAGAGTTTAACATTTGAGTTATATTTTCATTTTGTTTACCCAAAAGTTACGAATGGTAATAATATCTGTACTATTACCAAAAAGTAAGTCAACAAACCCTTGGCCATCGCATTAGACTCGTCCGTGTTTAAAGCCGAAGTATAACAAGCACTTAATACACTCACCAAGTTATCTTTGTCTTTTATCCAATCGGAATAACGTATTGATCTAATAATCGGTGCTATCGTGGTATATCCTTTAGGTGAGTATTCATAAAAACCGGTGTTAATTTTCCCGAAATGCATCGCGAGGAACCACTTTCGACATTGTCAATTACCCTACATGATATTTCTAAAAATATAATTCCCAAATTTTGCCAATGAAACAAACATATTCCAGAAATTACTACTCCTCTACATTTAACACCACCATAATTGGATGCAAAATGATATAAACATATGGTGTGCTCGTTTGATTTCAACTCGTGCTTAACTTCATTAATATCTAAATTGCGTTGCATTTTTTTCAAAAGTCTTCCAACCTGAAAATTATTCTGACTGTCCCAAAATGAAAAGTCTGGCGTTGATTGCGAATTATTTGTCTCGTTAACATCTATATCGTCTGCTCGAAACGAATCAAAATTAGCTGAGGTATTAATTTGTCTTTGTGTTACTTGTCTAAAAGACATTATAAAAACAATGCTAGTTTCTATTTACCAGTTTTGTATTCCTGTCTTAAATTATATATAAAATTAGTTGTTTAATTATATCTGGGTCAATATATTTTCTCGACCTTCGTTATTTCTAAAATGATTTTCTCTTACGATTTGATGAATTTTAATTATAAATAAATCAGTTGGCAAATCTTGTTTCCATCTTTGATAATTTTCAGATCTGCGTAAAACATCAAATGTTGTTTGCATATTCCACATGAAATAAAAATGTCAATAAAATTGAAAAACTCTTTTAAAGATTCACTTTGAGACGAGCCATTTTCCAATTTCCAGCTGTAAGATGAAACCACAACCAAAGATTGGACCGACGTTGTTCCAGGATTGAATAATATCATCTGGTAACAGTTCTTCAAAAATGAAAAGTGTATTATGCGTTCCATCTAACGATTCATACATTTCATTAAAAAAAGATTTCATTTCTTTTTGAGAGTGATTTTTAATTGTTCCGTCTTTTGTTTTATGGTATCAGTCGAGTGCGTTTCCATTAAAGCATAAATTTCATTAAATTTTTTTTATATAATTTCGTTATTCCATCTAATTTTACATCAATCAGATTTTCATTAAATTGAGTGCGAGTTTGAACGTTTCTAATATTTTGGGCCGTTTCAAATGATAAATGTATAAATGTTTTTAATAATTGATTTAAATTCTAGTTTAAAGAATTTTCAATTATTTCCAATATTTTAATATTTTCATTAGGAATATTTTCAAATTGAAGTAGAATTTTTTTTTCTAGATTTGTATAATTTATTTTTAAAAAGAATAAAATTTCGCCCAAGCATATGGATAACTTCCAATAGAATTCGACTTTGTTATTTTTAATAAAAACACACTCATTATATACTCGTAATATATTCTCCCAAAGTAATTTCCATTCGGGAGAACCACCCATATTTATTGATTTATGTACACTGGGTCCGATAAACCAGTATTTTATCTCGGGATTCATATTCATAATAAGAACAATGAAACAGAAGAACAGTGCAAAATTTGACTCGGTGAATGACAGGTTATCACAAAATCGTACTGCAGAAGATGCGTATTCGGCGTCTTTACTTAAAATATTCAATTCTTATGTAAACTATTCGGATCAAAAAAATGCGTTGAGTAGTAAATTTGTTCCAGACGGGTTAAAAGTAGCATTGATAGACGCAATTCAACAAGCATCTTATAACGATATAAAAGATTTAAGTTTATTGTGTTTTGATATCGAAAAATATTCAACAGAACAATTATTATGGCAAACTTTGGCATCTCGTATACTTGAAACTATTATTACACCCAAAAACCAGTTGTTTTCTGAAAGATATATCACATAGTATCAAATATCGATTGACACAAATTACAGAGAAAGACATCTCAATGTTTATATGTAAATCTCGAAATAACAGATCAAAATGTATAGATGGAGTAAACGATTCAAGTTTTCTAACATTATTCGAATTTACAAACGGAAATAAACAGCGAAATCCCAATAATTCGATATTCATACACAGTTTAGAAAATGTGACAAGATACATAGTATTGTCCTTTTTAGATTATTTCATGAAAAATTTGGAATCATTTGTTACACAATCTTTTACAGATAATTTAGTAGGTGATTCAGAACAAAAGAAAATTATTTCAAATTTTCTAAGTAAACATTTAAATAATAATAACTGGAAAAATAAACTACAGTCTGTAATTCAAGAAAATGACATATTCGATGATGATAATTCTTCGACGTCTTCAAATTCATCTCGTGACACGATCATAAGTAACACAACAAATACTTTCGAGAATTTACATAAAACAAATATTTTTGAAGTTACTGACGAAACACACCAATATAATAATGAACATATTGAGGTTTCTGAAAATCCAAATGAAAAATATAATAATTTTAACTTTGACACTTTTTCCATATCTCCGAATCCTTCATGTGATGTAATCATATTAAACAACACCGATTTCAACCAAACTAAAAATAATTTAATACAAAATTTCGAAAATATAGACGAAGCGAATGTTTCCAAAGATTCTATGGAAATACATCAAAAAGATGACAATGTTATTGACTTTGAAGAAAGTTTTTCAGAGAATTTAGATCAAGAATATGAAATTTTTAACTTTGATATAAATAACAGAGACGAAATCATCAACGAAATTTTAGTCAATCAACAGATAATTTATTAAATGAATCCAATGTTTTTGAAGTTATTGCTCAAGTACATCAAGAAGATGACGATACTGTACCGAGTACGAAGCAACAAAATTCTAATCAAGAATATGATATTTTTGATGATAACCACAAAACTAATTTATCTGAAAAAACTATTTTAAATAAGGAGAAAGATGATATTTTAGATTGTATTCAAAATATGTACCGAGAGTCGGATAAATAAATGTTTTAAATTTATTTCTACATGAATACAGTAATACAACAAAAACTGAGTGTAAATTTATTTATTTCTCATTTTTTTATTATAATAAATATTTGTATCTATAATTTTATAATTTGAAACTAAAATGCCATTTCTTATTGGCAAATTTAAAAAAATTCTTTCAAATGCACTGTTAATTTGGTACTGTTTACATTCATTTTTATTCGTATGGTTATCTGGGTATTCTAAAGTCCCATTTAATTTTGCCGTTTCCATTATACCCGCCTCAGAAATAACAAATGCCAGCGGTCCAGTGCCACACTTGGATAGACCGTTCCTTTTCAAAGATTTGCCTCCAATTTCATAGCTCATTGTTGAAATTAAAATTGCCATATAATTACATATATCATCATTATCGTTTTCTTTCTCGGGTTTATAACGATCCGTAATAAAACAATAGAGAAAAGTTATTGAATTCATAATATTCAGATCTCTGTCACTGAATAATGCCCTATTGCTGGTAAATATTAAATTCATACAATGTTCTTCAGTTAACTCATACAATTTTTGCCACACCGTATCTTCATTTTTTTTTGAACGTACACCACAAAATAAATTTCATTTTCAGAATTTTCCAGGGTATTATTTATTTCCGTCAACTTAACAGACATACTATAAGGTAATATTTTATTTAATATTGAGTTTTTAAATCATCCACTGTTTTATATGTTGTGTCGTCATTACAAAAGACATATATATTATAGATGTGTTTTTTATAGATAAAAGCATTTCATATTTTGAGGTTGACATGTACCGATCAATATCGTTGGCCCAATTTTCACTTGAATAAAATTGCATACTAATATCATTTCCCTTTTCAACAATAGATTTGGGTTTTTTAATGTCAAAATTATCTTGTTGTAAAAAATTTTTACACATGATAATTCCAAAATTTGTACCCGGTTCTGGTATCGTAAACTGATAACACTGGCGAATTTTATCCAATTGTTTTTCCTTTAATATCCAAGACCGGGATCGGTACGACCAGCAGCTTCCAATTGTCTGATATATGTACACAATGGCAATACGTCATTTTCATTTTTTGCATTGCATTTAATAAATTCTTTCCATTTTTCACTTAAACAAAGAAAATTAACGTTCCCGTATCCCCGTGACATGTTAAGATTTTGTTTTAAAATTACTTATATATACATAAACCAAGGTGTTTTATAAATTTATTACAGATTTTAATTGTGACAAATTTTCAAATCTTGAAAACATTACATACAGATATTCGGTTGTTGCCTGATCGCAATCTAAATACACATTACATTTTATTGTCATTCCCTGGCTCTGAAATGCATTTTCTGTAATAGTAAGTTGAATCGGAAAACCCCAATGTGGAATTATTTTACCTCCCTCGTCTTTTATTCGATTATCTAAATTACTTCCTTGAGGAAATAATCTATACACCGTATTTGTCAGCTCATTTTTTACAACTACACTAGCTAAAGAAGTACCACTATATTCTAATTTTTTTAATGTTATAATGCTGCCATTTAATAATTCGTATGAACCGCCAACTTTTCGCAATAGATTTTTTGTAACTTTGTAAGTAAAACCAACAATTAAATGTTGGTTAGATGTTTTTACTTTATAATGAGCAATATATTTTTTTAAAATTATTGGATTAAATGTAGTGCATAAAGACTCGTACAGTCTATTCGCGAACCTGGTATTAATTAGATTGCACGTATTATTCGATATTGTAATAATTTTGAAAGGTATATTACAAGATATGTTATTTAGCAATATCGATTCTTTTTCTATAATGTCAATAACGGTCGTATATTTATCTACAGTATCTGAAATGTCAATTTTGTGGTCTGTAGCTATGCAATGATTTTTTATAAAACAATGAAGTAGACGCTGCCTATCTTCTAGTGAATGATCTGCATGTTCCCACATGGTTTTAATTAAACTTTGTAGATTGCTATCATTGGCGGATCTTATAAGATTTGTTAATGTATACTCAAAAACATTAGCTTTTCCATATAATATTTTAGCGATATCAACAATGTTTTGTGGTAACGCGTCCCTTTGAATGTCGGCGTTATCATCGTGGCTACAATTTGTAGGTTTATTGAAATTTATAGGTTTACATTGGTGTCGATCACCAGATATTAAAAAAATAGTTTTGTCAGATATTTCATTAATAGATTTTGCTATAATTAAAAAAGTTGCTGGTGAAACCGTAGAATATTCATCGATAACGCAAACATAAAATGTGTCTTCTACCCTCCGGTTTGTCAAACATTGTCTATAGGTTTTTAAAGCATTTGCGAAATCACCGAAGGACGTATCTTCGTTATCGCGTATGTATATTCCTTGACATACTCTAGCTATAGTAGACAAATATAATTTATTTTCTTGTTGAGGAAACGTACCATTGTAATTCGCATGATTTTTACAAGTATTTTTATAAAAGTTTTCTAAAAGAACGTGTTTTAAATTTATAAAATGAAAATGACCGTTACAGTGTTTTTGAATATATTTTAATACTTCCGTTTTTCCCGTACCACCCATACCATTTAAGAAGATAACCGCTGTTTGATTGTTTTGATTATATAAATGAAAAAAGATTGCTCTTTATACACCTCTAAATGTTTATGTTTGATTGAATTTTGTGGTTCTGAATTTATTTCAGAAATACATTTTTTTGTTACATCATTTATCAAACGTACAAATTGTTGTTGTTCATTGTTTAAACTATTCCAACCGTCGCACGTGGGTATTTTGCATTTCTCAATCAAATCGCAATTAGAGGCACTCGTTGAATGACAAGTACATAACAAATCAGACGGTAATAACGGACCACTCTTAATTTGAGGAGATAATACTTCTACTTCTTTCGTTTCGAAACTTTTCAACAAATTTACTTGGCAAGTAAGTGCGATATCTTGGACGTTTGTACAATTAACATTTTTCGCACCAATAAATTCAAAAGTGTGTTTCGTCATCGTTATAATAATTATAAAATACGAGTGCATCTATTTATATATTCTTCCGCCCCTCTTTACTGTGGATTCCATGACGAATTAAATTGTCGTCAACAGAACGATATAAATTATCATCTATAGAAACGTACGCATCAATAAATTGCACTGGTATGTTACGGTTTGTAAATAATTCCGGGCATCTCGAAACGTTTTTAATATTTTTTTAGTAACCTTTTGGTGCTTATCAATATTATAAATAAATGTTGGCAAATCGTACTCGATCTGTGCTTCGGCCGTTTCTAGTTCTAATGAATTGTGGACATTTAACTTTTGAAATTTTGTTTTTGAAACGGCTTCTCTAACTTTAATAACAACTGGCCGTTGGAAATATTCCGAAACTAAAATACCACCTTTGCAAATTTTCACATCACCGGGATATTGTTGAATGTGTGAGTGTTTATCAGAATTTGAAATATTAATCAAAGATACTTCATTAAAATTATTTATACATTCTGGATCACAACATCGATCGCTTTAATACATTCAATAAAACTATCTGTTGGAAAAAATTCTAGCATATTTTTAGGAATAGCGATCCTTTGGTTTGACATGTTCTCACATAAATTGATTATTTCGCATTTGTTTTTACGAAAAATGTGTAAAGGAGGACAATTTTTTACTTCATAAAATGGATAATATTTCAAACATTTAAAATATTTTGTTTTGTCTTCAGAATGCTTTAACATCGCTTGTGGAAATTCCAAACATGTTTTTAGTGGTTCAAACAATTCCGCACATTTGCCATCTCCTGCATATAGGGTATTTGATGGACACTGTTTTAAAGAGAATTGTTTATTTCGACATTCACCATATTCATTAAAATTAAATTTTTCACCCCAATTTCCGTAGCCAGAAAACTGTTTGAGTTTGGAAAACATTGCATCATCGTGTACCAAAGTTTTAATATTGCTACTATCTATAATTCCACTTGTTGGAATGGGGAATGTTTGTACTTCATTTTTTAATACATCACAAACGGTATCGTTCGTTTTATTTTCGTCATTCCACATAAAATTTTATTTAAATTAATGGTGATATTAGAAAATGTGTTATTTTCCTGATATTTTATCTTCAATTCGTTTGAACTACGTTCTACTTTATAATTATGCATCTGTTTCAATATTTTTGTTTGACTAAAGATTCCTTTATCGAATATAAATTTATATTTACCACCCGTATCTAATGGTAAGGGTATAGATTTAAAAAATTCAATTTTAAACAAATCATTTTTGCCAAAAACTATTTATAAACATAAACTGTTTTTAATTGAGAATTGACAGGTATATAAGGAAAATAAAGAAAATTTTTATTAGGGGTTTTAGATAATATAGATTTGCAATATTTAGCAATTAAAATTGTTTTTTGATGAGAAACTAAAGAATAAAAATCTAAAGCATCGCGTTTTCTGTATACATTTAGTATAATAGTAATAAAAAGAAACATTATTATTAATATTATCAAATACATTTTTTCAGCTTTTCTTAAAACAACAGTCAAAACACAACTATGAGTTCTGCAGCAATAACTTCCGTTTCCCAAAATGAAGAGTATTTCATTAAATATGACTCACTGCCCCCACCGAAACCAATAATAATTTCAGTGAAATATAAAAATGGTGACACATATACGGATATGAATTCTTTAAACAGAATATGGATATTCAATGTAAATAATGATCATGATGGTCTGTATGAAAATTGTAAGCAAGCGATTATTGATAGTCGCCCAACAACCAATAACATAAACGATAATGAACCATCAAATTCGAAAAATGTCAACAAGGAAATTGACAAATTATTATCTAGAGCTGAAAGCAAAGAGATATTTAACAGGCCCATTCAACCGCTACCAATTGAAAACAACGAAAATGAAGATATATATGAATACATTAATGAAAAGATGGCTACTGGCATTAAGAAATACAAACATTTAAAGACGGCATTTCTATATGGTATTTGTAGCTGCCTCCCCCTATACATCATACTAACATTCTTATATATCTTTACGTATAACAATAATGATAATGCTAACATGGCAAATGGCCAAAACATGCCATGTAAATTAAATTTATCCATGGAGGAATTTGAATATTTAGGTCTAATTTTCTCAGATCCATTTTTAAATACCTTCGACCCAGGCACATCAGATGACACTCAAAAAGTATTAACATACCCCGTTAATTTGGCAGAAAAAAATATGTTGAAACGCTCTTTGTTAATAATTTTAAATGAACATCTCAACTTTATAAAAATATCACATCGCGTGTAGATATTTACAACCAAGAAATTGATAAACACTCCAATTCGGTGAATTGTTGTTCAAATCAATTGTGCAAATTTAAAAAATCTATACAAAATTTAACCAATAATACTTTTATGCAAATTTTTGTTACATACAATGATATATTTTTTAAAAGATTTATATATACCACAAAAAATTTTTGTGAACAATATTTTTTATTATTATATGATCGATCTTTAAATTTAACAGATATCGATTCTGAATACAAATAATTTTCTCGTAGGCTGTTATATATTTTTGTGGTTAGTCATAAAATATTTAATAACTTTATGTTACATGTTATAGAATATATAGATAATAATAAATTTTGTCTGGCGTAACATCGTAAACAGACTGGCGTTTGGTGTATTCAAGCGATGTGTCATGTGCATAAACAAGTTACTAAACGGTTATGAGGGGATCGTATGTACCTCTCATAACCCCCCAAAAGTAAGAATATGTACCGAAAAATGAGGATATTTTACCTTTTGGGGGGTTATAATCGCTTTTTGTGACCCGTCTTGCCTCCTACACCAACACCGGCGTCAAGTATGGTGTATACACCTGGCGTATCAAAACATCACACCAGGTGTCTAATGACACCACACCGAGCGTATGATGACACCACACCGGGCGTAAAAAGACACCACGCCAAACAAATAAAGACACCACCAAACAAATAATGACACCACAATCGATCAAAGGCGCAACACGTAACATTAATAAATATGAGGTTTGTAATTTATAAGAGAGCTTATAAATATGTCAGACACCAAAGAAAAAATAAAATTTCATGTCCAACCGTTTTATTATTTTACCAATTCGGGTAAATTGTATCGAACCAAAGATGTTGTACAAATTGTTCTTAGTCAAGATGAAGCAAGAAATACATTAGAATTAATCGATTGTTTACTTAAAATTTATGATTTAGAAATTATGGATAATACATTAACATTAATAGAAGCAAAAGAAATTATAGAAGAAAAATTGTATATATTTTGGAATGCATTTATTAAACCACTTTTACATGATCTCACAACAAAAGATAATAATTCTCTAAAATGTTTTATGATGGCATTCGGTCAAAGTGTAGAAATGTTACAAAAAACATTCAATTCTATTTTAATTTATAAAATGTTAATGTATCATTTTAAAAAAAGATATTCATTTCCTTGTATATATAAGAATTTAAAAAACGTTCAAAATGAAGTAGATTTGGCATCTACTCTAGAAAGATGTTGGGTTATTTTAGACGATATACTTTTTTTTAAACCCATGTTTTCAATAGATCAAAACTTTATTATTCTTTTCATTCAAATTTTTATATTAAATAATGCAAAAATATTTGTATCGCACGACGACAACAAACAATCGTCTAATGTACAATTACATGATGCTCCTCATAATCGTTTAGGTTGTTTTGTCCAACATTGGTTGTTACAAGGTAAAGATTGCAAAGTATCAAATGTCTACAATGAAATTCTAAATTATGATTTTTTCTTGGAAATTGCTGATGATCTTCGACACTATGTCATGAAAAATAAAGCGATATACAAGTTAATAGTAAAAGACGATTCTTTCAAATTAACTGATGACCAAATGCATTCAGTAATTTTAAATGAGCGAAAGGGATTTTTAAAATCGTTTGAAGATTTGATAACGTTTATTAATGATTCTGTGAAACAATCTCTAATGGCAAAATACCAAATAAAACCTTTTCTTTTAGATGAACTCGACTTTGGAGCCATTGTACTCTTTTTATTATACAAATCATTCTGTTTCGATGACACACATATAAATCAACGGCATTTAAACTTGTTAAGAACTCAGTGCATGATGCAACTGGGTAATTTTTGCAATGAAAGTACTATAAAGAAATGTATAGCTATAATTTTAGCTGAAAATTTTGTTACCGAAGCGACTATAAAACTTTGGACCAAAAATCAATTTATTCTGTTGTTAGAAAAAGCATATGAAAAGATACAAAAATATAAAGAAAAATATACAGACAAACCAATTTTAATAAAAAAATAACCATTTCATCTGCTGTATTAATATTTCAAAATAAAGGTTAAATATGACGAAGGATGTATGAATTGTATGTGCTTCTACAATTCAAATGAAAAATAATTTAAGGCCATTTGATAACTTTTAAGTTGCAGAATTAGAAGCGAGTCCTTTTTTATATACAGAAGTGCTGGATTATTTCTTATACCTCCTTAAAATATTAATTAGTACATTGATTATTATATGTAAATCTAAATTGAGTCATTTCTTCAATGTTTCAAGTTGATCAATACTTGTAAATTTACATTTAAATCAAGAACAACATGCCAAACGTGATTTAGATGTAAATCTACAAGTATCATTAAACTTGGAAAATTGATGAATTATAATCAACAAAAAATCTTATATAAAGAATTATAATTTATATATTTCTCAGTTAGATTTTTATTTTTCGGAGCAGTTAAAATAGTTTACAATATGTGTGAAAATGATGCCAATGGTATAGTTTTCCTAGTCGAAGAAGCGATGCGTTTGTACGAGGATAATATCTGCAACGCGGTCCCTTTGATTGACAACGTTTGGAGTTCAGATGAGAGCGCCATGGAAACTGAGGACTCCACCGATGAAGACGACATGGAATATGTTCAAAATGATGAAGATTTGATTCCTTTAATTGAAGAAAGCATAAGTTTATACAAAGAGACCTGTCAAGCAATTGATGCAACTGAAGCATTTGTTCGTTCTAATGATAAAGATGCTGGCACGATTCGGTTGATCCAAGAAACTATAAGTTTATATGAAGACGTTTGTGACTTGTTTCGGTTAATTGAAAAAACCGTAGACAAATATGTAGACAGTCGTAAAGCGGTTCCTTCAACAGAATCAATGAAAAGCCAGTAGTCTTTTCGTTTATTATATTCATTATAAATGTAAGAAATGATTTTGAAAAATTATTGAAGATACGAATGTAAAAAAATCATAATTACTTACTGTATATTAATTTAAATTGACTTACGATGCATATTATTTGAAGTAATTCTTTATACAATAAAACATTTTGTAAATAAATAAAAATATGTTATTAAAATAATCAGCTATACGAAAAAAATTTTTTCTCGAATGTAACTGCCTTGGGAAAAAAAGTTGTGGAGTTAAATTATACATTTTCTTGGTGGGTAAATATTTAAACAAATCAAAACCATTTTTATACGAATACTGGCCCTCTTCGATTAGTCTACATGTTGAGCTATCATCACATTCACATTTATTTAAAAATCCAACAGCCATGGAGTTTTCGAAATTTAATGCAATCATAATAATATACTCCACATCATATATATTGTTATGATTGCAATTTGTAAATATTATTTCAAAATGTTTATTATTAATGCCGTGATTTAATAATAACGAATAGTACATTTTGTAATCTTATACAATTGATTTAAAGAGTTCTTCAAATATTTGTTTGTATGTAAATACATTCATGTCGTTATTTTTATTTAAATTATATTGTTTTAAAAAAATAATCATTTTTCTTGACGAGTTTCTTGGTAAATTATATTTTAGTTTAGCGTGTACTCCTTTATATTCGGGAAAGTTTAAAGCTGTTTGTATAATTTTTGATTCCTCTTTAATAACAAGGTCTTTTGCTGGCTCCATATAATTCAACTCGACAATTTTTAACATATTCATGCCCAATAATAAATATTCTTCATATAAAATTTGTTTCTCCATTTTAAAGAAAATGAGTGTGGCATATAAAAAAACTTTATGTTCAGATTTAGCTTAGGAGTCGTTATATATGTATCTAAAATTAGGAGGGGTGTTATGACAGTAAATTCACAAACGTATATGAGCAAGGACAAATACTTTTACATCTAAAGTTATTACGTTTTTATTATAGTTGTTTAACTAACGTGGTTTGTTTTAGTTGATGTGTCATTAAAGCGAAAACGCAGTTCTCTGTGGGTAGATTTCTCGGAAGAAATGGACAAGTGTGATGATATCTGGTTAGCATTAACAAGCTTTGTGACAAGCTCAACTGGGCATATGGAAATAACACATCCATTAAATAATGACCAACCACCGGTTGTATGTAATCAATCCACGCCAGAGCCGAAAAATGTTATTTCTACAAGGCTAAACAAAACAGAATCTCAACAATTAGTATCTCAATATGTTTGTAGACCATCACCAACTGGAAAAAATGAACAAATTGATAGACAAGTTGTCAAAATGCCTGCTAAAGAGCATCATGATTTACGAATAGTGGAAGAAAAAGAAATGCAAAAATTGATTGAACTGGTATCTCATTACCCCGGCTACCAACTTCCACCAAAAAAAAACGTTAAGACATTTATTAACAAAGGTTTATAAAGACGTAATGGTAAAAGTACAGAAACGAGTGTGTATGGGTATATGTATTGTCGCCGAGTGTTGGTGGTTGGACTTCCAGAAAAAATGTAAACTATATAGCCATTATAGCCCACTTTATAAATGACGAGACTAAACTTCAGTCCGCATTACTAACTTGTATAAATTATAATGATCGGCATATTGGTAAAAAATTATTCACTTATTTGACGAGGTGGAATATTGTCAATAAAGTTTCTGCTGTCGTTGGAATAGTTAAAAATTTGTAAAACTAAATTATATAAATATGTACTTGAAATTTAAATAAAATAACCAAGATTTTATTTCTGTTTTTATAAAACGACACGACAAAAAATATTCGAAATAATTTTAGTAAAATTCATGTAAAAACGAAACAACATTGTTAAACAAGATATTCAACGATGTTCGCGATAAAAGTTTTGTGTTCTAATTTAGTAGTGGTTTGTGTTTTGCTATTCAAAAAAAAATGAGAATTGGAAACTAATGCTGGAAAATCTCAAGACAGAAATATTATTTTGATAATAAATTAAAAGACAAGTAATTCAAATCGAGAAATGTAAATGACTAAATTCTACTTATAAATTTTGTAATTGACATTTAAATACAAGTTTTATTTTTATGGTTTTATCTTCAAAACGGAACAACTAGAAGACTTAAAGTTGACGTATACAAAAAATAAAAAATGAAGAAAGATATAATTTTAATAAAAATAACCAATGTCTAAATTTGCTAATCTGCTTCCCTCCTTTTTTTATTGTCGTTAATCACTTTCTCAGTTTATCGTTTGAATATTGCAATTTTCACACACTCCATTTTTGTATACTAAATATATAAATAAAAGATTTTTTTCTAAATTAATTAATTTTTTTTAAAACACAAAACAATATAAAAATTATTATAACATAGCAAAATTAAACCCATTCACTATTCTGAAATCTCGTATCTTCTATTTCTTTTAATAAATAATTAATGTCTTCTTGACTTTCTTTATTGATTGCAGCTTTTTGTTTATTTTTTGTGTCCAAATTTGCAAATCTTATTCTTTCCATATTTCTGAATTCGCGTCGTTTGGTTTTTGTTAAATTTGCATATTTTCGCAAAACGGGCTTATTTTCAATAAATTCTGTGGGATCGTAGCTATTGTAATTACAATCATCCCACGATTCTGTTGTCAGTACGTGCCTGTTGTAAATCGGGTATCTTGTTGGTTGCTCATCTTCGTTTCTTGATAGTGGATATCTGCTTTGATTTAATAAGTACAATACATCGTCCCTTTTCTCCGGGCAATTTTGATGATGTTCTTCCAGTTTGTCTTTCGGAATTACATGTCTCATATTGAATTGACATCTTTTTAGATGCGGATAATTTTTTCCACATTCAAAAATATGTCTTCCAATACGTTCTTTTGTTACCACATGATCTGCATTATAGGGACATTTTTCACGATCATCTTTTATTGATTGCATGATTATGTGTATAGTAAAGTAATACTTTGAAGAATTAGAAGCGAGTCCTTCTTTATATACACAAAGTGCTGAGTTCTTTCTCATACCCCCCCCCCCTAAAATATTAATTGGTACATTGATTATTACATGTAAATCTACATTGAGTTATTTCTCCATTTTTATTATGTATTTTTTCTTAATTATAATTCATCAACGTTTCAAGTTGATCAATACTTGTAAATTTACATTTAAGTTAAGTTTAGCACAAAAACTTTAATTACCATAAAATAAAATCTTGAATTAATTTATTCAACTTTTTTTTGATCCATATTTTAAAATAAAACTGAAAGATCATTTCTGTAAAATAATTTTTCATAATCTTAAAATTAACTAGCTATCTTCTACAATATTCAATTTTAAATTTTATTTACACTCATCAATTATAAAATTTATATTTGAATCTTAGAGCACAATTTTTTATATGAATCTCAATTAGAATTTTTAATCAAGCTTTATGTTTCATTTTTTTAGTCTGTAAATCTTTTGGTGAAATTATTATTATCTTTTAAAAAATCCATGAATTGAATGTTTACACAACCAACTTAGAAAAAGCTTGTTGATTCACAAATAATTTTTTAAACGTTTAAATTATTGGAACTAGATTTCGTTTTTAAATTGCAAAACTTTAAACACTATAGAAATAAAAACCGAAATATCTTATAATACATATTTTATTTGTGTTAATTTAAATTAAATAAATATATACAAGAAAATACAATATTTAAATAATACAGAGTTTTTTTGTTAACATATTTCAATTGCTTCTTCAATCATCCCACGATTCTGTTGTTGGTACGTGTATATTATAAATCGGGTATCTTGTTGGTTGCTCATCTTCGTTTCTTGACAATGGATATCTGCTTTGATTTAATAAATACAATACATCGTCCCTTTTCTCGGGCCAATTTTGATGATGTTCTTCCAGTTTGTCTTCCGGACAATTACATGTCTCGTATTTAATTGACATCTTTTTAGATGCGGATAATTTTTTCCACATTCTAAAATATGTCTTCCAATACGTTTTTTGTTACCACATGATGTGCATTATAGGAACATATTTCACGATCATCTTTTTTTGATTGTATGATAATATAGCGTTTTTTTGTTAACATATTTCAATCATCCCACGATTCTGTTGTCAGTACGTGCCTATTGTAAATCGGGTATCTTGTTGGTTGTTCATCTTCGTTTCTTGATAGTGGATATCTGCTTTGATTTAATAAATACAATACATCGTCCCTTTTCTCCGGACAATTTTGATGATGTTCTTCCAGTTTGTCTTCCGGAATTACATGTCTCATATTGAATTGACATCTTTTTAGATGCGGATAATCTTTTCCACATTCTAAAATATGTCTTCCAATACGTTTTTTTGTTACCTCATGATGTGCATTATAGGGACATTTTTCACGATCATCTTTTATTGATTGCATGATCATGTGTATAGTAAAGTAATACTTTTAAGAATTAGAAGCGAGTCCTTCTTTATATACACGAAGTGCTGAGTTCTTTCTTATATCCCCCCTAAAAAATATTAATTAGTACATTGATTATTATATGTAAATCTACATTGAGTTATTTCTTCATTTTTACTGAGTATTTTTTCTTAATTATAATTCATCAACGTTTCAAGTTGATCAATACTTGTAAATTTACATTTAAGTCAAGTTTAGCACAAAATATTTTATTATTACCATAAAATAAAATCTTGAATTAATTTATTCAACAATTTTTTTTGATCCATATTTTAAAATAAAAACTGAAACATCATTTCTGTAAAATAATTTTTCATAATCTTAAAATTAACTTTTACTATTCGACCGAAAATTATAAGAACAAAAATCTTAGGAAATCTGCTATGAATGAAATATCTAACAAGTTAGGAATTCAAGCTAAAAAAGTAAAAGATAAAATACATGATCTTCCTTGTCAATTTCAAAGCATCAACAGAAAACGTAAACACACCAAAAGCGGTTAAATAGCAATTTTCTGATGCCCTAAAATCTATAAGTGGACCAACAAATATTCTTCTATCATTTTTGTTGGCATATCACTCCACAACTCACAATAAATTTATCAATAATATATTTTTGAAAAATTAATTTCGTTTGCCTCTTCTAAATTACAGAACATACTGTGGAAACACCACATTCAGAAACACTTAGTCTCATGAGAGTATAATTTCATAAGTTGCATAACTTTAAGTGTTTCAAAGAAATATCTCATGTTTTGTGGAAACATATCTGAGATAAATATATCATGAGACTAAAATCTCACGAGATTTTAGTATTTAGGACCTGTTTCTAAAATTAGATGTAGAAATTAATGTAGTTGTAGATAACTAAATTATATATATGTGTGTGACAAAAGGAGGGTACTGTTATATATTCGGGAGATTTTAAACACCCATTACATAAACTACTGCATTACTCAAACATGAACATGGATAAAAGTACTGAACCACCACCACCGAAAAGAGCAAAAATCATTAAAGATGCACCCAGTCACCGTAAGTTACATTTATTTTTATGTAAAAACTAATTTAAAATATTTATAAAAATGTAATTTATATTTCAGAAGATCAACTTACACTTGAAAATTCAGAGAACTTTTCAACAATAATGGACCACAAACACGAGTCGGATCAATCGTCGGGTGATGAAACAAACCTTTATAGAGAACTGAAGGCGTTGTTCGAAATTATGAGGGAGGAACAAAAACGTCTCAATAAATCAATTTAATATATATTTTTGTTATACCTATTTAGTAAATTAAAATAAAGTGTGTATTTAGAACATGTATTTATTATTATTTGAAACAGATTGCTAAATGTATATTTCAAAAATTACAATTTTGTTATCGACGGACAATTTTCTTGCTTCCACGAGGAATAGATCTTGACGAGCTCAGTGGACTTGAAATAATTTTAACAATTCTCCGAGCACTAAAACTCTTCTGCATTATATGGTTAGTCTGTTGTTAACCACTTGCAACATTACGTTTGTAATGTCGAGATCTTGACAAAGAGCCTGATAAGCAGTTAAACTTTCCATTTTAAAAATTAAATATTCTAGTCAATATTTAATTTATAATTTTTACGATTGCTTAATTTAAATTGACTTACGATGTTATTGTAAGTAATTCTTTATATAATAAAACATTTTGTAAATTTATATCATAAATAAAAATGTGTTATTAAAATAATAATTCAGCTATATGAAAAAAAATTTTCTCGCATGTAACAGCCTTGGAAAAAAAAGTTGTGGAGTTAAATTATACATTTTCTTGGTGGGTAAATATTTAAACAAATCAAAACCATTTTTATACGAATACTGACCCTCTTTGATTAGTCTACATGTTGAGCTATCATCACATTCACATAAAAATCCAACACCCATAGAGTTTTCGAAATTTAATGTAATCATAATAATATACTCCACATCATATATATTGTTATGATTGCAATTTGTGAATCTTATTTCAAAATGTTTATTATTAATGCCGTGATTTAATAATAACGAATAGTACATTTTGTAATTTTCTATAATTGATTTAAAGAGTTCTTCAAATATTTGTTTGTATGTAAATATTTTCATTTAAATTATATTGTTTTAAAAAATTTTTCTTGACGAGTTTCTTGGTAAATAATATTTTAGTTTTTCATATACTCCTTTATATTCGTATGTCTTCTCCTCCTCATGAACGAAGGCTTCTCCAACAGTGGTTGTTTTCCGATATCGTACTATTTTTTCTAGAGCTTGTTCTGCAAAATTTCATACCTTGACAAACTTTTTTGTAAATTCCGCATTAAAATTTGTTGGTTTTGGCATGATGGGAAATCTTTAAAGAAAATCATATAATAAATATATTAAATTTTTACTTATTATTTATAAAATTAATGCTCTATCTACTCACAAAAATAATTATTGATCCATTTTGGATTCAAGAAATTGTGGAATTAAGCCAGGGAACAAACAAATGTTTTACACAAAACGTATTCAGTGGTACATAAAACTTTTTATAGGTGTACAAAACTTTATCATCAATCGGTTATTAGTTATAAGTTTTTCTAAGCCAAACTTTAACATCAATTATCAGATTGTGTGTGTGTGTTTGTGTGTGTGACTGTGGTTAATAGAAAAAAAAAACAAAAAGCCGATAAAAGACATTGTTGCAGTTTGTGGTTAGAATGAGCAAGAATAAAAGAAATGTTGGCATGATAACACACATCTAATACTATATTTACAGTGCCTAGATATATTTTTCAGGATATGCGGATCAATGTATTTCTCAAGATACACCCTAGAAAAATAAGATTTTAAATTTCACTTAACACCAAGCTTACATATACCTACACTTATTTTTTAATATTATGAATGGACTTCCGTCCACCCAAAATACCCAGCGAGACCCAGTTTGGGCTCGCTGGTATACAGCTGAACTTTTAATTTTTTTTACGAATTCTTCCCTAAAACATATGTAATTAGTTTATAAAAGTTGATTCAAGTTGTTTACACTTGCTTGTTCATTTTTAAAAATAAGGTTGCATATCCTGAAAAATATATCTAGGCACTGTAAATATAGTATTAGATGTGTGTTATCATGCCAACATTTCTTTTATTCTTGCTCATTCTAACCACAAACTGCAACAATGTCTTTTATCGGCTTTTTGTTTTTTTTCTATTAACCACAGTCACACACACACAAACACACACACACAATCTGATAATTGATGTTAAAGTTTGTACACTAAAAAAAAGTTTGGCTTAGAAAAACTTATAACTAATAACCGATTGATGATAAAGTTTTGTACACCTATAAAAAGTTTTATGTACCACTGAATACGTTTTGTGTAAAACATTTGTTTGTTCCCTAGCTTAGAAAAACTTATATATTTATTCACACTATCACATTTCCAACATTCCTGTACTTTTTGCAACGGATTTGTTTCTTTTGTAGCAACGTTTCTACTTCAACAGTTCAATCATTTCTAACTACCATTTCTACGGCCCTACCCTTTGTAAAGGTTTCAACCATTTCTAGCTTTTGTAGTGGCTTCAACCAGCCGTTTCTGCTATCAAAGTCGTTTCTACGGGACGTTTCTAGCTTTTGTAGTGGCTTCAACCATTCTACCAGACGTTTCTACTGTCCCAGTCATTTTTACGAGACGTCTCTAGTTTTTGTAGCGGCTCCAACCAGCTGTTTCTACTATCCCAATCGATTCTACGGGACGTTTCTAGCATTTGTAGTGGCTCCAACCAGACGTTTCTGCTATCCCAGTCGTTTCTACGGGCCATTTCTAGTTTTTGTAGCGACTTCAACCATTTCCAACAGCGCTTTCTAAGTTTCTACGGGCCATTTCCAGCTTTTATAGTGCGGCCAACTATTCTACCAGACGTTTCTACTGACGCAATCATTTCTACGAGACGTTTCTAGCTTTTGTAGTGGCTTCAACCATTCTACCAGACGTTTCTACTGTTCCTGTCGTTTCTACGGAACGTTTCTAGCTGTTGTAGTGGCTCCAACCAGCTGTTTCTACTATCTCAGTTGTTTTTACGAGACGTTTCTAGTTTTTGTAGCGGCTTTAACCATTTCTACCAGCCGTTTCTATTGTACCAGTCGTTTCTACGGGACATTTCTAGTTTTTGTAGTGGCTTCAATCAGTCATTTCTACTGGCCCAGTATTTTCTACGGGCCATTTCTACCTTTTGTGGCGGCTCCAATCAGCCGTTTCTAAGGTTCTAGTAGTTTCTACGATTTCTAGTTTTTGTAGTGGCTTCAACCAGTCGTTTCTACTGGCCCAGTAGTTTCAACGGGCCATTTCTAGTTTTTGTAGGGGCTCCAACCATTCTACGAGTCATTTCTAGTTTTTGTAGTGGCTTCAACCAGTCATTTCTACTGGCCCAGTATTTTCTACGGACCATTTCTACCTTTTGTAGAGGCTCCAACCAACCGTTTCTAAGGTTCTAGTAGTTTCTACGATTTCTAGTTTTTGTAGTGGCTTCAACCAGTCGTTTCTACTGGCCCAGTAGTTTCAACGGGCCATTTCTAGCTTTTGTAGCGGCTCCAACCAACCATTTCTAAGTTTCTACGGGACGTTTCTAGTTTTTGTAGTGGCTTCAACCAGCCATTTCTACTGTACCAGTAGTTTTTACGATTTCTAGCTTTTGTAGTGGCTTCAACCATTTCTCCGACGCTCTCCGAATTACCCGCCGCTCGATACAAAATCCAACGATTCAAGTCGCAATTATTTCATTTACGTATTTATTTTTTACAAACACACATTATCTCTTCAATGAAACACGCATCTATTTTTATAATGAACGATTTCCTTGTTTACAATCAACCACTGCACTTTCAAACAGTGCTCGAGTTTCGCATGGTTATCAGTTCGCCAACATTCTATTGCGGTTTCGCTTATCTTTTGTTATTACCTTCGTTGAATCTGAATTATTTTATTATTTGTAATGAAATGCTAATTACCAAATATATGGGAACCTATTAATTATTTGCGATGCATTTTCGGAACATTTTTTTTTTGCTTAAAATTGCCGAATTATCTATATTAAGAGATCTAACGCCCCGACTAGGAGCCCTCATGGCCCTGGTTTATCCGACGAAAGCAGAGACTCGAACGAGTTGCCGCTCTCGCACATATGATAATTTATTTCGTTGTTCGAAATACGTATCGTTCATCCCGTTGAATATGTTCTTAAGATGTATTTCGCCACTAATACAGTATGTGTTCCCTGCCACGGCCAATACACCCGGCTGTGATACACCCTGTAACAAGCACCCGACACGAGCCAGTCCGTTTCCCGAATGACGTCACGCACCCCCAACGGAAGCACCCGGCTGATCACCAGCCAGCGAATGCCCCGCCCCCGTTCCCAACCACCGCTTCGAAGTCCTGACGCCTCCTCCCGTTAGGTTAGCACCCTTGCCGTTAGGTGTACCAACCCCCGAAGGCCCACCCTCTTAGGTTAGCTCCCTTGCCGTTAGGTTCGAGCTTGAGGTTAGTGACCTCGCAGACCACGTGTTTTTTTTCGCCAAGTGCCCCATCCTCTACTCGTGATATACAAGAGATAATCTCGTGAAACAATGTCTCATGAGAGTTTAGTTGCGTGAACAAGTTTCTCGCATGAGACATTTATCTCACCTGCTGCACGTCATTATTGTTTCCTGAGATAAAAATTTGTTTTTTCCCAATAATGAGTGAAATTACTGAAAAGGGATGTTTAAAAAGAAAAGAGTGTAATTTGAAGTAGACAGTAACCATGATACTGCAATTAATTGACTATAAGAATCATGTTCTAATTTGTGGAACAGTTCGAAAATTATAAGAACAAAAATCTTAGGAAATCAGCTATGGATGAAATATCTAACAAGTTAGGAATTCCAGCTAAAGAAGTAAAAGATAAAATACATAACCTTCGTTGTCAATTTCAAAGCATCAACAGAAAATGTAAACACACCAAAAGCGGTTAAATGGCAATTTTCTGATGCCCCAAAATTCATAAGTGGACCAACAAATATCATATCATTTTTGCTTTTTTATTGGCATCTTTTTATGAAATCACTCCACAACTCACAATAATTTTATCAATAATATATTTTTGAAAAATTAATTTTGTTTGCCTCTTCTAAATTACAGAACATACTGTGAAAACACCACATTCAGAAACACTTTGTCTCATGAGAGTAAAATTTCACAAGTTACATAAATTCAAGTGTTTCAAATAAATATCTCATGTTCTGTGGAAACACTCGAATTTATGCAACTTATGAAATTTTACTCTCCGATGACTCAGTTACACATAAAATTTTCAACCACATACGATGCACACGATATGCAATCATTTGGATTTTCCCACAATTCTATAAATAAAACTGCACACCGAATGACTCAGTTACTTACTCACAAAATTTTCAACAAGTTATGATGTACCTACATGAATCATTCGGATTTTTCCACATTGCTATAAATAAAACTGCATTTAAAATCTGTACCAAAATTTGTAATTATTTCCTATCTCATCTATTTATTACATATTACAAGATCAAAGGAATAATAGTTATTTTAGTTCAATGTTGAATGCTATTGTCCAAAAATTTTGAGGTTAAACTTTAATTGTTCTATGGAATAAGTCAAAAGAGGCCGCTCGTGAAATGTTTTCCCGGAGAAGTGAAAGATTAAAGAAAGTTTTTAAAAAATTCTTAAAAGAATAGAATTATTAAAGAACTGAATACAAATTTTCAAAATTAAGAAAAACATGCAGAATTAATGTACAAATAAACTTCCCCTGGGCTTTAACTTTTGATTTCTTACTTTAATTAAAATGAGAGTTATAGTTGAATTATTAAAATTGTTTAAATACTCTAACTCACAAATGTTTTGTTTCATATGAGCAGTAAACTAGACATTGGGGAGAATCCAGACACATACCCACCCTAAAATGTCTTACATAATTTATATGTGTTCCCTTATGGAATATATTATTAATATTAAAATGCTTACCTCTGTATTATTCAAAGCTCTTATGTACTGAAAGTTCCATCACTTTCTCAATTCCAGATTGTAATCTGTTCAAACAACCCCTTCCTTTGAAATTGCACATCCACTAAATCATAAGAGGCACAAGCAATAGAAAAACCTTGGTTTTAAGATGTTCGTATCATTTTCATCACAAGGCCAAAAAAACATTGTCAAAACTCTGTTCATAAAATTATTAATCGATACGAGCTCCGAGATCAACAACCGCATATCGCATTTGTTTTGTTTGATTGTTTCCTTGACAAAATGCAACAAGGCGCGCAGGGTACACTACCTAACGATCGACCAACTACCTGTTGTATGTAATCAATTTAGATTAAGGTCGGAAAATATTATTCAAAATATAACAATTAGTTTATAAATCATCAAACTGGAAAAAATGAACAAATTGATTATTAAAGCTTACCCGGGCCTCGTAATTTATGAATCATGGAAGAAATGCGAAATTTAGTTGAACTGGTATTTTATTTTCCGACCACCAATCCCCGCTTGAAGTGTCCTTATATACTTTGTTATTTATTTAATTATAATATGAGTAGGGTTTATATATTATGCAATTTAGTTCTTTATTCTTTTCATTAGTCAAATAAAAAACTAGGATTAAATTAAAATCTGATTGAAAATTGATTACAAAAATAATAACTTATTTTTCATTAGGCAAATAGCCATATATCAGAAGAGATAAAGATCCTGGAATTTAATATTTATTCAATAAGCATATGGTTCTTTTAGTTACGTTAATTTATTTGAATTTAGGAATTTTCCAAACAAAATACAAGTATAAGTTTGTGAACTTTTAGTTTAAAGATTCTATTAAGGTCGGTATCTACAAGGAGACAAAAATCTCTTGAGATTTTTGACTCATGATATTTTTGTCTCAGATATGTTTCCACAGAACATGAGATATTTCTTTGAAACACTTGAATTTATGCAACTTATGAAATTTTACTCTCATGATGTGTTTATATTTACTGTTGATGCTTTGAAATTGACAACAAAGTTATGTATGTATATATTTTATCTTTTACTTTTTTAGCTGGAATTCCTAACTTGTTAGATATTTCATCCATAGCTGATTTCCTAAGATTTCTGTTCTTATAATTTTCGGACGAATAGTCTCACAAATTAGAACATGATTCGTATAAGTCAATTAACTGCAGTGTCATGGTTTTTGTCTACTTAAAATTATACTCTTTTCTTTTTAAACCTCCTTTTTCAGTAGTTTCATGCATTATTAGGAAAAAAACAAACTTTTATCTCACAAAACAACAATGACACTCACATGCAGCAGGTGAAATAAATGTCTCATGTGAGATGCGCAGTATATCATGTTTACACTTTGAAACTTGTTCACTCAACTAAACTCTCATGAGACATTGTTTCACGAGATTATGTCTTATATTTTTTGTAGTTTCATAAAATGTAAATTTTCAGAGAATAGTCTTTGGGCAACTTGACGAAGAAATGCATTTTAAAATACATATATTTTTTACATGTATTCCAATATGTCGTTGCTTATGGCACAATGCTTGTTTATTGTCCAAATTCCCCAGTATCGTGCCAATTTACTATATAAAATTTCGAGTTATCCTAGCATCGATGTACTTGTTTGTTTCACTAAACATGTTTGCGTTAGACGTACAAGGCTTCGTAATCGACGAACAATTTCTGTGTAAGGAAATTGCAATTTTAAATTTAATAACTGAAAAATGTTATACGGCATTTCTCAGATTACCAATCACCAAAGAAACTTTAACTACAAGTCAAATATTTGACACGTGCTATGCAACGCAATATGTTCATGGCTTAAACTGGGAACGGGGAGGTGTATCTCGTTATGATGATCTTGGCCAAGAAATTAAAAAAATTATTGAAACTTCGAAAGTGTATGTTAATGGACTGGAGATAAAGAAATGGTTAAAAAATTTGGCCATTCTAGATGTTCTGGATATTAACTATAAGTACTGGTTGCCGGAATACGAAGATTTTAAGAAACATTACAGGTCATATCATTGCGGCAAGCACGAAAACAACCACATACAATGTGCCAAGAAGAATGTTTATTTTATGTATAGTTATTTATGGCAAAAAGAAATTTTTATAAATTATATATTTTTTATTTAAAAATACCCTTTCCCTCCCCGATTATATATATATAGATCACTAGCAGTTGATTTCAAATCTATAATTTTTCCACAAGAAAATTATTTTAGAGAAATAATGTTTTAATTCAAAATTTTATTTTAAAATATGGATCAAAAAAGGAATTGTTGAACTAAATTCTATGAATATTGTAATTGGAATTCAAATGAATTAATTTAAGTTTTTATGCTGGACAATAATTCTACTTTTCAATTTTAATAGTTTCTACACTCACATGCAGCAGGTGAAATAATTGTCTCATATGAGATGTGTACTATATCATGTTTACACTTTGAAACTTGTTCAACTAAACTCTCATGAGACATCATTTCACGAGATTATCTCTTGTATATTATCTCATGCTCGTTTCCATAATGAAATTAATTTTTTCCCGAGATTATTATTTTATGAGATTTTTGTCTCATGAAATAATAATCTCGGGAAAAAAATATTTCATTGTGGAAACAGGCGTGAGATACGTGATATACAAGAGATAATCTCGTGAAACAATGTCTCAGGAGAGTTTCGTTGCCTGAACAAGATACACTGCCCATCTCGCATGAAACATTTTTTTCACCTGCTGCACTTTGTGTTAAAAAAACAAATAAATTATAGAGAAAAAAAAAGTTTTATTTACATATTTAGTGTACAAACAAAGAGGAGTATCTCCATGTGATCCGTTTACCATTTATTTAATTGAAATTGTATTCAATCTTTATATTTTTATAATAGAATTTGTAAGTAAATGAATTTCGTATAAGATTGAATTTACATCTATTTTGACATGTATTCCAACATGTCATTACTCATCGCGCAATGATCGTTTCATTTCCAAATTCCCCGTAATTTACTATATAAAGCTTCACTAAACATGTTTGTGTAAAGTACGCCACGATTATTTTCATCCTTTGTAACCATTCGGAACGTCGTATTGACTCGCCAAATTAGTATTTGTATAATTTGCTGTCTAGCGATACGTAAAATGTATTTCGAGCAAAAAAAGTGCAAATTATGTTTGCGAGGCGCTCGGGGCAAAAATTTGGTTGTCTTGGAAGAAGCTCTACTGAACCAGTTAAAATTTATCCAAATGGAATTAGATCATTTCGACGACAAAAACAAATGGATTATTTGTGAAGAATGTCAAAAAAACATCGAGCAAGCTTTCCATTTTAAATCTTGCCTTATAAACACCGAGAATTGTATTACGTTACCCCGCGTGTCTGAAGATAACGCCACAAAAGTTTACATAAATATGTTGTTTGATGAAATTGACCTATGTCGATTGTGCAAAAATTGTGTTGACGACGTGTCTACCGTCTCTTTATCGAAAATCCTTAAAGATGATTGTACCTTGCAAGTATTTCAGAGACATATTCCAGAGATTGATTTACAAATAACGGAGAATCCCATCGTACGTAACAATTGCCACATTTCTTTATATTCCTTTTCGACATTGGTGGCTCGTTGGTGGACAGCAAAAGATCAGAGAGACAGCAACGAAAACTGGAATAAAGAAATTGACAATTCCGAAGTGAAAAGTGATGAAATCTTAAATTCCGGTGAATGTGTTTCTTTGGCGAGCAATAATATCAAGAAGGAAGATGAAGACGACAAATTCTTGGACATCCAGCTGGAAAATGAAGAACTTGACATCAAGTTTGAAGAATATGACAGTCCCCAAATTCATGATGTTCGTAGCGAAGTCGACATTTTCAAGTGCCCAGAATGTTCTTTTGTCACAAAATATAAAAAAAATTTAACAAGACATTTTTTGAAACACAAAAACCATATCGAAGTCGAAACTTTCAAATGCCGGGATTGTTTTTATGTTACAAAAAATAAATATTATTTGACAACACATGTTTTAAAACACAAAAACCAAAGCGAAGTCAAAACTTTTAGGTGCTCAGATTGTTCTTACGTTACAAAATATAAACGCAATTTAACAAAACATTTTTTGACACATAAAAACTATAGCAAAGTCAAAACTTTCAAGTGCCCGGATTGTTCTTACTCCACAAAATATAAAAGCGATTTAACAAAACATTTTTTGATACACAAAAACCAAAGTGAAGTCAAAACTTTCAAGTGCCTGGATTGTTCTTACTCCACAAAATATAAAGGCAATTTAACAAAACATGTTTTAAAACACAAAAATGAAAGCGAAGTCGAAACTTTTAGGTGCCTGGATTGTTCTTACTCCACAAAATATAAACATCATTTGACAATAAATTTTTTGAAACACAAAAACCAAAGCGAAGTCGAAATTTTCAAGTGTCCGGTTGTTCGTACGTTACAAAATACAAACATCATTTGACAATACATTTTTTGAAACACAAAAACCAAAGCGAAGTCGAAATTTTCAAGTGTCCAGATTGTTCGTACATTACAAAATATAAACATCATTTGACAACACATGTTTTGAAACACAAAAATCATAACGAAGTCAAAACATTTAAATGTAAGGATTGTGATTTTATAACAAAATATAAAACTAATTTAAAGAAACATAAACATAAATAAAAAAATTACAAAGTTTAAAGATTTTTTAATAACTTCCCAAAGTTATTTTTACTAATAACACTCAATTTGTTTTGTAAACATCTTCCCCTCATTTGATTTAAATTGACTAAATTGAACTTCTATTCAGTACAAAAAATACTTTTAATAGAAATTACAGTTAAAATATATTTCATATAAATATATTAATTCATTTCCTACCATTTTCCTATAATTAAAAAATACAAATTTAAAAGATTTTACTTTATTATCTCCCCAAAATTATTTTTAATAATAACACTGTCAATTTGTTTCGTAAACAAATATTTGATTAAAATTGGCTAATTACATTTCTACTGAGTATAAAAAATATTTTTAATATAAATTGCACTTAAAATATGTTTCATATCTATTAATTCATTTCCTACCACTTTCCTAAAATTACCCCACAACTCACAGTATAAATGTTGCTGTCCAATTTGTAATTATGTTTTGCATTCCACTGATGGGTAAAAAATGTCTGTCCTATAAGAAATGTGTAAATTCTGTTTATGATAAGTTCGAGGCACAAATTCGGTTGCCTTGGAAGAAGCCTCAATGATCAAGTTAAAATTCCTTCAAATGGAAATGGATCATTCTGACAACAAAAACAATTGTATTTGCAAAGAATGTGAAAAAAAAATCTATTCTCACAACTACAATTTCATCAAATACTTGAATAATTTATTAAATAGGTATATATTCTTTGACATTTTACCACACAGTAGATGTTTTCAATCCAGTTTTGGTTTGCAAAGGTAACATCACTATTTGAATCTTGTCTGACTTTATTAGCTGATTGTTTATCTTAGATTCGTGGTCGCTAAAATAGCAAATTCTGGATTTAAAGATTATCTCAACATCACTAGTCTTTACTCACCATTGTAGAAGGGTTTTCTTCAAATTTGTGACTCCGGGGGAAACACAATTTGTTGCATTTATATTATTTGTTACATCCATTGAGGCAATTATTTTGAGGAATTAAATAGCAAAATACTCAACACGTACAGATCAAAGGAATAACAGTTTCTCATGTTAAATAATTGCAAATATATTTTGATAGAGGCTAGAATAACCCATGTAGTAGTAGATTTAGGATTTAGTTCTTAGTTCAATGCGGAATGCTGATATAAAATATCGAGGTTAAGCTTTAATTATGACATGGAATAAATAATAGACAAAACCACAGATCATACAATATGTATAAAGAGACAAAAATTTATATTACATAGAGATATATTGAATAGAATATGCGAATAACTTGATTTTCGTCTAAAGCAGAAAAAATAAATGAAAATTTCAACATGTTATATAATTTTTTACTTTCATTATTTAATAGTACCGTAATGTTTTCAAATTTACCTTATAATTAATTTTTATTCAAACAGAAAAAAATGTGTTCAAAATTATTAAATATTTAATCTATAAATTTCAAATATTATATAAAAACAGTTTACAAGCTCATTTTCCCATGTATTACATATACTTTGACTACTTACACACAGTAACGTTAAGAAAATGAAGTCGAGTACGTAAATCTATAGAAAAACGTAGTTTCACAGTTTGACGGTAACAAAACAACGTCCTATAGACGACAACACCCGGTAACAATAGCGACCTATAATTGTATTGTGAACTAAATCTATTGCTATAAAATTTGGTGATCTGGGTTACAGTAGTCTTGAGTTCGGTATTCGCGGTAAGCAGTTATTGGTTCTGAATCGATTCTGAATCGATTTAAATGGTTCTTGCTCTGAAGCAAGGATTTTTAGTTCTATCAACCTTAGAGTATATATAAGTAAAAGCTCTAAGAATTATGCGCTTCGACCTGATTTCTAACCCACTCGGCTGTCCGAAGTCTATCGAAGTATGTTTAGTTCAGCTTTCGTTTGAATTTGAATTTAGCAGTTGGAGATAAGTGGAAATAGCCAAAATTCCTTCTGTAAATTATTTTTAATTTAATGTAGAAGAAATGAAATTGTTGCAATTTTATTACCAATTTCTGTTAGAACTTAAAATAGTATTTTTTCATAAATAATATTTTTAATTAACAAAGATATTGGACTACAGTTTGTTTACTGATGAGGACTGATGGATTTTTAGAAGTATATAATATAGGTACTAGAAGTGTCAGAATAAATACTAAAATTATCAATTTTCAAATTAATTGGCAGAATTGATACCCAAAATTAAATTATTATTATAATCTTCAAATATGTTGTTGATTGGTTTAACGTAAATAAAAAATATACTAGATAGGTAGGTAATTAATTTGTGCAGAATAAGCACCTTTTAATGTTTAAATTTTTTACTTTGTGTGTAAGTACCTAACAAAATTGAATGTGTTATTTTCTGTCTAGAGTTATATTTTGTTATAATTATTTTCAACTTTTTAGTAATACTTGGAAGTCGGTTACATTTTTTTAAATGTTTTATTCTAAAATACTTTAGCATGTTGTTTGGGTGAAAATATCCTTTGCTATAAATTTACAGTTTTTTTTTTTTAATAATACAATTTCAATTTTTCTAAGTAGTTAGCATTATAATTTTTAATAAAGACACAGATATAACCAGGTCCTAGCTTTGTATACCACTACATTTTCAGAACTTTTTTAATTGGAAAAAAACTGATTCCAAGCTAATTTAAAAATACACATTTCATTATATACAAATGCACATAAAGATTAGAATAAAGAGGTTGGGGTAATTTTCTGTTGAAGTAAATTAAATCTTAAGTCCAAATAAGCATTTTCCTTAACATCAGAAGGCAAATATATCAGAATTTAATATAGCATATTTTTAAGTGAATGTGCAATTTAAAAAAGAGGCAATTTTTACTTTAGTTTCGTTTTCAAAGTCGAATTTTATATCCGATATAGTAGCTTGCCAAATATTTAAAGACCGATATGTTAGAATTTGGCATTTGGATTATTTTATATGTAATTGTGATATAAATTATTTGGTCAAGTGCGAGTTAGATTCGCATACTAAGGGTTCCGTACCACCTTCAAGATTCTAATATTCCAGTTTCAGACAAGCAGGTAATGAGAGCATTTTCTTATATTTGCCCTAATATCTTTTAAAGGAAGAGTTTTGAATTTATAAAAAATATACACTTTCATTTTCCACACATAGACTTTTTATTTTATCTGCTTCAGGATTCGCTTGATTTTTATAAGAATACATATGTATTTAATTTTCTAATTTGGCCCCCAACAAATAACATTAGAGTTTTATTTTACTAATAAACTTGCAGGGAATAATTTTATAATCTACTGTCTACATTTTGAGGCTCTGTTGATTGGAAGATATAGGACAAAATAGTTCAAGTTTTAAATAATAAATTATTAATATATTATTCAAATTATTTAAAAATACAAATCAAATATATATTTCAAAATTTAAATAGTGTAGTTTCTAAAATGGGAATTAAGTCGATGTTTAATATATTTGTTAATATCTTTTAAACAAATGATTTAAAAATATGATATATTTGTAATTCACATAATGAGCCTTTTGAAAATTGAAATTTTATTTTCCACTTAATTGTTTAATATGTCCCTAAAATTACCATGGAGGTTTTCTAATAATTTTTCTTAAAAATTTCAAGTGAGCACCACTATTCCTAATTATTTTCAAAATTTTAGGTAGTATGGTTTCGGAAATAAAGCGAAAAATGAGAATTTTTTATATCTTTATGTTAATATCAATTAATTTAAAAAATATGAAAAATATGTATTTGTATTCCTCATAATAATCATTTGATGTATTGCATGATGCGTTATTTTTTTTATTTTCCGTTTAATTCTATAATTTGGCCCCAATATTAATATTAGGGATTTCTTCGTATTTTTCCTGTAAACAAAAAAATTAGGTCTTATAGTTTGGGGAATAAAGGTGGGAATGGGTAATTTTTTAAATATATTTTAAAATATTTATTAAAAAAATAAAAAATGTATTAGTATTCGTCATAATGAGCCCTTTGATTTAATATACCTATTACTTGTCCGTTTAAACAATTATAATTCTTTATTTTCCATTTAATTCTATAATTTGCCCCTAAAATGAATTTATTTTTCCAGTATTTCCCGTATTTTTTTTTCAAAACTTTACAGCTTATGGTTTCGGTGATGGGGGGGGATGGGTATTTTTTTATTTTTGTTAATATCTTTTAATTAATTTACTTTAAAAATTTGGAAAAAATATATTTGTTTTCATCATAATGAGCCCTTTCATTTGATATATAACATGATGGGTTAGAAACAATTTTAATTTTATATTTTCCATCTCATTCTGTAATTTGCCACCCAAAATTAAAAGTAAAAAAAATCCAAAATTTCTTCATTTACGATGTACTTCTGATCGAGTGTGATGTGACAGAGGCAGAAATCCTGAGTGATATTCTAAGGATATCCTTACATTGTATATACGGAACCCTAAAAACGTATAAATGCACATTTAGACTTTATGAAATTAAACAGGCGCATTTCGTTATATTTTCAAAATGTAAAGTTTGAAAGTACATGCAGTTTGCTAAATATTGAATGTCGGATACCTGAAAATTTGAAATAGAATATGTTTTGAAAGAAATTAAATAATTACAATTTTAAAGAAATGCTCATTTACATTTTATCCAAATAAAGATGTGCATTTCTTTACATTTGCAAAAAGTTTAATTTTACAGCCCATATTGCTTGCTGAATATTGTATAACAAATACCGAAAAAAAATTGAACCTATAAATTTAACACCTAATATTTTTGAAATAAAAGCAAAAATCAAAATTTTAAAGAAATGAATATTCAGATTTTATCCAAATAAAGATGTGCATCTCATTACGTTTGCAAAAAGTTTAATTTTACAGCCCATGTAGCTTGCTAAATATTCTCCGATTTTTTGTCGTTTGTCGGCTACTTTCAGGGTAGTAATATTTATAGGGTCAGTAATTTTAAGCATTTTTTAGCTACAATTATGGTCTATATGCCCTTTTGTGAAGTCATTAGTATTAAATTTCTAGGCAAAATAAATATTCCGAATGATAATGCTGACTGGAAAGGAATTTCTCTATAGTGATATTCATTCAATATTTGAAAATTTAAATTCAGGAGATATTTTCAATTCCTAAAAATTTACAGATTATTCATGCGCACCGTTTAACCCATAGAAATTAACCACAAAATGATTTTTAGAGATGACATGAAACAAAACACTATGTGAACTCCGGTGATCCAATTTAGGGACAGAACAAAAATAGAACTAAAAATAATGAACCGATTCTGAATCGATTCAGAACAGCTTCCGCGAAAACCCCTAAATATTTACCATCTAGATACTTAGAGCATTTACTTTCTAGAGATAGCCTGCAGTGCACAAATGTCGTGGTAAGACTAAGGAGAGAGAGGGTAATAGAGAGGGCAAGAGGCTATTTCACTCGTTTGGGAGCTGCTTCCAATAAAGCCTTAGAGCATTTACTTTCTAGAGATCTTAGAGCATTTACTTTCTAGAGATAGCCTGCAGTGCACAAATGTCGCGGTAAGACTAAGGAGAGAGAGGGCAAGAGGCTATTTCACTCGGTTGGGAGCTGCTTCCAATGAAATACGTTCAGCATGTTGTTCATTGGCTGCTTCCACCCACTAAGTGCAACAGCCTCTTACTGTCTCTATTGCCCTCTCTTTCTAGCGTTGCCACGATTTTATGCTTGACAGGCTATATCTAGATGGTAAATGATCTAAGAATAAAGCATGTTGTTCATTGGCTGCGTCCACCGACCATCCACCCACTAAGTGAAATAGCCTCTTACTGTCTCTATTGCTCTCTCTTTCTAGCGTTGCCACGATATTATGTTTGACAGGCTATATCTAGATGGTAAATGATCTAAGCCGGAGGTTACACTGGGTGCGAATTCGTACGAAACTTATATGTACGTATTCGTAAGAAATTAGTTCGTAAGAATACGTACGAGCAGAGTGGTTACATTAGAGGCGAAAAGTAGTGCAGCATCCTGCATATAGATCTTAATATGTGTTGAAGTACAATGATTCAGTAACTGAATCTTACTCGTTGGAACGCTTTTCATAAAATTTGTTTTGCTGAAAAAAGAAAAACGCTTTTGGGTAGTTGATAATTTTTTATCTACAACTGGAAACGGGGAACTGAGATCATATGAAGAACATTGGAATAATTTTTGGATGTATTAGAACAATAATCTACGTTCAATTACATATTAAAAGCTGTAAAAAGTAAACTTCATAAATACCGTTATATTTTTCATCTCATAAATACCACCCTACTTCGACAAATGTAATTAATTTTTCAACATCCATGCCCAATCTCTTTGAATTCGTACGAAAAAACTGACCAAAAAAAACAAAATATTTTGTTCGCATCGTACAAATTCGTGATACGCCGTACGAATAAGGCGTATATAGGTACTGTAACCGCCTGTACTTACGAATACGTATTTGATCACTTTTGACGAGTTCGTACGAATTCATACAAACTAATTTTCGTACGAATTCGCATCCACTGTAACCGCAGCCTAAGGGCGCAAGTACATGCGAGCGTTTTTCCGCTGGCGGCATTATTGTAAGGAGTGGGGGAACATTAACTGAGGGGAATGAAAGACGTCAGCGGGAAACCGAAGAAGTTCGTTTTATTTCAACTTTTTTGCGGAAGACGCTGTGAAAACCGCCATATTTGAATACTGATTTGACAATACAGATAAAGTACATGAATGAAATTTGTATATTATGTGAATATAAATGCAAGTAACGGTAATTCATTATTGTAATAATTAATTAATACATTGCCAATGGAATTCGGACAGATATTAGTGAACATATTTATTTATATTTGTAGGTTTCATAACCTAACCTCAAACTAAATAGCCATGGAAATCGAATTTAAACAGAGTCGAATATAAAACTTATACAGCGTTGTCAGATATTTTTTAGCTAACACACAAAATTAACTGATCTTTGGAATCATAAAATATTTTATTTAGACCGATTGTTTAGGAGAAGAAATATCTCACTCAAAATATAAAAATAAATACCTTCTTCACCATCCTTATGAATTGAAATTATTAGATAAATAAATATTTTTTATGATTTTTATTTCTCATACATATATTGAAATAGTAGGTACTTTTCTTACTACAAATACTGTAATATCTTATATAAAAGAATTAAATATTTTCTACAATTGATCGACTTACACTCATTTTATTGGGTAAAATTTAAAAAATAATGTCGAAATTGTTATCAATGATTATTCCTTCCATCTAACTGGGTTTTCTCTCCTCACTTCTTTTTTGTATCATAAGTATTTGACAGTAGTATAGTGTATACGGCGTAATTTATTGATTAGCTGATTATCACAGAAACGAAAATTACGCATAAATTGTTCTTTCAGTGATTGACAACGACTTTAGAATTGGAGTTGAAATACTCATATTTGTACTCAGGAAGTCTGTAGAGATGTCTTTCTCTTAAACAACTGTGAGCTGTGCATGGGCAGATCCAAGGGGGGGTGGTGAAGGGGGCAATCGCCCCCACCGACAGCCTCAAAGTTAGTAAATTTAATATTAAAACGAGGTAATCTTAACTCCAAGAGCCTAGAAAAAGGTCACTTCTATGGGTTTAAACCACATAACGACTATTTTTAATGTAATAGTCCCAGAAATATGAGTTTAAAATTATATTTTGGTAAATTTAGTAAAGGATCGCCCCCCCCCCCCTCCCTAAAGCAGCAAATCGCCCCCTCCGGAAGCATGTGTCTTGATCCGCCCCTGGGAGTAATACTTGAATAGCAGTAAAATAAAGTTACAATTATTTTAATTTTCCATTAGTAAGAATGACACAAAGAGAAACAAACAGGTAGATAACTAGAGACAGGAATTATATTTCTTAAGAAGCTTTCTTTTTTCTATTGTTTATGTTTACCTTAATGCTCTAATACACTGTTTTTTTCTCTCCTATTTTTTTTATTTCCATTACATATTTTTGTAAAAATTCAGAACAATACACACACAATACTAAAATTGATTGCTAACCTTTTACACTAAAGTTGAATAAAATTGTTTTACACCAGAAATCTAAAATTCAATGGATTATCACCAAAAGGAACGAATTAAATTTGAGTTGCTTAATTTTAATTACACAGTATCAAACAATTATAACTTGTTTGAAATTGTATAACCCCATGCATTTCTTATTAAGTTGTATATGTGAAAACAAACTTTGCATTTATTTATTAGATTTCCTTTTATCTACATGGGCTGATCCAAGGGAAAGAGCCTCAAAGTTGGTAAATTTAATTTTAAAATCTTAACTCCAAGAGCCTAGAAAAAGGTAACTTTTATCTGGCCTCAGAATGACTATTTATAATGTAATAGCCCAAGGAATATAGGTTTAAAATATTAGGTAAATTTAGTCCAGTATCGCCCCCCTGAAGCATGAAATCGCCCCCCTGGAAGCACGCGACTGAATCCGCCCCTGGAGCTGTGAGGAATACTTTCTGTAAGAGAAAACCAGTTATCCAGGTAATTTGTTCAAATTGCCTCTACTATACTTTGATTCCACTACAAATGCTTATCTATCACAAAAAGAAGTAAGTAAGGTACCTAATTGTGTTGCAGTTTTTCTCCTGCGACTGACATGTAAATTTCGGGGCAATTAGCTGTAATATTATCTGTTGGTCATATATTCTGTTGTTCGGTTTTTAAGAAAAATGTGTAGCAGACTAAGCTTATTAAAAACATTATAACATAATATTGGAAAACGGCTTTTTTTAATCACCAAAAAAATGTCATTTAGATCACGAAAGTTATATGAATCTTTGAAATGTATTTTTGTAAATAGGTGATTTAAGTATGTACTCTTTCCACGTTCGTAATATTCAAAGATTATTTTGTAAATAGTGTTAGAGTATAATTTTCGAATTTATGGTTTTTCTAATGTATTATTAAAAATCTTGTCGAAGTGTAAAAAATAACTTTTATCAATCACACAAGAGAAGTTTTAACCTGGGGCCTGTTTCATAATCAACTTGTAACTTGTAGTTTTGTAACTGTAATTCCACAAAATTATTTTACAAGTTACAAGTTACAACCTGTAAAATCCAAAATATTAGTATTCGACATGTACACAACTAGCAAATTTCAAATACTAATAGTTTGGATTTTACAAGTTGTAGTTTGTAGAATAATTTTGTTGAATTTCGAAACGAAATTCTACAAGTTACAAGTTTATTATGAAACAGGCCCCTGGTAACAATAGAGACAAGACAATAAATCAGTAAATCGAATGTTATAACAGTAAACCTGGCAGCATTGAACTGGCACGGAAATGAGTGCCGAAATCCATAGACATTCCCATAGACTGAGCATATGATATAACCAATAAACAACAGTAACAGTTTTTCCTCCCTATTCGTTTGATCTCTGTCTTTCATGGGGAGCTGTTCCGTTTGGTAATATCCATTATGTAATATTCGTTTGTGCTAATCATATTCTCATTAAAAATTGCTTGCATGCTCAGTCTATGGCAATATATATGTCTATGATCGAAATCACTTCCCCTCAAAAATAAAATTCCGCCAGCGGAAAAACGCTCGCATGTACTTGCGCCCTAAGGCTGTTTTCCAGTTACCAGAGCACAAAGTGTTTTTGTGCCGCACAGTGCGGCAAATTTAGGAGGTCAATTGGAACATGTTTTTTTTTAAACCAACCGGTAGAGTACACTGATCACCATAAAGTTAAAAGTGTATTACTCATATGTTATCAATTGACGTTTATGTGTACGTAAATTATTTACAGAATAATTCAATAATGGCTGTTTTCCAATTACTAGAGCACAAAGTGTTTTAGTGTCGCCCTGTACCCTTAGATCATTTACCATCTAGATATAGCCTGTCAAGCATAAAATCATGAAGGGTTTTCCCGGAAGCCGTTCTGAATCGATTCAGAATCTGTTCATTATTTTTAGTTCTATTTTTATTCTATCCCTAAATCGGATCACCGGAGTTCACATAGTGTTTTGTTTCATGTCATCTGTAAAAATAATTTTGTGGTTAATTTCTATGGGTTAAACGGTGCGCATAATCTGTAATTTTTTCCGAATTGAAAATATCTCGCGAATTTAAATTTTCAAATATTGAATTAATATCACTATATAGAAATTCCTTTTCAGTCAGCATTATTATAAAATATTCGGATTATTTAATATTTATATATTTGTCTAGAAATTTAACTCTAATGACTTCACAAAAGGGCATATTGACTATAATTATAGCTAAAAAATGCTTTTAAAAATTACTGACCCTATAAATATTACTACCCTGAAAGTAGCCGACATCCGACAAAAAATCTGAGTATATTTTACTATTTGTTATACACTATTTAACAAGCTACATGTGGTGTAAAATTAAACGTTTTGCAAATGTAATGAAATGCACATCTTTATTTTGATAAAATCTAAATATTTATTTCTTTAAAATTTTGGTTTTTGCATTTATTTCAAAAATATTAGGTGTTCAATTTATAGATTCAATTTTTTTTTCAATATTTGTTATACAATATTTAGCAAGCTACAAGGGCTGTAAAATTAAACTTTTTGCAAATGTAATAAAATGAACATATTTATTTTCATAAAATCTAAATATGCATTTCTTTAAAATTTTGATTTTGGCATTTATTTCGAAAATATTCTGTGTTAAATTTATAGGTTCATTTTTTGTCGGTATTTGTTATACAATAATCAGCAAGCTACCTGGGCTGTAAAATTTAACTTTTTGTAAATGTAACGAAATGTCCATCTTTATTTTGATAAAATGTAAATGAGCATTTCTTTAAAATTGCAATTGTTTGATTTCTTTCAAAAAATATTCTATTTCACATTTTCAGGTATCAGGCATTCAATATGTAGCAAGCTGCATGGGCTTTCAAACTTTACATTTTGAAAATGTAACGAAATGCATTTAGACTTTATGAAATTAAACAGGTAATTTCATAAAGTCTAAATGTGCATTTATACGTTTTTTATATCACAATTACATATAAAATAATCTATGCCAAACATCTTTGAATATTTGGTAAGCTACTATATCGGCTGTAAAATTCGACTTAGAAAACGAAATTAAATGGACCTCTTTATTTTCATAAAGTAAACAATTGCCCCTTTTTGAAATTTCACATTCACTTAAAAATATGCTATATTAAATTCTGATATAACTGCATTTTGATGTTAAGGAAAATACTTCTCTGGACTAAAATTTCATTTGCTTCAACTGAAAATTACCCCAACCTTATTCTAATCTTTATGTGCATTGGTATATAATTTTATATGCATTTTAAAATTAGTTTGTAAACAGTTTTTTCCAATTAAAAAAGTTCTGAAAATGTAATGGTATACAAAGCTAGTAGCTAGATATATCTATTACTTTATTAAAAATTATAATTCTCTCTATTTAGAAAATTTTAAATTGTATTATTAAAAAAAATAAATTTATAGCAAAGGATATTTTCACCCAAGAACAGTATTTTAGAATAAAACATTTTTAAAAAAATGTAAAGGACTTCCAAGTATTACCAAAAAGTTGAAAATAATTATAACGAAATATAACTCTAGACAGTAAATACAGTAAACAATACATTCAATGTGGTTAGGTCCCTACACACAAAGTAAAAAATTTAAACATTAAAAGGTACTCATTCTGTACAAATTAATTACCTACCTACCTAGTATATATTTTATTTATGTTAAACCAGTCAACAACATATTTAAAGTTACTTAACTTGCAGCAAATCATAGAAGATTATCATACATTTCAATGATTTAATTTTGGGTATCAATTCTGTCAATTAATTTGAAAATTGATTATTTTTGTATTTATTGCGACACTTCTAGTACCTATATTATATACTTCTAAAAATCCATCAGTCTTCATCACTAAACAAACTGTAGTCCAATATCTTCGTTAATTAAAAATATTATTTATGAAAAAATGCTATATTAAGTTCTAACAGGAATTAGTAATAAAATTGGAACAAATTTATTTCTTTTACATTAAATTAAAAATAATTTACTGAAGTAATTTTGACCATTTCCACTTATCTCCAACTGCTAAATTCAAATTCAAACGAAAGCTGAACTAAACATACTTCGATAGACTTCGGAGAGCCGAGTGGGTTAGAAATCAGGTCGAACCTTAGAGCATATACTTTCTAGAGATAGCCTGCAGTGCACAAATGTCGTGGTAAGACTATGGAGAGAGAGGGCAATAGAGAGGGCACTGAGTTGGGAGCTGCTTCCAATGAAATACGTTCAGCATGTTGTTCATTGGCTGCTTCGACCCACTAAGTGAAATAGCCTCTTACTGTCTCTATTGCCCTCTCTTTCTAGCGTTGCCATGATTTTATGCTTGACAGGCTATATCTAGATGGTAAATGATCTAAGGGTCGAACCGCATAATTCTTAGAGCTTTTACGTATATATGCTCTAAGGTATGGCAACGCTAGAAAGAGAGGGCAGTAGAGACAGAGGCTATTTCACTTAATGGGTAGATGGTCGGTGGACGCAGCCAATGAACAACATGCTTTATTGGAACCAGCTCCCAACCGAGTGAAACAGCCTCTTGCCCTCTCTATTGCCCTCTCTCTCCTTAGTCTTACCACGACATTTGTGCACTGCAAGCTATATCTAGAAAGTAAATGCTCTAAGCCCTGTACCGTAATTTTCGAGCGTTAATTGGAACATACTTCATGTTTTATGATAAGTTTTATGTTTACTTAGTAAACCTACATAAAACATCCCAAAGGCACAGGTATTTCTTGTGCTCATTTGTGCGAGCCAGTGCTGTAATTGGAACACTCAGTGCTAGCACTGTGCCGCACTGTGCTCAATTGTGCGCTAATTGGAAAACAGCGTCTAGATATAGCCTTGTTACCGTCAAACTGTGAAAATAGGTTTTTCTATAGATTTACGTACTCGACTCCATTTTCTTAACGTTAGTGTGTGTAAGTAGTCAAAGTATATATAATACATGGGAAAATGAGCTTGTAAATTGTTTTTATATAATATTTGAAATTTATAGATTAAATATTTAATAAGGTTAAAATTTTACAGTCTATACCCTGAAAATAGGGGTTTTTTCTTTCTAAGGGATGGAAAGGGCTTAAAGTAAAGTTCAAGAGTAAAAATCCTTAGGAAATGTGTTTTTTTTTCTACAAAATTGTTTTATAAAATATTAGAAATGCTACCTTTTTTATACCGGTTTACACTTTATCGTTATATTTTGTGTTTTGTGTTGAAATTGTTAGCAAATATCGATTCCCATGGAACGGTAATTTCACACCGACAAGATGCCCAATATGAATATCGTATATCTATCCAATTTAACATGACAGATAAAAGACGATTTTATAATAAATGTATTTCTCAAACCAACCGCTGCCTGGCGCAACACACCATTTTACAGGTTGAGTAGTACGTTGCCGCAAGCAAACATAATGTCTATGGGAAATCAAATATTTAGGAACCGCGAAAGATAAAATGAAAAATTTGAAAAGTAGGCTGGAATAAAAGGGTGCAAGTACATGCGAGCGTTTTTCCGCTGGCGGAATTTTATTTTTGAGGGGAAGTGATTTCGATCATAGACATATATATTGCCATAGACTGAGCGTGCAAGCAATTTTTAATGAGAATATGATTAGCACAAACGAATATTACATAATGGATATTACCAAACGGAAGAGAAATCATGAACTCCCTAGGAAAGACAGAGATCAAACGAATAGGGAGGAAAAACTGTTACTGTTGTTTATTGGTTATATCATATGCTCAGTCTATGGGAATGTATATGTCTATGGATTTCGGCCCTCATTTCCGTGTCAGTTCAATGCTGCCAGGTTTACTTTTGTAACAGTGGATTTATTGATTTATTGTCTTGTCTCTATTGTTACCAGTGGCCTGTTTCATAATAAACTTGTAACTTGTAGAATTTCGTTTCGAAATTCAACAAAATTATTCTACAAGTTGCAACTTGTAAAATCCAAACTATTAGTATTTGAAATTTACTAGTTGTGTACATGTCGAATACTAATATTTTGGATTTTACAGGTTGTAACTTGTAAAATAATTTTATGGAATTACAAAACGAAATTTTAGAAGTTACAAAACTACAAGTTACAAGTTGATTATGAAACAGGCCCCAGGTTAAAACTTCTCTTGTGTGATTGATATAAGTTATTTTTTACACTTCGACAAGATTTTTAATAATACATTAGAGAAACCATATTCGAAAATTATACTCTAACACTATTTACAAAATAATCTTTGAATATTACGAACGTGGAAACAGTACATACTTAAATCACCTATTTACAAAAATACATTTCAAAGATCCATATAACTTTCATGATCTAAATGACATTTTTTTGGTGATTAAAAGAAGCCGTTTTTAATAAGCTTAGTCTGCTACACATACCTTGTTGAATGTAGAAAGGATTTTCTCTAGACATTTTTCTTAAAAACCGAACAACAGAATATATGACCAACACATAATATTTCAGCTATTTGCCCCGAAATTTACATGTCAGTCGCAGGAGAAAAACTGCAACACAATTAGGTACCTTACTTACTTCTTTTTTGTAATAGCATTTGAAGTGGAATCAAAGTATAGTAGAGGCAATTTGAACAAATTACCTGGATAACTGGTTCTCTCTTACAGAAAGTATTCCTCACAGCTCCAGGGGCGCCCCCCAGTCACGTGCTTCCAGAGGGGCGATTTCATGCTTCAGTGGGGGCGATAGTGGACTAAATTTATCTAAATATTATTTTAAATCTAGATTCCTTGGGCTATTACATTAAAAATAGTCATTCTGGGGCCAGAACTCATAAAAGTTACCTTTTTCTAGGCTCTTGGAGTTAAGATTACCTCGTTTTAATATTAAATTTACTAACTTTGAGGCTGTCGGTGGGGGCAATCGCCCCCCCCCCTGGATCCGTCCATGCACAGCTCAAAGTTGTTTAAGAGAAAGACATCTCTACAGACTTCCTGAGTACAAATATGAGTATTTCAACTCCAATTCGGAAATCGTTGTCAATCACTGAAAGAACAATTTATGCGTAATTTTCGTTTCTGTGATTATCAGCAATCAATAAATTACGCATAAATAGTTCATTCAGTGATTAATAACGACTCCAGACTTAGAACTAAAACGTCTCCACAACAGATAAGTATACACTATACTACTGTCAAATACTTATGTTACAATAAAGAAGTGAGAGAAAAACCTAGTTAGATGGAAGGAATAATCATTGACAACAATTTCGACATTATTTTTTTAAATTTACCCAATAAAATAAGTGTAAGTCGTTCAATTGTAGAAAATATTTAATTCTTTTATATAAGATATTACAGTATTTGCAGTAAGAAAAGTACCTACTATTTCAATATATGTATGACAGATAAGAGAAATAGAAATCACAAAAATATGTATTTATCTAATAATTATGATTGATAAGGATGGTGAAGAACGTATTTATTTTTATATTGTGAGTGAGATATTTCTTCTCCTAAACAGTTGGTCTAAATAAAATATTTTATGATTCCGAAGATCAGTTAATTTTGTGTGTTAGCTAAAAAAAAATCTGACAACGCTGCTAAGTTTTATATTCGACTCTGTTTAAATTCGATTTCCATGGCTATTTAGTTTGAGGTTAGGTTATGAAACCTAAAAATATAAATAAATAATATCTGTCCGAATTTCATTGGCAATATATTAATTCATTATTACATTAATTAATTTACCGTTACTTGCATTTATATTCACATAATATACAAATTTCATTCATGTACTTTATCTGTATTGTCAAAGCAGTATTAAAATATGGCGGTTTTCACAGCGTCTTCCGCAAAAAAGTTAAAACAAACGAACTTCTTCGGTTTCCCGCTGACGTCTTTCATTCCCCTCAGTTAATGTTCCCCCACTCCTTAAAATAATGCCGCCAGCGGAAAAACGCTCGCATATACTTGCACCCTAAAGGGTGATGCTTGGGTGATTCTTATGTTTAATTTTAATGAAATTGAATTTAAAAGTTTCCATAGCTGATTGTTTCTGGTATTGTTGTGTCGAAAAAATTGTTATTATATAATACCAATTTATCAATACGAATTAAGTCGTTAAGTAAAAATGACTGATAATAGGGAACCGTCCACCAGCGATGCGGCTGTTGGTGATTGTGTGAAATATCGTCGTGTAGGGGAGAGGACTGTAACTGTCCAGTGGAATTTTTATAAACTTTATAAGGAGTTGGGTAGTGTAAATCAGTGTCTCCAATTCACATTGGAACAGGAGTTATTGCCCAAACATAGAATCTGCGGTGTGCACCGTAAACTCATGTCTCTCATTCTCAGTGACACATCCAAACTGGATACCTTCGTGTGCAATAAAGGTACTTGCAAAGGTCAGGCCAAGTCTCGTGTGGGTCGTGCCAAGGGTACTTGGTTTGGAAAAAGCAAGCTACCTTTACCAACAATTTTCCACCTTATGTTTTGCTACGCCAATCGATTATCTTACGAGATGGCAATCACTCAGCAAAATTTAGAAGACGAGTATACGTTATCCACCTCGACAGTATGTGATTGGTATAACTACTGTCGAGAGGCTGTGGTACTCTACCAGTTGAGAGAGCAAGACATAAAGGGGAAAATAGGCGGACCTGGAAAAGTAGTTCAGATCGACGAAAGTAAATTCGGTAAACGAAAATATAATAAAGGCAAGTAAGCAGTTTAAATAGCTTGCTTTTTCCAAACCAAGTACCCTTGGCACGACCCACACGAGACTTGGCCTGACCTTTGCAAGTACCTTTATTGCACACAAAGGTACCCAGTTTGGATGTGTCATTGAGAATGAGAGACATGGGTTTACGGTGCACACCGCAGATTCTATGTTTGGGCAATAACTCCTGTTCCAGTGCGAATTGGAGACACTGATTTACACTACCCAACTCCTTATAAAGTTTATAAAAATTCCACTGGACAGTTACAGTCCTCTCCCCTACTCGACGATATTTCACACAATCACCAACAGCCGCATCGCTGGTGGACGGTTCCCTATTATCAGTCATTTTTACTTAACGACTTAATTCGTATTGATAAATTGGTATTATATAATAACAATTTTTTCGACACAACAATACCAGAAACAATCAGCTATAGAAACTTTTAAATTCAATTTATGGAGAGTAGAGTGAAAGGAGGACAAACTTATATGGGAATAAAACTGAAAAAGTGTCCAGCGGACGGTTTCAAATAAAAAGTTCAAGAAATGACCAGAATGGCGCAAGTGTGACCACGGGATATCACACGGGGTATGTTATGAAGTTAATTGTCAACGGATTGAAATACACAAATCCTACATTTAGAAGTAAAGCGGCTGAAAAAATGAGAATGATATAATTATTTGTTGAAGTTCTCGAGTTGATGAACAATGCCATAATCAGTTCAGTAATTATATAATAATCGGTTCTTGAGAATGATGATGATGGTTAAATTTGCATTTTTTGGATGTGAATTCTTCACATTAACCTAATTTTATTCACGTAGGTTTGTTCGTAGAAAATTGATTTCTACGAACAAATTACCCGGTTGGTACTAGTGGCTCCCCCAAATTGAAACCATTTTGTGGACACTTTTTCTTACACAGAGTGTGTCCTCCTTTTACTCAAACCTCCATAATTCAATTTCATTAAAATTAAACATAAGATTCACCCAAGCATCACCCTTATTCCAGCCTACTTTTCAAATCTTTCATTTTATCTTTCGTGGTTCTTAAATATTTGATTTCCCATAGACATTATGTTTGCTTGCGGCAACGTACTACTCAACCTGTAAAATGATGTGTTGCGCCATGCAGCGGTTAGTTTCAGAAATACATTTTTTATAAAATCGTCGTTTATGGCTACGTTCCACTTAGCGACCACAACGACCATGCTTACGGAAGAGGTTTTTCCCATTCCACTTGCTTGTGAGTGTTTAAATCATAAAGTCAAGTGGAACGATGTAGGAAGCGTTTTGAGCGTTCATTTAAATAGGTTAACTTGATTTATATTAAAAAAACATACAATTTAAATTTTTATATTTCATTTTAGTGGAGCTTTTAAACAATTCAAGTTTGAATATAATCGAAATGTCTTTTACGGCAGTTGGATATTTGTTGATGCGTCGCAATAATGCTCCAGAAACTACTTCATCTAGTTCAGATGAAGAGTGGAATGCAATTTTACAAAATAATAATCGTGAAAAGCGAAAACTTAGGCCACGTATTATTGATTACGAGAATGTAATTAATCTTTATTCAGATGAAGAATTCAAAAGTCATTTCAGGTAAATGATTTTTTGTTACATATAACACTAAAAACTGAAAAATTTACATCTAATTACACACCTACTCTGAATTTAGGCTACTCTGACATTTAGTTCATTATATGTAATTATCCCATTTATTAATTGCTATGATTCAATATGTAGTAAGGGACAAGATTAAAAATCAATTGCGAATAATAAATCACATTCAGAGATTTAATATATTAAGGCTACCTAGGTATGTAATTCTTAATTGTCTTTTTAGACTTTCAAGGAACACATTTAATTATGTACATGATTTAATCCAAGAAGATTTAATTCGACATGTTCCAGTTTGCCCCACAATTCCTTCTCATCATCAGTTGATGATAGCCCTTTGGAAAATGGCTACAATTGATTCTTATAGGTACTTATTAGAGTAATCTACATGTAAATTAATCCAGAAGTATAAAACTGAACTATAACTTTTTTATTGTAGATCAGTTTGTGACAGGTTTAACGTAGGACGAGCTACTGCCATAAGAGCTGTACGTCGAGTTTGTCATGCTTTATTTATAAGAGCCTCAAAATTTATACAATGGCCCACGGAAGATCGTGCTATTGATGTGATGCATGGATTTGAACAAGCAAGTGGCTTTCCTAAAACTATAGGAGCCATTGATGGGACTCATATTCGTATAATTGCACCTAAACAAAATCCAGCTGATTATATCAATCGGAAAGGATTTCATTCAATTCAGTTACAGGTATTTAACAATTGTTATTTTTAAGCATATTATTAATTAATGTAATAAAATAGATTTACATATACAGTAATTTTTTGCAGCTCATATGTGATCACAAGACTCTGATAACCCATTGTTATGTCGGACATCCTGGGTCTGTTCATGATCAGAGAGTTTTTCGATTGTCCGAAATTGCAGATTATGTAAATGACGATGATAAATTCCCAGAAAACAGTCATATTCTAGGCGATGCTGCATATGAAATACATCAGCATTTACTTACTCCTTATCGAGATAATGGACATTTAAGTGAGAAACAAAAAAAGTATAATTATCGTCATTCAGCTGCGCGAGTGACTGTTGAAAGATGCATCGGGTTATTAAAAGGACGAATGAGGAGTTTATTACATTCTCTACCAATGACAAGGATAGATTTGATTGCAGAGTATATTGTTGCATGCAGTGTAATCCATAATATCTGCATTTTACGAGAAGATGATTTATTGTTATCACTATACCTGAATATAATCAAGAAAACGGTGGAAATTATTCACATGAAGTAAGGAGAAGTGCAGGGGTTCTTAAAAGAGATGTTATTATGAATTCCTTGCGAAACTGAAAAAAAAACCAACTACTTGAAATAGCTTTCTAGGACCATAAATCATCGAAATCACATGAAAATATTATATATAAAATGTATTTTTTTAAATAAATATATATTTGAGTAATAAACATAATTTTTCATTAAAGTATAATAAAGTAATAAAATAAACAAGTAATGAAGTAATAATATTTGAAACTTAAAAACAGATTTTTTAAATGTCACTTTTCTATAGTTATTTATCAGCCAATTTTTCTAAAACACTAAGAAATTGCCTATCCATTTCCATTCGCTCGTTGTGTCGTTTTTTTTATTTCCTTCATGTTCCTCTTTTTGTTTCAATCTTTTTCCAAGTAAAGTTGCTATTGGTGTCTTATTCGATGCTGGAATGAAATTTAATTGGTACATTAATTTAATTTCAAATAAAATTATCTGACATAATCAACTCACTTAATGAACATCCAGTATCAGATCCTCCACTACCATTAATTTCTAATTGTTTTGAAGAGAGACCAGTCGAAGATGCAACTGCAACTGGATCACACCATGCCTTTTTGCCAAAAATTTGATCCATTATCTAGCAAAAGTATATGATACATTAGAATAATTCTAAAAAATATAGGTAGTGCATCAATTTATTTTTAATACAGAAAATAAATTTTCCATAGCTGAAAATTAAGTAGGATGTTAAGCATTTGTACAAACTTCATAAAACTGCCATGTCCTTCTATTATTTCCTGATTTGTTGTTGTGGTCTTTGGTAGATTTATAAGTCTTTTTTAGGCTTCATATCTTTGAAGAGCATTGAGGTCCAGTGACATTGTATCCTTTTCCTTTCAGTTCTTTGGCTATTTTTTTCCACCCTTCTTTTTGTGAAATTTTCCCACTATTGAGGGTTCCTTCCATGGACCTGTACACCTCTAACAATAAAAACACACAGGGTGAAGACCACCTGTATAATGAAACTAAAAAAATAAAAATAAATAGATTTAATATTGTTAACATACCTTCAGATTCTTGAGTTTTACCTGTGTCTTCACTATCAAGAGATCCTTCTTCTAAGTAATTGTCGGGAGTATTTTCATCGAAGTGTACAATCTGATGTTCAACATCAAATGATGTGGAAGCTTGTGGTTCTTGATTTATAATCGTTCTTAACAGCTCATTAGCAAACAACGTATCTATAAACAAAAAAAAGTTTAATGAAAGAAATATTTTCACTACAATAATGAACATTGTTTATTTACCAAGTTAGGTTATGTTATTGATAAATGGGGGCAAATGTATAAATAAATGTTGAATAAGAACTAAAATTAATTTTATTAAACTTAACATAATTATATTTACCTGTTTTCACACGTTCCGCATCTGCTTGGGAAACATACGCTTCCACAGCAGTTTCATTTTCCTGATCATAAATCACTATTTTACTTGTCGCCATATTTAAAAATTGCGCCAAACTGCTCAACATAGAACAACGTCCACTACGACCCATGTCTCAGATGGGTCGTTGTGAGCGAAAATAATGACGTCATTAGTGACGTTTTCGCCGCGCTCACAACGCCCGTAGTCGTCATGTGGAACGGCTGAAGGAGTATTTTGAGCGTTGTGATCGCTAAGTGGAACGCGCCCTATCTGTCATGTTAAATTGGATAGATATACGATACTCATATTGGGCATCTTGTCGGTGAGAAATTACCGTTCCATGGCAATAGATATTTGCTGGCTGTTTTTCAGTTAGCAGAGCACAAGTGATTTTGTGCCGCACAGTGCGGCCATTATTAGGACGTTAATTGGAACATGGTTGTTTTAAAACCAACCGGTAGAGTACACTGATCACCATAAGGTTAAAAGTGTATTACTCATAAGTTATCAATTGACGTTTATGTGTACGTAAATTATTTACAGAATAATTCAATAATGTCTGTTTTCCAATTATTAGAGCACAAAGTGTTTTTGTGTCGCTCTGTACCGTAATTTTCGGGCGTTAATTGGAACATACTTCATGTTTTATGATAAAGTTTTATGTTGACTTCCCAAAGGCACAGTTATTTATTGTGCTCATTTGTGCGAGCTAGTGCTATAATTGGAACACTCAGTGCTAGCACTGTGCTGCACTGTGCTCAATTGTGCGCTAATTGGAAAACAGGGGCTAACAATTTCAACACAAAACACAAAATATAACGATAAAGTGTAAACCGGTATAAAAAAGGTAGCATTTCTCATATTTTATAAAACAATTTTGTAGAAAAAAAACACATTTCCTAAGGATTTTTACTCTTGAACTCTGTATATTTAAGCCCTTTCCATCCCTTAGAAAGAAAAAAACCCCTATATTCAGGGTATAGACTGTAAAATTTTAACCGAATATCATTATTGTTATTGCACCTGGCATATAAGAACAGAGTTTTAACAATGGCTCTTCGACCCTGTTGTGTTCCAGGATGTAATGATAAAACATTCAAGAGGTAATGAAATATGATACTCAAAGCATATATTGTATTTAATTACCTTTTTTTCAGGCATTATTTTACAACAAAGAAAACATTGCAGGATATATGGCGAAAGAGGAACCATAATGAAAATATGCTTTTGAGAGGCATATGACATAGGACAGTGTAGGAAGCACATTTTGAGATGTACATGGCAGATTATTAAATGGTTATGAGAGAAGTCCAGGAGACCATTTTATCATTTGATGATCCAAGAAGCCAATAGTTATGATGAAAATGATATCAACATCCCAAATCAAGGTTCTTCTGCTGCCTCCACCACCTATGATTCAGTGCATGTGCAGTTTCAAAGAAAGAGGCTGTTTGAACAGGATTGCTTACAATCTGGAGTTGAAGAAGTGATGGAACTTTCAGCACATAAGAGCTTTGAACAATATGAGGGTAAGCATTTTAATAATAATATTATTATATTCCATAATGTCTTGATATATTTTAGTGTGCAAAAAGAGAATAATTAGGAACAAGTGTGTCATCCATCCCAATGGACATCGATTTAAGAAAAAGTTGTTGAAGAGGAAGAGAATTGCAGGAAGCACAACCAAAATGAGAGTCAAGTGACGTTTACTGCTCATCCAAAACAGGATATCTGAATTAGGGTATTTAAATAATTTTAATAGTCCATCTATAACTTTCATTTTACTTAAGTAAGAAATCAAAAGTTAAAGCCCAAGGGAAGTTTATTTGTATGTTAATTCAAATATTTATATTCAATTCTTTAGTTTAGATTTAACTTCTTGCAATAACTGTGAAAGGACTGCATTCTTTTCTTAATTTTTAAAACTTTCATTCAGTTCTTCAGTAATTCTCATTGATTTTCTGAAAATTCTTCTTCATTGTTTCACCTATCCAGGGGAAGCATTTCACAAAACAATTTTAGTATAATGCTAAAAGTAGGTAAAACAAATATATTTTCTTTAATTCTTAATACTTTGTTTAGATTTAAGTTCATATGATTTATTGCCATTGTCTAACCAATTATGTTATATGTTACCTGTATTGTTTAATTTTTATAGTAAATTAATATTGTACAGTATTATTTGTGCAGTTAAGGTTAATATTTGTCATTGGTGTTTAGTTATGTTCTAAAATAACCCATGCAAAACTAAAGCATCTTTTCTAAATCATTTGAGTCTATGTATGGTACTCACAAATATACTGCGCTTATCATTTGTATTTCTCAGTATCTTAATTTTTTCAGATCATCTCTTTAAGTTCTACATTAATTTAGGCATTCATGATCATATCCAATCTTACTGTTTATTTTTCCTTATTTGAGAGAATATTAGATTCGAAACTTTGGTAGATGAGGTTTTTGTGATATGTGATTTCAGTAAAAAATGGGCATTCTGTGTGCAATTCTAATGAGGAAAATCTTAATAACTTAATTTTTTACAAAGAACGATTTACTTCTATCCTATCAAAAAACCTCAAGTTCATTTTAGGTTAGAAACTTCTTATATATATATATATATATATATATATATATATATATTTCTTTGAAAAAATGAAATGTATACACATATATAATAGTAAAACATGTTTATAACTGAACATTGAATTGTATTTATATTTTAAATAAAAGTTTCAATTTTGAAAATTGTATTTCTTTTGGTAATGTGGACCTCTATTGGGAATACTGGGAAGCAATAAACGTGGGTCGTGTGTAGGTTCCTTTTGAGCATGTTTACAGGTTTCTGTAGCATAAAATTAAATAATTGCTGATTTTTAGTTCATGTGGCAATGACGAGAGGCGCTACATGTCTTATTTTATGACACATTTTTCAACACAGAGTTGCTTATCTATCTTCTTCAGGGGGTGGTAACTCAGATAAGCAATGTTGGTACAGCTGTCGGTGAACTGTAAACGTAGCCCCCTTCAGAACTCCTTCAAGTAATATTTTTTGACAGTTATTCGAATATATCCAGGTGACACAATGTGATCTTCTTTATCGGCCCTTAGTACATGTAAATGATGTGATTTTTTTTGTCATTGTATTTGTCAGAAAGTTGAACCTATTAATTATTTGTTCTCTAATTTGTGGTAGAATTTTGTATCGAATCCCATTCTTGCAGTATTCATACATCGTTTTAAGGTACTGTATATAGCCAGAAGCTACAAACTAAATAGTATTTAAAGCATAATTTAATAATCAGTTTTTTTAGGCATTATTTTACAACCAACAAAAAGTGTAAGAAAATATGGCTTCAAAGAATAAACATCGAAAAACTTTACATGCCAGGTATGTTTATCTTTTTCTGATACTATTACTTGCATTTATTTCATTTATTGTTTAATTTCAGGTTATGAGAGAAGTTCAGGAGACAATTTTGTATACTCTCTAGGAAAACAACAAACCACCGATTATTACCCCCATATGATGATAGGTAAACCAATGAAAACAACCAAGCTATTGTGAAAGAGATACATGCTATTTTTTTAAAGAAGCTGCTGATAATTAGAAAAATAATATAAAAATCACAAATCAAAGAAGTTCCAACCCTGAAGTGTCTGAGCTGGATTATAAATGTATGGCAATAGTGTCTATTAACGATGATCATTTGTATTGTCTTAAGATGAAACCTGCCGCTGAGTCACAAAACCAAGTAAACACGGGTGTGCAAATTTTAGTGCTTGTTGAATAATTCATAATATATTGTATTTTCATCTTTTGTAAATAAATAAATTTAATTTCAATATTGAGTTTCATTTATTCTGATGGTACATTGTCTTCTAAATGTTATTTGTGGCATATTCTTGATTATTTTTATGTGTTCTTGGGAAATAACACCACAATCAAAACAAAAATCTGTATATTCAAGGAAAATTTGGTTTTTCCTTGAATATACAGATTTTTGTTTCGGTTGCGGTGTTATTTTCCAAGAACACATGAAAATTATTCGATGGTACAGCCTCCTGTTGGTGAGAATTAGGACCAGAAACTGCACATTCCTTCTTTTTAGTTGGTGATGATCTGTCAAATTCAACAAACGTCAAATTTAGTACTTGAAGGACTTCTGAAGATGCTTATTATGCATATTCTAACCTCTCATGGGACAAAATGTGAACAGATTTTATAACATTGAGTTGCCCATCTATCTTTTTTGTATGATCTGTGATCTTCTTGTCTATGCTTTCACAGATCATACAATAGAGAATAGATAGGAAACTCTGTGTTGAAAATTGTGTCCACAAAATGGCGGATTTAGCCATCTATGATTCTTTCGGGTAAATAAAAATCTGAATTTGAGTTACAGTAATCTGCATTTAAACACATTTAAACAGTTGCCGATAAAGAAGGAATCTGTACACCATCTAGCCGGTGTATTTCTCTGTTAGTTTTTTTATTTACAAAATTAATTACAAATTGAATTAAACATTGAACTATTCACACATAATAATAATAAAAAAATTGGTACAACCATAATATACAGTTTATTAATATTTGTTGTATATTTAGTTTCCCTGTTGTTTACAGATACATTTGTGTTTTTGCTCTAGTCGGGATGAAAAAGTTAACTTATTGCTTCCGTAAACTCGCATTTAACATATTCAAAGGTAAGATTTTGAAATTAACTTTAAAATATTGCCTTCAGAAATGACAAATATGAGTTTACTTAAATGTTAGGTTAACTGTTGCGTCCACAACTTAAATCTAAAAAAACACAGATGTACCCCAACAATGAGGAATCTACATATATTTACATATATATATATATATATATATATATATATATATATATATATATATTGAAATCAATATGTGATGACTGCTTCTTTATGTAATATTCTGTATATTTGAATTTTCATTTTCTACCTTTTGCATTTAGAGTAAGTAGTATGACACTATACAATACAATATAAATAATACCCAAATATTAGTAAATACATTCAACTCCCACAAAATACTCAAAATACTAAGTAAATTGTACATATTTAAAAAATAGGGCACTATACAAATGTCATACACTAATTGATATCAAAATATATAATAATCACAAAGAATTACATCTCAAAAAAAAAAGAAATTTTTCTTTGAATTTTGAAAAATATGCTCATTGTAACAAATAAAGAATGCTATTTACAAGATTACTTAAGAGTTTTTAATAAGAAAAAAACTTGATAATTTATAACTTTTGGCACTTTGTTTATATATTGATAAGTAAAGCAAATATTTTGTCATTCAATGAACAACATTTGCCCTTTGGCTTTAACTGTTGATTGCACATTTGAAAGAAATTAATAGTTGTACTGTTTATATTTTTTTAAATACCTTCCATTCTCTTCCATTGTGATAGTTCACTCCTCACTCTTGTCTACTAAAAGTACAAACTTCTTTCTCACCACCTTTTTGTGTGCTGCAAAATACATAAAGAAATTATGAATAATTTGAAAACCAATATTAAATTGGTTACCTTGGAATCCCAGTATAATTTGGCATTCAAAACTGGTAGACTCTGATGCACAGTGATTTCTAAATACATACTGAAAAGCCTCTTCTTACCACCATATACTTTTTCTTCAGGAATTGTCACTTTCATTTGGGGGCTGCAAATGGTAACAGGACCTTTTTCTGGTGAAAACCATGCAAAAGTATCTCCCACAGTTCTCTCATTACTTAAAATGAAATAATATATGAACTACAAGAATATATGAGAAATGTGAACATACCGAGAAATTTATTCTTGCCAATGCACTTCTCAGTAGTATGCTATTCTCTCCAACGCACCCTTCTTAGAATGAGCTTCACAAATTACCGAATGCCGGGCATTTGAAATACAGTTTTTTTATTGTTGATTCCACGAAGTATAGATACCAGGAGTCCGAACGTAATGTTAAATAAATGGTAGCATTTTAGGGGACAGAATGTTTTGCCGGTAGAGCGCGCCACATTTGAGGAAGTACTCGTTTAAATACCTACGCGGGTAATCTTTTCTCTATTGTATGATCTTTGGGTAATCTTGTTGATACTGACAGTCACCTGACAGCTCTGAAAATATTATTTCGATAATCTGCAAAGCTAAAAATGTGTGATATTAGTAAATAAATAAATACAATTAACCAGTAGCAAACCATTTTATTAAAAAATAAATTAATGTTATCAACAGGTCTTTAAGAATTAAAATTATAGTTCATCTTTTGTCTCTACGTGTTAAACTATTAAACAAACCGCAAGTGAAGTAAAGAATTTAAACATAGTTTCTGCAAATTAAGTAGTAAATATAAATTCAAAAATGGTTAAATACCTATTTATTTCAGTATCACAATGCTTGATAATAGGAAAGTAATTAATTGATTACAATCAAATATATTATTTATTAATCGTATTAGTTATAAATAAAAGACGTTTAACATTTAAATACCAAACAATTTAGATTTGAAAAATACACTAGTGTATACAATACAATATTTATTAACAACTCTGATGTTTAATATTATTTTTAGGTTACTCACTTTCGGAACTTTGAATATACCCACTTTAGCCACATTTCCACTTGCCTTTCGGCCACTGAGGCAACCATGAACAGCACAACACCTTCCCATTTTTTTATTAAAACTATTTTTAAACAATTACATTAATATTTTATACTTAGTTTTATAATTTTAATAATTTCGACATTCGACAGGGCGTATTTACGTTTGATAATAATAAAAACATCAGTACGTCCTGGTCCTGAACATTTGCGCAGCTAGTGGCAGAAAAGAGAACTATGATCTGGGTTTAATATTAGCTTTATTCGCGGTAACAATTCGTTATCGATTCATTACTGATCGCATGCGCAGTTGCAATAAAAGCATTCGCGGTACAGAAATTACTGAACTCGCAGTAACAATTCTGTGTTCGCGGTAAAGGAAAATTCGATTCATTATTGATTCGTAACCAGATTATCAGTTCTTGAATTATAGCTAGGATTCCTGGTTCTGACATGCGCGTTTGAATAATTTTTACTCAATTTAGTAAATTGTTATTTTGTGTTGCCTACATCGGGAAATTTACTTATTGTTAACTGTGTTTACGTTATGACTTTAAAATTGTTTAGAATATTTGTTGACATGGACCACTTAATTTCAAGTGACGGGGATTTGGAAGAACTTTTAGTTTAGTTTTCCAAATACAATTGATTATTTTGAACATATTGTGCCACAATTTAATAATCATCAGTTTGAGTTTCATTTTCGGATTAGTCGTGAAATGGTGGCAGCAAATCGTTTCGTAGACTGGCTCATTTAATTGACACATACGTATTTATATGATTTGACAGCATGGAAGAGTAGGTATATGAGATTTCCAGCGTACTGAATTAGTTGCAATGGCATTCGCGGTACACAACTATCTTTTACTAGTTCTGAATCAGGCATGCGCTCTTGAGTAGTACTGAATTGATAACGAATTGGTTCAGAATTGTGTTCCGCGATTAAAGCTATTGTATACCACGAATACTGCGGAAAAGCCTATACCGTTCGGACTCCTGGTATCTATACTTCGTGGTTGATTCGCTGAAGCCGTATTTCTTGCTTTTGGGGATAGTTTACTTGTAATATGCTGTCAAAAAAATATAATTAATAAATTACCTTCTAAATACCGTAATTCATTACCTTTTAGACCATTGATTGGAACATTCAGAAATCGAAAAAAGAAATGCTCCAATATTATGTATTTTTTGTTTGATGCACGATATGTTTTAAATGTTTTAATTACATATTACATTACTATATAACAAAATGGACGACAACGTCGACAACCGATCACCAACCGATAACAACCACATAACCACAGATCAAACACAGGACATAACAACCGACGATCTGACAATCTTCAAACGACCTTCAAACGATCCATAATAACATAATAACTATTTCGCCATCTGCATGTAATATGAGCAACCGTCAGATTTAGTATTCCGGAATGGCCACCCCCTGTATGCTTTATTGTATGCATATTGTATAATCTGTGCCTGATTCTTTGGACCTTTTAGAGTTTTTATAGTGGTTATTTTAAAATTACATTTATTGGAGTATAGTCATTTATTGTGATATTTTAACAGGCCATAGTATTCTGGTCTCTTCTTAACCGCTTGCTTTGTAAATTGATAACAACTGCATTTCATTGCAATTCAAATACTTGTTAACCAATTAAAAAGGTAAATATTTTTTATTTTTTAAATTCTGATATTTTTATTTAAACTATTTTGAGTTATTTGCCGACATATTGTCTTCTTAGTTAATGTAACTGCCAGAAATTTGAATAAATTGACGATTCGTTTTTTTTTCAGCTTACACAATGAGTTATCCAGGACATCCATATCAACAGGTAAGTGAAAGTTTTCAAGATTTCAAGCAATAAGTAACTATTTTTAATATAAAATATGAAGTATTAAAAATGTCTATAAAAATACTCATATTATGTTGATTATGTTGGGAAGTTTCAATATGTTCATCTATGAATTAGGAAAAGATGCTTTTATGTTCTTGATAAGTTCAATAAATATTTTAGGCAGATAACAATTGGTAATTGTAATACTCATAGCTTTCAGAATAGTTTTATTCTTTCTCCAGTCTTATACTAAAAAAGTTAGAAAAGTTCTTAATTATGAGTACCTATTAAAAAAATAAATGACAAATTATTGAAGTTGTAACTCATAAATTAAATTCGAATTATAGATGAGAATAGGTTAACCTTGAAGTTTTTATTTTACATAAATAGTAATTATTTTATGACAGAAATATTTTTGATTTTATGATCCGTTAACATTAGAATAACGTTGATTTAAATTTTATTTATTTGTAGCTAAATTCTTCATAAATATTTTCAGAGCCATTATTTTATTTGACAACATTTCATTACATTTTATTTTCTCAGCATCATACATTAACATTTCACAAGTTACAGTTTATAGAGAATAATCTGTTAATATTTACTATTATCCCAACCAATTGACCATACAATGTATGGCATGCACACTACCTCTAAGGCATGAATATCATAGGTATACTAGGTATCAAAAGGGGATATACTATGTTTAAGGTATTTTTTCAATAGTTGTTTTATGGGAATTTTTTTATGCTAAATGCTAAGTTATGCAAATATATGGCCATTCTGGGGTGGAAAAGAGAAAAAAAAAACAAAGGTAAATAACTGCAGTGGTTTATGAACTAAACAAGTTTGGGTTTACTTCTTGAAGATGACAACTTAGAGTTGTTGACACGGCGTTGAGTGTTTTAAAATAAAGGTTTGGTGTTAGGGTGCAAAACTGTGTTTTTACACCTCTGAATGAACTTATGTTTGCATAACTTTTTGCTTAGCAGTAAAAAATGCCCAAAAAAATTAAAACAAGAACCTACCTAAAACATAGTATACCTTCAAAAGAATTTATCTCTGTGGGCGCCCTTGCCAGGTTATCAGACCCATGCTTGGCGTCATGACTGCATGTCCCATGAATTTCTAACCATCTGGGCTGTTTCTAATACTTGGCGGCCTTTTACATCTGTTGGTAAAGATGTTCATCTAGACCAAGTTACTTTCAACTGTTAAATAGATGTTTTAGGACTACTGTTGTCTCTTTATTTGGAATTCCAAATTGGTTATTTTTTCCACATGATTAGTATTGTTATGGAAATTTATAACGTCAGCCCAGGGGGACCCTGTATATATACCTACCAAGTGTAACTGTCAGTTCGGGAGAGATCTACATAGTTCGATATTAGCGCCATAGAGTAAACTCGAAGACTCTCGAATGTAAAAATTTTATATAAATCGGTGTTTTGTGAGCGTTATTGTCGGTCTAATTCATAAGTTCAGTGTTTATAAGTAGTAAAGGAAAGCACCATTAATAAAGGAGTATTAATTGTACAACAGGTGTATAATTGAATCCACGGAAATCCGTAGCAATATTTATTTTATTGTTGTTAAGGATTGCTATGTGAATTAAAGCTGTTTTTCTAGATATTTTTTTACTACAACTATTTTCTGGTCTATTGTGAGCAACAGTTCGATCAGTCATTATCATAAGGCCCCTATACAGCTTATAGTTGTTATTTTCTAAGGCAGATTGTAGTTTGTGTATATAGTAGAGTATAGTTACCAAATGGGATAGTTCAATATTCATTATTAGTTCTTGGCACAGTATTTTTGCTGCAGCATCATGTTATTTTTTGTATTCAGTTGCAGCAAATGCTTGACAATCTTCTGTAATATGCTTGATTTGTTTGGGAACGTTAGGTTGAAGCTGGTAAACAATGTAACTTGTTCCTCGAAGTTTCCTATCTTGAAATGGTTGATCTCACAACATTTCAAGAGCAATAGGGATTCGAGAAGGAACCAAAACTCTGGTTAAGCTATGTCGACGACACCTTCATTATTTTGCAACACTGAGAGAGTACTACATGCATTTCTGGAGCATTTAAACCGATCACAACCTTCCATCAGATTCACCATGGAGAGGGAAGAGAGTGGATGCCTTTCATTCCTTGATGTGAAGTGCCAACTGACTAGGACGGGAATCGAAACAACAGTTTACAAGAAGACCACACATTCAGGGGTATACCTACACTAAAATATAGAGCCAAAAATATCTGCAGTACACCAGAGGCCCTTAAAGAAGAACAAAGGAAATTTAGAGAAGACCTTTTGACGAATGGATATCCGGAAACCATCATTAACAAGGCACTTGAACAACTGGATAAACTACCTAGGTACGAAGAAGAAACTACGGTAGCAACTGTATTACTAACATACACTAAAGGCTTGTCGAAAAAACTTAGACGTATTGGACACGGATACGGAATGAAAATAGTTTTCAAGAGCAATAACACGTTGAGGAGCATGATCACAAAAACATTCTTGCACCTAGGATAGGACGGCCCCCAAACCTGTGTTGCTGGAGTCGGTGTCTAAGATGAACTTGGCGGACTCTGTAGGAAACGCTAGGATTGGACTGGACCAGCGTGCTACCTTCAGACGTTTGACCATTGTTGCGCAATTCTGATTCCAACGCTTTTTCTCAGTGGTCTGTTGATATAGAGGTGCGGCAATGGTGGCAAATCTCTCAACAAATCGCCTGTAGTACGAACAGAGACCCAAAAAGTTTCGTAGTTCATGCTTGTCTCTCGGGACTGGCCAATCACGGATGGCTTCTATCTTGTCCTCGTTGGTGCGTATTCCTGACTCGGAAACGACGTGGCTCAAAAACTCTACTTCTTTTTGGAACAAGGAACACTTCTTCGGGTTGAGTCTCAGGTTGGCATTATTAATTCTGGAGAATACTTCATCCAGGTTCTTCAGATGGTCGTCGAATGTCTGACCCATGACCAGAATGTCGTCGAGGTATACTAAGCACGTCCTCCATGTTAACCCGCTCAGTACGTACTCCATTAGCCTCTCGAATGTTGCGGGAGCATTACATAACCCAAAGGGCATGACCATAAACTGAAACAGCCCTTTACTGGTGGAGAACGCTGTCTTCTCTCTGTCGTTTTCGTGTTGACCAACCTGCCAATATCCACTCTTTAGGTTTATGTGGAGAACTAACGGGAGCCTGCTAGTGTGGTCAGAGTGTCATCAATTCGGGCTAGTGGATAGCTGTCTTTCTTGGTGACGTCATTCAGCTTTCTGTAATCCACGCAAAATCGGGTGGTTCCATCCTTCTTTTTAACTAGCACGACGGGTGCGGACCATGGGCTGATGGATGGCTCAATAACTCCATTTTGTAACATGGTCAGCAAACTCTTGTAGGAACTATTTATCGGGCCCTGTCTCCTTCACCGACGTCTGGTACTCTTCTTCGCAATTGAAACAAGCTATCTCTTGACCATTGGTAATTCTGATGTCGTTTTTGGACAAATTCAGCACTCTATTTGGTATATCTCCTCCGGTTTTAACTATAGCCCGTCTAACTAAGTAGTCATGAGCTGAGTGTATAGGCTCCACCATTCCAACGCAGCTCCCAGGATTGTTTGCTAGCTGCCCATGAATAATCTGTTCCGTTCGACCGGGAATTCTGTCTGAAGATTTTGCTACAATTTTTATGGAGGTGGCTGAACTGTTGACGGGCCGTGTCAATTCAAATTCCTCATTTAGGAACCGAAGAACGTCATATCTCGGGTTGAACATAAATCCATGCTGGCTAATTAGGTCCATACCTAGTATAAAATCGTCCACAATATTCGCTACCAGGACCCTATGCCTGATCATGTTGTCCCCTATCTGTAGCCTCACCCTGTGTTGACATGGACTCGCCGGTGACTGTCCTGAGCTGGATGTTGTTGTTCGTTGGCCGGATCTCCGAAGCCCTCAAGACCGTGGACTTGGCGATGGACACAGCGGCGCCGGTGTCGATGGTGATGATAATTGCTCGGCAATTGATGGTGCCCCTGATGACTAGGCTGCTGCTATCTCGGCAAAATCCCCGGATGGATAATGTTTTGGGGACTGGTGGAGGGTCAGTCAGCATTCGCTCCCCTATGCTGACTGGCTGACAGTCCCTCAACATGTGGCTGTTCTGTTGGTTACCCCTGGTTGGTGATCGTTCAGGTAGCCTCACTCTGCAGTCACGTTGGAAATGTCCTGTCCGTCCACATCGGTAACATGCCCCCTTGCGCTAGTTCTTTGTGACTGTTCTATTAGTTTGTTCATACCGGCCAACACCTCTTGAAATGGTGACTCTGGGTCTTCCTGGTTGAAGGAAACTGCTCGCACCCTCGGTTTGGACATGTTCATGACTGCCTCTACTTCCAAGGCCCGAAGTAAAGCTTCATTACTTTTCTTGACGCCACTCAGTCGTACATTTCTTTGAACTTCCACATCTCTGATGCCGTTTATGAAACTCTGTATGGCCAACTGTCTGTCGTTTCCTCTGGCAGGTCTGGGTAGGACAAGTGTACTAACCGTCTAATCTCTGCTTCGAATTCTTGGAGGCTTTCACCGGATTTGTGCTTTTTTGCACTCAGTTGGACTTGGTATACCTGGCTCAAGGATTGATTGTCGTATCTCTTGTCCAGAACGGCGATGATTTTGTCGAAATTGCCTTGTTCATCGACTGGAATGCTTTGGAGGAGTTCTAAGGCCGGACCTCTTAAGGAAATTACAAGAGACGTAGATTTTTCTTGGTTATCCTATCCATTAGCTGTAGCCACGGCTTCAAATTATCGTTTATACATGGGCCAAGATGAGCTGCCATCAAATGTGGGTGGTTTGCTAACGGAACCTTTGGTACTCATGGTGTTCTGGTATTTTCCTCGCTGTAAGTTCTGTTGCATTTTTTTGATTTCTGTTTCTACCTTGTTTTGGATGGCACTGATTTTATCTTGTACTTCACTTACTTCACTTTGTACCGTGTTTTTAATGGAACTGATTTCAAATTTCACCTGGCTCTGGATGGAATCGATGTCATCTACTTTGATGTCAAGAGTCTCCACATTACTTTTTAGGATCTTTATGTCGTCGTTTATTTCTTTTATGTCTGATTGCACTATTTGCATTGTTTCATTAACTGTTTCATTAACTTGTGATACTTTTTGCATTAATTGTTCAAATTGCAGTTGTCTTTTTTCTTCAGTTATTTTAAGTTCATTTCGTCTCTGTTCATCTAATAATTTAAATTCATTTGGTCTCGTCAATTCAGTTTGATCTTGTTTTTTCTACAAATTTCGAGAATAATCCCTCAATTAAATTTTGTTGTTTACTTTTCATCGTGGAAACTAGATTTTGTTGTTTTTCTTCTATTGCTGTGACAAGATTTTCTAATTCTATTTTACGTTTTTCATCAAAAGATTTCACTAACCTTTGTTGAATTTCTTCTTGATGTTGTTTCTCCTTCTTGTCACGTCATTAATCTAGACCACCCGTAATCTGTTTGAATAAATTTTTTTGTATTCTCGTCCATTTTTTCTTTTTCCATACTTCGGGTTTCCATAATTCAAATTGTGATTTTAACTTCACTTAATCCTGCACTTCTGATCACCAGATTTGTTATATACTCCGTGGGTTCAATTAAAATTTAAAAACTAATATTCACTACCACTTTCTAGAACTTTTATTTACATCAAATATATACAACTGATTCGAATATCACAATAATAATTCTACATAAGCTCTTCGCTGCACCAACTAACTGCCGCGATTATGGGTCGCTCCTTTTAAAACCAGCATCGAAAACTCTCGTACAAACATTATCAATTCTACAGCTGCCGAGCCATTTCGAGATCTTTTTTTTGTCCTAAAAGCGATCGATGTCCTACTGGAATGAAACCAGCGCCGGCTTAGGGAAATTTCCTGACACCATTTTGCACCTCTTTTCTGCTATTTTTGATACTGATAGTAAGTTATACTTATAATTTTTGGTACTACTAGAGCTTCAATTGATACATTTCGTCATTGGCCTTGAAATTTAAAATTTTTCTTTTTATTTGTTTTCAAGTATTCTCGAATTGCTCTCTGTATTGTAACATTTTCTGGTAAAGTTTAGTTTTGTTGTATATTTTTCTAATTCATCTTTCACAAAGTGATTACTAGTTCTATAATCCAAAACGAAATACAGTTCATTACTTGATTACCACACAAATTGGCAGCATATAACTCTTTTTCTTAATCTTGCTTATACGAAATTTTAGGACTTTCTAGCCAATACTCTGTACTCCCACAACCAAAACAGATTTTGTTACTTATGACTCGCGCTGTGACTTTGAAACTTGTCTCACCCTATTGTTTCTAGAGCTGTCACAATATTATTGTATTACTTGGGCAGTGTGGTTTAATTTTTATCCCTCTTGCTTGAAGAGCCCGGGGCAATATTAGTGGATTCTCGAAACTGGAAAGAAATTATTGCGTCACCAGAAAAGAACTTCTTGCAATAATTAGGGTTGTAGACCATTTCAACAAATACCTCTATGGTCGTCATTTCCTAATCCGAACAGATCATGCAGTCCTCGAATGGCTGCTGGAAATGAAGACAACGGAAGGAGAACTGGCCAGGTGGATGGAGAAATTACAGCAATACGATTTCAAGGTTGAACATCGTGCCGATCGTTTGCATAATAATGCCGATGCCCTATCAAGAAGACTCTGTAGAGCTGAATGCGGACATTGTCTTGAGACGGAACAGCGAGAGGGTATCTCCATCAGGCAGATCCGAGTGCAGGCTGATATAGACTGGTCAACGGAACAGTGCATCCAGGACCAAATGGCTGATCCAGACATCGAACCAATCCTGTCATTCAAAAAGAGAGGGGAACCAAGGCCACGAGGTAGCTAGATACTCGGGCGTCCTGAAATCGTTATGGGCCCAATGGGACTTTCTAAGAGTAGAGAATGGAATGCTCAAGCGAATTTGGGAAAGCAGTGATGGCCGAGAAACCAAGTCCCAACTGGTAATTCCGAAGAAAATGGTACCAGTTATCCTGACCGAAGTACATGATGGGATTACCGGGGGTCATCTGGGCATGAATAAAACCCTAGACAAAGTTCGCCAGCGGTTCTACTGGGTAATTTACTTCGAAGACGTCAGAGCTTGGTGCCGGAAATGTGACACCTGTGCAGCCAGTAAGGCCCCGAAGACCCGGACCAAGGCCAGAATGCAGCAGTACAATGTGGGTGTCCCATTTGAGAGAACTGCCATCGATGTCGCTGGTCCGTTTCCCGAGTCTGAGAGGGGGAACAAATACATTCTGGTCGCAATGGATTACTTCAGCAAATGGCCTGAGGCATATGCAATACCCAATTAAGAGGCAACCACGGTAGCCACGGTGCTAGTAGAACAGCTATTCAGCAGGTTTGGCGTCCCGTTGGAACTACATTTAGACCAGGGGCGTAACTTCGGATAGAATGTATTCCAGAAGGTCTGCACGATGTTGGGGATCAGGGAAACGATAACAACACCATTGCAACCACAGTCAGACGGAATGGTGGAAAGATTCAACAGGACCTTGGAACAACACCTATCCAAGGTCGTCGGCAATAACCAGCGTGTTTGGGATGAGGATATTCCTCTATTTCTGTTTACCTATCGCTCAGCTGTACATAACAGTGCAGGTCTGACTCCAGCCAGGGTACTATTCGGAAGAGAGCTGAGATTACACTGCGATCTGGCCTTTGGCTCCCTCGACGAACCTTCCCATCAGCGATGACGCCGACCAGCTCCGACATAACATGCTGGCAATACACAAACTAACGTGAACGCAGATGTTGGCCAGCAGTGACCGGATGAAAACACGATATGACCTCAAGGCCAATTCTGTCGGGTTCAGAGGAGCAATGGTAAATCTCCAAAGCTTACACTCCCCTAGGATGGTCCATACGAGGTGGTCAAGACGATAAATGAAGTTGTCTACCGTATGCGTCGAAACTCCAGGGCTAAGTTGAAGATGGTTCATTTAGATCGACTCCTACCCCTACCCTACCATGGAGAGGAAGTTTCTGATCGGGACGATCAGAATTAAAGGGAGGAGGCAGTGTTGTAACATTATCTACGCCGTCCATGGCTATAGCAACGTAAAACAATCAAGTCGACTGAAGTATAAAAAAACAATATCCGCAAGGTCAGTCGTGCTAGAAAATCTCGAAAAGAGTCCATAACCGGGAAGATGATCCTCGAAATTTGCTGGAAGAATTCCATGCAGATGGCAGAAATTAGTAGAGTTTACCATTATTATGATTTCGATGTTACTTTATTAGAATCAGCTGTTGAGAATATTTGATGTTTAAATGTGAATAAAAGTTCTAGAAAGTGAATATTAGTTTTTTTTTAATTTTGAACCGACGGAGTTCATTGAAATATATATTGTTTGATCAATAAGTTCTCTGTGTAAGAAAAAAGTCATTTTGACTTTTGAACTGGGTTCATAACGAATCACTACATATACTTAAATATTAATATTTCATTCACTTTGTAGCTTCTTGACAAAAAAAATAATAAATAATGAGCTTGCAAACTGATCTTGCGATCAACAATACTACTACCGACACTTTTCGTTAATAAATACTATATTATATACACAATCCCATGCACGAATAGTTACTTTGAACCTAGAAAGTAACATTATATTTTTTTGATTAAATCTTGGTAATCAGATTGTTAAGTGCTATTAAAATTACATCTTTCCATTTTCGTAAATGACGGTTGATACTAATAAGAATATTAATTTTATGTACCAGGATTTATTTCAAGATTAAAATACTACATTATTGAGTATATTTGTTATTTTATTCTACAATATTATAAAACAGTTCTTAAAACAAAAAGTGTTAACTAAACCCTTCTTTTTGCCAGGGATCAGCACCAGGAGCACCCTATCCTCCTTGCGGCGGGGTACGATATCCTTCACAATCTTTACCTTATCCTGCTGGAGGTCTACCCGCAAACCCAAATTCATTTGGCTTTAACTCATCTACTCCAATGCAGATGCCTCAACCAATGCAGATGCCCAGTTATCCTGCCCCTACCACTGGTGGAGGTTACCCATCAGCTACTAATGCTGGCTATCCCACCGCATCTGGTGGATATCCTCCTGTCGCGGGTGGTTATCCTCCATCAGCAGGTGGTTATCCACCGAACTCTGGTGGTTATCCACCAACCTCTGGTGGTTATCCTTCTACCTCCGTGAGTTACCCCCCTATCTCTGGAAATCATCTCCCTGGCTCAACAGGTTATCCACCGTCAAGTAATCAGCCACATCCACGATCATTTTATCCTCCTATTCCTGGTCCTGCATCAAACAGTACAGGAAATTATGGTGCATCCAATGTCCAAGGACATATTTGTGGCTTTCCATATACGCAACATAATAATGAAATGACGCAAGGATCTTACAAACCTCTTAAGGTACTAATCTTCTTGTAATGCTGTATGCCTGCTGCTTTTTGTGTTATATCTCCATAAATTGATTAATCAAATGGCAAATATCTTCAACTCTCGTAAGGATTTTATATGTACATACTACTACATACAATATATATGGGTCAAAATATTATATTTTTCCCAAACCGTCCGCAGTGGATCCTCCAATTTTTTCGCAAAAAATATGTTGAAGTAGTGTGTAAAAATAGAGCTTTCTGAATGTTTGAGCCAAAAAGAGAGTATTTGATATTTTTTAACGTATAAAAACGTTTTTTCATTAAGAATTAAAAGAATTTTATACACAAAAAAAATATTGAAAACCGAAGATTCTGTTTTTTGATATTTCTCGCATTTTTCTAATATTTTATAGTGTATAAATTTTGATAATATAATATGTTTTTTTTGTCAATATATTTTTTGTAAACTATGTAAACATATCTTTTATTTCAAGGTCCAAATCGATTAAAAATTACCCAAGATACGTCGCTTTAAATTTTATAAAAATTTAAAAACTTGCGTTTGTGGCAGTTTTCGCATACATTTTTGGACGTGTTTGATTATTTTTTTTACTATTTTTATTTCCAGTTATTGTCTTTGCATACCGTAATAAGCTCCAATTGGTCCTATATGTAGTTTATTTTTTGTTAACAATAACGAGGCCTTCAAACTCCGCGTATATTTTGAAAATATTTCGTTCCTTAGGACATAACGTGAGTGCTCACTCAGACTCATTTAGATAGTAATATCTTGTAACGTTTTTTGCTAAGTCTAGATCACTAAAATAGACTAAAAAAGCTGGAGTTTAAGACGTTGTAGAAGTTTGGAACCAAAGTTATGGTTAATTTAAATTAAACCAAAAACTGTGATAGTCTTGTGTTCATATAAATTGTCATTTTCGGTTTTCTTTTTATCTCTTCAACCCAGCTAAAACAAATACGTTCTTCATTCTCTTTGTATAAACATATATAGAAAATGTAACTTTTCTTCTCTAGATTTTTTTCAATAATATAGTTAAGTTCTTGGTAAAATGTGAGATTTCTTATAACATAATAAAGTGCTAGGTTCTTTATTATTTTAATTATTTAGTACATTTTAACTTTTTATTTGAAAATAAAAACATTTTTTATTTTTTTTATATATTGAACTGTATTATGCCAGATCTCAATCTAGCTGTATTATGAAAGTTACAATTCACATTTGAAGCAATCGCTATGGTTACAGGTAAACAAGGTATGTTTCCCAGGTTAGTCGGGATATATTGCCTGTTAGTCTTGTTAGGCCTATAGACCGACAGCTGGTGGCAAATTTTGGTTAAGCATTTTCTCCCTTCTTTCTCAAAGGGGGTTGAAAATTGTGTTATTGTTGAATAAAATAAAGCGAAATTTGCGAGGAAACCGCGTGGACAACAAAGGAAAAACTCGTTTTTCATTTTCAGAAAAAATATGTTTTATTCCGATTTTCTCCCCTCTGCCATGTTTCTGCCATATTGATCATATGAATTCTATGATATAAACAAGTATGGAAATATGATAGGCATAAGTGTCGCCTGTGGCCAAAGGCCCCGATTTTCCCGCTTCTGACAAACGGAAGAGTAAAAGTTAATTCCGAAAGTAGTCCCAAAAAAAATTGGCACAAGTTTAACAAATGGCCAAGTAACATCAAGAACAGGAATCGTTCAAATTTCCACAATATCTTCCGTTCCTTAATCTTACTTGGCCATTCGTAAACCCTATGTTATTATTGAGGACTACCGTTGATATCAACTTTCAATCCTCTTGGCATAAACGAGAAAATGTGGGCATATTATTACGTATCCTTTCAGGATCACGTGCTCATTGGTCACATACGACACTTATACCTATCATATAATACTTGGTTGCATCATAGAATTCATTTGGTCAACATGGCAATTTACGTTATTCAATTTTACTGATTCAGACTTAGCAAAAAACTAAATGAGAATACGCACTCACCTTAACTCCTAAAGGACGAATTATTTTCAAAATATAATGTCTATTATGCCACATCATGCATTCCATAAGGTCTATAATTTATTGCCAATTAATTGCTATTTAATTACGCTAAAAGTAAATTTATTGCTCTTACCCCTTTAGAAAAACCTTGGCTAATGTGGCATAAGACGCTACATTGTAAGAATAAAAGAGAGTATAGGAGAAATGCTTTCACTTCCATCGGGATCGATCAGTCAAATTGCTAGTCTTTATACATCCTGAAATTAGATATTTTAGTTGAAGAGCAATCAATTAGCAATTAATTCTGCCACAATAAAGTTCCCGACATCTTTATTAGATCTGGAGATATTGGGTATGGCCAATGTAGCATAAGTCTTATGACATCCCAAAATCTCTTTTAGGTCTGGAGAGATTGAATATTGGACAGTTATTGATGTATCATTTTTAGCAATTAATTGTCGTATAATATAAATAAGTTTACTTTTTGCGCTGTTGAAGAGCAATTAATTAGCAATTAATTCTGACACAAGAATGAGATTCGGAATTATGGGTATGACTTATATAGCATAATGCCACATTAGCCAAGGTTTTTCGGAGGGGTAAAAGCAATAAATTTACTTTTTGTGTATTTAAAGAGCAATTGATTAGCAATTAATTCTGACACAAGAACCATCCCGTTATCTTTATTAGATCCGTAGTTATGTGTATGGCTAAAAGAGCAATTAATTAGCAATTAATTCTGGCACAAGAAACATCCCCATATCTTTATTAGATCCGGAGTTATGGGTATGGCTAATGTTTATGTCACATTAGCCAGGTTTTTTCGGAAAAGGTTGGAGCAATAAATTTTCTTTTTGCGTAATTAAATCAATCAATTAATTAGCAATAAATTATAGTCCGAATTCGGCCTTATGAAATGGATGATGTGGCATAATAGACATCAAAATCTACTCCACGTTTGAAGGCCTCGTTACTGTAAATAAAAGATAAACGATACATGGGACCAGTTGGAACTTATTTGGGTATGCAAAAACTGCAGCTGAAAAAATATTAAAACAATAATCCAACACGTGCAAAAATAATGCGAAAACTGCCAAAAATGCAATTTTTAAAATTTTTATAAAATTTAAAGCACCGTATCTCCTGTATTTTTTAATCGATTTGGACTTACATAAAGAAATATAAAAGATCCGTTTACATAGTTTCCAGAAAAAAATATTGACAACAAAAAAATATTTTATTGACAAAATTTATCCACTACAAAATATTAGAAAAATTCCAGAAATACCAAAAACAGGCTTTTAGTTACAACAATATAGAATCTCAGGTTTTCAATATTTTCCCTTTGTATAATTTTTTTTTTAATTCTTAATGAAAAAACCTATCATTCTGTTTTTATTCCTTAAAATATTTGGTCAAGTGCGAATTGAACTCGGTTACTAAGATCAAGATTCTAATATTCCAGTTTCAGACAACCAGGGAGTGAGTGCATTTTTTATATTTACCCTAACATCTTTTAAAGGAAGCATTTTAAATTTATAAAAACTGTACACTTGTTTTTTATAAAGATATGTATTTAATTTTCTAATTTGGCCGCCAAAAATAACATTAGAATTTTATATTACTAGTAAACTTTCAAGGAAGCCTTTTATAATCTACTGTCTGAATTTTAGACTCTGTAGATTGAAATTTAAAAGGGAAAACTGGTCAAGTTTTAAATAATAAATTATGAAATCTTTTAGACAAATTATTTAAAAATACAATAAAATATGTTTTTCAAAATTTTAGATAGTGTCGTTTCCCACATAGCAGAATATATTGCAGAAATATCACGAGAATGTTTCAATATCGCTGTAATATTATCAAAAAATATACTAAGAATATTACTGTCAGATTGCATAAATATTAAATATCCGCTAGTATTTTATCAGTGATATTACCAATAATATTGCAGCAGTATTGCTAGGATATTTCAGTGAGAACAAAGATATATTGCAGAAATATCAGAGTAATACTTTCTGTATATTAAATGTCCCCTATTAATTTATCACAGCGATATTGCCAAGAATATTGCAGCAGTATTGCTACGGTAATAGAATGTGAATAAAGATATATTGAAGAAATATCACAGTAATACTTTCTAAATATACTGCATCAGTATTGCTAAGGTATTTGAGTGAGAACAAATATATATTGCAGAAATATCACTGTAATACTTGCTGTATATTAAATGTCCGCTAGTATTTTATCACGGCTATATTGCCAATAATATTTTAGCAGTTCTGCTAGGATATCTTAGTGAGAAATAATTTATATTGCAGAAATATCACATCGATATTATCAATAATATTTCAGCACTATTTTATAGATGGCTGAGTGAAAATAAAGATATATTGTAAAAATATCATAGTAATAAGTTCTATATGTTAAATTAAAAGTTCACTTAGATTTTATATCAGCGACATTGCTAATAATATTTCAGCTACATTGCTGTGATATTTAAATGAGAATTACATAATAATTGTCAAGTCTTCATGATGATTTTAATCTTACTATTAATGGAACAATTGCATCAATATTTTTATATGTTAACCATTACAAATTCATATTGCAGTACTCTTTAATCAATAAATATTATTTTGCTCGTGCGACAAATTCCTACAACAAATCAAATATATACAAAGAAAACTTTTTATTCATTACACATTGTTTCACATATAGGAGAAAATTGTTTGTGCTCTAATATTGCTGCAGTATTCGAATTATTGCATTATATCAAATAAATTATAAACTATGGGCAGGTTATAGCTGCAATATATTGAAAATTAAAGAAATTTAATTTTTGTAATCCAACCAATACTTTATTCTCTGTCTTTAATACAAGAATAACATAAAAAATGTCTTTAGTAAAATAGTAATTGTATATTCATTGTTCCATTAGTTCACCAATGACTTATTGATTTTCTTTATCATCCTCACTTTTTTTTATTATTTTCACACGAGTCCCTGAAAATATAAAAATACAAAGCATGATATCAATCATTCCGTAAGAAACAACTTATTTTACTTACCTCTGGCGTTTTGTTCTCGTTGGGGCATTTGCCAACCATGACGCCACTTTTAACTTAATCTCTTCGTCAGTCGATTTCGATACAGCATCTACGAATTTTGTTTTAAATTATATTTGTATACCGCATTAAATTATAAATTTTATAAAACAAACTCATACTCACTGACGACGCAATTATTCAAAGATGTTGATTCAAAACGCAGTTTTTTTGTTTCCCTTTGTACCTGTATATCGCCGCCAACTCATTTGATATATATTTCGTCATAATATTTGAAACAAGGTCAGTGTATTTTTTGCCACCTCTTCTTCCATACATGTTATCTAAAAAACAAAAATTCTATTGTCAATTAATTCGAGTTTGCTAAGAAACTAAAAAGGAATAATTTGACGTTTTGATTCAAAACAAAGTAGTGCGTTAATGCTGATATTATTGCTACATACCACTTTCTTTTTAAATTTTTTGTCCATATTTAGTTTTTCAAATTGTTCCATTTCAGCTTGAGATTGAGGCAACATTTCATCTAAATATTTTTGTTAATATCTTTTAAACAAATAATTTAAAAAATATGAAAAAAATATATTTATATTTCTCATAATAACATATATTACATGACGCGTTTGAATTTTTTTATTATTTTCAATTTAATTCTACAATTTGTCCCCAAAATTAATATTGGGGTTCTCTACTAATTTTTCCTATAAAATTTAAGTGAGGCCCTGTACCCCTAATTATTTTCAAAATTTTAGGTACTGTGGTTTTTTTGTTAATATCTTGCAAACAATTAATTTTAGAAATATGAAAAATATGAGCCCTTTCATCTGATGTAATGCAAGATGCGTTAAAAAAATTATTATAATTTTTTGAAAAACGTGCTTATATTTAAGATAGAATTATGAAATTCGCGCAGCGCAATATGCACCACCTAAACTAACAACACCCTTAATTTGGTTGACTTACCCTACATCCACTGGGGGTGTTTATTTAACAGTTGTTATCGAATCCTACGCATTTTTCTACCCCCCGACCGGGGTGGGGTAGATCAACCAAATTAAGGATGTTGTTAGGTTAGGTGGGATATATTGCTCTGCCCGAATTTCATAACTTTATCTTGAATAGAAGTACGTTTTTGGCCCTTCTTTAAGAATAAGCTTCATTACTTGCTTTACTAAAAATATATTTACGAGTAGTTTTTGTATTTTCAAACTCATCTAGGAAAAGTGTTATTTTAATATTTTTTACAATATTTAACAACAAAGCATTTTCATATTTAATTTTCAATAAAAATGTTCAATACATTTAGGTAGGTATAATAAAAATATTTTCTATTGTATTTACTAAAATCCAATAGTAGGTATACAGTGTGTCCGGTTATGAACTAGCGATAATCTAAATACATGTAAAGCAACTATTTTAATACACAATTACACTATATACTAGGGCTCAATACCTCACCCCGCCATATGGCAGCCATTTTGTTTTTTTGATGAACGTGTGAATATCTCTTAAAGTTTTGGTCTTACTGAGATAAAAATAGGCTTATTCGACGGACAATAAAACTGTCTATCAACAACATTTCAAAACAAAGTGTTAACGTTTTCTTAACTTTTGAAAAACAGATAATATGCAAAAAAGGGTAAAAAAATTATGCAAATCAACAAATTATTACAAATCAATGCAAAAGTAGTCCCGATTACCTCTCATTTTTTTTCACTAAATCGAAAGTTTTTGAGTTAAGCTACAATACAACATTAATTTCATAACTGTATGTTTATTACTTTAGGAGTTATTGTTGTTTGAACATAGCGTATGCGCAAGCACAAAAGACCTTTATTAAGTGACATCTGACATTAACTGCGTGCTGTCCGAGAAAAGGCTAGCAATGCTCTTCGCGACGAGCAGGAGTAAGCGAAATGGAACATATTGACTCTACCTGCAAAGAACTTACAGGATAAAGACTAGTTACGTTAGTTGTACCTTGCCCTGCCTTGTGATCCCTACTTTTACTTACCGCCCGTGCTGTTTACGTTCTGTATTAGTGGTTATCTTGTGATATGAATATGGCAAATCGTCAATATTCAATGCACATATTGCTGACATACACTTCGTTTATGGTTTCAGCAAGTAATAAGACTTTAATGTGGTTTTAATGTTTACCTACCTGTTTAAAGTCCCGACAAAGGTCTTTTGTGCTTGCGCATACGCTATGTTCAAACAACAATAACTCCTAATAATAAACATACAGTTGTGAATTTAATGTTGTATTGTAGCTTAACTCAAAAACTTTCGATTTAGTGAAAAAAAAATTAAAGGTTATGAATGAATGAATGAATGAAACGATTTATTTATCAAAAAGATAATACACAAATCAAGACAATATATCCATATGTATATATATATATATATATATATATATATATATATATATATATACATATATAACACACATATACACATATAGAATACACAATCCAAATTATAAATCTTATAAGTTCTTACTTACGAGGGTAAATCAAATATGAACCGGACTTTTGTTTTAACAATTACGATCAATACAAATTTTAATACATATTATTTTTCTACATAGTCTCCTCTCTTATGTATACATTTTTCCCACCGAATCGGAAGTTTTTTAATACCTTTCTCAAAGAATGAAACTGGTCGTGTCGATAATCTTCGTTGTCCTCAAAGTGGTGGCCTCCCACTTCTTCTTTAAGTGCCCCAAACATGTGGTAGTCACATGGCGACAAATCAGGACTGTAAGGCGGGTGTTCAAGGGTTTCCCAATGCATTTTGTTCAATTTTCCTTGAGCCAATGCAGCTGTATGTGGCCGAGCGTTGTCATGCAACAGAATCACACTTCGGATAGACATATCCCGCCTCTTTTGCCGATAGGCAAGTTTCACTTGTTGGAGTAGTTCGCAGTAATACTCAGCATTAATTGTACGGCGTTCGTGCAGAAAATCGATCAGCAGTACGCCTTTCGAATCCCAAAAAACTGTTGCAAGAATTTTCCCTGCAGAAAGACGGGTCTTGGCTTTCCGCGGTGCTGCCTCTCCAGGTTTTCGCCACTCCATGCTTGCACGTTTGGACTCCGGGGTATAATGATGCACCCATGTCTCATCACAGGTGACAATATGTCTCAAAAACTCATCCCCTCTGCTCGATATCTTGCTAACAGCCTTTCACATACGGCAAGACGGTTTGCTTTCTGATCTTCTCTTAGAAGGCGAGGAACCCATCTTGCACACAGTTTTCGGTAACCCAACTCATCTGAAATGGTTCATTGAGCACTCCCGTATGATATTCCAACATGTTCAGCAATTGCCAATACTGTAAGATGGTGGTCACCTTCAATCAGCTTACGAATTGCGTAGATATTCGCCTCATTGATGCTTGTCGTGGGACGGCGTGCATGAGGCTCATTTTCCACTGTCTCTCGGCCATGTGAAAACTTTTTGTGCCAGTCGTACACTTGGGTCCTTGAAAGTGTTTCATTACCGAACTGTGCAGATTGTCGACGCAAAATTTCAGACGGTCTAACGCCGTCCCGCGTCAAAAATTTGATAACAACACGTTGCGCAACAGACGTATGCACCTCTTGCTCTGACATGATGCTACTAACAGCGCATCGACTACCCCTCGCCAAACCGACGAACTCCCCTCTTCTTAACATCCCTACCTAACATATATCGAGACGTCACGCCACTCGAATTACCTACAGGGCGAGAAACAGAAAAGTCCGGTTCATATTTGATTCACCCTCGTACATAAAAAAACTATTCCGCTAACATATACATGATAAGTAGTACAACGAATTAGATTGGGATCTGGCAATTACTTTTTACATGGTTAATAAGGGCTTTTTTGAAAAGATGTAAATCCTTAATGGATTTTATTTTATGAAGCAGATGACTGAACTGAACCACGCCTTTATGAAACAAGCTGTTCATTCCACTAGACGTTCTACTGGTACTAACGTAAAAGTTAATTGAACTTGCCGTTCTAGTGTCGTGTTGATGAATATTGTCTATTGGAATTAATTGGCAATTCAAATATTCCGGTAATAACTTATTTATAATCTTAAAAATAAATGTCATTGTTTTTACATATAGAAACTGTTGCACATTTAACCACTTCAGGGTACTTAACATAAGTTGAATGCTAGTATACTTATTCCATCCTAATATAACCCTCATTGCCTTATTTTGAATAATTTGCAATCTGTCAAAGCTTGAATTAGAGCATCCTGTATATATAAGAGAGGAACAATAATGAAAATGTGGTAAAATAAGAATATTGTAAACTGTAATTTTTGTTGACCCAGACAGATAGGATGATATTCGGCAGAAAAAAACATTTTTTTACATATTTTTTTACATATATAATTTACATGGTTATTAAACTTGAGCTCAGTATCTAAGATAAATCCTAAATATTTTATCTCATTTACATTTTCTATATCTTTACTATTGATTTTAATCGTTGAGTTTAAATTCTTAAACTGTTTACATACCGTTGACTTTCCTATAAACATATATTTTGATTTTGTCTCATTTACTTTCAATTGATTCCTTTTAAACCATTCAGAAAGCAATTCCAGTTCCCCATTGACGGTATCCACTACCTCCCGTAAGTCTTCACCATAGTAGTATATCAATGTATCATCAGCAAAAAAATGGACTTTACACTTATTTAATACATTCCCCAAGTCATTAATATATAGTATGAACAGTAGTGGCCCAAGCACACTGCCTTGCGGCACTCCAAAGGTATTAAGTTCTGCATTTGACAATACATTATTAACTCTGGTAGTCTGATATCTGTACGTTAGATAGTTTTCCAGCCATGTGTACACTGTTCCACAAAATCCATACCTTCTTAACTTTACTAGTAAAATATTTCGATCACTCGTTTCGAAAGCTCTTTTAGGATCAATAAATACTGCACAGATACCAACTCCATGTCTGTCAAGTACTTTTTTCATATCTGACAACAAGTTGAAGAGCTGTTTCACAAGAATGTGAATTTCTGAAGCCAGATTGACAACTATTCAGTATCTTATTGACATTTATAAACTCAATAATTTGCTTATAGACAACTACCTCCAACAACTTTTCACAAAATGGCAACATATTTATTGGTCGCAACTCCTCAGCTTGTAATACTTTTGGAACAGGGATAATTGTTGACATCTTAAAACTAAGAGGGACAACACCTTTTTCTAAACTCAAGTTTATTAAATGTAGTAATGGATATCCTAGAACATGAAATAAAAATTTGATAATAGTCATGTTGATATTATCAATACTATTCCTTTTTTTTGTTTATTAACAATCTCATGCAGTCGGGACTACTTTTGCATTGATTTGCAATAGTTTGTTGATTTGCATAATTTTTTTACCCTTTTTTGCATTTTATCTTTTTTTCATAAGTTAAGAAAACGTTAACACTTTGTTTTGAAATGTTGTTGATAGACAGTTTTATTACTTTTATGTTTTTTTGGGGAATAACACCACAATAGTAATAAAACTACGAAGTCAGAATATTATTTCTATTGTGGTATTATTCCCAAAAAAACATAAAAGTAATCAAGAATATGCCACAAACAACGTTTAGAAGACGACAGTTTTATTGTCCGTCGAATAAGCCTATTTTTATCTCAGTAAGACCAAAAGTTCAAGAGATATGAACGTTTTTGTTCACACGTTCATCAAAAAAAAATGGCTGCCATATGGCGGGGTGGGGTATTGAGTCCTAGTATATAGTGTAATTGTGTATTAAAATAGTTGCTTTACATGTATTTAGATTATCGCTAGTTCATAACCGGACACACTGTATACCTACTATTGGATTTTAGTAAATACAATAGAAAATATTTTTATTATACCTACCTAAATGTATTGAACATTTTTATTGAAAATTAAATATGAAAATGCTTTGTTGTTAAATATTGTAAAAAATATTAAAATAACACTTTTCCTAGATGAGTTTGAAAATACAAAAACTTTACATGTATTTAGATTATCGCTAGTTCATAACCGGACACACTGTATAATATTTTTTTAAAAGTGTAAGTCACCATATATCTTTATTTATAACAAAAAGTATTGTCAATAGTTATAAGTATCTTTAATTTGGTGATACTGAAAATATATTTCTAATATTCGAAATACATTTTTCAAAGAATTTTAACTACAACTACAAGTAGGTACTTTTTGTGTCAAACACGAAAATTATGAAATTTTCATGGCAGACGTAGAAAAATGTGTAGAATTCGACGGCAGTTGTTAAATTAACTTGATTTTTAGTGGTGGGTAGATTAACCACATCAATGATGTTTTTAATTTAGGTGATGCATATTGCACTTCCCGCATTTTATAATTTTTTATAATTTAATCTTAGAATATGTAGTTTTTGGGCCTGGACCCAAGAGCTGAAACCCAACCTAAATATATAAAATTATGTTTAAGTCTTAAGGGCCTCACAGACTACGATTATTTTCATCAATTTGTATCGCGGCGATTTGGAACGTCGTGTTGACTCGCCAAATCAAGCACGGGCAGATATTTGGATCGACGATGCGGCACGACGGTTTTGCACCACATACATCGGTTTTTCGTATATTTTACACGACGTTCGGAATCGCGGCGATACAAATTGATGAAAATAATCGTAGTCTGTACTAATATAATGAACGAACTATTGCAACAAAATAACTGCTCTGCTCAGATCGCTGTTGTGACAAAGAAATGAATACGGTATGTTCTGTCAGACACGCCGGGAGAGATAGCAAGCGTGCTAGAGAAACCGAATCAGAGTGAGAAAACGACACAGCTCTTTAGTAGCCGCAGGCAGGTATTCACTAGACGGTTTCTCGTTTCTCGAACACTCTAAAACAAAGTTCAAAATGGTGTGTTGAAATATTCACTGAATTTTTTTTATATCACAAATTATAAACGACAATAATAATTTAGCTATATTCTTCAATGGGTTAAGTAATTATACTTTATCATAACTGTTTAATATTGATGCTTTGGGAATTTTACGGATAAATATTATAGGTCAATTGATATTTGGGAAAATAATATATTTATTTGGAATAATCTTGAACTGTACAGAATAGTCCGCGAAATAGAGGAAGAAGGTGTAATTGAACCATCCAATAGCCCTTGGGCTTCTCCAGTTGTCTTGGTTAAAAAGAAAGATGGTTCGACCCGATTTTGCGTGGACTATAGGCAATTAAATCACGCTACAAAGAAAGATAGTTATCCCCTACCAAGAATAGACGATACCCTAGATACGTTGGCTGGATCGAAGATGTTTTCCACTCTGGATTTGAAGAGCGGTTATTGGCAGGTGGAACTTGCCAAAGAAGACCGCGAAAAGACTGCTTTTACCATTGGCTCAGGACTTTACCAATTCACGGTAATGCCGTTTGGATTGTGTAATGCTCCAGCAACATTTGAAAGATTGATGGAAACAGTGTTAAAAGGGCTTTCATGGAAAACATGCTTGGTCTATCTTGACGACATTATCGTGATTGGAACATCATTTGAAGACCACGTCAAGAAGAGGTGCAAAATCTTGGACATGTGGTTTCCGCAGAGGGAGTAGCTGTTGATAAACAGAAAATCAAAGCTGTCCAGGAATGGCCGATACCTAAAGATATCCACCAGTTAAGAAGTTTCCTGGGGTTATGCACGTACTATCGGTACATAGCCGGATTTGCCAACATCGCCAAGCCACTTACTAGACTCACAGAGGGGAAGGTACAATACCAGTGGGACGAAGAGTGCCAGCGATCATTCGAGACACTGAAAAGAGCATTGACGAGTGTCCCCGTCTTAAGTTATCCTTTGCCAGATGGAAACTTCGTTTTGGATACCGACGCAAGCAATGTCGGAATTGGTGCGGTGCTTTCGCAGATCCATGACGGTCAGGAGAAAGTCATCGGCTATTTTAGCAAGACCTTGAGCAAGCCTAAACGGAATTACTGCGTTACTCGCAGGGAACTCTTGGCTGTGGTAAAGGGGGTAGAACATTTCTATAAGTAACTCTATGGTAAAAGATTCCTCCTGAGGACTGATCATGCAGCACTGAAGTGGCTCTTGCAGTTTAAAAACCCCGAAGCACAAGTGGTCAGGTGGATTGAGCGGTTGCAAGAATTCGACTTAGAGACTGAACATCGCGCAGGAACAAGCCATAAGAATGTTCATGCCTTATCGAGGAGACCAGGCCCTGATGACTGTACACATTGTCAGCGGGCTGAAGAAAAAGGGGATGTTCTCTGTAGAACCAAAAATTAGATCCAGAATTAAAAGAAGTTATCCTGTGGAAGGAAGAAGACCGCAAACCTACGTGGCAAGAGATTTCCCGATACTGCCCAACCATAAAGTCGTACTGGGCTCAGTGAAACTCTCTCATCCTGGAAAATGGACTTCTCAAGCGCGTCCTGGAAACTCCAGAGGAGGGAAACGACAGAAAACAGATTGTAGTTCCCAGAAATATGAGACCAGAGGTTCTACGAGAACTACATGATAGTACAACTGGAGAACATCTGGGAGTAACGAAAACCCTGGGGAAGTTGAGAGAACGCTTCTATTGGGTAAACTGCCAGGTAGATGTTAAGGACTGGTGCCGGAAATGTACAGTTTGTGCAGCAAGTAATGGGCCTCAGAAGCGACCAAAAACTCCTATGAAACAATATAACGTGGGCAGTTCCTTCGAAAGAGTAGCCATTGATGTTGCCGGTCCATTTCCTCCGACTCTGGAAATAAATACATTATGGTGGTGATGGACTATTTTAGTAAATGGGCCGAAGCGTATGCCTTGCCGAATCAACAAGCCTTGACCGCTGCTGATGACCTTGTCAAGGAACGGATCAGTCGTTTTGGTGTTCCCTTGGAGTTGCACTCAGACCAAGGTATAAATTTCGAGTATACTCTTTTCCAAGATGTCTGCAAGCTCTTGAAGATCAATAAAACACGGACCAAAACATTATACCCGCAATCCGATGGAATGGTAGAACGGATGAATAGAACCATTAACCGCCATTTGTCAAAGGTAGTCTCTGACCACCAAAGAGACTGGGACCAGTATCTGCAATTATTTCCAATGGCATATCGTTCGTCTGTGCACGAGTCCACGGGTCAGACCCCGGCCAGTATTATCATGGGACGAGAATTAAGACTACCATGCGATTTGAAGTTTGGATGTCCCCCTGGAGAAGAGACCGCAGGTGAAGACTATGTTAGCCAGCTACGTCAAAAGATGAACGACATCCATGAACGAGTCCGCTTAAACATCGAGAATGCCAGTGCCCGAATGAAGGAAGCTTACGAAATCAAAGCCGGGGGCGGAGACTTGATGATCTTGTTTGGTTGTATAACCCGCAACGTCGTCGTGGATATTCGCCCAAGCTACACAGATCTTGGGAGGGGCCGTACCAAATTGTGAAGAAAATCAACGATGTTGTCTACAGAATAAAGAAGCTACCTCGGAGAAAACCAAAATTGGTACATTTCAACAGGTTAGCCCCTTATGCCGGAAGTCATGACGGCGAATTTGACCAAGCCCAAATCCGCAGCATCCAAACACCCGATGATGAGATGACCTTCGAACAGTTTATGGCACTGTATTCTAATGGGTAGAAAGTGTAGCACGACGTGACCACAGAGGAACCCCGAGACCTGTTTGAGGTGCTCATAGAATATGCCCTGGCTCATTGTGTGGCTCGAGATCTCCGGATGTCCAGAGGAATAGCCAAGGTGTTTGCCAACAAGTACGGCCAGTTCCAGAAGCTACGGGAGCAAGATCCAGCGGTAGGGAAGGTCCTTTATCTCGAAGATAAACAACCAGTGGGTACCAGAGACAACTTTTATTTGGTAACGAAAACATTCTCGGAAGACAAGCCAACATATAGCGATCTTTGGAAGACTCTGGTAGAGTTGAGGAATGTGATGATGGAGAAGAATCTGATGAAATTGGCGGTCCCAAAGATAGCCTGCGGGTTGGATGGACTGAATTGGAGGGTGGTGAGAAGTATGATGGAAACAATCTTTCGATTCAGTGGCATCGACATTTTGGTATGCTGTCTCAATATTCGCAGGCCAGATTCGGAGACTGTTACTTCCACCAAACTTCCCGTTGTCGAAATGGAGAATCCTGCAAATATCGTTACACCAGGAAGGATTCTGGGACATTCCGGGACGAAATGGTCTTAAGGAGGGGGCAATGTTACGAGAATTCATCCGACAGCTGGTGCAATCGGCCATCAACCAATTCGTGGAAGGGACATTATTTCGATACTTCTGGGAATCGGAAATGTTTCGTCTCTCAACAGGCCGACTGCTGCCGTTACTGGGAATTCCCTTAAAGCTTCCAGAGCATGAAAAAGTTTCCCGATGGTTCGTGGACTTACCAGACAATTCGGAGAGAAATATATAAATATGGACAGCTGGCGATAGGAGGCATTCTGTTTTCGACGGTCGTATTGTATAGTTAAGATAAAATGTAAATAGTTCTTGTGAATATAAATTATGTTAAAGTAGTGGAAATAAATTGGAGTGAGTTGGACTGTGTTTTTAAATAAATCCAAGAACTGAACTGAATCCGAGTGTGAAAATAAAAACTTTACAGTATTCTTATCTTTTTCTCTCTCTCTTTCTCCCTGTCTATTTTTCCCTCTCTAATGTGTATTCTTTGTCTATATTTTCCAGATATATTTTAACTTTTTTATTTGTTTTATTATTTGAACCATTTTCAATAAGTGTAACTCTAATTCACTCAATATTACATCCACACTGTATATGCTTCTGTGTATTGGTCACCCCTATATAACTTATTGGTCTATCATTTTCTGAATCACCCTGTAGAACTATAATTCAACACAATATTACAACGGTGCTGATGTATTTAAAACCAATCTGTATAAATATAAATCCTCTCCACACTATTGACTCTCTCTATTTTTCGATTGTTTAAATTATTCCTGTATACCAGTGATTTTACTTCGTTCCATATGTCTAGTATTCCATTTATGTAACTGCTCATGGTGTACCCTATATAACAAAATTCAACTTGTTGAACCAACTTTTATGACTAAAATTTTACTATTTATCATTTATTTCAACCACTCGGTATATGCAACTGCTTTCAAAATTTTTTGAACCCATGTCTATAATTATACTCCGTTCCACGTCCTATAATTCAATTATCTTAAATGCTTATGCTTATATAACACATTTTTGATACACCCTAAATAACAATAATTTTACCTCACCCTTACTTCAAACACCTTGTATAAGCAACTACTTATGTTCCAAACTATATATTTTTTAAACCGCCCTGTATAACTTTAATTCTAATCCACCTTATATATCAACCATTCTGTATATTCAAGTGCTTCTGGCAATTTTTAAAGCCTTTTGAATAACTGTAATTGTTCTCCGTCCTATAACGCAAATATCCACTGTGTATAACTATTTGCTCCACTGTTATTTCAACCACCTTGTATAAGCAACTACTTGTGTGCCACCCAATACAATATTTTTAGAACCACCCTGAATAACTAATTCAATTCCAACTTATTTTTTCAACTATCCTATGTATACAACTGCCTAATACAACTACCTATTATCACATGCACGCACGCACACACCTATAACCGTAGACCATATAGAAGAGTTAGCCGACATAACAAATTTCGTTTCGATAAACTAACGGAATATTCTCTGCCATTTCCCGCGACTATAAGCCCCCTAGCTTAACTTCGTCTCTAAAAGAAACTTACTTCAAATGAATAAAACTGAAAACCATTACAAACACCCTGTATGATATACTTTCATGCCATATCTTGACATTTAAACTAGATATTTATGATGGAAATTCGACATTTACCATGATGTTTAGTTTTTTTGCATATATTTTTCCGATATTCAGAAAAATGGTATGTTTTACGTTATAGAAAAATATACGGAATCAAGCTGGAACATATCTTTGTAGAATACAATTTATAATATTCAAATTTCTTGAGTGGTTTTAGAGAAAACAGTGAAGATTTATTGAAATTCACTAAAATCTAGTCCCTGATTTAGTTCTTTTTCTGATTTTCTGGAAAACCGCAAATCTCATGTTATAGAAAATTATATGGGACCTTTCTGTAATGTTCCTTAATATAATGCAGTTTAAATCATCAAAATTGCCTAAGCCGTTTTTGAATAATCGCCGGTCCTTTTTTGAAAGTCGGTTAAAAATATTTTAATGATAAAAACTACAAGACTATATTGTCCTAAAACCCGTTCTTTTAAAATAGTGAAGGACTAAATGGCTGATTACAGGTGAGTCACACGCTTTAATTCAAATTTTAATCGGCTGTCTTTCCGTTATTTCTCAAGCTACTACAAAAATAAAAAACAAAATATTCGTTAAGAAAAAACTACATTTTTGTATTCCACCATTTTTAACGTATCTTTTACAGTTTTACAGATTTATTCTGGAAAAATGTAATTATTTTGAGATCAATACAAATAATTTGGTCAAGTGCGAGTTGGACTCGCATACTTAGGGTTCCGTACCACCTTCAAGATTCGAATATTCCAGTTTCAGACAACCAGGGAATGAGTGCATTTTCTTATACTTACCCTTATATCTTTTAAAGAAAGCGTTTTAAATTTATAAAAAATATACGCTTTGATTTTCCACACATAGACTTTTTATTTTATCTGCTTTAGGATTCGCTTGATTTTTATCACAATACATATGTATTTAATTTTCTAATTTGGCCCCCAAAAAGTAACATTAGAGTTTTATTTTACTAATAAACTTTCAGAAATGCCTTTTATAATCTACTGTCTGAGTTTTGAGGCTCTGTAGATTGGAAGATAAAGGGCAAAATAGGTCAAAGTTTAAATTATAAATTTTTAAATCTGTTATTCAAATTATTTAAAAATATAAATAAAATATATTTTTCAAATTTTAAATAGTGTAGTTTCTAAAGTGGGAATTAAGTCGATGTTTAATATTTTTAATATCTTTTATACAAATGATTTAAAAATATAATATATTTGTAATTCACATAATGAGCCTTTTATCTGATATATTACATGATGCGTTTAAAAATTGAATCTTTATTTTCCATTTCATTGTATAATTTGTCCCTAAAATTACTATGGGGGTTTTCTAGTAATTTATTTTCCGTTTAATTCTATTATTTGGAGGCCAAATAATAGAATTAGGTATTTGTTTTCATATTTTTCCTATAAACAAAAAAAAATGAGGTCTTAGAGTTTGGGGAATAACGGGGAGAATGGGTAATTTTTTAATATATTTTAAAATATTCATTTTAAAAAAAATTAAAAAAATATATTTGTACCTATTCGTCATAATGAGCCCTGGGATTTGAATATATTACACAACCCGTTAGAAACAATTATAATTTTTTATTTTCCATTTAATTCTATACTTTGCCCCCCAAAATGAATATTAGGGTTTTTTCTTATTTTTCCAGTTTTTCCAAATTTTTCAGCTTATGGTTTCGGAGATAAGGGGGGAATGTGTACATTTTTTTATATTTTTGTTAATATCTTTTAATTAACTTATTTTATAAATATGGAAAAAATATATTTGTTTTCTTCATCATGAGCCCTTTTATTTGATATATAACATGCTGCGTTAGAAACAATTTTAATTTTATATTTTCCATTTAATTCCATAATTTGCCCCCCAAAAAAATATTAGGGGTTTTTCCTAATTTTCCAGTAAAGTTCAGGTGAGGGGCTATACCTCCATTGTTTTTTCAAAATTTTCCAGCTTATGGTTTCGGAGATAGGGGAGGGGATGGGTAAAATTTTTATATTTTTGTTAATATCTTTTAATTAATTTATTTTAAAAATATGAAAAAAATATATTTGTTTTCGTCGTAATGAGCCGTTTCATTTGATATATAACATGATGGGTTAGAAACAATTTTAATTTTATATTTTCCATTTAATTCTGTAATTGGCCCCCAAAATTAAAAGTAGAGGTTTCTCCTTATTTTTCCAGTAAACTTCAGGTCAGAACCTATAAATCTATTTCTTTTTCAAAATTTTACGTTTTATAGTTTCGGAGACAGGGGGGGGAATGGATAAATTTTGGTATATTTTCGTTAATATCTTTTTAAATATTTTTTTTAATATGAAAAAAATATATTTGTGTTCCTCAGAAAGAGACCTTTCATTTGATATATTACATGATGCGTTTGAAAATTTTTTTAATTTTATTTTTTTTTTAATTCTATAATTTGCCCCCCAAAATTAACATTAATGGTTTCTCCTTAATTTTCCTGTAAAGTTCGGCCAACGCTCTATATTTCCAATTTTTTTCAAAATTTTAGGCTCAGTAGTTTCGGAGATCAGGGGGGGGGCGGTCGATTTTTTTAGTTTCCCCCCCAGAAGTACCCCTAAAATCAATTTTTTTCTTTTACGATATGGACTCCTGATCGGGTCACCAAACTATACATTGATACCAAATTTCAACCTCTTCCGTCCAGTAGTTTAGGAGAAAATTGCTGTGATGTGACAGAGACAGAAATCCTGAGTGTTATTATAAGGGTATCCGTATATTGTATATACGGAACCCTAAAAATACTCAGAGGTATCCCAGGGGTGAGAACAGATGAGGGAAATGCCCTAATATCAGTAGGGACTATGATATTAGGAAAACATCAGGCATATTCTAGTTCCAAAAAGCTAAGAACAGAAGCTCATGGAATGAAATAAAAAACGAATATGTAATAGGTTACGAGCTAGTTGAATATGATATGTAGTTGTCTATTTTCCACTGCCTCACAACTACTTGTTTCCACGTCGGTCTTGGGCTCCTGAACTTTTCGGTTTAATTCTGTGGGTTTTCAAATCTAGCTCTTAACTAGCCTTCTAGAATATGACATTTTTTTATGTGCCCATACCAGGATAGCCTTTTTATTAGGGTTCCATATGTTAAATATCCGGATACCCTTGTAATATCACTCCGGATTTCTCCTTCTCTCACATCAGAGCAAATTTATGCTAAACTACTGGACGGAAAAGGTTGAAATTTGGTATCAGTGTTTAGTTTGGTGACCCGATGAGGAGTACATAAGGTAAATGAAGAAATTTTAATTTTAGACCGTCCCTCCCCCCTTACCTCCGAAACTATAAGAAGTAAAATTTTGAAAAAAAATTAGAGATATAGGGCGTCACCTGAATTTTACCGGAAAAATACTATTAATATTGGGGGCGCAAATTACAGAATTAAATGGAAAATATAAAATTAAAATTCTTTCTAACACATCATGTAATATATCAAATTAAAGGGCTCATTATGGCGAAAACAAATATTTTTTTTTCATATTTTTAAAATAAATTATTTTAAAGATATTAACAAAAATATAAAAAATTTAACCCATTTCCCCTACCTTATCTCCGAAAATATAAGCCGTAAAATTTTGAAAAAAATTAGGGATATAGGACCTCACCTGAACTTTACTGAAAAAATTTAAAATTTAAATTATTTCTAACGCGTCATGTAATATACCAAATCAAAGCGCCCATTATGACGTATCCAAATATATTATTTTAGTATTTTTAAAATGAATATTTTAAAATATATTAACAAAAATATTTAAAAAATTTCCCATTCCCCCTTTATTCCCTAAACTATAAGACCTTAATTTTTTTTGTTTACAGGAGAAATACGAAGGAATCCCTAATATTAATTTTGGAGGCCAAAAATACAAATATATATTTTTTATATTTTTAAAATCAATTGTTTACAAAATATTAACAAAAAGATATAAAAAATTTTCATTTCCCTCTTTATTTCCGAAACCATAATACTTAAAATATTGTAAAATGAATAGGGGTACTGGAGCTAACCTGAAATTTATATGAAAAATTAGTAGAAAACCCCAATATTAATTTTGGGGACAAATTAGAATTAAATGGAAAATAAATATTCACGTATCATGTAATATATCAAATAAAAGGCTCAATATGTGAATTGCAAATATATCATATTTTTAAATCATTTGTTTAAAAGATATTGAACATCCATTTTAGAAACTACACTATCTAAAATTTTGAAAAATATATTTTATTTGTATTTTTAAATAATTTGTCTAACAGATTTAATAATTTATTATTTAAAACTTGACCTATTTTCCTCATTATCTTTCAATCTACAGAGCCTAAAATTCAGACAGTAGAATATAAAAGGCTTCCCTGAAAGTTTATTAGTAAAATAAAACTCTAATGTATAATTTTAGGGGCCAAATTAGAAAATTAAATACATAAGTATTTTTATAAAAATCAAGCGAATCATGTACGAGATAAAATAAAAAGTCTATGTGTGAAAAATAAAAGTGTATATTTTTTATAAATTTAAAAACGCTTCCTTTAAACTATATTAGGGTAAATATAAGAAAATGCACTCATTCCCTGCTTGTCTGAAACCGGAATATTAGAATACTGAAGGAGCTACGGAACCCTTATTATGCGAGTCCAACTCGCACTTGACCACTTATTTTTTTATTCTGTGTTTATTAAGTCTACAATATTCATTCTTTTACAATAATTGTGCATTGCACATTTATTTCAATAGGTTACAATTTTGATTATTTTCCTTTATTTATTTCTGCTAAATGTGAATTATACGGAGTTGTAGAGTACTCACTAGATTAATAGCGTTTCATTCTTAATTTATTCTCTGTTTATACCTTTTATATGATTACCAATTGTTTGATTTTTAACCGACTGGAAACTGACTCAACGAATTTGAATCGTTTAAACGAGAATCTGTTACGGATGATCCCGAAGTGGTCCAAATTTTTTACAATGACTTGGTATATAAATTTTTTTTGAAAAATCGGGAAAACTTCTCATATAGTAACCTTTCATGAAATCAGTAGTATTAATAATGAAGAAATCAATTGGGGTGATATAATTGAACAATTAAAACAAAATATCTGGCGTTTAGTGAATTTTTTATATGGTCAAGTCGGAAAATAATTATATTTATTGTCGAACAGAATAACCATTTACTGGACAAGATTTATAAAAGCTAATGTTTGTATACGTATAAAATAATTATTACACAAAGAAAATATATAAATACTAGCTGACCCGTCTCTGCTTCGCATGGGCCAGACAAAGGGGCGTATTTGACGTATTTATCTTGAAGATATTTTTATATTTGTTAATTTTCACATCCCCTACATTTTTAATATGTTTTTTATAAAATCGTTTAAACCTTATTAATCATCAGCGAAATTTATATGGCTACAACCGCTTCTAAAAATAAATTATTTTGGGATTTATTATGATGAACTAAACATATTGGAGGTGTTTGAGATTTTTGATATTGTTTTTTTTTCACGTTTTCCCTTTTAGTTTTTTTGACATGTGCTATTATTGCCATTTTCGACAAGTCTGTGGTTTTAACATTTTTTACTGTTATGACTTTTTGATATTTTTATCGTATTTGACGTTTCTGACATTTTCGACATTTACGGTGACGTTAAGTTTTTTGACGTCTTGTCTATTTTAAATTTTTGAGATTTATCATTTTAGGTTTCCGACAGAATCATTTTGATCGTTTTGTCAACTTTTATATTTTTGGGAAGTTTGATGTAATATTTCTACCATTTCGTAGTTTATAATATTTTTTTGTCATTTTTTTGTAGTTTATTTTAATTTATTGTCACTTAATTTTTTTATATGTTAGACGTTTTCTAAGTGTTGATTTAGATTCACCTGTGATAAACCAGATATTCAACACTTCGGTCCCCATCCCTTCCATAAATATTCAATAACGGGAAAATGAGAAATAATGTCTTTATTAATTTCAAGAAAAGTGTCGTTTACCAAATCTTATTCAATGAATAAATACTCCTATGGCCACTGTTACGTGATATACAGTAAGTAATTAAATTCAGTTCTAGTCATTTCAGGAGAAAAGCACATGTACAAATTTCCACACATATTCATTAAAAATTACTAAGACCCATCTCCCTGCAATAATAGACTTTCCGCAAGATTTCGCATCAATTCTCTATTAATTTAAAGAATTAATATTGTTGCGAAATTTACCCAAAGCCGACCCTGTTTCATTTCAGTACGACAACAAACGCTTTGAGATAAAAAACGGTTCTCGAAAAGACTCCTGTAGGAGTGATGATGATTTTTCCGAGAATTTTCTATGCTGGTTTTATAAAGGAAGGAGGCCACGATCGCGAATCAGTTAATGGAGCGAAGAGCTTATATGAACATTGTTATTGTGATATTTGAATCAGCTGTTGTACATTCGATGTAAATAAAAGTTTCTAGAAAAGTGAAAGTGAATATTAGTTTTATAATTTTAAATTGAACCCACGGACTTTACAACAATTTGGTGTCAGAAGTGGGATTAAGTGCAGTTAAAATCCTAATTTGAATGGAAACCCGTAGTATGGACGAAACTACCAAAAAAAAACAGTCAAACAGGTTACAGAGGGACTGGACGAAAAAATTGCACACATTCTAGAAAAACGCGACAAGAAGGAAAAACAACATCAAGAAGAAATTCAACAAAGGTTAATAAAATCTTTTGATGAAAAACGTAAAATAGAATTAGAAAATCTGGTCACTACGATGAAAAGCGAACAACAAAATCTTGTTTCCATGATGGAAGAAAAACAAAATTTAGTTTCCACGATGAAAAGTGAACAACATAATTTAATTGAAGGATTATTCTCGAAATTTGTAGAAAAACAAGAAAAACGACAAAATGAATTTAAAATACCTGAAGAAAATAGACAAGTTGAACAACTAATGCAAATAGTATCGCAAGTTAATGAAACAGTTAATGAAAGAATGCAAATAGTTGAATCAGATATAAAAGAAATAAACGACGACATAAAGATCCTAAAAAGTAATGTGGAGACTCTTGAAATCAAAGTAGATGACATCGTTTCCGTCCAGAACCAGGTGAAATTTGAAATAAGTGCTATCCAAAGCCAGGTAAAAGCTGAAATCAATTCAATTAAAGACGCAGTACACAGTGAAGTACAAGATAAAGTGGAAACAGCAATTAAAAAATTGCAACAAGATTTGCAGAGAGGGAAATACCAGCACACTGTGAGTACCAAAGGTTCCGTTAGCAAACCACCCACATTTGATGGCAGTTCATCTTGGCTCATGTATAAACGGCAATTTGAAGCCGTTGCTACAGCTAATGGATGGTATAATCAAGAAAAATCTACCTCTGTGGTAATTTCGTTAAGAGGTCCGGCCCTAGAACTCCTCCAAAGCATTCCAGTCGAAGAACAAGGCAATTTCGACAAGATCATCGCCATTCTGGACAAGAGATACGACAATCAATCCTTGAGCCAGGTATACCAAGTCCAACTCAGTGGGAAAACGCCAAAAAAAAAAACGGTGAAAGCCTTCAAGAATTCGACGCAGAGATTAGACTGTTAGTTCACTTGTCCTACCCAGACCTGCCAGAGGAAACGAAAGACCAGTTGGCCACACAGAGTTTCATAAACGGCATCAGAGATGTGGAAGTACAACGAAACCTAAGACTAAGTGGCGTTAAGAAAAGTAATGAAGCTCTACTTCGGGCTTTGGAAGTAGAGGCCGTCATGAACATGTCCAAGCCGAGGGTCCGAGCAGTTTCCTTTAATCAGGAAGAGTCAGGGTCACCATTTCAAGTGCTGCTGGCTGGTCTGAACAAAATATTAGAACGGTCACAAAGAACTGGCACCAGAGGGGCATGTTACCGCTGCGGACGGACAGGACACTTCCAACGTGACTGCCGAGTAAGGCTACCGGAACGATCACCGACCAGGGGTAACCAACAAAACAGCCACATGTCCAGGGACCGTCAGCCAGTCAGCATAAGGGGGGCGAATGCTGACTGACCCTCCACCAGCTGCGTTGGAATGGTGGAGCCCGTACACTCAACTCATGACTACTTAGTTGGACGGGCTATAGTTAAAACCGGACGAGATATACCAATCAGAGTCCTGAATTTGTCCAATAACGACATCAGAATTACCAACGGTCAAGAGATACCTTGTTTCGAGCCAGTAGAGACTATCATCAATTGCGAAGAAGAGTACAGTTTGCTGACCATTTGACACACTTGACACCAGAGAACCAGAAGAAAGCCAAGCAATTTATCACAAAGCATTGGCAAATTTTTAATAGTAAAAATGGAACCACGGGTCTCACCAACATCATCCAGCATCGATTAGATACCGGAAAGGCTCAACCCATCAGAATACCACCTAGACGACTACCATTGGGGCAACAACAGGCAGTCGAGGAAAACATCGAGTCCATGTTACAAAATTGAGTTATTGAGCCATCCATCAGCCCATGGTCTGCTCCCATCGTGCTAGTTAAAAAGAAGGATGGAACCACCCGATTTTGCGTGGATTACAGAAAGCTGAATGATGTCACGAAGAAGGACAGCTATCCACTACCCCGAATCGATGACACTTTGACCACACTAGCAGGCTCCCGTTGGTTCTCCACACTAGACCTAAAAAGTGGATATTGGCAGGTTGGTCTACACGCAAACGACAGAGAGAAGACAGCGTTTTCCACCAGTAAAGGGCTGTTTCAGTTCACGGTCATGCCCTTTGGGTTATGTAATGCACCCACTGCATTTGAGAGGCTAATGGAGTATGTACTGAGCGGGTTAACATGGAGGACGTGCTTAGTATACCTCGACGACACTCTAGTCATGGGTCAGACATTCGACGACCATCTGAAGAACCTGGACGAAGTATTCTCCAGTATTAAAAATGCCAACCTGAGACTCAATCCGAAGAAGTGTTCCTTGTTCCAAAAAGAAGTAGAGTTTTTGGGCCACGTAGTGTCCGAGTCAGGAATCCGCACCAACGAAGACAAGATAGAAGCCATCTGTGATTGGCCAGTTCCAAGAGACAAGCATGAACTACGAAGCTTCTTGGGCCTCTGTTCATACTACCGGCGTTTTGTTGAGGGATTGGCCACCATCGCCGCCCCTCTACATCAGCAGACCACTAAGAAAGAGACCTTCCGTTGGAATCAATATTGCGAACTGAAGGCAGCACTATGTTCCATCCCAATCCTAGCCTTTCCTACACAGTCTGGCAAGTTCATTTTAGACACCGACGCCAGCAACACAGGTTTGGGGGACATCCTATCCCAGGTGCAAGATGGTGAAGAGAGGGTGATCGAGTATTACAGCCGTGGATTCTCGAAACCGGAAAGAAATTATTGCGTCACCCGAAAAGAACTTCTTGCAATAATAAGGGCTGTAGACCATTTACCATTTCCACAAATACCTCTATGGTCGTCATTTCTTAATCTGAACAGATCATGCCGCACTCAAATGGCTGCTGGACATGAAGACACCGGAAGGACAACTGGCCAGATGGATGGAGAAATTACAGCAATACGACTTCAAGGTGGAACACCGGGCCGGCCGTTTGCACAATAATGCCGATGCCCTATCCAGAAGACCCTGTAGAGCAGAATGCGGACATTGTCTGAAGACGGAACAGCGAGAGGGTCTCTCCATCAGGCAGATCCGAGTGCAGGCCAATGAAGACTTGACAACTGAACAGTGCATCCAGGACCAAATGGCTGATCCAGACATCGAACCAATCTTGTCACTCAAAACGTGAGGGGCACCCAGGCCACGATGGGACGAAGTAGCTAGATACTCAGGCGTGCTGAAATCGTTATGGGCTCAATGGGACTCTTTGGGAAAGCGCTGATGGACGAGAAACCAAGTCCCAACTGGTAGTTCCGAAGAAAAAGGTACCTGCCATCCTGACCGAAGTACATGATGGGATTACCGGAGGCCACCTGGGCATGAATAAAACCCTAGACAAAGTTCGCCAGCGGTACTACTGGGTGAATTACTTCGAAGACCTCAGAGCTTGGTGCCGCAAATGTGCCACCTGTGCAGCCAGTAAGGGCCCGAATACCCAGACCAAGGGCAGAATGCAGCAGTACAATGTGGGCGTCCCATTTGAGAGAATCGCCATCGATGTCGCCGGTCCGTTTCCCGAGTCTGAGAGGGGGAACAAATACATTCTGGTCACAATGGATTACTTCAGCAAATGGCCTCAGGCATATGCGATACCCAACCAAGAGGCAACCACGGTAGCGACGGTGCTAGTAGAACAACTATTCAGCAGGTTTGGCGTCCCGATGGAACTACATTCAGACCAGGGGCGTAACTTCGAATCGAATGTTTTCCAGAAGGTTTGCACGATATTAGGGATCAGGAAAACGAGAACAACACCATTGCACCCACAGTCAGACGGAATGGTGGAAAGGTTCAACGGGACCTTGGAACAACACCTATCCAAGGTCATCAGCAATAACCAGCGTAATTGGGATGAACATATTCCCCTATTCCTGTTGGCATATCGCTCTGCCGTACATAATAGTACAGGCCTGACCCCAGCCAGGGTCCTATTCGGAAAGGAGCTGCGATTACCCTGCGATTTGGCATTTGGCTTCCCCGAAGAACCTTCCCAAGACATCGAGGATTATGCCGACCAGCTCCGATACAACATGCTGGCAATACACGAATTAGCCCGAACGCAGATGTTGGTCACCAGTGACCGGATGAAGACGCGATACGACCTCAAGGCCAATTCAGTCGGGTTTCAGGAGAGAGACAAAGTCTGGCTTTACAACCCCCAACGGAGCAAGGGTAAATCCCCAAAGCTTACACCCGCCAGGGATGGACCATACGAGGTGGTCAAGAGGCTTATTGACGTCGTCTACCGGCTAAGTTGAAGGTGGTCCATTTAGTTCGACTTGCTCCCTACCATGGAGGGGATGTTTCTGATCGGGACGATCAGAATTAAAGGGGGGGAAGTGTTACGAAATTTACCCAAAACCGACCCTGTTTCATTTCAGTACGACAACAAACGCTTTGAGATAAAAAACGGTTCTCGAAAAGACTCTGCACCTGTAGGAGTGATGATGATTTTTAGGAGAATTTTCTATGCTGGTTTTATAAAGGAAGGAGGCCACGATCGCGAATCAGTTGATGGAGCGAAGAGCGAAGAACATTGTTATTGTGATATTTGAATCAGCTGTTGTACATTCGATGTTTCTAGAAAAGTGAAAGTGAATATTAGTATTATAATTTTAAATTGAACCCACGGACGTTACAACAATATCATAATTTTCATATTTCTTATTTTCGGTTGTCGAGAAATAGTAATTAGGGTTCCGTATATACAATATACGGATACTATTATAATATCACTCCGGATTTCTGCATCTGTCACATCACAGCAATTTTCTCCTAAACTACTGGACGGAAGAGGTTGAAATTCGGTATCAATGTATAGTTTAGTGACCCGATCAGGAGTACATATCGTAAAAGAAGAAATTGTGATTTTAGGGGTACTTCTGGGGGGAAAAACAAAAAAAATCGACCATTCCCCCCCGATCTCCGAAACGATTGAGCCTAAAATTTTGAAAAAAATAGGAATTATAGAACGTTGTCCGAACTTTACAGGAAAAAATAAGGAGAAACCATTAATATTAATTTTGGGGGGCAAATTATAGAATTAAATGAAAATTTAAAAATAAAAAAATTTTCAAACGCATCATGTAATACATCAAATGAAAGGTCCCATTCTGAGGAACACAAATATATTTTATCATATTTAAAAAATTATTTAAAAATATATTAACGAAAAAATACCAAAATTTACCCTTCTTCCCACTTATCGCCGAAACTATAAAACGTAAGGTTTTGACAAAAATTAAAGGTATAGGGTCTGACCTGAAGTTTACTGAAAAAATAAGGAGAAACCTCTACTTTTAATTTTGGGGAGCAGATTACAGAATTAAATGGAAAATATAGAATTAAAATTGTTTCTAACCCATCATGTTATATATCAAATGAAAGGGCTCATTATGACGAAAACGATTTTTTTTTCATATTTTTAAAATAAATTAATTAAAAAATATTAACAAAAATATAAAAAAATTTACCCATTCCCTCCCTTATCTCTGAAACCATAAGCTGGAAAATTGTGAAAAAAATGGAGGTATAGCCACTCACCTGAACTTTACTGGAAAAATAAGGAGAAACCCCTAATATTCATTTTGGGGGGCAAAATAAGAATTAAATGGAAAATAAAAAAATATAATTGTTTCTAACAGATCATGTAATATATCAAATCACGGGGCTCATTAGGACGAATACAAATTAATTTTTTTAATATTTTTATAATGAATATTTTAAAATATATTAAAAAAATATTTAAAATTTTAATTTCTCGCTTTATTTCCGAAACCACACTACGTAAAATTTTGAAAATAATTAGGAGTACTGGGGCTCATTTGAAATTTATAAGAAAATTTATTAGAAAACCCCCAGAGTAAGTTTAGGGACAAATTATACAATTAAATGGAAAATAAAAATTCAATTTTCAAACGCATCATGTAATATATCAGATAAAAGGCTCATTATGTGAATTACAAATATGTCATATTTTTAAATCATTTGTTTAAAAGATATTAACAAAAATATTAAACATCGACTCAATTCCCACTTTAGAAACTACACTATTTAAATTTTGAAAAATATATTTTATTTTTATTTTCAAATAATTTGAATAACAGATTTAATAATTTATAATTTAAAACTTGACATATTTTGCCCTTTATCTTCCAATCTACAGAGCTTTAAAATTCATACAGTAGATTATAAAAGGCCTCCCTGAAAGTTTATTAGTAAAATAAAACTCTAATGTTAATTTTTGGGGGCCAAATTAGAAAATTAAATACATATGTATTCTTATAAAAATCAAGCGAATCCTGCAGCAGATAAAATAAAAAGTCTATGTGTGGAAAATGAAAGTGTACATTCCTTATAAATATAAAACGCTTCATTTAGAAATATTAGGGTAAATATAAGAAAATGCGCTCATTCCCTGCTTTTCTGAATTTGGAATATTAGAATCTTGAAGATGGTACGGAACCCTTAGTATGCGAGTCCATCTCGCACGTGACCAAATTATTTTTCATACGTAATTAATAGGACTTTATTTGTGAGCACATATTCTTAATGCTTAACTTAATGATATAAGGTATGGCAAAGAGGCAGTAAGTGGAAATTAAAGACAAAAATTTACTAACTTGAAATTTCTTAAAATTAAATAATTCAGCTGTTAACCCGTAGGATAATATTGTTACATTTACGAGTTTTCTATTCAGATGGTATATTACAACTAATTAAAAATCAACATTAATTATTAGTTGAGAGGTATGGTCCCCTCCATTCTTCGCATACGGCATACCGATGATAAAGTACGTACAGGTGTCGTGGATGAGTGCGGCGGAGTCCCTGAACGCCAGTGGTAACTGTGTTCAATTGTGACAATATAACAAATAATTGCCAAAAATTATTCTATTTGAATAGAAATTGCAAAATAATCTGTATCATTTTACTACTAATACTTATTCAATTTACATTTGTATGTTTAACTAATAGTACATGGACTGAGCTTTACTCGTAAATTCAAAGGTTCATCAAAAATGTTGGTAGGTACATACATATATACATATAATCGGATATTCGGTCTAATTTTTCTCAAGATGAAGTGATTCAGTTTAATTTCAACTCCCTAACACTTATTAGAATACTACACTATAATAATTCCACTTTACAATATATTTCCACCACCTTGTATATGTAACTGCTCAAGGCAAACTTCATTGAGTGCCTCAAATTAACATAAGAATACATAACTTTTTACCCATCCAAAAATCGCCCTACCAGCAATTTTTTAAAAATGTAATACTAGAAAAAAGAAAAATATCAAGTAGTGATAAAAGTCTTTTAAGATCCTACACATCAATTTGTATTGAACGAATTTTTCTAGGGCACTTTTATTCTCAAGTAGGTCACAACATCACCCTGTACTGAATGAAACATAATTGTCACAATCTCGTTCTCTCTCGGTAATACGATTGATCCCGATTTGTACATGCCAAAACCCCGAAATGGAATTTCGACAAAATCGTAGTCCCGATTGCGAGAATTACATATAAATAAGATGCATGTAAATAAATAAGCATTATATGTATTATATTATTAGATAAATAAGAAAAAATAAATTTGCAGCATATCACATCTTGTTAAAAGAACATTAAACAATTTATGACTGACTGCTCATTTTTAGATGAGATGTTAAAATTAATTTATAAGATTACCTTATATCAAATGAAATTGCAAATTGATTCGTCTTATTTTATTGCTAATACTGTAATACTTATTCAAGTTTTATTTACACATGGCATACATATAAATAATTAAAAATATATTTGCATATCACATTTCCTGAGTGTTTTAGTACCTTTTGATAATATGTATGCAAATTGTTATTAGATTTGTGAGACATTCATGACTGAAAGAATGTACAATGCATCCCATTTTGGTTGAGATTGCCAGGTTACTCGGTTGTTATTGAAGATAGAGTCTTGCGGTTTTCACATACCTGTTCTACTTTTTTGTGAAACTCAGGATGGCCATATCAGATTTTGCATAAGTGTTTCCATTTATAAGATACAGTGCGATTTTGATAATTTATACTTTTTGGGCCCCTTCTATATCTACGAAGTTATTATAAATACTCTTGCGCTAAGAACTACGTCTAATAGAAAATTTTGCATAGAATCCAGTGGAGTACTCAATTTTTTTTTTCGAGTATGGTTTTGAAGATACTACACAACATTATATATTTTTAAATGGAATACCCTGTATTTTATTATTTCATTGAATTCGTTATTTTTTCCCTTTAAAATAATGTATAATACAATACACATGGTATTATTAGAAATGCTAAAAAACACTAAAAGCTGAGTTTTTTGCTAGTAGGCCATGTATTTTCCATTTAAAAGGAGAATCAAACAAATAATTCCATTTGAGATTTTTTATAGGAGTTTATCAGCAAAGAAAAATAATGTTAGCAATAATTCAATAACATGAAACACGAAATTTAGGTACCTAAAAGCAACTAATAAATAGTTATACATCGTTCATTATGTATGACAAACAGAACAAGTATTACAAATCAAATATCTATCTTCAAATTAATTTTGGACATTATTTATTACCTTATTGATTTAACTGTTCAAATTGTTGTCCATTTTCCATAACACATAATTGGCAAACCTTTCCATCTCGCATGAATCTATTTAAAATTATTATAGAATTCCGCCTTTCGGAACAATATTTTATCTAGTGAGCGCTGGAGAGAAAAACGCAAATCTGATCAAGCTGTCATTGTTAGTAACTAGTGTGTTTTATCGTGTTTGAGTTTACTAGATCATTATATAAATTATTATTCGTGAGTTTGCTGGTTGATAATTGATAATGGCTGGAAGAGAATTCGTTTTTCAAAATAACGAAAAGTACGATATGATACAATGTTTAAATCAATGTTATGAAAATGTTGAAGAAGCTTTAGAACTATATACGTACGAGTATTTTACCATAAGATATTTCATGAAATCGCGTTTTTAAAACTTTCAGATATCAGAGAGGCATCAACCTAGTCGAGCAACTATATTTAGACTAAAGAATAATTTAATAAGTTTTAGTGCATATTCTAAACCTCGGTCAAAGATGTATAACAAAGAAAATCGAGAAACGAATGTAATAAATGTGTTAGCTAGCGTTCATGCCTATCCCCAGACTTCTTGTGCGAAATTAGAAAATTACACTGGAGTTTCTCAATCACGGGTCCAAAGAATTTAAAAAAAATATATAAATTTAAGCCTTACAAAGTCAATATTGCCCAGCACTTATATCCTGGTGATGCAGCAAGACGGTTAAATTTTTGCAATTGGGTTTTAGACCAAACCCGAAGGGACAATGATTTTGTAAGGAAAGTTATTTGGTCAGACGAATCTCATAAGCAGTGCCGGTATATTTAACAGGCAGAATACAAGATACTGGTATGATGAGAACCCGCACTTAATTTTTGAGCGACAACAGCAGGGTCGATTTGGTTTTAATGTAGCCTGTTTCATACTGGGGACAAAAATAAAGTACCGCATTTTTGAAGAAACCCTTACCGCCAATAGGTACTTGATAATCCTAGAAGACTTATTACCCGAAATATTGGAAGATGTTCCCCTCGCCTTTCGCAATTCTATACACTTTCAACAATATGGCGCCCCTGCCCACAATTCTAGATTAATTGGGCGCTTTTTAGAAAATAATTTTCAAGGATGTTGGATAGGAACAAATGGACCAATTAGGTGGCCTCCAAGATCACCCGATTTATCTATATTGGACTCTTTTTTTGTGGGGTTATTTGAAAAATAAAATATATACCAACAGACACAACAGTCGCGAAGAACTTCGTGCCGCAACGGAGGCAGCTTTTCGGGATTTACAAAGGCGACCTGTTATAATTTTAAATGCACTCAGGGGTATTGAAAAGGTTTGCCAATTATGTGTTAGGGAAAATGGACAACAATTTGAACAGTTAAATCAATAAGGTAATAAATAATGTCCAAAATTAATTTTAAGATAGATATTTGATTTGTAATACTTGTTCTGTTTGTTATACATAATGAACGATGTATAACTATTTATTAGTTGCTTTTAGGTACCTAAATTTCGTGTTTCATGTTATTGAATTATTGTTAACATTATTTTTCTTTGCTGATAAACTCCTATAAAAAATCTCAAATGGAATTATTTGTTTGATTCCCTTTTAAAATGGAAAATACTAGGCCTACTAGCGAAAAACTAAGCTTTTTAGTGTTTTTTAGCATTTCTAATAATATCATGTGTATTGTATTATACATTATTTTAAAGGGAAAAAATAACGAATTCAATGAAATAATAAAATACAGGGTGTTCCAATTAAAAATATATAATGTTGTGTAGTATCTTCAAAACCATACTCGGAAAAAAAATTGAGTACTCCACTGGATTCTATGCAAAATTTTATATTAGACGTAGTTCTTAGCGCAAGAGTATTTCTAATAACTTCGTAGATATAGAAGGGGTCCAAAAAGTATAAATTATTAAAATCGCCCTGTATCTTATAAATGGAAACACTTATGCAAAATCTGATATGGCCATCCTGAGTTTCACAAAAAAGTAGAACAGGTATGTGAAAACCGCAAGACTCTTATCTTCAATAACAACCGAGTAACCTGGCAATCTCAACCAAAATGGGATGCACTGTACATACTTAACTCTTGAGGTTCGGAAACCAAATGTATCAATTAACTTTAGAAGCTCTAAATTGTGTACTTACATAAAACTTTTGATCTGTATTCTTCTGTAAATGTGCAAACTTCGTATATTCTATTAGATCACTTCAGTAATTGCTGTCGTCGTCGTTATTGTAAAAAATTAACGTCATAAATGAATAGAAAAGAAGGCTTTTAGCCTAGTCAATAAAGACATTTGACCTTGCAAAAAGTACAAACAAAATGAAAATTTAGGTTTGCATAGTTAAAAATATATGCTTCAAAATAAAAAAAAGTTTCGGTCACTAGGTCTGTCTGTTTTCCGGAAAATCTTGAAAGAAAATTTTTTTTTCAGTTTTTCTGCTATAATTTTTGAAATAATTAAAATAGAAAAAAATGTTCAAATCCAAAATTATAGTTCATAATTTTATCTACATATTTTGTCTAAAACGTTTTTTCATAAATTAAATAGTTTTCAAGATATAATTGATTTTCCCGAGACTAATTTTGTGGATGCGCGCGCATAGGTAAAAGTCTTTTTTTTATTTACTCGATTGATTAATCAATAATTTAAGACATCAGCGAATAGGAAAATTTTAACAAAGTCACATAGGATGTAGAGAAAAGTCTGAGCTTTCCAGTGAAGAAACTCTCATTTTACAATAAATAAATTATATTGTTGAAAAGTGCGTTTTAATATAAAAAAACAAGCTATAAAATAAGTATAAACATTTTTGTTTATAACTATTTTGTTAATAATTGCAAAGAAATTTCCTTTTAGATTTACTTTTATTAATATTTAAGTAAAGATAATATCACAATAAAAGTAGTCTCAACGTTATGGTTTAAAAATAAACAAATGTTAAAATTTGAGTTTTTTCACCACCTTAAATTTACGATTTTTTTTGACTATTCATTTATTTATATCTTTGATGAAAATTAATTGAGAGTAATAAAATTTCGTTTACAAGTATATTAAAATGTTATCTTTCGAAAGGACTGCTCATTTGTACAAAAAATGTTATGATTTTTAAGTAATTTCAAATTAATGTACTCCGGTAACAAAAAAGTACTTATTTTGAAAAAACAAATACAACTTTTTTCTAAATGAATATTATGAACTTAAAATTTGGGAATATGTAAATGAATAGTTGTAGAATCGATTCCATATATATACATTGTCCCTATTAAACCGGTAATTACAAAGAAGGCCGAAAAAGACAGGTGAAAAAGCATGTATATATCACATGTTTGCGCGCCGGCAGCTGGAGAAAGGCGCGCATGCGCATAGCATAAAAAAGCAGACAAATTTAGTTTGTTTTCCTTGTCAGCGTTCTTTGAGCTTGGTTATATATATTGAATTTTTGGAGCATTGAATGATATTTTTAAATTATTTAATCAAGTATATAATAATAAAAACATGTATATCTTAGCTTAGTATAAAGTGTATTTCATTTTTCATGATGAGTGAAAACAGTGAACAAGATTATAATATAGTTTGTTTTATTTGTGACAATAATTTGGAAAATGAAAGTGAGCCAGTTGCTGTTGTAACACGTGGCTTAGAAACTTTAAGGAAAGTTAGTGCTGAACGAAAAGATAAAAGATATGAAATACTTTTAAATTTGAATTCTGTAAAAGTGCAGGCAACAATATACATTAAAAGAGGGAGGGAAATTCCGTTATAATTACTCTTCTCCAAAACCGTTTGCATGGCAATTAAGTCCACCAAAAAAAAAACTACGCAGATCTGGAGATGGTTTTTCTGAGTTTGATAAAAAATGTTTTATCTGCACTAACGTTGAGAATTTACATAAAGGTCCTGCTGGTAAACTTCAAGTAGTAACAAAATCTACTTTTCAAAGCAATTTGGAAGAGACATTAAAAAAAGTTCATGATGAAGATTGCAAAACAGTTTTAAAAAGAATAAGCTGTAAAGATTTACTAGCTGAAAATGCACGCTATCATAGGCCATGTTATAATAAAATTCTAAACAAATATCTTGGTACTAGTTCTAATACAGGGAAAACTGGTCGACCAAAACTTGACATTTCTGATAGTATGGAAAAAATTTTTGAGTACATAGAAGAGTGTGATGATAAATGTTTTAGTCTTCAAGAACTCATGAGTGTAATTGGTGAGTATAATTATTTTTATGAATAATCTCATTTGTTTACAAAACAAGTCAGCACTTTATAAGTTGTTATTATGTAAAATAACAATGATTTTAATAATTATCTACAATAATAATTTATTACAATAACACAAAAATACTTAACGCTGAGCTACTTACATATTTTGGCTAGTTATTGTGCATCAATTATTTCACAAAACTTCTTTAGCGCTGTAATTATTCTATTACTATTCTATACTGAACAAAAACAATTTACTGATAAATTGTAAGTTATAAGTTGAATGAGAATTGCATTATATAGCATATTTTCTCTGCTCTTAAAGTACTTTCTTTAATATGTTAAAATATAGCTCTAGCTGGCTTAGATGCTGAGATTTGAAAAATGGGTATTTTACATTTTTTTAAAAAAAGGTTTCAGAACGACTTTCGCTTTGAGATGTCATAGGCATGAAAACTACCCATTTTTTTCTTTATTATGCTAAAATATACTAGTGTACAAAATTTGAGACCTCTAGGTCTAAAACTAAGCTCAGAATGATGATTTTTAGATTTTTTTTGATTCGTTATATAAAATTGAAAAATTCATAACTTTTTTTCCATTCAATATTAAGCTTTTAAATTAAATTATTGTTTGTTTTTTTTGTTTGTTTATGTGACATTTGTGATTCCAGAACGGTTGAAGCTAGATTGAGGGATAGATATCAAAATGAAATTAAAATTATTTCAAGAGCGGGAGGTGCAAAAATGATTATTTTTACTGATTCTGAGTACTCGAAAATCTACAAATCATGGAAAGATTTGAAGAAAGACCCGGAAGAAGAGGAAATAAAAGCATTGAAAATTGCTGCTAGTATTATCAGAAATGACATAAATCTTTGTACATCTTCAAAGGACTTTTATCCTCCTAGCAATGATATAGTAGATAATATTAATTCAGAAATATCACCAAAAACGCGCCTTTTGTTACAAGAAATAGTTTTACATAATAAACGACATAATTTGAGTGATTACGAGAGAAAAATTACAGTCATTAGCCATGCCATTTTATGTGCTGCTCGCCCTAGATCATTCTTTTCATCATTGCAAGTGGCTCTTAGTGTAATGTTACACAGAAAATTTGGTTCTCGTCGAATAATTGACATATTTTACCACTTAGGCTTATGTTCTTCTTACAGTGAAGCCCTTTTGTATCAAGATAGTTTATTAATTCATGGTCAACCAAAAATAAGACCCGGAATTTTTGCTCAGTGGGTTTTTGACAATGCAGACTTCAATGTAAATACTATTGATGGTAAAAATACTTTTCATGGTATGGGAGGAATCCAAATAGCAACTCCAATGGATTGTTATGTTAATAAAATGCATATTCCTCGATTAATGAGTCGAGTTACTTCAGATCAAATTAGTGCAATTGAAAAAATTCCTTATCAGAAATTTGAAAATATTCATTCATCGGGATTGAGTAAAATTATTTTTGAAAACATAAATATTGATGATTTCGATAATACAAATATGACTTCAGCAGATTTTTTGTGGACATATTCTAAAGTTTTACTGTCTAATTGCCCAGGTTACAATGGTTTTATGTCTAAAATTACGAAGGATTTAACATTTCAACAGTCTCAAGTAATATGCTTACCGTTCTTAAATTATTCAGCTTCTGATTATAATACTTTATATTCAGCTCTCTTGTATGCAAAACAAAAGGCTGCAGAATTAAAATTACAGGTATGCTTTGTAACATTCGATCAACCTCTTTATGAAAAAAGCATGGACATAGTTGAAACCAAAACGAATGAATTCTCATCAGTAAAAGTGAGATTAGGTGGGTTTCATACATTAATGTCATTTTTCGGTAGTATTGGGTTTATCATGTCAGGAAGTGGATTAGCAGAAGTTTTAGCAGTCTGTTATGCAAAATGTTCTGTCACTAAAATGTTGGATGGTCATGCTTATGCTAGAGCGGTGCGTGGACATAACTTAGTTTATTTAAGTTTATGTAAACTTATTTTATCTGAAATTGATTTTTCTGAAGAAGAACGTTCGTTCATGCAAACTTGTATCGACCATTTAAACGATGAACTAATAGACTATCATGATGTTCAATCATCTCAAATTTTGTCTGCTATTGTTACGAAATTTTTGGATAAAATGAAAGAGATTGAAAAAAGAGGAAAGACTGCTAAATTATGGATTGCTTACATACGTATGGTTGTCATAGCAAAAAATTTTACACGATCTGAAAAAATGGGTAACATTCAGGAGCAATTAATAATTCTTTCTCAAATGCTACCGTACTTTCATGCTGCTGGGCATTTTCACTATGCAAAATGCGCTCATGTTTACATTCAAAAAATGTCACAATTTATTAAGGAGCAACAGCAGATTACTAATTACAATAGCATTGAAGAAATAGATCACGTAAAACAATTTATTGACAGCGGATACTGCACGGTAAGACGGGTGGCTAATTTTTGGTCAGGAGTCTTTACAGATATGGTCATTGAACAAGATTTAATGAGAATAATGAAAATTGAAGGAGGAATGATAGGACGAACAATAACTGATAGCACTCTTGCTCGATGGGTTTTAGCAATGCCATATACTAATGATGTTTGTAAAGAGATAGAAAAATTCTGTGGAATAAATTTTTCAAGCACTGAACAGCATCTTGATGCCACAGATGCACGAATCCGGAGAGACGATGCTGATATTTTGAAAGTATTTGAATGGTTTAAGGAACACAATCCATTTCCACATAATAATTCTATTACTTCAATATCAACAGGCGTAACTGGCGATGAAAATATCAATTGCCAGGACTGCTTTGAAATTGGAAAGAAAGGGGTCGAAAATATGATTGGAAAATCATTTTCTACTATTAAAATGTCTAGAAGCAACCGAGTTTTACCATTAAGTGCTATTAATAATAGTATAAAAAGTAAAGATAACGCAGTTGTACCAATAGACCCAAATTTATTATTCCAAAGAATGAATATTATCGGAAAAAGCAATGAGCAGCTAAAAGACTATTTTCGTTTCGAACTAGCTCCTTATCCAATGTCTATTTTTGATGATGGTTTGATGCGAAAAACGCCAAAATCGGCCATATTTGATTTATTCAAATTCGAATCGAATGATATTGATTTGAATGATTCCGTATTCGTTGTAGATGGGGGAATGCTTCTTAATAGAGTTCGATGGGCCCAAAATGATTTACTTGAAGATATATTAAATAAGTATGTGTATTATTTACAAAGGCATTTTGGAAATGATATAATTGTGGTATTTGACGGTTACAATTTTAACTCTTCAAGCATTAAAGCAGCTGAGCGTATGCGACGCTCACATAAAGCGTCAAGCACTGATATTCTTTTTACGGAAAAGATGGCCATTACGGTTCAACAAGACAATTTCTTAGGAAACATTAATAATAAATCAAGGCTTATAAGTTACTTAACGCGAACCCTACAAAAAAACAATATTATTGTTAATCAAGCTGAGGACGATGCAGATTTACTCATTGTAAAGACTGCCCTAGGAATTTCTTGTCAACGTGCCATTATTGTTTCAGAAGATACGGACGTTTTGGTTTTATTGATTGCTTTAGCTTCTAGCAATGACAAAGTAGCTTTTCTCAAATTAGGAAAGGACAAAAAAGAAAATAAAAAATAAAGAAAATCGGTTGAGATACAGAGGAGCAAATGGTACCTAACGGTTTTGTCTTTATATATAGATATACGTACCGAGGGATCAATATCAAGGGTATTGAGTTGGCCGATCTTCCCTACTTTTAGATATTTTTTAGTTCGTCTATTTCAGAGCTTCCAATTGACGGGCTTTTGACTACAGTCTTTTTTTTCAATCCAATACAATACGGATACTTTTATTGTAATGACACATTTTCGTAGTGCTGTACTAAATGACAATGGGTCAAGGACGTATTCGGTACAAGCTTGTTTTGAACAATTTATTAACAAATATCCTCATGTAGAAATTTCTATTGAAATGTTTCAACAACACTAAAATAGAATTGTCATGAGTTTTGAAGAGACTGGGAGTGTACTAAAACGTAAACCCGAAAAGGCAGCAAATAGCATTGAAAAAGAAATTACTTACGTATCCTTACGAGATCAAGATTTTGAACATCGTCGTAATTATTGTTTAGTTTAGTTTTAGTTTTAGTTTTAGTTTTAGTTTTAGTTTTAGTTTTAGTTTTAGTTTTAGTTTTAGTTTTAGTTTTAGTTTTAGTTTTAGTTTTAGTTTTAGTTTTAGTTTTAGTTTTAGTTTTAGTTTTAGTTTTAGTTTTAGTTTTAGTTTTAGGTTTAGGTTTAGTTTTAGTTTAGTTTAGTTTAGTTTAGTTTATTGCCTAACACAAATAAATCCAATTACAGGACAAATATTATAAAGTAATGGAACATACTAATAAACTATAGTATCTTAAATATTTAAAAAAAATGATAATAATGACAAGATTTAAAAGAACAGGGAATATTACAAATATTACAACATAAATTTTACACACAGTTTTAAAAAAAAGAAATAAAATAACAATTGACAAATATTACATCATAAATTCTACCCACAGTTTTAAAAAAGAAACAAAATAACAGTTGACAAAAGACTTTTACTAGTAACTGAACCATGGTTGATCTGACATTTGTTGAATATATGCTTCAGCTATTGATTCAAAATTGTCATAGTTAATATCACAGATTCTAGATATACTGTTATAAGCTATTTTTATAGGTGTTATTTATTGAACCAAGCCTTGGCGAATGTATCGGGATCATTGACAGAAGATTTCAATGCATAACTAAAGATCTTATCCCAAATCTGTCAAGAAGTAAATTGTGCTGGTGCCCTCTAACAGGCTAAGAGTCGTCGACTCGAAAAGCAAGAAATTTCAGAAATTTTATTTGCACTGCCTCCAAACGCTTATAATGAATCTTGGAGACAGGATGCCAGATAAGATTGCCATAATCTAACTTTGAGCGCAATAAGCATGCATATAAAGATTTCAGCGCGGATATGTTATGAAAGCTGTTGCAATTTCGCAAAATAAAACCCAGCGCAGTGCAGTGCCGATTTGCAAGTTATGGAAATATTTTCAGCGAATAAGAATTTATGATCAAAATATACACCCAGGTCCTTTATGATAGTGCACCGCTCAATAGTTTGATTGTTCAACGAATAATCGAATAGTATAGGATTCCTCTTTAAATTATAAGAACATACCTTGCAATTCGTGATGTGCAAAAGAGTTTGTTCTTGGTACACCATAACGTGAGCTTATTCAGGTCATTTTGTAGCCGTAAGCTATCATTGATGCTCTCGACTTTAAGAAATAATTTCAGATCGTCTGCAAAAAGAAGAGTTTCAGATAACAGTATACTTGATAAGTCGTTAATGAATATCAGAAACAATAACTGACCGAGATTGGAACCTTGGGGTACTCCTGAACTAACAGTAAATATGATTTGAAGCCGTTCTAGCTAACAAATTGATTACTTAAGTAGGATTTAAATAGAGTAACCAGCGGGTAACTGAAACCAAAGACCCATCATTTTTCGATTAATGTAGGATGATGAAGTTTATCGAAAGCCTTGGTAAAATCCGTATAGACCACGTCTACTTGACTTTTGCAGTCAAGGGCTGCAGCTGTGAACTGGGTGAAAATCGATAAGTTAGTGACTGTGGATCTATTTTTCATGAAACCGTGTTGGTCCGGCGATATGTGTGATCTGACAATAGGAAAAATCTGATCATAAATGCACATCTCGAATACTTTAGCAAAGTTAGGAATAGTGGCCATGGGTCTGTAATTTGTTATGATATCTTTGTTACCAGGTTTGTGCACCGGACAGATTTTCGACAGTTTCCAGCACTCAGGGAATATCCCAGTTTTTAGGATTAAGTTGAATATAGAATATAACGGTGAAGCCAAAAGAGTCAAGCAGTCGCTAACCAAGAAGCTGGGAATCATGTCATGTCCAGATGTAGAACTATCTTTAAGGCGTTTAGATGACTTGATGATGTCACTTAATGGACCCACCCAAAGAATTACCGGCACTGGAGGGGGGATAAACACTTTTAAAATAATGAGCAAAGGAATTAATTATTTTCTGGGGATTGGTGTGGTATTTTGTTCTTAGTAGGACATTCTTCCTGGAATACGTGAGGAGGTGCATTTTTGATTAATAAATGACCAAAATACCTTGGGATCGGTTTGTATTTTGTTCTGTAAGGTATTTAAGTAAGTGTGGAAAGAATCCTTAATTAGTTTGTTTACAAGTTTTCTCATATCGCTTAATTTATGATAATAATATTCAAAGTTATACCTTTTAAATAATTTGTGATAGTGGTTCTTAAATTTAATATTTTGGATTAAATCGTGGGAATACCATGTAGGGTATTTTGTAAATCTGTTTTTATACGGCAGGATGAAGCGATCTAACAATGCATTAAGTATACTATAAATGATTTATGGTTTAACGAAACAATTAGAAATGAAGATTTTGATCGTTTTATTCTGATGAAGGATGGTTTCATTTATCAGGATATCTTAATTCTCAAAATTTTCGAACGTGCAACTGAAAATCCCCATACATTTATTGAAACTGACCTTCATTCTATCAAGGTACGGTTATGGGTATCAATGTCAAAGAGACAGATTATAGGGCCAATATTTTTTTATAAGACGGTAAATGCAGTAACATTCAGAGAGCAAATGTTGCAGCCATTTATTAACATTTTACATCATGATGAATTAACAGTTGGTTGTTTCCAACAAGATGGAGCTCCATCGCATACTGCACATACCACAATAAGTTTTTTTAGAGCAATATTATGATAACCGGCTTATTTCTAGAAATTGTTGACCGGTTAATTCACTAGATTTACCGCCCTTACATTCTTTCCTTCGGTTATATTAAATAGAATAGTTTTTCGAAATCGTCTACATAATGTAAATGAAATAGAAGCAGCAATTAATGAATAAATAAATAATATATCTGCAGAAATGTTAGGAAATATCTTTACTAATATGAGAAGATGTATCAATTTATGCACAGGAAACAATAGAGGCCAGATCAGACATTTGTTGTAAAATATCAAATATAGTTTATACTAAAATATATTTCCGCTCAGTAAATTGTTACTTCTTAATAAATATTTTTTGTTCTGATGCCATCTTTTTTTCGAGGTACCGCTATTAATAAAACATGAGACAGAGTATACTGACATTTAAACAAATATTTACACATTTTCATATTAATATTTTTTATTTTATTTAACCAGCTGTATATATCAGTGATAAATTAAATTGTACATGCTACTCAAACTGTATACCTGTATGTAAGGTTGGTTACATTCTAACCTAAATTAAAATTCTAATTTATTATACAGGTTGTTTTGTAGAAGGTTTCCCAAACATGGAGGGCGGATAGGTGGGTTCATGTGCGATCTTATGTAGCCCATATAACATGCAGATAGCTTACGGTTTTTTTTGTTTTTCTTTTCTTAATTCTCAGATTTTTACATATAAACTTTTGTAATTTTTTTATTTTTCACTGTATCTTCACCAAAACAACTTAAGTCTAATCTATGATGTTTGTTTGTTCTTCTGCATTCGATATTTGACACAAATAATTGGTTGAAAAAATTATTTGAGCCCACAAATGGCGCTGTTCCATAAAAAAGCCAATGGGATTTTAATAGAAACCAAGGAGTAGTTAAGGGAAAGAATCAATGTAGCGTTCCAAAAAATGTGGGATGATCGATCTTATTAGATGAAATTCCATTAGAAGACAAACCAATAATATTCAAAAAAGATTGCTGTCCAGCACATTATAGGCGAACGTGAGAGCTCCTGGACAATTCATTCTCAAGCTGGCCCTATACACTGGCCTCCAAGGTCCAGACCTGACTTACTTTGATTTTTTTTATGAGGAAGGGCCAAACAACTCATTTATGAGAGAAAAATAAACACCAAGGAGCAGATAACAGAAAGAATAAATATTAATTTGAAATAATGTGGGTTGAGATGCGACTAGAGACTACCACTGTAGCAGTCAGAAAAAGGTGTTGCTATTGCATCCGTAGCGGTAGAAGCCGGTTTGAACAAAATTTATAACAAAACGAAGCTGTTAAAAATCTCAATAAAGTACTACAAAAAGATATAGTTGTACCATTTAAGAAAGTTATTAATACCAAAAACAATGTTTCTATAGTAAAATGTTTACATACTGATGATGTACCTAGAACATGTGACATCCTCAAAAATAAGCTGGGAGACAATGATGAGGTTAAAATACAACAACTAACTAAGCCACAGTTCGAAAATATTAGGAATATCTAGAGATCTCGATAAAAAGGATATAGAAGATGACTTAAATGATAGGAACTTCTATAAATATAATACCAAATGTACTGTATTACATACGTTTAATGGTGCAAATCATACCGAAGGAGCAATAGTTGAACTTATAGCTGATCTCTATACTCATGTTGTGAATAATAAATATAAGATATACATTGGATACCATTGTGTTAGAGCGTTTGATGTCATAAATGTGTTGCTATGTTTACAGTGTGCAAGATATAATCACAGCAGGAAAAAATGTAATAACAAGCCAAAATGTATTCTATGTGCTGGTGACCACAGCTCAGATGAGTGCCATGAGATAATTAAAGCATGCGCGAACTGTATATATTGCCAATACTGACTACCCTGTCCAACCAGTATTACCAATGTTAGTTTGAAGTTGGTAGACAATGTAACTCGTTCCTCGAAGTTTCCTTGGACTTCCATCGTCTTGAAGTGGTTGATCTCACAACGTTTCAATAGCTGTGTATCTGCTATCGTCATCAGGTGAATGATAGGAAATTCAGAGTATCCGTCGTATTTATATTATACCCTTAACCGGTCATGCGTCGCAGGTCATGGTCATTGGGTCTTATCTGGTCCAATCAGCGTCGTCGTCCCTGAAGGTTGGTTGCCGGTGATGCGTAGCGGCAGAGGCCGAAGAAGAGCTCTACAAATATTTTTAATTTGGACGCTGGGCTCGCTAATTATATTTTCGTTCGAGATTATATAGGCTGTCTCTATGAATTTTCTTTTGTACCAGTGCTCCTCCTTGTGAATTGCTTTAGCCTGGTCCCAGTTGATATTATGCTGTTCGGTCCATGCGTGATTAGCTAGCCCAGACTTCGTTACCTCTGCCCTTTGAGTAGCTGTGCGGTGTTCCTTAATCCTGGTCTCCAGCGGTCGTTTTGTCTCTCCAATCCCAACTATCCATTAGATTCACCATGAAGATGGAAGAGAGTGGGTGCCTACCATTCCTTGATGTAAAGTGTCAAAGGACTAGGACCGGAATCCAAACAACAGTCTACAGGAAGGCTACGCATACAGGATTATACCTTCACTACAATTCGAACCACCCATCAGCAACGAAAACTGGCATCATCAAAGCACTTATCCATAGAGCCAAAACTATCTGCAGCACACTAGAAGCCCTCAAAGAGGAACAAGTGAAACTTAGAGAAGACCTTTTGGCGAATGGATATCCGGAAAGGATCATTACCAAGGCGTTTGATTGAAGAGCTGGGCAAACCACCTAGGCAGGAAGAGGACACCACGGTAGCAACTCTACTTTTACCGTATACTAAAGGCTTGTCGCAGAAACTTAGAAGAATTGCACACAGCTATGGAATCAGAATGATCTTCAAAAGCAACGACACCTTGAGGAGCATGATAACAAGAACGAGGCCCGACGTACCAGCAATACCACATAACTGTATATACAGCATACCGTATGAATGTGGCAATCTTTACATTGGAGAGACAAAGCGACCGCTGGAGACCAGGATTAAGGAACACCGCACAGCTACTCAAAGGGCAGAGGTAACGAAGTCTGGGCTAGCTAATCACGCATGAACCGAACAGCATAATATCAACTGGGACCAGGCTAAAGCAATTCACAAGGAGGAGCACTGGTACAAAAAAAAATTCATAGAGACAGCCTATATAATCTCGAACGAAAATATAATTAGCGAGCCCAGCGTCCAAATTAAAAATATTTGGAGAGCTCTTCTTCGGCCTCTGCCGCTACGCATCACCGGCAACCAACCTCCAGGGACGACGACGCTGATTGGACCAGATAAGACCCAATGACCATGACCTGCGGCGCATGACCGGTTAAGGGTATAATATAAATACGACCGATACTCTGAATTTCCTATCATTCACCTGATGACGATAGCAGATACACAGCTATTGAAACGTTGTGAGATCAACCACTTCAAGACGATGGAAGTCCAAGGAAACTTCGAGGAAGCAGTATTACCAAAATATATTGGTCCTCACATGTCAACCAAGACGAAGGCAAAGTGTCAAGGCGATGGAAGAAACCAAGTAAAACCGGTAACTCACAGAAAACCTCCTAGTTTACCAAGACCATCAAATATACAAACAAGAAGAAATAGAGAAGCCAATCAACGTAAATAGTTTATACCTTTTATTTTTTTATTAAATTCATGGAGCAAAATATAGATCTAATAGAAAAAAATTTAGCAAAACTTGTACAAAAAGAAAAATAATTTAACAATATCGATACTCTCAATAAGTATATTACATCGCACAATGAATTTATTGCTTATGTAAATATTCGAAGCTTAAATGCTAATTATAATAAATTACAAGTATTTATTGGGAGTTTAGAGACTAAGCCATTAATTGTTATTTGTGCTGAAACTCACATTCTTGATCATTACATGCACTTTGCTTTATCTGGATACAAAATTTATTATAATAAGAGTAAGATCAATAGGAATGATGGAGTTGTGATGTATATAAGGGATGAAGTTAATGAAACTACAGAGATTTTAAATATTGGCCAGCTTTGTATTCTTAATTCTATTATACAAATTGATGATACAAATAAATTGATTATTTCATCATTATATAGATCACACGAACTCTCTAAAACTGAGTTCATTACAAATTAAAAAAGTTGACTTCAAAATATTAAAAAATATAAAAATCACCTTTTAATTGGTGACTTTAATATAGATCTAATGAAACTGGACAATATTAGCCAAGAACATCTAAACAGTTTACTTGAAAAAGGTTTTTATCCAGCCTTCCAAACCATCACAAGACCATCAATAGATTATTGTAATATAGGATCATGTATTGACAATATTTTTATCAAAACTAATTCATTTGCAACTACAACTTTCAAACATACAATGTCTTTTACTGACCATTTTCCACTGTTCGTTTCATTGGACAAAATTGTTAAGGCCTCACCTAATAAACCTTTTAATCGCATAAACTATACCAAACTTGGAAAACTGGCAGAAAATGTAAACTGGCCATCAATAATGTCAGTGGATGATCCCAATACTACTACTAATGAACTTATATGCATGATAAAGAATTGTATTGAATTAACTACATATAATAGAGGTAAATCAAAAATTAATTACAAATCTACACCAACAAACAAGTGGATTACTACTGGAATTATAAATTCTTGCAAAACAAAAGAGTCACTTTACCTGATATATAAGAAAGAACCAAAAAATGAAATAGTAAAGTCACATACAAAAATTATGTTAAATTATTAGACAAAATAATAAATGAAGCTAAGTTAATGTATGATCGTGAAAAAATTATAAAAAATAGCAATGATACCAAAAAATTATGGAAATTTGTTAATCAAAAGCTTGGTAAAAGTAGTTAAAAACATAACAACGTTACCTACATATATGATGAAAACAAACGTAAAATTAAAGATCCAGATGAAATAGCAAATACCATGAATTCATATTTTTGTAATGTTGGATCTAAGCTTAGCAACGAAATCAAAATTCCACAAAATGAGGACATTAAATTACCCACAACGATCACCAATTCTGTTTTTTTAGCACCCAAAAACTATTATGAAGTAACAAATATTATAGGTAATTAATTATAGTAATTAAAAAATGGTGGAGTTGATAATATAGATGCAAAAACTCTAATAGTGTTATCTAGACATATAGCACATCATAAATTTAAGTATACAGAAAGCAATTTGGCCTCGGGCACTCAAACTAGCTGATGTTACACCAATCTATAATGCTAATAATAGGGACAATATCGCAAATAATAGACCAATATCCTTGATATCAAACCTAGCAAAAATTTTTGAAAAAATTATCTACCACAGACTACTCGATTTCATTAAAAAGAATAAAATTTTATCAAAAATGCAATATGGCTTCATGAAAAATACTGGTACAAAAGATGCTCTAAATTTTATTACTAATACAATTTATGAAAAACTTGATAAAAGTGAACTTATTGCTATTACATTCCTTGACCTAGCCAAAGCTTTTGATACTGTTTACCATTCAATATTATTAGATAAATTATACAGATATGGAATTAGAGGAAGTGCGTTCAAACTCATTTCAAGCTACTTGACAAGTAGATATCAGCGAGTAAAAATAAATGACACTGTAAGTGGTTTCAGTGAAATTAAAACAGGTACCATCTTGGGTCCCCTACTATTTATTTTATATATAAATGACCTACTAGTTAATATACCAGAGGGAATTATATTATATTTTGCTGATGATGTGATATCAACAGGAAAAACATGGAATGCAGTCGAAATGCAAATCAATTACTACCTTAATTTGATAAATAAATGGCTTGCCTTAAACAAATTGTCTCTAAATGTTGATAAAACGGTTTTCATGACATTCGGAAACTACTGCAATAGTGTTCCCCGCCATAGAAATATAAAGATAAATACCAAAAAAATAAGAAGGGTAGAAAGTTGTAAATACTTAGGAATTTGTTTTGACTATACAATGAGATGGGACACGCATGTTGAATATTTAATCAATAAAACGAAATACTTAGTCTTTATATTTCGAAAAATGGCCAAAATTATTTACTTTTTTAGCGGGGTTAAATGATCTCTTTGGTTCTATATTAAGGACACAAAAATCTGAAAGTTTATCTGAGACAGAACTATTTTTAGTTGAGGAAGAGAAGATTGCATATTTAAAAAAAATAGAATTTCACAGCCAGGTTCAAGCAGCATCCATAATTCTAATTATGTACATAATCTACAAAGAAGCAATGATTGTAACTTTTGCAAAACTTGACATAAAACACAAATTTTATCTTTTTGATTTTGGCTTTGATTTTGATGCATTAAGAGGCATAAGATATTTTGGACAGATTCAATGCATTTATCGAGCTTGAAAACTCATATTACGATCACTTAAAAACACCAAACATTTGGTTAAATTTTGACTATTTATTTATTTTTATTTGACATATACTTCGCCAAGTCTGGCTTCTTCAGAAATAGTAAAAACCAGACTTTGCGAAAAATAAATAAATAGTGAAAATTTATCCAAGTGTTTGGCGTGTTTAAGTGATCTTAAGAATTAATTTTCATGAAGTGAAGACTGAAACAATCATCAAGCATATTACATTTTAGAACTTTAAAAAGAATTTATCTGAGCTAAAATTTATTCAGAAGAAAATCGTTCAGGTAAAATTAACGAAAAAAGGAAATGTACCACTAAAAATAAATAGTAAATTTTTAGTAAGACAATCAGGTCGAAACAATTCTTTTGATCAAAATAAAATTCATTATGTTATTCCTGGAAGAACAAAGTCGCACCTAGGAGCGCCACATAAAATTCATTCATTAAATAAAATATAATAAAAAAACATTATTTACATCCATACTGCCAATGTCAATGCCAAACAGATTACAGTAACAGTGTAGCCAGATTTCTTGGAAAGAAAATCGTAACAAGGATTGACTCGAATGTGAAAGGCGAATTAAATCAAACTAAAAAGTAACAAATTTTCACCCGTTCCTAAAGTTTTTCTACATCGTCATGCTCTCGCAACTTTGCAACTTCCATGGCTTTGTAAATATGGTTTGTCAACTAAAATAAGAATTATGTTGCAATTGGTGAATTTATTTCTGATAATATATTATTAATTTTGATGTTATACTTTCAAGTTAAAGATTCTTTTAATTTTTACCGTGTAAATTTCATATAATTTGAATAAGATTACAACAAATGTGAACTAATGCACGGATTGTAATGTTCAAGACAAATAGTTAGATCTGGCAACCCTGAAGGCTATTTTTGACGTAGCGCCTTGATTTGAATTTTGACATTCCAGAATATTGTTTGGCGTAAGATTATAGCTGGTAAAGCTAAGTTATAAATTCAATGTGTAATGTTCAAGATTTCAGCTTTTTTCACTGTTAAAAGTCTTTAACAAATGTGAGTATTACTTATTTATCATTAATTAACAGCAGATGCATTATGTTTCTTTATATTTTCCATACAAAACAGAAATAGTCATTGCTTGCTATGTGTTAAGTTAATGAAATCATATTGATTCTTAAGATTTTTGTTGAAGGATTTATAATATGTACTTATATTTGTAGTTATTTGGTATGTAATAGTAGGTATAACAAACACCATCATACTAACTTTTGAGTTGGTAGTTGGTTGATTTAATTTTCTGCTTATGAGCTGAAATCGTTAACTGTGAAATGTCAGAATAAAGGTTCTATTTCGTTTTATTTCTTACTTTAAGACTATTGAAATTTTTCAGTCTCAAATTTAAAAATATTTTTGAAAAATGTAGGTAGGAATTAACTAATGTTTTAGATATTAGATTTAATATTAATTTATTGTGTTATACCTCAATTGAATTAAAAAAGCTGTATATTGAAAGAAAATACCAAACGTATCAAAGTCGATTCTGACTTCGTTGTCAATGGCTTTAAAATATGTAATGAAAATGTAAATTTCAAATTGAAAATTTGATTTATGATATTTAAGTTGACAAGATTTTTGTTTTTTTTTTAAATATACAGGTAGCACTAAAAATTCTAAAGATCATGTATTAAGTTAAACAGCTTTCAATTTGGAAGAATTTGAAAGAGTTGTCTTTAGAATTTATAAGTGGCGTTCCTAGGTACGACTTTGTTATAAGGTAGCGCATTCGCCAAAAATGCGATCAAAGAATTCTGCTGTTTCAGTGATCCCATTAAGTCATAAGGGAAAACCTAGGAAAAACCTTATGAACCATCCCGATATTGGGTTGTGAAAAGAAGATGACCTTTAATAATTTCTTCCTTAATTGTGGGTAACCAGATACGATTGAATTCTACAGAAGTAGAAGCGATACAATCGTCTTCATTCAAAAGAATTAAGACAGACTCTTTTATTTTTCGTTTTGTGTTATGTTATTCTTTGTGACGTATAGTTGAATTGTCAAATTGTATTTTATTGCCTAGATCCCATGCATGTTTACAAATTTTCGATTTTTCAAATTGTGGTTTCTTTATATAATTCTTGTGTTCATTTATTCGTATGTTTAATGGTCTTGATGTTTCTCCAATATAAAATTTACAAATATACAAAATTCCTTGCGAATGCAATAAATTTTTTTATTTTATGAACTCAATCGAAACTGCAAACGACGAAAACTTTTAGGTTCCAAGGTACAATCCCACCAAAAATTGGGGATTCACGCATTTTTCAAAATTATTTGGAATAGCTATATTTGATAAAAGTCTCATATATATTTTTTGTTTCAATAGATTTCTCAACATGACATGAACGATTTGGGGGGGGGGGTTCATGACGCCTTCTTCTCCGGTTTCTCCTCCACTTTATTTCTAACGGATGGACGTCTACTTTTGACAAACGAACCTCAATAATGCTCACAATTTGATGGAATAGGGTCGAATTTCGATCACTGGGCGAATACGTTGTACAAGGAAAACAGTAAATGACGCTATACCCTTTTGTATTAAGTCTTATAATACAAGTAAATGAAGTTCAACTGTGTTCACGCCAGAAGTTATATTCACGATTATTATGAGGAAAAGGTTTTTCCAGAAGATGAACTTCAAACAAGCTATGATAATGAACTCAAAAACTTAGGTTCTTATATTTTTCTCGAAGTAAAAAGAAAAGTTCAAAACAAAAAGCGAAAGCAAATATGTTTCTCAAAATAGACCACAATATAAAGAAAATATTTAGTTTACTTAAGATAATCCCAAATAGGAACTAAAGTGAGAAATAAATACAATGGTCCATTTAGAATAAAATAAATAAAAAAAAAAATTAGAGCTAAATGAAAAGAAAACTTCTATTGTAAATTTTGATAGGATAAAACCATTTTCCAGGTGTATCCTCGGAACCAGATCAAAAATAGAGTTCATAAAATCACTAAAAGGAATATTCCTTTTCGAGACATGAATATTTTTTGAAGTAGTATTAGAATATCTAATGAAAATTGGAAATTAATAGCTTTCAAGAATACTACTTTGTTACGAAATTCTTTTCAGTAAAATGTTAAATAGGCAGAATAGTCTAAAAAATATTCTGAATAAAAATGACGTAATTCCTAATTCCAAAATAGTATTTGCAGCTCGTTTCGCCCTTCTTAATACGAATTGTCAAATTAAAGACGTTAAAGTTTAAAGTTTTCTGAGATAAAGGTATCTACAAAAACAAGAACTAAAAGAGGTTTATTTAATTTTATAGGGGAAGGGTAGAAAATAATTACAGGTTCTCTAAGCAGCGAAGACGGTAAATTTTATGATGATTGTATAAATAAACTTGAAAAGCATGGCAAAGATTTATATTGAAGCATTTCTGACAAATGAGAGAGTTGTTTTTATTTTACATATTCCAATTGCAGAAATTTATAATACGATTTCTATCATATTTTTTCTGCTTCTACAAAGGACAGTAAAACAAATTATTCACCCTCATTCCATATTAAAAGTTCGCTGCGATATCTAGAGATAACATGCAATAGCTTACAGTAAACGATAAAAAATGTTCAGAAATAATTCCAAATATCGTTTGTGCTATAATCACTATCTCAAGACACTTAGTGAAGAGTCTCCATATGAAGTCAAAATTTTAATAGAATCACAAATTTGAACAAATTGTGAAACGATTGTTGCTGCAATTGAAGATTACAATGTTCAAAAATTAACCGAAAATTAGTGGCTAATTATTTATCCAAATCCTTGCCAGTGACAACACTTTGTCTAAGGCAACCCAAAAATTTAAACATTCGAAGAGTTTCATGTCATTTATCAGGAAGATCTGTTCCAGAAATCATCAGTATTGCTTGAGAATTTGATGGTCCATTATCACCACCATCAGCATCATCGCCTGTAGTGTGAAGAAAATGTGAAATTTGTGTAATAACTAAGTGAGTGAAAAAGACCAGAGTAACGTGTTATGAAAAACGATTTGAAACGGTTAAACTGTAGACAAACTGATTGTTGTTTGCTTTAGCATTATCATATTGCTAATTGTTTTAATTTTATTTACTTTTCATTTTTATTTCCGTTTGTTTTAATTTACCTTTATTTAGAAACCTTATACTTGAGTTTTGATTTATGTTATTGTAAGTTTTGATTTTGCATATTATATCTCTAATATTATACTTGATTATTATTTGTTCATTTTAAGCTTTTGTATATTTAAAGCTATTTGATTGATTTTCAGATATTTTAGTTCCTGATTTTTTGTTCCTGATTTTTTGTTCCTTCTTAAGGCGTAACAAAAATATTAAGGGTGGTAATGTTATGGAATTACTGCCTTTTTTTCACCTTTTCTTTAATCACTGTTGTATACTGTTAAGTAATTAAATTTAAAAATAATAAATTTCTTCTTAAGGTATGACAAACATCTTAAGGGTGGTGAGGTTACCCTATATACATTATAATTATAATTATATTTTCAACCATAAGTTCTTAGATTGCAATTGCCTTGATTTTGAGCATTTGGATTCAGTTTCATGTAGGCGTTTCTGAAGCACGAAGATGGCGTGAGGAATTAAAATGTGCATTTGTGCAAATTCTCGAGAGGCATTTCATAATTAAAATAAGATAACTTGTAACGGTCACCTTGTTTTGTCCTGAGAATAATTATATTATTACGGAGTACACATCCATTGTGAAGACTAGTTTTAATTAGTTGAATAAATTTTAACGGGTGATTACCGGGAAACGCATGTTTTTGTATTGTATTTTGAAAAAACGAAATTTTGTCGATTTAGTTAAATTCCTAGCTCCTTTGTTTTTGATTTTATAAAAAAAGTGTAAATATCAAAATTGAAGGGAATTGTATGCCGAATATGATTGTCATGTCCTCGTTTTCGAGATATGACACAAACTTATCTTTTTTTGAATGGAAACCATACTTGGCTATGACCTCAAAAAATCGGTCATTTTAGAGCTTTTCAACAATATAATACTCGATATAGTTATTCATAAAAATAACGAAGATATGGATGTTTTTCTGTCTTATTTTCACTTTTAACGTAGTTAGCCATGAAATAGATTGATTTATTATTAACTATTTCAAAAAACATTGAACGATTTTTTTATTAGGTATATCTGATATAACGAAAAAACTAAATAAGTAGGTACTTACTAAAAACTTAAGAAATTAATAATGGTTACAATTTATGTTCGAAAAGTCCACCATTGTCATTTAGACAAAAATTGCATCTTTTTAAGATTGACGTTACCACTTTCCTCACAGACCGCCTATCAATTTCTTCAATTGCTTGTAATACCGCGTCCCTTTGCTCACCAACTGTCTCATACTTTCTTTTGTATACTTTGTTTTTTAGCGCACCCCATAAATAGAAGTCTATAACTGCCAAATCGGGAGACCGGGGTGGCCATTCGCTTGGGCCATTTCTTCCTATCCAAGAGTTGGGATAGATATTATCTAAGTGTTGTCTTACTAATAACGAGTTATGAGCAGGTGCTCCATCATGTTGGAACCACTCAATTTCTAAACGAGTTCTCAAATTCAAATTATGCAACATGTCTTGAAACGTGTATTGCAAGAAATGCAATTAGCGCTCCCCAGTAAGTGATTCGTCATAGATAAAAGGCCCCAGAATAGTAGACCCTATGATACCACACCAAAAATTAAAACCAAATTTTATCTGTGGTCGTCTTTGTTTTACATGGAAAGGGTTTTCTTTAGCCCAGATATGCTCATTGTGTCTATTGAACATACCGCAGTTAGTAAATCTAGTTTCGTCTGACCATAACACCTTTAATGGAAACTGTGGATTATCAAGGCACATGTCTCTAAACCATGTACAACACAAAATACGTCGATGATGCGTAGCGGCAGAGGCCAAAGAAGAGATCGCCAAATATTTTTAATTTCGACGCTGGGCTCTCTAATTATATTTTCGTTCGAGATTATATATGCTGTCTCTATGAATTTTCTTTTGTACCAGTGTTCTTCCTTGTGAATTGCTCTGGCCTTGGCCCAGTTGATATTATGGTGTTCGGTCCATGCGTGATTAGCTAGCCCAGACTTCATTACATCAAGGAGTGGTAGGCACCCACTCTCTTCCATCTCCATGGTGAATCTAATGGATGGTTGGGATTGGTTCAGGTGGTTCAGGAATGCCTGTAGTTCCGTGTTGCCAATTAATGAAGGTGTCGTCGGCATACCTCAACCATAGCTTAGGCTGCTTCTCGTACCTCCTCAGTGCATGTTGAGAGATCAACCACTTCAAGACGATGGAAGGAAGTCCAAGGAAACTTCGAGGAACGAGTTTCATTGTCTACCAGCTCCAGGCAGACATTGGAAGCCCGGTACGGACCCGGTATCAATGGGAAATTTAGAGGATTCGAGAAGACCATAAAGAAGATTACCAGAGAAGAGGATCACATTAAGTTCCTACGCTACGCCAGAGACCTAAAGATCATACCAAATGGTTTCAAAATTATTATATACTAGACGTTTCTACTCCTACTTTGGAGTCATTATCAAGAAACAAAAGTGAAGAAAAAGAGTTTCAGAGTCTAGATAGAACTCGGGGCCTCAATCTGCCTGATCCCCAAGAGTCACTAGGTAACTGAACTGAATTTGTTACTGCTCTGCTTCTTTTATTTATAGTCAGCGGCAGGTTAGAAGGGGATGTCACGTGATGAAGGGCGGTGTTGTGATTGGTTGGGTGTTAGTGGGCGTGTCTGCTTTGTTTAATCTGGCAATTACGGAGGTCCATGCTGTGGGAAGACGAGAGCTGTCATCCCGACGGTTTAGACAGAGGGTCTTTTTTCTATTTCTATAGTTTCGCGAATAGTATATGCCCTAAGGGAGTTAAGAGATACGATAGTCCTACTGTCCTCGAAGTTGATAGAGTGTCCTGTTTGGATATGATGATGCGCGAGAGCTGAAGTCGGAACTTTTTTGCGAACTGACAAAGAATGTTCATATACTCGATGGTTGACGCGCCTATTTGTACGACCGATGTAGCTTTGTGGGCAATCGCGACATGGAATTTCGTAAACTCCTTGATCCTCGTTAGGTACTTCATCTTTAGGGTTCCCGGTTAAGTTGGCTATAGTTTGACTGGTTTTGAAGACTGTCTTTATTTATTGTCGGTGTAGGATCCGTGCTATTTTGTCAGTGACTCCTCCATTGTACGGAAGGAAGGCTTTCCGGTGTTGTTGGTCTGTTTCTGATGGGGTTGGTGTACTCGGGGGTTGTTGCGATTGACTGAAAATGCGTGCAATGTGATCTGGATGATAACCGTTTTGTCGAAGGATTTGTTGAAGATTATTAAGTTCGTTTTGTGTATTGTCAATGTCTGATAAGCGAATAGATCTAAGAGCCAAAGATTTCATGACAGAACTTAATTGGGCAGGGTGATGATGTGACTGTATGTGAGAATCTGCCATTGCTGGTTTTTGTTATGAGGACATCAAGAAACAGGAGCGAAGAATTGGATTCGATTTCCATTGTAAATTGAATGTTAGAATGTATACCATTGAGGTATTGTAGAAAGTAGTCTAACGAATCTCTGCCAAGAGGCCAAATGACAAAAGTATCATCAACATATCTAAGCCAGCAGGAAGGTTTTAAATTAGACGAGTTTAGGGCCTGGGTTTCTATTTGTTCCATGAAAATGTTAGCCAGCACTGGAGAAAGAGGTGAACCCATCGGGGTTGTTTGAACAGAGTAATGAAATAAGCCATCATCAAAATAGTAAATAGTTAATTAGAACAATTTTAGAGATTAATTTGGTCAAGTGCGAGTTGGACTCGCATTGTAAGGGTTCCGTACCACCTTCAAGATTCGCTGTATTTATTTTTCTAATTTGGCCCCCAAAAATTAACATTAGAGTTTTATTTTACTGATAAACTTTCAAGGAAGCCTTTTATAATCTATTGTCTAAATTTTGAGACTCTATAGATTGGAAGATAAAGGGCAAAATAGGTCAAGTTTTAAATTATAAATTATTAAATGTGTAATTCAAATTATTTAAAAATACAAATAAAATATATTTTTCAAAATTTAAATAGTATAGTTTCTAAAATGGGAATTAAGTCGATGTTTAATATCTTTGCTATTATCTTTTAAACAAATGATTTAAAAATATGATATATTTGTAATTCACATAATGAGTCTTTTATTTGATATATTACATGATTCGTTTGAAAATTGAATTTTTATTTTCCATTTAATTGTATAATTTGTCCCTAAAATTACCATGGAGGTTTTCTAATAATTTTTCTTATAAATTTCAAGTGAGCCCCATTACCCCTAATTATTTTCAAAATTTTAGATAGTATGGTTTCGGAAATAAAGCAAGAATGAATATCTTGTAAACAATTAATTTTAAAAATATGAAAAATATATATTTGTATTCCTCATAACGAGCCCCTTCATTTGATATATTGCATGACACGTTAAAAAAATATTTTTTATTTTCCGTTTATTTCTATAAATTGCCCCCCATTATTAATATTAAAGATTTCTCCGTATTTTTCCTGTAAATAAAAAAAATTAGGTCTTACAGTTTGGGGAATAAAGGGGAGGTGGGTAATTTTTTTAATATTTTTTTTAATATATTTTAAAATATTTATTTAAAAAAAATATATTTGTATTAGTCATAATGAGCCCTGTGATTTGATATATTACATGTTACTTTAGAAACAAGTTTAATTTTTTATTTTCCATTTAATTCTATAATTTGCCCCCCAAAATGAATATTAGGGGTTTCTCCTTATTTTTCCAGTAAAGTTCAGGTGAGGCGCTATACCTATATTTTTTTTTCAAAATTTTACAGCTTATGGTTTCGGAGATAAGGAGGGGGGAATGGGTAAAATTTTTTATATTTTTGTTAATAACTTTTAATTAATTTATTTTAAAAATATGAAAAAAATATATTTGTTTTCGTCATAATGAGCCCTTTCATTTGATATATAAGATGATGGATTAGAAACAATTTTAATTTTATATTTTTCATTTAATTCTATAATTTGCCCCCCAAAATAAATATTAGGGGTTTCTCCTTAATTTTCCAGTAAAGTTCAGGTGAGGGGCTATAGCTCAATTTTTTTTCAAAATTTTCCAGCTTATGGTTTCGGAGATAAGGGGGGGATGGGTAAATTTTTTTATATTTTTGTTAATATCTTTTAATTTATTTATTTTAAAAATATGGAAAAAATATGTTTGTTTTCGTCGTAATGAGCCCTTTCATCTGATATATAACATGATGGGTTAGAAACAATTTTAATTTTATATTTTCCATTTAATTCTGTAATTTGACTCCCAAAATGAAAAGTAGAGGTTTCTCCTTATTTTTCCAGTAAACTTCAGGTCAGAACCTATAAAACTATTTTTTCTCAAAATTTACGTTTTATAGTTTCGGAGATAAGGGGGGGGGGAATGGGTAAATTTTGGTATATTTTCATTAATATCTTTTTAATTTTTTTAAAAAGAAAAAAATATATTTGTGTTCCTCAGAATGAGACCTTTCATTTGATATATTACATGATGAGTTTTGAATTTTTTTTATTTTTAAATTTTTATTTAATTCTATAATTTGCCCCCCAGAATTAATATTAATGGTTTCTCCTTATTTTTCCTGTAAAGTTCGGGCAACATTCTATATTTTCTATTTTTTTCAAAATTTTAGGTTCAGTAGTTTCGGAGATCAGGGGGGAACGGTCAATTTTTTTAGTTTTTCCCCCCAGAAGTACCCCTAAAATCAAAATTTCTTCTTTTGCGATATGTGCTCCTGATCAGGTACCAAACTATACCTTCATACCAAATTTCAACCTCTTCCGTCCAGTAGTTTAGGAGAAAATTGCTGTGATGTGACAGAGGTAGAAATCCTGAGTGATATTATAAGGGTATCCGTATACTGTATATACGGAACTCTAAAAAAGTAAAGTTAAAGTTAAATAGTATTTGAACAGTAACCAAACTAATCAAATCAATGAGCTTGACAAAGATCAAAGACTTATGGGTAAAATAAGCAAGCTAAGTGAGCTTCCCTGATGAAAAATTTGTTATCGTTAAATGCTTTAGTTTGGCAAAATATTCAAATACCATTATCAATTTAGCAAACACGGGCAAAGTAATAATAGAATAGGTCCATATAAAAAAGGCATAACTAAATTCTTTAATTTACATGTGCAAACGTGTGTTTGATTTTTCGGTGTTTTTTTACATTTGAATCAATTAATTATTGGCGAAAATGATTCGATTCAAGGCTTAATATCCCGCTAAATATTGATCATAATAATTCGGTTTATAGGACATTTTCTGAAGGAAATTGAATATAACAATCTTCTCATTTACATTTTTCCTGTAGCGAAGAAATATTTATCCGGGAATACATGCGTTCGTTATATTGGTTCATGTTTAAATCGTGCAGACGTTTTGCCAAGGTCTCACATAGCTAATGTAGCTTAAGACTTAAGCATTTACATTTGTGACACACCAAAGGTTCCACAGCTTTTTCATTAAATACAAGTTCTAGAAAGTGGTAGTGAATAATTAGTTAATAAATTTTAATTGAACACGGGAAATTTATAACAATTTGGTGATCAGAAGTGCAGGATTAAGTGCACTTAAAATCCTAATTTGATTTATGGAAACCCGTAGCATGGAAAAAATGGACGAAAGTACCAAAAAATAGTCAAGCAGGTTACGGAGGGACTAGACGAAAAAATAGCCCAGATTCTAGAAAAACGTGACAAGAAGGAGAAACAACACCAAGAAGAAATTCAACAAAGGTTAGTAAAATCTTTTAATGAAAAACGTAAAATAGAATTAGAAAATCTTGTCACTACGATGAAAAGCGCACAACAAAATCTTGTTTCCACTATGTGAACAACATAATTAAAAGGATTGTTCTCGAAATTTGAAGAAAAACAAGGCAAAACGGAAGAAAAAAGACAACTGCAATTTGAACAATTAATACAAATAGTAGCACAAGTTAATGAAACAGTTAATGAAAGAATGCAAATAGTTGAGTCAGACATAAAAGAGATCAATGATGACATTAAGACAATAAGACCGTGGACACTCTTGAAACTAAAGTAGATGACCTTGATTCCATCCAAAGCTAGGTAAAATTTGAAATCAGTTCTATTCAAAACACAGTTCAAGATAAAATCAGTGCCATCCAAGACAAGGTAGATACAGAAATTAAAAAATTGCAACAGGACTTACAGCGAGGAAAATACCAGCACACCGTGAGCACCAAAGGTTCCTTTAGTAAACCACCCACATTTGATGGCAGTTCATCTTGGCCCATGTATAAACGGCAATTTGAAGCCGTGGCTACAGCTATTGGATGGGATAATCAAGAAAAATCTACTTCTCTGGTAATTTCGTTAAGAGGTCCGGCCCTAGAACTCTTCCAAAGCATTCCAGTCGATGAACAAGGCAATTTCGACAAGATCATCGCCATCCTGGACAAACGATACGACAATCAATCCTTGAGCCAGGTATACCAGGTCCAACTGAGTGGAAAAACGCAAAAATCCGATGAAAGCCTCCAAGAATTCGAAGCACGAGACTAGACTTGTCCTACCCAGACCTGCCAGAGGATACGAAAGACCAGTTGGCCACATAGAGTTTCATAAACCGCATCAGAGATGTGGAAGTACAAAGAAATTTAAGACTGAGTGGCGTCAAGAAGAGTAATGAAGCTCTACTTCGGGCTTTGGAAGTAGAGGCCGTTATGAACATGTCCAAGCCGAGGATCCGAGCAGTTTCCTTCAACCAGGAAGAGGCAGAGTCACCATTTCAGGGACTGTTGGCTGGTATGAACAAACTATTAGAACGGCCACAAAGAATTGGCATCAGAGGGGAATGTTACCGCTGTGAACGGACAGGGCACTTTCAACGCGACTGCAGAGTCAGGCTACCTGAACGATCACCGACCAGGGGTAACCAACAGAACAGCCACATGTCCAGGGACCATCAGCCAGTCAGCATAAAGGGGCGAATGCTGACTAACCCTCCACCAGCCCCCAAAACGTTATCCATCCGGGGATTTTGCCGAGATAGCAGCAGCCTAGTCATCAGGGGCATCATCAATGGCTGAACAATTACCATCACCATCGACACCGGCGCCGCTGTCTCCATTGCCAAGTCTAGAGTTTTGAGAGCATCAGAAATTCGGCCAGTTACCAATAACATCCAGCTCAGAACAGTCACCGGCGAGTCCATGTCAATACAGGGTGAGGCAGATGTCGTGCTATAGATAGGGGACAACATGATCCGTTATAGGGTCCTGGAAGCGAATATTGAGGACGATTTTATACTGAGTATGGATCTAATTAGCCAGCATGGATTTATGTTCGACCCTAGATATGATGTTCTTCGGTTCCTAAATGAGGAATTTGTATTGACACGGCCCGTCAACAGTTCAGGCACCTCCATAAAAATTGTGTCAAAGTCTTCGGCTAGAATTCCCGGTCGAACGGAACAGCTTATTCATGGACAGCTAGAGAGCAATCCTGGGAGCTGCGTTGGAATGGTGGAGCCCGTTTTAACTATAGCCCATTGGACGGGCTATAGTTAAAAAGGGACGAGAAATACCAATTAGAACCCTTAATTTGTCCAACAACGACATCAGAATTGCCAATGGTCAAAAGATAGCTTGTTTCGAGCCAGTCGAGACTATCATCAATTGCGTAGAAGGGTACCAGACATGAGTGAAGGAGACAGGGCCCAGTAAAGAGTTCCTTCAACAGTTTTCTGACCACTTGATACACCTGACACCAGACGAACAGAAGAAAGCTAAGCAGTTTATCACGAAGCACCGGTCGTACCAACATCATCCAGCATCGAATAGATACCGGAAAGCTCAACCCATCAGAATACCACCTAGACGACTACCATTGGGGCAACAACAGGCAGTCGAGAAAACATCGAGTCCATGTTACAAAATGGAGTTATTGAGCCATCCATCTGCCCATGGTATGCTCCCGTCGTGCTAGTTAAAAAGAAGGATGGAACCACCCGATTTGGCGTGGATTACAGAAAGCTGAATGTCGTCACGAAGAAAGACAGCTATCCACTACCCTGAATCGATGACACTCTGACCACACTAGCCGGCTCCAGTTGGTTCTCCACACTAGACCTAAAAAGTAGATATTGGCAGGTCTACACGCAAACGACAGAGAGAAGACAACGTTCTCCACCAGTAAAGGGCTGTTTCAGTTCACGGTCATGCCCTTTGGGTTATGTACTGCACCCGCTACATTTGAGAGGCTAATGGAGTATGTACTCAGCGGGTTAATATGGAGGACGTGCTTAGTATACCTCAACGACATTCTAGTCATGGGTCAGACATTCGACGACCATCTGAAGAACCTGGATGAAGTATTCTCCAGTATTAATAATGCCAACCTGAGACTCAACCCGAAGAAGTGTTCCATGTTCCAAAAAGAAGTAGAGTTTTTGGGCCACGTCGTTTCCGAGTCAGGAATCCGCACCAACGAGGACGAGATAGAAGCCATCCGTGATTGGCCCGTCCCAAGAGACAAGCATGAACTCCGAAGCTTCTTGGGCCTCTGTTCCTACTACAGGCGATTTGTTCAGGGAGTTGCCACCATTGCCGCGCCTCCACATTGGCAGACCACTGACAAAGAGACCTTTCGTTGGAATCAGGATTGCGAAACACCATTCAGGCGACCGAAGGCAGCACTATGTTCTAGCCCAATCCTAGCCTTTCCTACACAGTCCGGCAAGTTCATTTTAGACACCGACGCCAGCAACACAGGTTTGGGGGCCGTCCTATCTCAGGTGCAAGATGGTGAAGAGAGGGTGATATAGTACTACAGCCGTGGAATCTCGAAACCGGAAAGAAATTATTGCGTCACCAGAAAAGAACTTCTTGCAATAATAAGGGCAGTAGACCATTTCCACAAATACCTCTATGGTCGTCATTTCTTAATCCGGACAGATCATGCCGCCCTCAAATGGCTGCTGGACATGAAGACACCGGAAGGACAAGTGGCCAGGTGAATGGAGAAATTACAGCAATACGATTTCAAGGTGGAACACCGTGCCGGCCGTTTGCACAATAATGCCTATGCCCTATCCAGAATACCCTGTAGAGCAGAATGCGGACATTGTCTGAAGACGGAACAGCGAGAGGGTATCTCTATCTGACAGACGTCAATTACGATTTTGTTTAGAATTGAGAAACGGTGGCTAATGCAGTTTAAGTCACATTAGCCATGTGGGTATTCATGAATTGAAAATAGCTACCAAAATGAAACAAATGCGGGTTTTTGTTGCTAATTTGTTGCTAATTTGTTGCTCACAGATGGAACAAAATAATATTCTAAAAAGCAGCTCCTACAGATCAAACCCACCCCCTTGTAACTGGCGAGCTGTTTCCGAGAAACCGTAGCTTAAGACTTAAGCTACATTAGCCATGTGGGTATTTATGAAATGAAAATAGCTATCAAAATGAGATTTTGTTGCTCAAAGATGGAACAAATTAATTTCCGAAAAGTTGCCCCTACAGATCACCGCTATATCTATATATAAATAGGCAAAGACAAAACGGTTAAAATTCAAGTGAGTGGCGTCCACTATGAACAAGTAGCTAATGTTAATTTGACAGAAGTCAACAGTAAAAGCCAATTGTGGACAATCGTAGCGAGGTATAAAAAATATTACTAAAATAATCGACTTTTACTTATAAAGATGTAAGGTGTAAAAGCCTTCTTTTCTATTCATTTCTGATGTTCGTTTTTTACAATAACGATGACGACAGCAATTACGGAAGTGACTAAATAGATTGTGTGTAGAGATTCTAATAAAGTTAATTTTGGTTTCCGAACCTCAAGAGTTAAGTAATTACATTCTTTCAGTCAAGAATATCTCCCAAATCTAATAACAATTTGCATATGCATCCATTATCAGAAGGTACTAAAACACTCAGGAGATGTTATATGCAAATATATTTTATGTGTAAATAAAACTTGAATAAGTATTACAGTATTAGCAATAAAATAAGACGAATGAATTTGCAATTTCTTTTGATATAAGGTAATCTTATAAATTAATTTTAACATCTCATCTAAAAATGAGCAGTCGCTTATAAATTGTTTAATGTCCTTTTAACAAGATGTTATATGCTGCAAATATATTTTTTCTTATTTATCTAATAACATAATATCTATAATGTTTATTTATTTACATGCATCTTATTTATATGCAATTCTCGCAATTGGCACTACGATTTTGTCGAAATTCCATTTTGGGGTTTTGGCATGTACAAATCGGGATCAATCGTATTACCGAGAAAGAACGAGATTGTGACAATTATGTTTCATTCAGTACAGGGATGTTGTAACCTACTTGAGAGTAAAACTGCTCTAAAAAAAATCATGCAATACAAATTGATGTGTAGGATCTTATTAGAATTTTACCACTACTTTATATTTTTCTAGCATTACATTTTTACAGTTGAACCTTTCAAGAGTTTAAAGTAAAAAGTGCTGGTTAGGCTATTTTTGGATGGGTAAAAAGTTATGTGTTCTTATGTTAATTTGAGGCACTCAATGAAGTTGCCTGGAGCAGTTACAAATGCATATATAAACTGACTGAGATATAAAGCGCTGTAGGTTATAATTATAGGGGGTGATTCCAGAAATGTTTTATTGGGTGGCCCATAAAAAGTTGCATACACATAGTGTATTATATATATTGGGTAGTCCATAAGAAGTTACATATACAGGGTGGTGGAAATATATTATAAAGTGGAATTATAATAATGAGTATTTTAATAAGTGTTAGAGAGTTCAAATTAAACTGAATCTCTTCATCTTGAGAAGAATTAGACCAAATATCCGATTAAATGTGTATATGTATGTACCTACCAACATTTTTGATGAACTTTTGAATTTACGAGTAAAGCTCGGTCCATGTACTATTAATTAAACATACAATGGAAATTGAATAAGTATTAGTAGTAAAATGAAACAGATTATTTTGCAATTTCTATTCAAATAGAATTGTCATTTACATTTATTTGTTGTATTGTCCTACCGGTTAACAGCTGAATTATTTAATTTTAATTTCTTTCTACCTTATATCATTAAGCTAAGCATTAAGAATGTGTTCACAAATAGAGTCCTATTAATTACATATGAAAAACAAGTTGAAATTTGTTGGGAATTGACACAATTGGTCGAATTTAGACCACTGGCGAAAATCTTAACACTAATATTTTGAAAAATGCGTTTGCGGGCTATTGTGTTGCTAATTTGTCATTTTGATTACGATTTCGTTGCACAAGCCGTTTCCGAGATACAGTGGCCAATCTACGTTAAGTTATAACGCTACGTTAGCCATGCGGGTAATCCAGAAATGAAAATAGCAAACAAATTGTATTGGTAATTTGTTGGTTCAAAATAGCATAAAATATTAGTCCCAGAAGCATCCCCTACCGGTCAAACTCACCTCCGTGCAACCCTATATTTATATCAAATCTGTATTGGTAACATAGTCGGGAAGATAATCGATATCAAAATTTGTAAAACCAATATCTTAAATTTTATGATATTCTATCACTTTTTACTGATCACTTTTTAGTTAAAACGAATGACGATTCACCATTACTTACATCAACGGGAACATTAAAAGCTCCGTGTTCTACGTTTGATTGCAGTGAGGACTTCTTCCAGGTTCTTTGTTCCCTTGAGGGATAGGAATCCGCCGCTATCACTCGTGTTCTAGTAATGTTAGACGGATCCTATTGACTGTGCGAATTTGTTATATCACACTTCCAAAATTTCTCTTTTTAACAAAGAGTTTATTTAAACTGGCACAATTATAACTTTGTATATAAAAATAAATGAAAATAATAAAATAACTTTAAAACAATAAAATGACAAAATTATGTGTTAAACTAACCTATTGGTAACAAAAGAGCTAAAACTGTAGTAAACACCCTCCTAATATTCTTCCAACATTACGGTACACCTCTTCGGATCCATTGTGACCATGGACGTGAATTTGATAACACTCTAATAAGGGACCTGTGCGAACCTTGGCGGAAATGCTTAGGGCAAATACAGTTGAACATATGAACGAACATCCATTTAACGTCCTCCCTTACGCAGTTATCTGCTACAATAACAATAAAAATAAAACTAGTGGTTTCACGCCTTACAAACTTATCTTTGGGCACACTTTTAGTAGGCCCCCGGAAACAATTTACGATCAAGAAAAACTTATTTCTAAGTGCTTTAGGGACATTAAGAACAGAATAAACTACAAGTATAGATTTGCCCGCGCGAAAATCGACCAACAAACATGTTTTCGAGTAACCAACCAGAATGCAAAGATGTCAAAGAGTCTCAGATTAACAGTAAATCCGAAAACAAATTCAATGAACTTACCGAGATACGACAAAATTCTGCCCCGTTATAAATTTACAGGCTACCGAAATTAGTAAAATTAACTTTGACAGACTAAAACCCTATTTTGAATGAATCCCTTCTTTTTAGATTCTGTGGACTGTTTTCAGTCGTGAACCTCCAACAATACTCTGTCACAACCGTTAACAATATAATAGGAGTTTTCTTCCATGAAGAAGGCACATTTAAAATTTCTAACGACAAAATGGGCACTTCTTGTCTTCAAAGACCTCAGCCCTTTCAGAGCTGTTATTTCAAATAATAACGCAATACTAAACCGAATTTTAGAGACTATTAACGAAAATACAACTATTACAAATTTATTTAAACCAAAAATACACATATGTGAGCCTCTCGAAACACATTTCTAATTCCGTTAGCTCTAAATATACAGACATCTTCGCTGACACTCAAACTTACTCTACTAGCAGACGAAAACCCGGACTTATTAATGAACTGGGATCAATTTGGAAAGCTATTTCAGGAAACTTAGACGCAACAGATGGTGAATACATAAATGACTGCATAACTAAAATTACTAAAGACCAACGCCAAATTCAAGACTTGGTAAAAAACAAATATCTGTAATAACTTGTCATTACTAGCCTCAACAACACTTTACAAAACTTCAATCCGAGGAGAAAATATTTCCAAATAGCATTGAAAAAATAAGGCAGTCAATTTTATACATTTCAAATGATGATTTTCATGAATTGGAAATCATTATATTGGATCTGTGTGAAAGCCTAATGGAGAGTTTTATCGAAAACACTCTCGAAGATGTATTAATTGTAGTCTCTTTCGCCCGCTTAAAAGTTTTACATAGTTCGATGACCCCAGTATATTTGGTCAAATTTCCCTTCAAAAGATTTCTCAGTCACTACATGAAAATAATTTACTTTCCAATTTACAGTTTACATTGATTTCATAGAATTGGAAGGTTTTCAAATCAAAACTAAAATCATTTTAGTACTCAAAATTCCTTTAGTTGATCCTGAGATTTACACGCTTTTCACTTTTATTCAATCCCAATTTTGGATGTCAAACAAGTTTCCGTATATGGCGCGTCATATACTTTTAATAAAGACAAAATTTATTGCGAGAGATGACACTACTAATGGAATTACTCTCAAATGAGGAAACGTTAAAGTGAAAACAATCTTTTTCATGGCTACCTACGTTAAAATCCATAACTCCGTTATTTTATGAATATCTATATCGAGTTTATATCGTTGAAAAGCTCTAAAAATGTCCGATTTTTTGAGGTTATGGCCAACTATGGTTTCCATTCAAATGAGATAAGTTTGTGTCATATCTCGAAAACGAGAGCTGTTACGCAAACGAGGACCTGACAATCATTCGGGATACAATTCCCTTCAATTATGATGTATACATTTTTTTTATAAAATCAAAAACAAAGGAGCTAGAGGGATTTGACTAAATCGACAGAATTTCGTTTTTCAAAATATCTAGTAAGCCATGACTTTTTACAAAAACCCGAAAGTGTCATTAAATTGGGCCACTAAAACTGCAAATCTTTTCCAATTTAACCATTGCTCTATCTCCGCTAGTTTCCGAGATCCCCATACTGATCATCAAAAAAAAACTCACTCTGTATATATATATATATATATATATATATATATATATATATATACCATCGATCTCGGCAGGAATCAGTTATCAACTACGCGGATCGATTCCCGGAAACCACCTAACATATATATATATATATATATATATATATATATATATATATATATATTAGATTAACTCTTTTAAATTTAACTTTTAAAAAAATATATTTTCACTTAAATACAAATATACAAATTTCAAATTTTAAACAGGCACAGTTACGCCTTACGCAAGTTACTATAATGATCTCCAACGAGACCGTTAATTGTTTAGTATTTATACAATTCAAGACGTGTTAAAATCTGCAATTTAGCGTCTACAGGATTATACTGAGAATTGTCATATCGTTAACGTAATATGATATTGCGAAATAGTAAATGATACGCTTCTCACGGATACTTGCTGAGTAAGCAACACGTGTGTGTATGAATTATGATATAACAACTCCCATCACAAATGAAAAGTTGATGGTAAACAACTTTTTGAAATAACATTAAGATGTAATATGAAAACTTCTTTTGGTCCGTTGTGGCGTATGTTGTGCAGAAGGGTTTCTTCTTCGGAGCTGTAATTTCTTATGCATGGTGCGGTATATGATGTAGGCAGCTATGATTATTATAACTGCAATAGTTACATATGTGAACCATGAAATATTTTTCGTTATAAATGATTAAGTCATCTAAGTCTCTAGAGTATTGGTCGAGTTTATGACTGGCTATATCTAATTCTTCGATATTGAGGTGGTTCAGTTTTAAGGGTTTGAGTTCTGGAACTTTGACTTTATCTGGTATAGGTTTACAACAGTTATAAGGTATGTAAACGGGATGGGAATTATCAGTAATATTTATGGATTTCCGATTCTCGGCTTGTACCTTTGTGATGCCGATAAAAGCACTGCACTCCGATTAAAATTTGAGAACTGAGTTTTTATTTATAGTTACAGTTGCAATTTTCCGGCACATTTTTAAAGTTTTTCAACAGTTGGGCTTCACATAGGGCGTTAGTGTCTATAGGGTAAGCATACAATTCGGAGCAAAGTTTATTGCGAAAGTTTAGCGGTTTGCACGCACTTAAATCCTTTATTGGGATGTACATTAAAGAATCATCATTTCTCGCAATGTATTTCTGGGGGAACTGAAGTACATGGTGTAGGCCTGTTCTATCGTCATAAATAGGGATAGGATAAAGATGGAAAGCGGTATAGGGTTGCTGTTCTACGAGTGGTATTTTGAGAACAAAGACAAGATCTGAACGTGTTTGAAAAGCTTCAAGATCTATAATCTCTAAATATTTGGCAACATTTGAATATCTTACCGTAAGAGGTAAATTATTTTTTACTAAATTTTGTGAAATTTCTTGTAGAGCTGTTATTAAGTGTTCTGGAGTTAAGATTGATGTATGTATAATTTTCAGTCTTGCACAGGTAATAGCATTGAGTAAATCGTTAAGTTATCTTGTAAATAGAGGTAGTTTTCCATCAACTTTTCACAAATCTCGAGAAAAGTTAGTTTAGCTTCGATATACGCGTTTTTGTCAGCGGGGTGAATGATTGTTCTTCGAATCCGGTTAATGTCTTCGTTGAAGATCTTTTCATCTATTTGTAATTTTGCGATGGTCTCATTGAAATTTTTTATAACTGAAGTTGTGATGCTTATTTGATTTTTCATTATGTTTTCAATTTGCAATTGTTTTTGATGCAAACTAGTAATGCTGTTTGTTTAAAACTCGCCGTCTGAGGCATCTAAATTACCTGTTATAGCTTTAAATAACGTTCTCGCACCGTTTAATAATCCGCGTTTAAATCGTTTCGAGTCAGAGTATATTTCTGAATATTTTTCTTTGAGGGAGTTACAAATTTGTGTTAACAACCTGATATGAGTTTGTATTTCAGACCTGAAACTATTCATAGAATGTACATCGAGACTTACTGTATCAGTTAAAATATCAAGTAATCGGTTATTGGTTGTAAAAGTGTGTTGTAGTGGTGATAAGTTGCGGTGGGCTAGAAGAGTCCATCTGTAGTTTGATACGACGATCCTCGTTTCGGCATGGTAGTATATTCCTAGAGTGTTGTTTATTGTTTTCAGTTCAAAGTGTGATATTGCTGATCCGAACAGCAAGAAAAATCTGGAAGAGAAATTAGCTTTCTGAATAAGGTTTCAGTCTATCGAAGTTAACTTTAGTCCTTTGATTAGTTGCTAAGTTTAGGAGAGTTGCGGAATTGTTATGGAGTTCCAAAATTTGAAAAGGTCCGTTGAATTTATTTTCAAGTTTATTTTTAAGTTGTGATTCTTTGACATAGACTTTGTTGCCGATTTGGTAATTTGGAAGTTTTTCAGAAATATGTTTATCGAATCTTTCTTTTGCTTTTTGCTTTTGAGCTTCTGTTCGTTCGCGAGCAATTCTGTAATAATGGGATATGCGATTGTTGAGGTCACGAACATATTTGGAAATTAACTCTTGTTGGTTATAAAGTGTTTCGGGTGGTCAGCTGGATGTGTGACCAAATACAAGTTCATATGGTGTGAAATCATGGGTTTTACTTGTTGAATTGTTGTATGCTATCACAGCATAAGGTAAAATGTTGAACGGGTGTTCATCAGGGTTTTCTGATTTGTGAATCCTTATCATTTCTAGAAGTGTCGAATGAAAACGCTCAAGTGCGTCATTGGACTGTGGGTGTCCTACACTGGAAAATGACAGTTTAATATCAAAAAGTTTGCAGAGGTCCTTGAGTAGGGCATTATCGAATTCTCTGCCGTAGTCGCAGTGTATGCGAAGGGGTGTTCTGTAATGCTGGAAGTAAATTAATAAAGTGTTGACGAATGTTTTGGCTGATTTATCGCCAATAGGGTAAGCTTTTGTGTTTTAATTCGTTAAAGGATTTAGTACACTCTGAATCAAATAGGAATGGTGTATCTTTTTGAAGTAGTCTCGTGAGAGGTTTTGAGATTTTTGCAAAGTTTGGGATAAAGCGCCTGTAATAACCGGCTAATCCCAAAAATGACTTAATTTCTTTTTGATTTTGAGGGAACTTTATTATACATTCGACTTTATTAGGATTTGGTTTTACGCCATCGGGAGTGATGAGGTGTCCTAAATATGCCACTTCTTTGCGAAGGAACTCGCAATTATCGGGCTGGATTTTTAAGTTAGATTTTCTAAGGCGTTTGAAAACTTCTGTGAGTCGAAGGGTGTGCTCATGAATTGTGGGCGAGAAGACAATGATGTCGTCCATATAGACAAGACATCTTTCGTTTTGTATACCTAGGAGTATATTGTCCATGACGCGTTGGAAAGTGGACGGGGCATTTTTTAATCCAAAAGGCATTCGGACGAATTCGAAATGTCCATTTTCTACGGTAAATGCAGTTTTCTGGATATCTTTGGGATCGATTTCGATTTGGTGGAATCCCGATGCAAGATCGAGAGTTGTGAAGTTGATCTAATAGATCGGTAATGTTTGGAAGGGGGTATTTGTCGCCTATGGTTTGGTCATTGAGTTTGCGGTAATCTACGACTACACGCCATTTTTGCTTACCTGAAACATCTAATTTTTTGGGTACGACCCAGACTGGGGAAGGCCAGGGGGAGTTAGAAGCGCGGATTGTGCCTTGGTCAAGCATTTTAGAAATTTGTGACTTAACTTCTTCTTTATGGATATGGGGATAACGATAGGACTTAGTAAAGATTGGTTTGCAATTGTTAGTATCGATGGAGTGTTTCACTTCGTTCGTAAATGTCAACTGGTCACTTTCTAAGTAAAAGATGTCTGCGAATTCGAGACAGAGTTGAGTAATAAGTTCGCATTCCTTGTCATTTAAATGTTCGAGGCGAAGTCGGTTGATTATTTCGTTTCGTCTGTCTATTTGTGTGTTGGTATTTTGGTATTTGTTAAAACTGTAAACCTTGTCCGTTTGTAAAGGTTTTAATATTATTTTTTCGAAAACGAAGGTTTTTGGAATGGCGTTCGCGTTTAGAACGGATGTTAAAAATTCGCCGTTGCTGTCAATTTTTACTATGGCGTTTGGGATGTGAACTTTGTCTTGTTCCGTTCCTATTAGTACAGCATCAGTATTTTTCAGGTTGCTTTTGAATTTACAGATTTTTTCGGTTCGTGGTTCAATAGTTACCATATTAATTTGAGTTATTGAAGAGTTCGTTAAATTTTGGTTTGGTGGAGTAGAGAGTTTCGAGTTAGGATTGATAGTTTCGTTAGTTACTTTAGTAGAATAACAACGGGGTTTCTAGCGCGGAAGTGACTTAGGGCTGCGCATCTAGGTGTTTTGGGTGTGGTGTGCCCCCGTAGGGTTCCTCTGGGGGCTCCGTTGGGGCTCCCGTGTTGTGTGTATGTCGGTGGCGGGCCCCCGTGTAAGGTTATGTGAGTATAGGTTATGTGTCGTTGGTGTGGGGTCCTGGGGGCTGATGTATGGTGTAAGGTTATGTGTTTATAGGTTATGTGTGTTGTCTTTGGGTGTGTTTCCGTGGGGGGCTCCGCTGTGGCCCCCGTGTAATGTGTCATTGGTGTGGGGGGCTGATGTTTGGTGTCCTATGTGTGTATAGGTTATGTGTTTATAGGTTATGTGTGTTGTTTTGGGTGTGTTTCCGTGGGGGGCTCCGCTGTGGCCCCCGTGTAATGTGTCATTGGTGTGGGGGCTGATGTTTGGTGTCCTATGTGTGTATAGGTTATGTGTTTATAGGTTATGTGTGTTGTCTTTGGGTGTGCTTTCGTGGGGGCCCCTGATGTGTGTGTTGGTGGTGTCTGGATGGTGTGTAATTGTGAGGTTATGTGTGTTGTCTTGCGGGTGTCGTTCTTTAGGGGGGACCTGATGGCTGTTATGGGGGCTGAGTGGTGTGTTTGATGAAAAGTGAGGTTAAGTTTGTGGGTGTTAAGATGTTGTGTGAGAAGTTGTGGGGGCTGATTGTGTGTGTGTGTGTATAGGTTATGTAAAGGGGGCTGAAATGATGATGTTATGTTGAAAGGTGGTTGTGTTTCGTGGTTGACGTGTTTTGTGTGGTGACAGCTTGTAACGTCGTGTGTTCTGTGGTTCTTTGCAAAGTCCGTGTGAGACTGTGATAGGTGAAGGGTTAGGTTAGTTTCTTGTTCCGTGGTTGACGTTGTGTTTTGTGAAGGGTAGCTTTGAAATAAAATTTTAAATACAGAACATTGTTTTACTTCCTATTAGAATGAATGTGTATAGCGAACTTTGTTATCTCTTTAGCTTCAACGCACTCTACGGAGTGCCTCCCACTACTTTATCATGACGTCATAAACTACACCCTCATTGGTTGGTTGAGCCATACCTCCCTCCACTTTCTGTCATATGTTAGGAAAAGGTATAGTTATATTGTATGATGAATAATGTTGAGGGATATAATGTATAAAGGAAAATGAATGAAAATAAAAAACAATTAGTAAATACCTAATTTATTATAAATTTTATGTGAATAAAAAAAATATGTATTCTCTAAGAGCATTGGCTAATAATGTATTATCGCTAGAATCACATATTCCATACATGAAATTATAAACATTTAAACTACAACATTTAGTATCGGTTGTTATTATTTTACATGTAGAATTCAACCATTTATTAACAGTAATTATTACATTTAAATAATATGTATAAAAATTAATACTTTCAAGTAATTTTATCCTGTGTGATAGTAAATGAGTGTCTATGTTTAAAATTTCTTCAATATCAAATTGACTTAACCACAAAGTGTTATGAAATTTCTGCACCTTTATTGACTTATCAAGATCACTGGTTGACGACAGGCTTACAGTAAGGAATTGTCCACATAGTACAGGATTATGTAAAAAGTCGTTCTCTTCATCATCTTCTGTGAAAAAAACTATATCCAGAGATTTTCGTAATGTTTCTGTAACTTTGAACCATTCAGATTTATTAAAGATAACTTTTTCATCATCTTCTCGCTGTAGAACTATTACTGGGTCAAAGCATCTAGCAGGACTCAAGCCACAGGACACTGTACAAAAAGAACTATAAAGTCGAAAGCACTGGGATAATAGTAACACTTTTTCTGATTTTGCTTCTTCTTCATATTGATTCAAAACACTATTAACAGTTTCCATATCATCATCATCACTAAAAGTAGGTTCTTCACTCGACATTTTGATCGTTTGATAGTTAAACTGGAACTGTCGTCTGGTATACAGGTTATGGTAAATGAATATCTCCCCCACTTATAAGATGTTTTTCTCATCAATCCAACTATCATGTGACTCATTGAAACCCAACCAACGTACTTTAACTTTACCAGATTTGCGCTGTAAAATTTTTTCTACCAAATAAATGTTAGGGTGTGTTGTTTTCTGAAGTTCAGCTTCATAGAAACCGCCTTGAATGGGCTGACCAAACATGTCTTCTAGAAGATACGTAATTGGGTTATTCAATTGAATTTTAGTGATTTTAAATAGTTCTGTGGTCCAGTTGGGGGTATACCCTTTTGCAAAAACGTGTTTTGTTTTACTTATTCTCACTATATCTCCAACTTTGAACTTTCTCTTACCTACAACTGTCATATTTCTAAATGAATTAATAATTGTATCTTTTGTTATATCACTAGGGCGCATTTTTGTTGTACTATGAATCCTATTGTTGTAGTTGTCAACGAGGGAAGGTAATATGTCAATCCACTTGTAGGTACCATTTAAGCTGAAATATTTAAATAAGTTCTCTTTCAAAGTTCGTATGGATCTCTCTGCAATTGACGCCTTTTTGTTACTATATGTACTATAATGGTTTATTCCATATTTGTGCATTAATTTTTTAAAGTGAAAATTGAAGTATCTCGCCCCTGGTCAGTCTGAATATGTTTTGGCTGCCATCATTTCTGAGGATTTCTTCAAACGCTCGTGTTTCTTCTTCACCAGATTTTGTTTTTAGGGGTTTTGCCCACATGTACTTAGAGAAACAATCGATTACAACTAGAATAAAATTATAATTTTTATTTTCTTTGGCAAATAAGTTTAATTGAGCTAAGTCACTTTGCCATGTGTCATCAAACCCTTTAATAATGGGTTGACGTCGAGGAAAATTTTTTCTCACTGGCCGATGAAGTTCCTTGATAATTTGTATTTTTTCTTTAGAGTGCTGCATTTCATGTTGTTCCTAAGAAGGATCACCATCAACTAAAATGCGATTACTTTATAGTTTGTCCATTGGTTTGAAGGTCAATCTTATGTTTAAGGTCTTTTAAGTCTTTTCTCAATGTTATTTCTAGTTGTTTTACGCCATGCAATTCAGTAGAATACTTACTCATATCAGCTCGCACATCGTTAATAACGTTTTGGTGTGTATTCAGTTGTTGGTTAATAGAAGTTATATGTTTCTGTTCCAGCACATCAATAGAGCTTTTAAGTTCGGTAAATGCTTGATTAATGGAGATTATTGAACTATCATTTCTCTTTTTCAGCTCTTCAATTTCACTAATTGTTTGATTTATATTATTTAATGCCTGTTGCAGAGCATCCTTTTTCTCATTTATATTTGAGGTAATGGAAGCAATTGAATTATCATGTTTCTGTTCCAGTTTTTGAATACAGCTTTTAACTTCACTAAATGTTTGATTTATATTATTTAATGCCTCTTGCAGAGCATCCTTCCTCTCATTTATATAGTTTGTTGCAGATTCCATAAAATCATTAATAGTATTTTGTAATTGCTGACTAGATTTACTAATTACGTCATTTTGCTGCTTTTCCAAGGTTAACTTAACGTTTTGAATTGCTTCATCAACGTATTTCTTATTTGCAGCATTTGAATTGTTTTTAGGTTCCTTAATATTATAAATTGATATATTTCCAAACTCAAAATTCCCATCAGGTTCAATTCTGAATGGTAATCTCAATGTGGGTAATGGTGGGTGTGATGAAGGTGATACAGATGTTCGACCAAACTTGTCCACACTCATGGTAAAACTGTTTAAATTTAACAGATGTACCGTATTATATTACCTTCTTTTAGTTCATTAATTAGCGCAATAATTTCGTTATCAACTGAAGTATTTCCGGCTTCTTTAGCCGCTGTTAGTAGTTTTAGACGTTCACACAATTCATTAGGCTCATCCCAATTTCGGTATTCAATAGGGTATCGATTAAAAATCATTTTGTTGGTTGAAAGACCGTAACCGCTTGTTGAATTACTTGGGACAGCGAGATCTGAGATATTGTAAAATGGTTTAATGATATTCCGGTATTTGTATTGTTTGGATGCCTTAAGGTTTCCTTTAGTATTGCGGTGAACATTAGTGGTTTCTAATAGAGTTTTATAGACTTTTAAATCATCCTCATTATAATTTTGCGGTTGCTGATAAAAAATAAGTTCATAGAGTCCTGGGGTTCCTTTATACAATGTTTTATCAATATTAATATTACCATTTCTATCAAAAGCTACTTCTTTTGACCCTAATACCCATCTATCATTGGCATACTGAGGACCGTATATTTTATCAATTTTGTAACTTTTATTCAAGTAATCAATAATGTAAGGATTCGTTGCTTCTGATGTATCATGAAACACGTCATCATCGTCTTCGTTGTCCACAACAGTGTGAGTCTCCAATGATTCGCGTTTAATGGGTTTCGATGGTTGTGGGTCTTTATTCTTTGAAGCCATTAACTGATTATTGACTAATTGCTTCAGCGGTTTTACTACTGGTTGAAAGAGTTTATTTAATGTCTCATCATGTTCAGATTTCCCCAATTTTAAACTGAGATACTTTTTTCGAATTGATTTTGCAAGTTGTTTTACTTTTTTCTTGCGAAGAGTATCAGCAACTTGTTTATCGATCGCTGACATTCTGTATACTACGGTGTATTGAGATTTGTAAGTTTTATATATTTGTCAAAACCTTTTCGATATCTTCCATCATTGAGATTAAATTCCTTAATGATCACTAAAAATCCAAATGGACTATTCCAGCATTCGGCACAGAGTGTTTTAAAATTTTCATATGACATGTCTGGTGAAACATGACGACACATAGAAAAATATTCTCGTATTTTGGCTTGGTTGTCACATGCAACATCATCAAATATGAAAATGGAACATTCCCTTGCGTTGCTTAAATCTGTTACTGTTTCATTATCGTTAAATGGAAAATATGAGAGACCTTTGACTTTTTTTAACACATCTTGTAATAGTTGATATTTTGGTTGATATAATGACCTTGAATAAACATACACATTCTTGAATCTTAACCCATTCTCGTTGAATATGAGAGATAATAGTGCATTTGTTTTACCACAACCGCTGGGACCACAGAAAATGGCTCGAAACGAATTTCGTAACAGTTCTCCATGTTTCTTATCACCCCCACTTCCTTCTACGAAATCCAAATTTATAAATTGGCAGAGTTGTTTCTTGTTGTGTTAATACATACATTATATAGACTAAGTTAGGGGGTGTAGAAATCTCAGTTATATATAGAGTAATTTTTAGTTACCAAAAAATATATATAAAATTTCAGTTCCTTAATTATTTGGTTAGTATTATGCTAGTTGCCGACAAACACGGAGGTGCTGGCATAGTTAACACACTAATTAATAAATTACCTGTTGAATTACACATACCAGGTTATCAGTTTTGTGGACCAGGTACGAAACTCGAAGAACGTCTTGCAAAGGGTCAGACTGGTGTCAATAAATTGGATAACGCTTGTCGTCAACACGATATATCTTACAGTCAGCATAAATCTCTCAGTGAACGTCATAAAGCAGATTTGGAACTAGAGAATAGGGCTTGGGAAAGAGTTAAAGCCAAAGACGCCAGTTTAGAAGAAAAAACCGCTGCTTGGTTTACAACTAATACAATGAAGGCAAAAAGAAAACTTGGACTTGGTGTTAAACAGAAGTGTAGTGGAGGTGCTCTTTCGTTTCGACAACATGTTCTCGTACCCATTTTAGAAGCGCTTAAGAAATCTTTTGAATCATCAGGGAAAGGATTTCAAACCCGGAAAGATATATTCAAACCATCATTACAGGCATTACGAATAGCTAGAATGAGAATAAAAAAAGCTGGCGGTCGCAAAAGAATTCGGGTACCCAGAATAATACCATTTAATTCAAAAACAGGAGGTATTTTACCATTAATACCAATCTTTGCAGGACTTTCTGCATTAGGTTCATTGGCGGGGGGTGCCAGTGCTATAGCGAAAACTGTTATTGACGCTAAAAATCCCAAAAAGACTTTGGAGGAAAATCATCGTCATAATAGTGCCATGGAAGAACTTGGGCGCAAAGGTTCTGGTCTTTATTTGAAAAAGTATCGGAAAGGTGGGTACGGTCTTTTCCGAAAGAAACAAAAAAACTTCCAATAAAGCTACCCAAACGAGCATTATTTAATCATGAGCTTGAAAAATACGCTAAAAGATTAAATATATCAAAATTCCGGGGAGTATTTATGCGAGACACATTACCACGCAAACCACATAGGAAAGAAACAGCCATTGTTAACTTAGACATAAATAGAAACCCCGGTACGCATTGGGTAGCTTATATGAAAAATGGTGCTTCTGTAGAATATTTTGACAGTTTTGGAGATTTGAAACCACCTAAAGAGTTGGTGTCTTATTTCGGACCCCACGTAAAAATTCAATATAACAGTTATCCTTACCAAACTTATGACCAAACAAACTGTGGACATTTATGTTTGGGATTTCTATATAATAAGGGATGATTGGTATGAAAATGTTCAGTCATGTCTGTGATCCTAACGTTGAAGGGTCACACTTCTATACTTTCAATTGATTTCGAACCACCAATACTGTTAAATCCTGACTATAATTACGGATTAGCTTTATTAAGTTTTCATTCATACAATAGTATTCCTAATATTGAAAAAGGTGCAAAATTTTATCTGTATACCAGTGGCCAAAAGAAGATTGAAATAGACATTCCTGAAGGTTCGTACGAGATAAGTGACATTGAATCATATATTCGACAGGCTCTTTCTCTACAGAATCAACCAGAAGATATTTTTTCTTTGAAACCAAATAATAATACATTAAAGTGTGAAATATACAGTACCAAGTATACTATTGACTTTCAACCAGAAGATAGTATAGGACCCATATTGGGATTTTCTAAACGTATTCTTAAACCAAAAGCTCGTCACGCATCTGATATACCTGGCAATATAATAAAAACAAGAACGATTCATATAGACACCAACATTACTTCTGGGGCATTCTACAACGAAAAACCTTCACATACAATTTACGAATTTGCTGTTAGAGTTGATATCCTGGTTTTGCTATTGACGAAACACCACAACATCTTATTTATTTACCAGTAAATCGTTTTGAAATTAACAATATCACATTAAGAGTTCTCAACCAAAATTTTGATTGTGTTAATTTTCGAGGTGAAGATATAATAGTAAGGTTAGAGCTTAAACAATTTTAGGATGTTGGTTGTCAACAAGTATAAAATCATAAATCCCCAAAAAGAGAATTCAGTACCAACGAAACGAGCAAAGAGGAAACTTACTTCTTCTAACAAGCTCTTTCTACAATCACTAGGATATCATGTCAACTCAAATGTTTGACGTATTCCGTAAACCAAATTTTGATGATTCCGTTCGAAGGGTAGAAGTGCGAACTCATTATATCCGTATGTGAAATCATTTAGTAATAATGATATTGTTGAAATTACAATTAACCAGGCAGACTGCTGGTTTTTAATGGCAGAGTCTGCCATTGACATAAAAGGAAAAATTGAAAAAACCAATAATGGTAATGGTGATATTTTATTGGCACCTAATGCTGGGGCCTTTTTCTTTGATAGCATTACCTACGAACAGTGCGGAAAAGAAGTGGATTCAGTTCGAGATCCAGGACGTGTTAGTACTATCAGATCATATTTGTGCTATGATCCAAATAATTCCAAGGACTTAACAGTAGCTGGATGGAATTACCCTCACAACCCCATTATTAATACAGATAATAAATCTTTCCGACTGATGATTCCTTTGAAGCATTTACTTAGTATTTTCAACGACTATATATGGTAATGCATGGAAAACAAACACTTCGGTTAGTAAGGTCTCGAAATGATAACGACTGTCTTATCATTAGAGATGCTAATACAACCGGCAAAATTGTGATTGAAAGCATAGAATTAAAAGTCAAACATGTATTTCCCAATGATGATTTAAAGTATAAACTTTTACAATCAATTAAACAGGATACTCCTATTATATTACCATTTAGAAAATGGGAATTGCATGAATTACCTACTTTGAAAGCTGGCGGTAGTAGAGAAATATGGAGTGTAAAAACATCCTCAGCAGAAGAAAGCCCACGTTACGTAATTGTAGCTTTCCAAACAAACAAGTATGGTAAAATTTCAGCAAATCCCACAGAGTTTGATCATATTGATATTAGCAATATTCGCTTAACATTAAACAGTGAATATTGGCCGAATGAGATAATGATGATAGACTTTACCAATAACAGTACAGTACAGTGAAATATATAAGAACTATACAGATTTTTATTTGAATTATGCTGGTGAAAAACATCCTCTTGTTGATTACGTAGCGTTTAAATCACGGCCTCTATTCGTGATAGATTGTTCAAGGAGGGATGAAACTATGAAATCAACAACGGTTGATATTAAGTTAGATATTGAATCGAAAACAGGTTTTCCTGATAATACTAGAGTGGTATGTATCATTATTCATGATACTATTATGGAATTCCTCCCCCTCAGTGAGGTTGTTAAGCATATATATTAAGTCAGTACCAATCCAGTAGTAGTAGTAGTAGTTGATTGTTGGCCATCATGAAGACAGCAACAGTAGATATACAAGGATTTAATCTTCAAAATAATGAATTTATTTTCAAAGAAATGGCTATTAGAATTGGGATGCAACTCAATCATTATTTATTCAAACCCCCAAAGACATATTTTACATTATCTAAGGAAGAAAGGCAGACAGTGAATTATTGTGAACGTAAATGTCATGGATTGAGATATTCCAGTGGTTATATTGAATATATAGAAATAAACAACATCATAAGGACCCATTTGACAGATATAAATTGTATTTTCGTTAAAGGGCATCAAAAATATGATTTACTTGTTAAGAAATTGGAAGAAATGAATTTGGAGGAGATAAAAGTTGTCAACATCGAAACACTGGACGAATGGGCACAGGAGCCGACCCCTAAAATGGAAAATGGTGGTAATCCAGTCTGTTTAAATCATAAACAAGGACAATTTACATGTGCTATAAACTGTGTTAATCTTATACATGATTGGGTTTATAACAATACTAATGTTGAATGTACAGTATCACTGAAATAAAAAATGTATTTTTGAAAAATTGTTTCATTTATTATCACTATACATTTACAGACATTTTTTTAAGATATTTTATAACAAATTTTAAAATGAGAATGAGAAATGAACAAATTATCAAACACACAAGAATAAATGTATTTTTAATATCACTTTGCAAGTCCATTGGAAAGCTACAATTCCGTAACGTGGGCTTTCTTCTGCTGGGGATGTTTTTACACTCCATATTTCTCTACTACCGCCAGCTTTCAAAGGAGGTAATTCATGCAATTCCTATTTTCTAAATGGTAATATAATAGGAGTATCCTGTTTAATTGATTGTAAAAGTTTATACTTTAAATCATCATTGGGAAATACATGTTTGACTTTTAATTCTATGCTTTCAATCACAATTTTGCCGGTTGTATTAGCATCTCTAATGATAAGACAGTCGTTATCATTTCGAGACCTTACTAACCGAAGTGTTTGTTTTCCATACATTACCATATTATAGTCGTTGAAAATACTAAGTAAATGCTTCAAAGGAATCATCAGTCGGAAAGATTTGTCTGTATTAATAATGGGGTTGTGAGGGTAATTCCATCCAGCTACTGTTAAGTCCTTGGAATTATTTGGATCATAGCACAAATATGATCTGATAGTACTAACACGTCCTGGATCTCGAACTGAATCCACTTCTTTTCCGCACTGTTCGTAGGTAATGCTATCAAAGAAAAAGGCCCCAGCATTAGGTGCCAATAAAATATCACCATTACCATTATTGGTTTTTTCAATTTTTCCTTTTATGTCAATGGCAGACTCTGCCATTAAAAACCAGCAGTCTGCCTGGTTAATTGTAATTTCAACAATATCATTATTACTAAATGATTTCACATACGGATATAATGAGTTCGCACTTCTACCCTTCGAACGGAATCATCAAAATTTGGTTTACGGAATACGTCAAACATTTGAGTTGACATGATATCCTAGTGATTGTAGAAAGAGCTTGTTAGAAGAAGTAAGTTTCCTCTTTGCTCGTTTCGTTGGTACTGAATTCTCTTTTTGGGGATTTATGATTTTATACTTGTTGACAACCAACATCCTAAAATTGTTTAAGCTCTAACCTTACTATTATATCTTCACCTCGAAAATTAACACAATCAAAATTTTGGTTGAGAACTCTTAATGTGATATTGTTAATTTCAAAACGATTTACTGGTAAATAAATAAGATGTTGCGGTGTTTCGTCAATAGCAAAACCAGGATATCAACTCTAACAGCAAATTCGTAAATTGTATGTGAAGGTTTTTCGTTGTAGAATGCCCCAGAAGTAATGTTGGTGTCTATATGAATCGTTCTTGTTTTTATTATATTGCCAGGTATATCAGATGCGTGACGAGCTTTTGGTTTAAGAATACGTTTAGAAAATCCCAATATGGGTCCTATACTATCTTCTGGTTGAAAGTCAATAGTATACTTGGTACTGTATATTTCACACTTTAATGTATTATTATTTGGTTTCAAAGAAAAAATATCTTCTGGTTGATTCTGTAGAGAAAGAGCCTGTCGAATATATGATTCAATGTCACTTATCTCGTACGAACTTTCAGGAATGTCTATTTCAATCTTCTTTTGGCCACTGGTATACAGATAAAATTTTGCACCTTTTTCAATATTAGGAATACTATTGTATGAATGAAAACTTAATAAAGCTAATCCGTAATTATAGTCAGGATTTAACAGTATTGGTGGTTCGAAATCAATTGAAAGTATAGAAGTGTGACCCTTCAACGTTAGGATCACAGACATGACTGAACATTTTCATACCAATCATCCCTTATTATATAGAAATCCCAAACATAAATGTCCACAGTTTGTTTGGTCATAAGTTTGGTAAGGATAACTGTTATATTGAATTTTTACGTGGGGTCCGAAATAAGACACCAACTCTTTAGGTGGTTTCAAATCTCCAAAACTGTCAAAATATTCTACAGAAGCACCATTTTTCATATAAGCTACCCAATGCGTACCGGGGTTTCTATTTATGTCTAAGTTAACAATGGCTGTTTCTTTCCTATGTGGTTTGCGTGGTAATGTGTCTCGCATAAATACTCCCCGGAATTTTGATATATTTAATCTTTTAGCGTATTTTTCAAGCTCATGATTAAATAATGCTCGTTTGGGTAGCTTTATTGGAAGTTTTTTTGTTTCTTTCGGAAAAGACCGTACCCACCTTTCCGATACTTTTTCAAATAAAGACCAGAACCTTTGCGCCCAAGTTCTTCCATGGCACTATTATGACGATGATTTTCCTCCAAAGTCTTTTTGGGATTTTTAGCGTCAATAACAGTTTTCGCTATAGCACTGGCACCCCCCGCCAATGAACCTAATGCAGAAAGTCCTGCAAAGATTGGTATTAATGGTAAAATACCTCCTGTTTTTGAATTAAATGGTATTATTCTGGGTACCCGAATTCTTTTGCGACCGCCAGCTTTTTTTATTCTCATTCTAGCTATTCGTAATGCCTGTAATGATGGTTTGAATATATCTTTCCGGGTTTGAAATCCTTTCCCTGATGATTCAAAAGATTTCTTAAGCGCTTCTAAAATGGGTACGAGAACATGTTGTCGAAACGAAAGAGCACCTCCACTACACTTCTGTTTAACACCAAGTCCAAGTTTTCTTTTTGCCTTCATTGTATTAGTTGTAAACCAAGCAGCGGTTTTTTCTTCTAAACTGGCGTCTTTGGCTTTAACTCTTTCCCAAGCCCTATTCTCTAGTTCCAAATCTGCTTTATGACGTTCACTGAGAGATTTATGCTGACTGTAAGATATATCGTGTTGACGACAAGCGTTATCCAATTTATTGACACCAGTCTGACCCTTTGCAAGACGTTCTTCGAGTTTCGTACCTGGTCCACAAAACTGATAACCTGGTATGTGTAATTCAACAGGTAATTTATTAATTAGTGTGTTAACTATGCCAGCACCTCCGTGTTTGTCGGCAACTAGCATAATACTAACCAAATAATTAAGGAACTGAAATTTTATATATATTTTTTGGTAACTAAAAATTACTCTATATATAACTGAGATTTCTACACCCCCTAACTTAGTCTATATAATGTATGTATTAACACAACAAGAAACAACTCTGCCAATTTATAAATTTGGATTTCGTAGAAGGAAGTGGGGGTGATAAGAAACATGGAGAACTGTTACGAAATTCGTTTCGAGCCATTTTCTGTGGTCCCAGCGGTTGTGGTAAAACAAATGCACTATTATCTCTCATATTCAACGAGAATGGGTTAAGATTCAAGAATGTGTATGTTTATTCAAGGTCATTATATCAACCAAAATATCAACTATTACAAGATGTGTTAAAAAAAGTCAAAGGTCTCTCATATTTTCCATTTAACGATAATGAAACAGTAACAGATTTAAGCAACGCAAGGGAATGTTCCATTTTCATATTTGATGATGTTGCATGTGACAACCAAGCCAAAATACGAGAATATTTTTCTATGTGTCGTCATGTTTCACCAGACATGTCATATGAAAATTTTAAAACACTCTGTGCCGAATGCTGGAATAGTCCATTTGGATTTTTAGTGATCATTAAGGAATTTAATCTCAATGATGGAAGATATCGAAAAGGTTTTGACAAATATATAAAACTTACAAATCTCAATACACCGTAGTATACAGAATGTCAGCGATCGATAAACAAGTTGCTGATACTCTTCGCAAGAAAAAAGTAAAACAACTTGCAAAATCAATTCGAAAAAAGTATCTCAGTTTAAAATTGGGGAAATCTGAACATGATGAGACATTAAATAAACTCTTTCAACCAGTAGTAAAACCGCTGAAGCAATTAGTCAATAATCAGTTAATGGCTTCAAAGAATAAAGACCCACAACCATCGAAACCCATTAAACGCGAATCATTGGAGACTCACACTGTTGTGGACAACGAAGACGATGATGACGTGTTTCATGATACATCAGAAGCAACGAATCCTTACATTATTGATTACTTGAATAAAAGTTACAAAATTGATAAAATATACGGTCCTCAGTATGCCAATGATAGATGGGTATTAGGGTCAAAAGAAGTAGCTTTTGATAGAAATGGTAATATTAATATTGATAAAACATTGTATAAAGGAACCCCAGGACTCTATGAACTTATTTTTTATCAGCAACCGCAAAATTATAATGAGGATGATTTAAAAGTCTATAAAACTCTATTAGAAACCACTAATGTTCACCGCAATACTAAAGGAAACCTTAAGGCATCCAAACAATACAAATACCGGAATATCATTAAACCATTTTACAATATCTCAGATCACGCTGTCCCAAGTAATTCAACAAGCGGTTACGGTCTTTCAACCAACAAAATGATTTTTAATCGATACCCTATTGAATACCGATATTGGGATGATCCTAATGAATTGTGTGAACGTCTAAAACTACTAACAGCGGCTAAAGAAGCCGGAAATACTTCAGTTGATAACGAAATTATTGCGCTAATTAATGAACTAAAAGAAGGTAATATAATACGGTAAATCTGTTAAATTTAAACAGTTTTACCATGAGTGTGGACAAGTTTGGTCGAACATCTGTATCACCTTCATCACACCCACCATTACCCACATTGAGATTACCATTCAGAATTGAACCTGATGGGAATTTTGACTTTGGAAGTTAACCTTGGAAAAGCAGCAAAATGACGTAATTAGTAAATCTAGTCAGCAATTACAAAATACTATTAATGATTTTATGGAATCTGCAACAAACTATATAAATGAGAGGAAGGATGCTCTGCAAGAGGTATTAAATAATATAAATCAAACAATTAGTGAAATTGAAGAGCTGAAAAAGAGAAATGATAGTTCAATAATCTCCATTAATCAAGCATTTACCGAACTTAAAAGCTCTATTGATGTGCTGGAACAGAAACATATAACTTCTATTAACCAACAACTGAATACACACCAAAACGTTATTAACGATGTGCGAGCTGATATGAGTAAGTATTCTACTGAATTGCATGGCGTAAAACAACTAGAAATAACATTGAGAAAAGACTTAAAAGACCTTAAACATAAGATTGACCTTCAAACCAATGGACAAACTATTAAGTAATCGCATTTTAGTTGATGGTGATCCTTCTTAGGAACAACATGAAATGCAGCACTCTAAAGAAAAAATACAAATTATCAAGGAACTTCATCGGCCAGTGAGAAAAAATTTTCCTCGACGTCAAACCATTATTAAAGGGTTTGATGAAACATGGCAAAGTGACTTAGCTCAATTAAACTTATTTGCCAAAGAAAATAAAAATTATAATTTTATTCTAGTTGTAATCGATTGTTTCTCTAAGTACATGTGGGCAAAACCCCTAAAAACAAAATCTGGTGAAGAAGTAACATGAGCGTTTGAAGAAATCCTCAGAAATGGGAGGCAGCCAAAACATATTCAGACTGACCAGGGGCGAGAATACTTCAATTTTCACTTTAAAAAATTAATGCACAAATATGGAATAAACCATTATAGTACATATAGTAACAAAAAGGCGTCAATTGCAGAGAGATCCATACGAACTTTGAAAGAGAACTTATTTAAATATTTCAGCTTAAATGGTACCTACAAGTGGATTGACATATTACCTTCCCTCGTTGACAACTACAACAATAGGATTCATAGTACAACAAAAATGCGCCCTAGTGATATAACAAAAGATACAATTATTAATTCATTTAGAAATATGACAGTTGTAGGTAAGAGAAAGTTCAAAGTTGGAGATATAGTGAGAATAAGTAAAACAAAACACGTAACCCCAAAGACAAAGTACCTAACGAGGATCGAGGAGTTTACGAAATCTCATGTCGCGATTGCCCACAAAGCTACATCGGTCGTACCAACAGGCGCGTTAACCATCGAGTATATGAACACTCTCTGTCAGTTCGTAAAAAAGATCCGACTTCAGCTCTCGCGCATCACCATATCCAAACAGGGCACTCTATCAACTTCGAGGACAGTAGGACTATCATATCTCTCAATTCTCTTAGGGCATCCGCTATTCGCTAAGCCATCGAAATAGAGAAAAGACCTCTCTGTCTAAATAGACGCGATGACAGCACTCGCCTTCCCACAGCTTGGACCTCCGTAATTGCCAGATTAAACACAGACACGCCCACCAATACCCAACCAATCACAACACAGCCTCATCACGTGACATCTTCTTCTAACCCAGCGCTAACTATAAATAAAAGAAGCAGAGCAGACTCAAATTCAGTTCAGTTACCTAGTGACTCTTGGGGAGTAGGCAGATTGAGGCCCCGAGTTCGATCTAGACTCTGAAACTCTTTTTCACTTTTGTCTCTTGATAATGGCTCCAAAGCAGGAGTCGAAACGTCGAGTATTCAATAAATTCAGACGCGGTTCTCACCCGGAACCTAGCTTAGTTCATAATAATGACCGCGGAGGCCTCTCAGAACATATATATATATATATATATATATATATATATATATATATATATATATATATATATGTTAAGTGGTCATTTCGAGTTTTACACCGGTGTATAACTTACACCGAAAATTATATATACCGGTGTATATGCTCAAATTAACCGTTTTGTACCTGATTTTCTCTCTTTGTTTACAGACTGTATTTGAAAGTTAATCTATATTGTTGGCAAAATTTGTGGATATATGATATGAATACGTTTCAATCTTTATATTGTTCCTCCCATTTTCAATCGAAATATGAATATTTTCAAATCTGAATTAGGATAATTGAGAAGTAATTGTCAACTGAATAAAGATAAAAGACTGTCACAACTATTATGCAGTTGACAAATATATTAGTGATAATTTATATACATAATATATACATAATGCAAACTAAAGCTTACTAAGAGCGGACTACTGATGCTGTTTTATTACTCTTCAAAAATTGAAGAAGTTGCCGTACATTGTAGTTTAATAAGAATTTCTCCTGATATCTTTTCAAAAGATTTTGAATGTTACGTTGCTTTTAATTAAAGAGAGTTATTACATATTATAGACGATATTTGATTTTAGACATTTGTTATGTTGCAATTTTGATGAGAAAATTTTGAAATTTGTGACATTGGTTATATTTTTACCATTTTTATATATCTGACGTAAATTAAGATATTTTCCCCAATTTTACTTTTCGGTATTTGGCAAAAACGTCTTATGTTTAAATATCTTGTGAAAAAATTATCAATGGCAAAACATTTGGTGAAGGTGAATTCAGTTCAATCTTTTTGAATGTACTAATATGGAAACGCTAGTGCACTAAATAAAATATAAAAAAGAACGGCAGTCATTTGAGATTGAAGGATGGAAGCGAAAGCTTCTTACGAAATATATTTGCCGTCTCTCGTTATCGCCTTCACTCTATTTCTTTTTTTGTGTCATTCTGAGTACCGGTTTTAAATTTCATGTTAATTAAAATAGTTTTAAATATATCTGCCAAGGAACATATGACGTGTACGTTAATTTAAATTTTTAAATTTATCATGTTTCACATACAGTTGACACAATGTCTTTTAAAACAATTACAATTATATATTACTCAGTATGTAACCCAACAAATGTTTAATGAAGAGAGACTTTAAAGTTTAGATTATTTTCTCTTTATGTAATTTAAAATTATGGCACCATTGTATTCCCGATATTAACCACAAATAGGTGTCATCTGGAAAAATATTCTTCACGAACACATATGTTACTTCTTAAAAATTATTTGTAAATATTTTGTCATTCTACTTTAGTCCTTCTACAATACTAAAGACTGATAGCTATTTCACTAATGCAACCCACAGCGCACTTATAAATATATATATAGGATTATTCACGTTATTATTCACGCTAAATCGAACAGCACGTCTAAACGAATGAACAATTGATATCTATTATAAGTAGAATATTTAAAAATTATTTTTTAATATGTACACGTAGTCCCAAATATAAGAAACAAAACTGTTGCATTTTATTCATAGGATAGAATTTTTTATTTTCAAAATTGATTCGCCTAGTCGTGACACTTCGTGTCGAATGAGGTGACCCTGTATAAGCAGTAAACAATTTATGTCACAAAATTTGTGATCTACTGTATATGCTACTAATATTTGGATAAGAAAACAATACTATGTTATAACTAGAATGATAAAGGATTAAGGATTATTTGAGAACTGTTGAAGCACTGCTATACTGTTGTTCTAACACCCTCGATAAGGAATACTAGAACAGTGTGAGGAAAATACGTAAATAATGAACAAAACCGCGTTTGAAATTAAGAGCTATGCGAATTTGAAACTAATAATATAGTAGTTCACATAAATTTACAGCATAATATACTTATTTGTTATTTTTACTTGTGTTGTAAAAGGCAAAAATATTAGTTTTAATATTTTCTCTTTTCGGTACGTGTTGCTATAATTAAATGCTTTCTTTTCCGTTTCTAGTTAGGTATCAACAAAAAACTTTTTTATAAAAGATCTTAATTGAGATGACTTTGGACAAAATCTCTCTTAACATTTCTTAAAACAAATTTTGTCGGTACTGGGGTTTGTAACATGAGTCGTTTCAGAATTCATCAGATTTTTTTTCTGTGAAAATAAAACTAGATACCCACACTTTTAGTATAAGGTTGGTATGTGTATCGTAGGTACAGTAATATTCTAAGAAAAGAATGCACTTATATTTATAAACAAGTTTTCTTACTGTTTTATGGTCAAATTTTTCAATTTCCGCCCTTTATTTCTTTTTGAGGCCATTATTTATTCACGTCTTGAATAATGTTCCCATTGCTAAGTATATCATAGGTATCATGAGTATAAAATCGTGTGTTAACTCAAATTTTTTGTTAATCCAAATTTCAATAATGGGTTCAAATTCCTATTATATACTTTCAATTCATACCGTAATAAAAATCACATATTATTCATATGATTAATTTTTATTCATAATTATTGTTTTTAAATTTTGTTAACAAATTTAATACCGGTGTAAAAACTACCTAAAGAGTGGTAAAGCAATTAACAAAATGTATGGGATGGACCCATGTCAAACCGATTGTTATAAATGCATTCCTTAGCAATGGTTATGTTATGAACAGAAAAATAAACATCTGACAAAAGAAAGATACATTTCGCATTACTGATATAAGGCAGTAAACGTTTTATTTTATTAAGATTCTTAAGCTTTTTAAAAACAAGATATATTTGTAGTTTGATTTATTTAATATTGAATGATATCTTTATAATACACTCTAAGTGAAATTTTTGGGTTCCATTCATTTACGTAAACTTTATTATTAGCTAGGAGCCTGGATGAAAATTTAGTTAATACAATTTAAATCAGCTGTTCAAGGTGTTACAAAAAGCAATTTAAATTTATTTGATATTTAATACAAATGTCAGAATTGGGGAATGCATGATTTTTCTCAAGAAATTTCGGAGTCGAAAGCTTTTCTATGCTGTTTTGTTCTCAAATGTACGTTGACTAAACATTCTATCGGTCAATTCCACATTATTTTTATTATGTTTCTGTAATATTAGTATTTGGTATGACAGCCCGTTACTATTTCCCAAGTTAAATGTAACTTAAAAGATATAAACAGAACTTGTCTTCCGCATTTTCTGCCCTTTTTATTTTCTGATTTTCAAGGGCTTCTATGATTTCCTTACTATATGGGGCCCCAATTCTAAGAACACAATTTAGGTTGCTAGAACGAATGATCTTCAGAATGAACCTTAATGTTTGCTATTAATAGGTTATTAATTTTATGTGCAACACAAAAATACAATGTAATACTGATTATGTCTCCTGTTTAGCATATTATTAATTACATCTGACATTTTTGACATTTATAGTATTTCCAGATTTTTTTAAATACCTTGAAAGAAATATTTCGTCATCCCAATGTCGAAATTTTCGTGCTCATTTCTCATAAATTAAATTTTCCAAATTGGTGGTGAAACGTATGTATTATTTAAAAAAAGTGTCGGTATAAAGGGTCTTACACCACTTTCATTTTGTGTTCTTCTAGTAGCGAATGCTCCTACAAATAATTTACCTGCCAAAGGAAATACAATTTTCACATCCAGTACATTTTAATATAAAGTGTTAGACATATTTGTCATGTTTGAAATTATTGACATTTCATGCTGTGGTTTGGGCGTTTTTCATTTTTGGTACTGACAGATATTGTCATTACCATTGTTGACGGTTTTCGTGTTTTTGACATTATTAACTTTTTTCACTTTTACGGTGTTGTTAACATGTTAGTTTTACCATTTTTGACTTTTTACACATTTTAAATTTTTTAGGTTTTTGAAAGAATAATTTTTATATATTTGTGTAGATTGCTTTATTTAATATTCTTAACATTTGGAAATATTTTAGAATTTTGAAATTTATTTTTATTTTATAAATCACGTAACATTTTTTTGTAATTCTAACATTTTCTATTTTTTTCGAAATTTCAACTGCGATTAATCAATTGAACACTTTTCAGTCCCCAGCCCCTCCATAACTTAAATATTGACAAAACGACGAATAATGTTTTGATTCATTTAATGAAAAGAGTAAATTTATCATTCTAATGCAATGAATAAATACTCCGGGTACGTGATACATATCCCCTCCCCATTCAATAATTATAATTTTCGCAGAATTTCACATTAAATCGCTATTAATATAAAGAATTGATATCATAATTATCACACTGTTATTATTTTCGGTTCCCCGGAAATATTATTTTTTTCTTAAAACATACTCCACTTGCCTCTTGCCACTATCGGAAAACAGATTTTTTGCAAAATGATAAAACCGGCTTCTATTTATTTTAGAAGAGTTTCTATATCAAGATTCCCAACATTCTACTTTTAATTTCGGAGATATTAAATACTCAGTAAAATCGTGACCCCCATTTCCCCCATTCTGCATTTCAATTCTCGCAAAATGACGAATAAAGTATTACTTCACTTAAAAAAAGGAATCAGCCTTATAACTTCTTTCTTTAGGTTCCCAAAAAATAGTTATTTTTCAAAAAAAAAAAAAAATCCCCGGCTGTCCCTCATGAGATAATACAATTTTTGATATACCTCGTTTTTATTTATTTAGGGCATATACAGCAATTTTCGTGCCGCTTTCACTCTTTATTTTCAAGATATTACATTTAAGGAAAAATAATAGACATTTCACTGCCCTCCACTCCATCGCGTAATCAAACATTTTATCAAAATAAAATATAGGCTATGTCATTCGCGGCTAGTGTATCAATTCGGTACTTCCATATGTCACCCACTACAAACAACAAAAAAATGTTACGTCTTTATACGTTAGTATAGAATTACGATGCAAACAACCACTACGCACAAATAAAACAGTAATTTCAATATGTGCACTTCCATTTAGCTAAACTTATTGATTAACAGACATTTTGGAATGTTTTGTTAGAAAAACTAATTGCAATTGCTATTACCGTTTTCGTTAATTCATTACTATACATTGAAATACTAAATCGTGTTTTATTGATAATGATAAATGAATATCCAATATACTCAAAGTAACTAATTTGTACAAATTTCACGATTCTTCAAAATGACCCACTTTCATATTTTTTTGGGCATTTCGAGGACGATCCTTGAACTGACCTTTTATCATAAAACGACTCCTTGAAAAACCCTTTTTGTATACGATCACTTTGAGGAGTCTCCTCGAAATGACCACCTTCACCTCAAAATGACTACAATGTATATTTTTTCAGCCTCGAACTGACCGTTTAACATATATATACAATGATGGGCAAATGTGTGGAACCAAGCAAATATCTCTGGAATTATTAGAGATATCAAAATGAAATTTGGAAGGTGGATACTGTAGTAGATTGCCTATTTGTTTCCAAATTTTTTTACAATTTTGAACTTCCTGTTTTACCGGAAGTAATGTCGATTTTAAAATTTGCAATGAAACACCCTGTATAGTATTTTAGTTTCCGATGAAACATTTTATGGCGAATACAAAAATATTGGGTTTGAATTGTTTACTTCAATACCTACCGAGATATTAACAGAAAAGTAACTAAGGAAAGGAAAAATTCTATGGTAGCTAAACTCGGTTCAGATTTCATTTACGCCCGTTATAAACAAACCGCTCGGTAAGGATTCGTATTTCTATTGGCCAATCGGTGGCATTATACCGTCACAGCCAACAGCATTGCTTGTTGCATAGTCGAATACACGTGCGTTTGTTTAAATCAGGCGCAAATTAAATCTGAATCAAGTTTAGTTAGAATGCCGGAATAACTTGTGTCTCCAAGAGCTGTAAATACCTATCTCCGTTTAAAGTTTCTTGTAGGAAGAAGGGTCCCACGATTCTGTTGTTATAAATGCCGGCCCAAACGTTCAATTTTTGGGGATGTTGTGTATGAGCCTCCTGTACCCAATTAGGATTACTTTGCGACCAGTAGTGACAGTTATGTCTATTAACCGTACCACTTAAACACCACATTTCTTATAAAATTATTATCACGGTTACAAATATCCATCATCGTTTCACAAAATTACAAACGTCTGTCGAAATCGTCTTCGGAGAGTTCTTGAACGAGGCGAATTTTGTATGGATGATATTTTTCTCGCATTAATATCCTTCCTACTGAACGACGGCTAATTCCATGCATATTGGCGAGGTCGGTAGTGGATAAGTGAGGATTTTCTCCCAAAGATATAGCAACATTTTGAGCTACACCTTCATTACTTGCACTTCTTAACCGTCCACTTTTTGGTAAATTGCTAACTGTTCCACTTGTGTCGTACCTTCGCAAAGTTTTCGTCACTACTGAACGGGACATTTCTGTATTCGGATGAACAATGTTAAAATGGTCACAAACTTCTTGATGCGTCCATTTCCTCTCCCCATACCCAATCATCATTGATATTTCTATTCTTTCTCTTTCACTTAATTCGGCCATTTTACGATCAAATTAAAACAATGCAATCTTTTTACGTTCAAATAAAAAAAACTAATAACTTATTTTCACCACTACTGTCACTTCTGCAATAAATTTCATGGACTTCTAAACTTGATTCAGATTTAATTTGCGCCTGATTTAAACAAACGCACGTGTATTCGACTATGGAACAAGCAGTGCTGTTGACTGTGACGGTATAATGCCACCGATTGGCCAATAGAAATACAAATCCTTACCGAACGGTTTGTTTATATCGGGCGTAAATGAAATCTGAACCGAGTTTAGCTACCATCGAATTTTTCCTTTCTGTTAATATCTCGGTAGGTATTGAAGTAAACAATTCAAACCCGATATTTTTGTATTCGCAATAAAATGTTTCATCGGAAACTAAAATACTATACAGGGTGTTTCATTGCAAATTTTAAAATCGACATTACTTCCGGTAAAACAGGAAGTTCAAAATTGTAAAAAAATTTGGAAACAAATAGGCAATCTACTGCAGTATCCACCTTCCAAATTTTATTTTGATATCTCTAATAATTCCAGAGATATTTACTTGGTTCCACACATTTGCCCATCACTGTATATACATATATGAAGAAATATTTATCCGGGAATACATCCGTTCCTTATATTAATTCATATTTGAATCCTGCAGACGCATTCTCAATCCGTTGTTACGGTGATCTACCTGAGCTGTTTATTTTATATTCCTCCCTCGGAGGTTATATCGCGCCTGATTGGTTGGTGTTGACTCCGCCCCCTTTGCTGCCGTGTCGGGTGTCTCACTGGTTGATGGGTTTGTATTTTGCGTGGCTAATTCTGTTTTATTTTGATGTTGAATAATTGTCTTCCATGTGTTAGAACGGTGCAGGGCTCTTTTGTTTAGATGTCCACTTTTCTCGATTTCAATGGCTTCTCGTATTAGTCTGTTTTTGTAATGAGTTGTTTGTGCGATCTGTTTGCAACTATCGAAATTGATTTTATGGCCCAATTGTTGTTGGTGTTGGAACAGAGCCGATGTTTTCTGTTTATTTTTGACAGCTAATCTGTGCTCATCTAAACGGGTTGAAATTCTCCTGTTCGTTTGTCCGACGTATACCTTGTCGCACGTTCCACATACTTCAAAATACTATAAAGAAATATTAACACTAATCTTATCGCTTATGTGTTATAATGCATACCTGTTTAAGAGACAGTGGCGTAACAACATTCGGGGTCTAGGTCAGATGACGTAAGAGAATTTTACTTCAGAAATCAAATAATACACATTGTCAAATATTTTAATTTTACATCTTAGAATTATACCTTTTTTATTCATAGTTTCTTATCATTGACTGACCTAGACCCCGAAACGTTTGGAATATACAGCAATTTTCGTAACTGTGGTGTTATTTCCCAAGAAGTACTTAAATATTGAAAAATATGCCACAAATATCATTCAGAAAACAACTATATAAAACAATTTTAGCATCTTTATGTAGGTTAGTTCCAATTGTAAAAAAGTGGTCAATATAAGTATTTTAAAAGAACTATGTTCAGTACTGATTTTTATATATTCTAAACTGTTATTTTGGTTTACAGTCAACGCCCACTGTTTTTCCGGCAAATCCTTTTAATCCACGTAGCGATGCTGAAGTTCTTAAAAAAGCGATGAAGGGCTTCGGTACTGATGAAAAAGCCATCATTAATGTCTTAGCTCGAAGAAGTAATGCACAGCGACTGCAGATAGCGGCAGATTTCAAAACATTGTACGGCAAGGTAAGTAGTAGTTGTATCATAAACAATATATATATATATATATATATATATATATATATATATATATATATATATATATAAACTAATCTAGGTTCCGGGTGAGAACCGCGCCTGAATTTATTAAATACTCGACGTTTCTACTCCTGCTTTGGAGCCATTATCAAGAGACAAAAAATAAAATAGATTTTCAGAGTCTAGATCGAACTCGGGGCCTCAACCTGCCTACTCCCCAAGAGTCACTAGGTAACTGAACTGAAGGTGAGTCTGCGCTGCTTCTTTTATTTATAGTTATCGGATGCCCTAAGATGGTGATGCGCGAGAGCTGAAGTCGGATCTTTTTTACGAACTGCCAGAGAGTGTTTATATACTCGATGGTTAACGCGCCTTTTGGTACGACCGATGTCGCAGCGCAGACTCATCTTCAGTTCAGTTACCTAGTGACTCTTGGGGAGTAAGCAGATTGAGGCCCCGAGTTCGATCTAGACTCTGAAACTCTTTTTCTTCACTTTTGTCTCTTGATAATGGCTCCAAAGCAGGAGTCGAAACGTTGAGTATTTAATAAATTCAGACGCGGTTCTCACCCGGAACCTAGCTTAATTCATAATAATGACCGCGGAAGCCTCTCAGAACATATACTCGATTTCAAAGCGTCCGTAAAATTGGCAACATTCGTTGCGTTTAGTTCCACGGTAACGTTCAGACTTCATATTTTAAATCTCAGTTTTAAGAACAAAACAGCGGCCGTATCTAAACTTTGCCAAACTTTAAAACATGCTCGTAATTTCTTTAAAAGAAGAATTCTGGTATCCTCAATATTTCTGAGTAAAACGAAAGTCGCCCATTTGAAGGCGTCAAAAAATAAGTGAGATATAATTAGTTATAATAATTTTAGATTAATGTGTTTATAAGATATTAATGAAAATTGTTTTCTGAATGATAATTGTGGAATCTCTGGTGTTTATTTTTTCTTAGTTCTTTGGGAATAACACCACATAAACTTGAAAGGCTGTATATTTCAAAAGTCCAAACGTTTCAAGGTCTAAATCAGACCCCGTTTTCAATGGTATTACAGAAAATAAACAAGAAATAAAAAAATTAAAAGGATTTGCAATGACAAATATCGTAATTTAATATTTTATCGCGAAATGACGTCCGACATCCAGAAGTTTCAGGAAAATATTAAATTCAGTTATATGTATATACAAAAATAATTGTTCTAGAATTCAGTCAGTTGACGGGAGCTCAACTGATGAAGGTTCTGGACTAGAAACAATATATTGTCTTGCGTTCAATGGATTAAAAAATTATTATTATTAAAAAAAGTTAGTATCAAATCACAATTTGACATTAATGTTTGACAATAAAACTGAAGTAACTAAGGGATTTATTGCAAATTTGATATGTACAGGGCAACACAAAAACATTTTAAAAATCATGTGAAATAACAAAGCTTCTTTCAAATTGGAAGAATTTGAAAGAGTTATAGTTATTGTTAGAAAATCATGTGGCTTTCCTAGGTACGACTTCTCCAAAAATGAGACCAAAGAAAGCTTTGTTATTTCACATGATCTGTAAAAAATTTTGTGCTACCCTGTATATATGAAATTTGCAGTAAATCCCTTAGTTACATCAGTTTTATTGTTAAACATTAATGTCAAATTGTGATTACGATATTTTGTCAATGCGAATCCTTTTAATTTTTTAGTTTCTTATTCATTTTGTGTAATACCATTGAAAACGGGGTGTGATTTAGACCTTGAAACGTTTGGTCTTTTGAAATATACAGACTTTCAAGTTTATCTGGTGTTATTCTCAAAGAACCCAGAAAAAAATAATGAAAATATACAAAAATCGACAAATTTCCCACTTTATGACCAAAAATACTTAGGAGAAAATTTTGAAAAAAATGAAATCTATAGTCTTACTCAAAGTTTACAAGAGAAATGAAGCAAAACTCCTGATATTAATTTTGGGAGTACATTATAAATCTAAATGGAAATTAAAAAAATAATATTTTTTCAATCGCATCGTATAATATTAGAAATGCAAGGCTTCTTTATACAAAATACGAGTATAAATTGGTGTATTTTTTAATAACTTCATTAAAATATATTTTAAAAAATATTCAAAATTTGACCAATTACATCCTTTTTTAGGTAGGAATAATTTGGTCATACTAACGATTCCGAACAATCTTTGAGATTTGATACCATATAGATCAATCAAAGTATATACTATTCTAATATTCCACTTTCAGACAAGCAGGAAATGAGTGCATTTTCTTATACTTAGCTTAATATCTTTAAACTAAGCCTTTTTATTTTCTCTTCTCCATTATTAGCTTAATTTTTATAAAAATGTTTATTTTATTTTGTAATTTGGCACTCAAAAATTAAGATTATGATTTTAGCTTTATTTTCCCAATCAACTTTGTGTGAAGCCACATACTCGTATAATCTTTTGTCTCAATTTTAGACTTAGTAGTTTGGAATATAAAGGCAAGAACGAGTCAAATTTTAAATAATAAAAAATTATTAAGTCTAAAATAATAAAATATAATTGTATTTTTGTGATGATTCCTTTCATTTGGCAAGTTATGAGTGCACTTCAAAAAACAAAAATTTTATTTACCATTTAAGTTTATAAATTACTGTTAGAATTTGTGTTTTATTTTTTTTAATGGGTCGAATTTTGTATATTTTTTAAATATTTTTTTAACAAATTATTTTAACAACATAAAAAACATATTCCTCTATTTATAATAAAAACATAATATCAGAGTTTTTTCCTTATTTTCAAGTCAAGTGAGACCTTATATTTGTAATGTTTTTCAAAATTTTAGATCGTGTAGTTTCTCATATAAAAGGGGGAAAAAGTCGATGTTTTATTTGTGTTAATATATTTTAAACAAATAAATTTAAAAATATAAAGAAGTATATTTGTATTTCTCATAATGAGCCCTTTTATTTTATATATAATGATATTGTTTCATCTCCGTACGACAACAAAGGCAGCGGAAGGAGTGATGATGATTTTTACTGGAGAATTCTACGCTGGTATTAAAGGAAGTACGCCACGATCGCGGTTCAGTTATAGCGCGACGACTAGCGTATATGAGATTGTTATTGTATTTGAATCAGCTGTTTGAATGTAAATAAGGTTCTAGAAAAGTGAAAGTGTATATTAAATTAATAATTTTAAATTGAACCCACGGACTTTACAACAATATGTTTAATTAATTTATTATTTTCCATTTATTTCTATAATTTGCCCCCAAAATTAATATTAGGGTGTTCCACTTTTTTTCCTATAAAGTTCAAGTGAGGCTCTATACCCCTAATTATTTTCAAAATTCGTCGCATGGTTTCGGAAATAGAGGGGGAAATGGATAATTTTATTATATTTTTGTTAATATCTTTTAAACAATTGATATCAAAAATATAAAAAAATATATAAATGTATTCCTCATAATGATATATCCCAAGATGCGTTTACAAAAAAGTTAAATTTTTTATTTGTTGTTTAGTTCTATAGTTTACCTCCCAAAATTAATATGAGGAGTTTCTACTTATTTTTCCTGTAAATCTTAAGTGGGGCCATCTACGCCTAAATTTTCAAAAGTTTAAATCTTATAGTTTCGGAAATAAAGGGGAAATAGGTAATTTTTTTATATTTTTATTATCTTTAAACAATTTATATTAAAAATAAAGAAATATATTTGTATTTGCTATAATGAGCCCTTTGCTTTGTTATATTACATGATGAGTTAGAAACGATTTTAATTCATTTTCCATTTAATTTTGTAATCTCGAAATAACTCGACAACTGAAAAGTTGACACTCCATTTTGCTAGAATCCGTTACGGATTTTAAAAGGAGCGGCCCAGCATCGGAGAGTTAGTTATGGTGTAGAGTTTATTTTGTGTTATTGTTTTGTATATTCAAATCAGCTGTTGTGAATATTTCATGTAAATAAAAGTTTCCCAAAAGTGATAGTTTTTAAATTTATTGAACCCACGGAGTTTATTGCAATATATTACATGATGCGTTAGAAACAAATATAATTTTATATTTTTCATTAAATTCTGCTACTTGTACGCAGAATTAATATTAGGAGTTTCCCCTTATTGTTCTTGTATAATTCAGGTGAGCCCTAATCTCTATTTTTTTTTCAAAATTTTACATCTTTTACGCAGAGATACGGGGGGAATGGGAATTTTTTTTTATTTTTTGGTAATATCTTTTAAACAATATTTAAAAAAATTAAACAATATATATTTGTATTCGTCATAACGACGCTTTTGATTTAATTGATTACATGATGCGTTAGAAACAATTTAATTCTACATTTTCTATTTAATTCTGTAATGTGCTCCCCAAAATTAGTACTAAGGATTTCTGTTTATTTATCCTGTAAAGTTCAGGTGAGGCCCTATATATTCAATTTTTTTCAACATTTTACGTGTTATAGTTTCGAGATAAGGGGGAATGGGGAGTTTTTTGTGTATTTTTGTTAATATCTTTTAAAGAAATTATTATTAAAATATAAAAAAAACATATTGTGTTCTTCAGTATGAGCCCTTTCATTTGATGTATTACATGATACGTTAGAAAAAAAAATTCTTTTAATGCTATAATTTGCCCTCCAAACTTAATATTAGAGGTTTCTCCTTATTATTCCTGTATACTTTAGACTATTTAAAAAAAAATAGGCTCAATAGTGTCGTAGAGGATGTGGGAATGCTTGTTTTTTAATTTTCCCCCAGAAGAACCCCTAAAATCAAAATTTCTTCTTTTAGGATATGTAGTCCAGATCGGGTCACCAAACTATACACGGATACCAAATTTTAGCCTTTTCCGTTGAGTAGTTTCGGAGACAATTCCTGTGATGTTTAAAACGGAGAAATTAAGAGTGATACTATATGGGTATCCTTATATAGTATATACGTAATCCAGAAAATATATAATATCATTAATAAATATTAATTGATTTGTCTTTTAAAAATTATAAATCTATCAATATTTGGGAGGTTTGTATCTTAAAAATAAAGAAAGTAAACCTCTCTGTTTGAACTAATAATAACAAAGGTATAAAATGTCAGAGCTCAAATCAAATTCACTACAAGGATTATGAGCGAAAGTATTGAATATTTCCTCATTCATTACGTCATGGTGCGTTGGTAATCACAAGAATCTGTTTATAACATTATCAGTTTATGTTTTTTATAACTACTAAATAATAAAAACAATATTTTTTTTCTCAGACTATCTATGTTACGTCGATAACAAAATTAATTATTTTTTTAAAAATTTTATTTTTACTTAAACACTTTTTCAACTAACTAATATAATAATCGTAGTAATATCGTACTAGTATCGTGGATGTGCTAATATCAACTCTCCTACAACTTTACAAAGAATTTATAGGTTCTGTGATGATGACTAAGGTGGCCTTAATAACACGTGCAGATTTACTTGAACAATAGAATATTATTAGCTATTAAGCTCACCTCTAAATAAGCAATTTTGGAGTAAACAGAAATATCAATTACTTGAATGGAAATATTATAGATAAGCTACAATGTTGCACAAAGGGGTCTTTCATAGTGACTCACGTAACAACTTCCCCCTATACAAAAAAGTTGATGCCATGCATCAAGTTTTCAGGAATAAAATCAAAAATTCAAAAATTAATAAAACAATTACATTATAAAAGCATCAAAGTGTAAGTTGCAAAAATTATTCATATATAAGCGAGTAAAATACAATAATATAAGTATATATGAGAATAATATCAAAAGTAAATGAATAAAACATAAAATGGTTAAAATGTTAAAAATATCAAAAAGTGTTAGAATTCAAAAATTAACTAACGATACAATTTTTGTTGTTGTACATACATATTTTAGGAAATGTATTTTAGTTCCATTTCATGGGATTCTTCTTCCATCTGTTCACCAAGGTGAATGCTACTCCTTCTTCTGGGAATGAAACGTCTAATACGTCTTTGAAAGACGCTAGGTACCATTGGTGGTACAGGTGGATCATCTGGTCCTTGTATGGAGATTAGGTGTCTTCTGCGTCTTCTTCTACACTTGCAGAATATGTATAAGCAAATTAGAGCAACGATTATGGTGATGGTAAATATAGTATACCATGATAACTTTTTGGTTACTAAGGGTTGATTAATAATTTCATCTAATTGATCGGAGTATTGGGACAACTTGTGTTGAGCAATGTTTAGATCATCTGTGTTTAATTTGCTTAGTTTCAACGGTTTCAAGTCTGGAAGGTTGACTTTATGTACTAGATCTTCACAACAGCTAAACGGTATATTTACTGGATGGTTTCTATACGTTATATTTTGATATGTATCCAGTAACTGTTTGGATTGGACTCGGGTGGATCCGATAAATGCACTACATTTTGGTTGTAGCTTTAAAATAGTATTAACGTTTACTATTTTTGTGACAACTTCTCTTCCTTCACATCTAACGGTGATCGGTAGAGGATCTGATATACTTATTAGCCAATGGTTTGGAGCAATTGATTTGATATTATACTCCTTTGCGTAGATTAATATATTCTGACAAGTTTTTGGTAAATAACTGGTTTGCTTGAAAAACTGGGCTTCACAAATTGCATCACTGTCGATTGGATATGGCAATATGTCTGGACAAATTTTCGTTCTTCGGTCTATAGACTTGAAATTGTCCATGTTATCAAGAGTTACGTAAAGTAGAGAGTCATCGTCTCTAGCAATATATTTATGGCCAATTTGAAGCATATGATGTAGACCTGTACGATTATCAAAGATAGGAATTGGATATAATTGGTAAAGGATGTAATTTTCAGGTTCTACCAAAGGTATTTTTAAAACGAAAACTATTTTTGAATCAATTTGGAATGCTTCTAATTCTATTATTTCAGCATACTGTGCTACAGTTGAAGTGTAAACTGGTATAGGTAACTCATTTTTATACAGTGATTCAGATATCTTTTGTATTGAATTTAATAGATCATTTAGTGATATAATCGAACTGTGTAAAATTTTAAGTCTGGCAAATGAAATGGAATTTAAAATGTCATCAAGAGTTTCTTCGATAAAAACATAACTTGTCATTAATGATTCGCAAATTTCTAGTACTTTTATTTGCGCTTGATAAAAGGCTAAATCATCTGTAAAGTTAAAAATTGCGGATTGAATTTCTTGAAGATCTTTGTTAAATGTGGACTCGTCAATTTGCAACTTTTGTATTGTACTATTAAAATTCTTAATTACTGACGTCACTGAAATCTGATTCTTTAATAAATTTTCTATCTGGTGTTCGTCTCGCGTAATGCGGTCAATAGACTGACTATAGTATTCTCCATCAGATGAGTCTAGATTTCCTGATATAGCTTTCCATATCGTACCTAAACCGTTAATAATGCCGCGTTTGCGTCTGTTTGAACTTGAACTTATATAACTTTTGGTATCAGCAAATATTTCTTTATATTTTTCATCAACATTGTTGGCAATTTGATTTAAAAGACTAATATGCGTTGACAGTTCTACTTTAAATGCAATCATTCGATTTTTATTTTCTTTGAGTGAGTCTAACAAATGATCTAAAATTTCATCGTTGTTTGAAATCGCTTGTTTAATATTACTAAGTTCTTTGTATACTAAGAGTGTCCATTTTGAATTTGATATTTTTAAATTACTTTCCTCTTGGAAGTAAACACCGATCGTATTATTTACTGGTGAAATTTGATATTGGCATCTTGAGATGGTGATTATCCACCAAAGGATTAAAATTCTGAAAAGAAGAAATTTCTAATCAAAATAGGGTTTAAGCCTATCGAAATTTACTTTAGTAGTTTGATTAGTAATTGGATTAAATAATTTTGCTGAGTTTTGATAGAGTTCTTTAATTTCATAAGGGCCATTGAACTTATTTTCCGATTTGTTTTTAATTTGAGATTCTTTGAGGTATACTTTATCTCCTATATTAAATTCATGTTGGTTTTTGGATATGTTCTTATCAAACCGAATTTTTGATTTTCCTTTTTGATTATTGATTTTTGCTCTTGCTATTTTATAATAGTGTTCCATACGATTATTTAGATCTCTAATATATTTAGAAATTAGGTTTTTCTGATTGTATAACGTTTCAGGGGGTCTACTTGACGTATGCCCGAATACTAATTCATATGGGCTAAATCCATGGGTGTAACTTTTTGTATTATTGTAGCAAATGACAGCGTAGGGTAAAACATTAAAAGGATGTTCTTCGGGATGTTCGGCTGTATTGGCACGAATCATTTCAGAAAGTGTTGCATGAAAACGTTCGATTGAACCATTGGATTCTGGATGGTTCACACTTGAAAAGGTTAGTTTAAAACCATAGAATTCTGAAAGGTCTTTCATTAAAGTATTGTTGAATTCGGGGCCATAATCGCAATGTATGCGCAATGGTGTGCCATAATGTTGAAAATAAATTAACAAGGTGTTAACAACTGAGGAAGCTTTCTTATCATTCAGTGGATATGCTTGAGTAAATTTCGTTAATTCGTCACGTATTGTTAGTGCGTAATTTTTGTCAGGATATTCAAATATGTCTATATTGATTCGCTCAAAAGTAGTCTTTGGTGTTTCTGTTATTACAAAGGGTGCGCTTAGATTTTTTCTGCAAAATTTTACTTTTTGGCAGATCTCGCAAGATTTTATATCAATATTTTTAATTATTCCTGGCCAATTATATTTTTCTCTAACGCGTCTCAGAGTTTCATTTATACCTCTGTGTAAATTATTTTTTCCACAATGATATTGTTCAATTATTATTGGTATCTGATCTTCAGTTGGAGTTGTTACAATATTTTGACAAATTTTTATTTTAATGTCTTTGTCAGCAAATATAAAAGATAAAATTTCAAGAGTTGGTAAATCAATATTATTTTCAACATAATAAGTTTCGTTTGGATTAAATTGATCTTGTGCTTTGTAAAGAATGTAAAATAAATGAGGGACTATTCTTTCTGGGTGAAAAGGAAGGGGTATTATGAAATATCTTCGTTCTTTAATTGAACTACTGGAGAATATATTAATTATTTCGGTACTGAAATCTGGATTTATTTCGAAAAGGTCATTTATGATTTTGTCATGTAGTTCTCCAAGTTTGTTTTGGCAAAAGAAAGTTACGATATTTGTATGGGTTTTATCAAGAAGTTGGGAATTTGTTATCTCGATTTTTGAGTAATCAATTAATGATTTGGTTTTATAAAGTTCAACAAATCTGTTATATTCTAAAGTCATTCTTTCATTTTCATTTTCAAGGTTTTGTTCTTCAATAAAGTCATCATTTCAAGTTTCGTCTTCAGTTAGGGCATGAATTTTAGTTTTTGAATGAAAGTTAGTACAGTCTTTGAAGTGATTTATCTTTATGCGTGATAATGCGTCTGCGTTGCTATTTTTCTTTCCGGGTTTGTAAACAATTTTAAAATTATATTCTTCTAGTTTTATCCTCCATCTAGCAAGTCTGCTACCGGGGTCTTTTATTGAGAAAAGCCATGTTAAAGGGCGGTGATCGATTGCTACTGTAAAGGTTCTCCCGTACAAAATCGAACGAAATGTCTTAACGGCCCATACTACCGCTAGTAGTTCTCTTTCAATAGTTGAATATTTGGTTTCTGCTTCACAAAGGGTTCTAGAGGCATAGACAATTGGAAGATCTTTACCTATAGGTCCTTGAGATAAAACGGCACCTATTGCAAAAGCACTTGCATCGGTTGTTAATATGAATTCCTGATCAAAATCTGGGTACTTTAAAATTGGGTCAGAAGTAAGAATTTCTTTGAGTTTTTGAAAGGATTGTTTACATTCATTATCAAATAAAAATTTTACGTCTTTTTGAAGGAGTCGAGTGAGTGGCTTTGTTATTTTGGCAAAATTAGGAATAAATCTGCGGTAATAACCTGCTAAGCCTAGAAATGATTTTATTTCTTTTGGGTTTTTGGGTTCAGGAAAATTTAAAACACAGCTGACTTTATCGGGATTTGGTTTAACACCATCAGGAGTAATGATATGACCTAGATAAGCTACTTCACGTCTTAAGAATTCGCACTTATCTGGCTGAATTTTGAAATTAGAATTACGAAGTCTTTTGAATACTTCTGAAAGTCTGGAAATATGTTCATGAATCGTGGGTGAGTATACAATAATATCATCCATGTATACTAGGGCTCTTTCATTTTGGATACCAAGAAGGATATTATCCATTACACGTTGAAAAGTGGACGGGGCATTTTTTAATCCAAAGGGCATTCTTATAAATTCATAATGTCCATTCTCAACTGAAAATGCTGTTTTAGGAATATCGGTTTCATTGATTTCAATCTGATGAAAACCTGAAGCAAGGTCCAGAGTAGAAAAATATTTACATTTACCTAGCTGATCTAATAAATCAGAAATATTGGGTAAAGGGTACTTATCATCGACGGTTAACTCATTTAATTTACGATAATCAATTACAATTCTCCATTTTTGCTTGCCTGAAGCATCGAGCTTTTTAGGAACAACCCAAACAGGGGATGACCAAGGGGAAATTGAGGGTCTAATAATACCTTGATTTAACATATTATTTATTTGAGTCTTTACTTCATTTCGATGAATCTGGGGATACCTATAAGACTTGGTATAAACAGGTTTGGAATTATTGGTGTCTATCGAATGCTTTATTTCATTGGTGAATGATAATTTGTCACCTTCTAAGAAAAAGATGTCTGAAAATTCTAGACAAAGATTGGTAATCATTTCATGTTCTTCTGGATTTAAATGGTCAAGACGTAGTTGGTCTTTTATTAATTGAATCCTATTAGTGAAAGCTGATTCATAAATATTGGAATTGAGATTTAGGATTTGATCGAAATTATTTATTGGTTCTACAGAAAGGTCTGAAAAATCAACAGATTTTGGGATTGAATTTGCGTTTATGACTGATGTTAAAAATTCACCATTTGCGTTTATTTTCACAACGGCATGGAGTAATCTAACTTTCTCCTTTTCTTGTGCTTTAAGTATGGCATCAGTATTAGATAAATTGCATTTTAATTTAACAATTTTTTATGTTCTTCCTTCAATTGAAATAATGTTTGAAGTTATAGGTTTAGGAACTTTTTTAGAAATATGATTTGTCGTAGCAATCAAATTTTTTGAGATTGGGTTTTGAGGATTTTGAATGGTTTCTTGAGAAGAGTTTTCTTGTCCGGCTTTGAATAATGGGACAGTTTTGAAATTGGTTATCAATTGTTTGGATTTAAGATCGATAATACAGTTATAATGATCTAAGAAATCAAGACCAAGAATTCCATCGAATTCAATGTCTAAATTATACACGAAAACTTTATGATAATCATTAGGAGCAAAAGGAATTAGCGTTGATTCTGTGATTAATAATTTTTCATTAGTAATACCTTGAATTGGTTTACTTTCAGGGTATCTGGGAAAATTCTTTACGACTTTTTCTTTAAAAATTGAGATTGAAGCTCCGGTATCGATTAGTAGTTTGTGAGTTTGAGTTCTGTCAAAAATATAATATAAGTTTTTGGAACTTACGGTTAGTAAAGGATTGAAATAAACTGGTTCGTTTGAGGGTTCGTTTGATTGTTTGTGTCGAGATTCGTTTTGTTGAAAGTTAAAGTTTGTAACTTGTTTTGTATTTTCTCTATGCTGGGTGGTTGGTTTCCCGAGGCTAATTCTTGAAAATTTTCTTCGTTTTGAGAAGAATTATTTTGATAATAATAGTCATTTTGAGAGTAGTCAAATTCTTGTGGATTTTCATAAAAGTCAGGATCATAGTATTGTTGATAATTATTTTGATCATAATCATCTTGAAAATGTTCGGTGTCATAATTATAGTTTGAAAATTCATAATTATGGGGATATTCATTTATGTGATGAGTTCTAGGATTATTAAAATTGAAATTTCTTTGCGGATTTGGATTATTTATTTGAGGTCTTTGTTGAGAAAATTGGGGCAAAGAAGGTCTAAATTGTTGGTTCTTTTGTTGGGTAAAATTATGTCTTTGTTGATTAAAATGTTGTGGGAAATTGGGTCTCGGTTGAAAATTTGTGTTTCGAGATCCGTTTTGGAAATTTGTTGGATTTATTTGAAAACGATTAAATTGGCAATTAGGGGCGATGTGTCCATTTCTGCCACATTTGAGACATTTTACTTGAATGTTGGGTTTTTTAATTTGACTAGTAGATTGTCTGGAATCTAATTTTGGAAATTTTTGGTTTTCAAAATATGAAAGTTGAAGCTCGCGTTTTATTCTTGCTTGTGCTTCTAATATATCTCGAGGATTTCCTGCACGAATGATTTGTCCTAGTCTGGGTTCTAGACCAGTCAAAAGGGTATTTAAACTCATTGTGTCAATTAAACTGCACTGAGCATTTTTCTGTTCAGGAGTAAGATTTTGGGATTTTTGTACGAATGCGTGCATTTTAGCATTTAAAACTTGTAACCGACTGACAAAGTTAAGTGGGGATTCATTTTGGATTTGTTTCAGTCTTTGTAAGTCTTGAATTAAGGATGAGAGATCCCTTGAATCTCCAAAATGGGTATTTAATAATTGTTTAATTTCTGGATACGTTGTGGGGTTTCTAGAGCTGATAAGTTGTGCTGCTCTGCCACGTAACTTATTTTTAATGTGAATACTTAAAAGAAAACGTTGGTCACCAAGGGCCATATTATATGCACAGTCACATGCATTAAGGAATGATTGGAGGAAAATTTGATCTACATCGTATTCTGGGATAATAGAAAAGATTTGTGATAACTTGTAGTTTTCTACTTGAGTTTCTTCGCTTGACATTGTAGCAAAGTTTGTTGAAATAACTTATAACTAAAACGTTTCTTAATAACTAAATCGCGTTTGACGGGTTTCTAAAACTATTTCGCTTTTTTTTCAATTGAATATTTCCACCTTCGAAAATATTTCTCCGATAATTAAAAATTCTTAAATATTTCCACCTCCGAAAATATTTTTCCGATAATAAAAAATAATCAAATATTTCCACCTCCGAAAATATTTGTCCGATAATAAAACAAAAATAATATTTCCACCTTCGAAAATATTTTAAATAAAAAAATCAAAACAATATTCTTAAAATTATAAGGTTTAAAGGAATGATTGGATATTAACACTGATAATCGTAAAAATGCAACAAATTGAACATAAACATAAAAATTAAAGAAACGATTAGCTCTTACTTGATCTCTCTTGTTTTCATGGAGCTTGAGCCTTTGTCGTGTCCACCAGCAGCGAGGCAAATTCCGTGTTCAACCGGCTTCTTTCGACTATCTATCTTGTCCTAGCAGTGAGGCTGTGGTCCGTGTTCAACCAAGAAAGTAGATGTTTGGCTTTGGTCCTTTGTTTCGGCAAGGGATTGGAATCCGCCGTTTCCAGTGAGCATTCACGTGTTCTAGAAACGTTCACGAAATCCTACTGACTGCGCCAAATTTTGTTAAGTCGATAACAAAATTAATTATTTTTTAAAAAATTTTATTTTTACTTAAACACTTTTTCAACTTTTACACTTTGAATTAAAATTATTACAATTAATTATGCCGAGATTTTGCAGTCGCGGGAGAGAGATCAGAATTAACTAACTAATATAATAATCGTAGTAATATCGTACTAGTATCGTGGATGTGCTAATATCAACTCTCCTACAACTTTACAAAGAATTTATAGGTTCTGTGATGATGACTAAGGTGGCCTTAATAACACGTGCAGATTTACTTGAACAATAGAATATTATTAGCTATTAAGCTCACCTCTAAATAAGCAATTTTGGAGTAAACATAAATATTAATTACTTGAAAGGAAATATTATAGATAAGCTACAATGTTGCACAAAGGGGTCTTTCATAGTGACTCACGTAACATCTATATAATTTATAAAGTATTAAAATGAATTTAAAAGAAAGATCACGGATAGGTTGTTATGTAATTATTTCATTTTCTTTTAGATAGAAAATTTATCCAAAATTAGTAAATTACTTCAGTAGTAATATTAAATTACTAATTATATTTAATTACAAATATTCACGATTATATAATTGTAAACGCGCGATATGCAGAGACGTCTGAAATACTAATATTGGGGAATCACAAATATAAAATTTACCAAGAAAACAATCACCATTTAATGTGCTCCTGAATCGGCAACACCGCAGGGCGCTCTGAAGTTGATAGAACCGATAATATATTTTATATAAGGACGCTTGGTTGTGTGCTATATGGGAGGATGCCACCTGCTTGGAATGTTGCAAATATTCTATTATGAACGGCCAGTGAATGTTTTATGAAAGGGCGCTTTGAGGAGAGTTGGATGTAAATTGTAGGGGCTTGTTAAACATTAATGTTTCCTGAAATTTCCTTTTAAACCTCACATTGTAAGTTAACAACTATCAGGTATAGAAATTATATAAATTAATGTTTGATATAACTTGTAGCATTAGACCCTGAAGAAGGAACAAACAGTTCCGAAAGCTCGGATTTTTGAATAAAGCGTTCAAAAAAAGGTAGTAGTCAATATCCCTTATCTCCATAATTACTTTATATTATATATATATATATATATATATATATATATATATATATATATATATATATATTTGTTTTTAAGTTTTCGCGGGCACTAAATGTTTTAGGTGGTTTTCGGGAGTCACATCTGCCCTCTTCAGGTCGGTTCGCATAATTCTCGTAGCCTTCTGCTTTCGCTTCTAGTTACTCGAATACTAAGATTTTCTGAAGCGAGCGCGCTGTTATTTAGTCGCGGCTCGGCGCCTATCGGTTGACACCGTGACCGGCTGCGTGTGATTGGCCCTTGGCGCTCAGTGGGCACGGCTCCATCCTGCTGATTTGTTATTTCCGGTTGAGTTGTTATTGGACGGGTCCGGGCCGGTACGGTGTTGTAATAGGATTTTCCAACAATTCGATAAGTTCTGAATTTCATTGCGTGCGTTTAGACTGTGAGGTCTCTTCGCTATTTCAATTGCCTCTCTTACGAGTCTTGATTTCGGGTGTTCTATATTTGCCAGTACTCTGGTGTTCTCAAAGTCTATTCGGTGTGACATCGTGGTGGCGTGTTCCGCAATGGATGTTGTTTTTTCCTGCTTTCTTACAGCGTTCTGGTGTTCATCACGTCTAGCTTGAATTCTTCTATTAGTTAGCCCCACATAGGTTTTATGACAGTCTGCACATGGAATCTCGTACACTCCCTGTTGTTCTAAAGGGATCCTCGTCTTCGGAGTCGTTAACACCGTGCTTATTTTTCTGTCTGTATTGAAAATAGTATAGATATTGTGTCTCCGTAGAATTCTTGCAATACTGTCCGTGGTCCCCTTGACATACGGTAAATAAGCCTTGGTTATTGGTGTCTCATGCTCCTCGTCTGTTTGTATCGGTTTTGACTTTAGGGCTCTTTGTATATTTCGATCTGTAAATCCGTTTTGTCTCAGAGCTGTTTTTAAACTTTCCATTTCCTGTTTGATGTTATCCTGGTCAGCTAGCCTTTGTAATCTGGTTACTAAAGTCTTGACGACGGCTTGTAGTTGGGCTGGGTGTTTATGAGAATTAGCATGAAGATATCTGTTGGTGTGAGTTTGTTTTCCTATATACTGTAGGACCAAGGGTTCCATCTTGCTTCCTATTTATGAGAACATCAAGGAATGGCAGTTGATTGTTGGCTTCAACCTCCATGGTAAATTTTATTTTGTGATGGATGCCATTAAGGTGATCTAAAAAAGTATTGAGGTGTTCCCTCCCATGAGGCCAAATCACAAATGTATCATCCATATATCGCAACCACAAACTGGGTTTAAGAGTTGTTGTTCTTAATGCCAACTCCTCAAAGTTCTCCATAAAAAGGTTCGCTATAACTGGTGAGAGTGGCGATCCCATTGGAGCTCCTTCCATTTGTTTGTATCGTTGGTTCTCGTAAACAAAGTAGGTGTTCATCAGACAGTGCCTTGTTAAGTCTACAAGGTGTTGAGGTGGTTTGTATTTTTCTATTATGATATCCAAGGCTTCGTCGATAGGGATGTTGGTGAAAAGGGACACTACGTCAAAACTTACAAGAAGACACTCTGGTTGTAAGACCGTTTTTCTAAGAATTTCGATGAGATGTGTCGAATTTTTTACATATGAGTCTGCCCCCTCTGCAAACAGTTGAAGTTGTTGGGCTAGGATGTGGCTAGGTGTTGTGTTGGGGATCCAACTGAGCTTACTATTGGCCTTTATGGACTTTTGGCAACCCATAGAATTTCGGACGTCTCGATGACTTTTCACGCGGAATGAGTTGCAGTTGGAGATTTTTGTCGATCCTACTTGCTTGGATTTTGGCCTTGGTTGTTTTCTCTAGATAAGTTGTTGAGTCAGTAGTAATTTGTTTATATGCTGGATCTTGTAGCAATATTTGAATTTTGTTTGAATAATCCACTGTATCTAAAATTGCAGTCGCATTTCCTTTATCAGCAGGTAGAATGACAATGTTCTTTTTGAGGCGCAGTTGTTTCAAGGCCTCATTTTCTTCTATAGATAGGTTCCTTTTGGGTGGTTTAGACTTTCTTAGAACATGTGACACATCTTGTCTAATTATTTGAGCGGTGTTCGCATCTAACTCTCCAACAGAAGCCCAAAAACGAATTTGTCTCGGAAAATAACGGTCACAGTCTAACCTCACGGCAATTGGAAACGAATAAAACCGTTTATAACTTATCTTCGGTCCAATTGAACACTTCCTTGATTGGCGTGTTGGCTAAGGGATTCAATTACGCTATTGCTCCCTCTCACATACCAACAGAGAGCACAATATGTGGCGTGGAAACAGCAGTTTCAAAATTAGATGCGAACACCGCTGAAATAATTAGACAAGATGTGTCACATGTTCTAAGAAAGTCTAAACCACCCAAAAGGAACCTATCTATAGAAGAAAATGAGGCCTTGAAACAACTGCGTCTCAACAAGGACATTGTCATTCTACCTGCTGATAAAGGAAATGCGACTGTAATTTTAGATACAGCGGATTATTCAAACAAAATTCAAATATTGCTACAAGATCCAGCATGTAAACAAATTACTACTGACCCAACAACTTATCTAGAGAAAACAACCAAGGCCAAAATCCAAGCAAGTAGGATCGACAAAAATCTCCAACTGCAACTCATTCCCCGTGAAAAGTCATCGTGATGTCCGAAATTCTATGGGTTGCCAAAAGTATATAAAGAAGGTGCTCCTTTTAGGCCAATAGTAAGCTCAGTTGGATCCCCAACACAACACCTAGCCAAATACCTAGCCCAACAACTTTAACCGTTTGCAGATGGGGCAGACTCATATGTGAAAAATTCGACAATTTCATCGAAATACTTAGAAAACCGGTCTTACAACCAGAGTGTCTTCTTGTAAGTTTTGACGTAGTGTCCCTTTTTACCAACATCCCTATCGATCAAGCCTTGGATATCATAATAGAAAAATACAAACCACCTCAACACCTTGTAGACTTAACAAGGCACTGTATTATGAACACCTATTTTGTTTACGAGAACCAACGATAGAAACAAGTGGAAGGAGCTCCAATGGGATCGCCACTCTCACCAGTTATAGCGAACCTTTTTATGGAGAACTTTGAGGAGTTGGCATTAAGAACAACAACTCTTAAACCCAGTTTGTGGTTGCGATATGTGGATGATACATTTGTGATTTGGCCTCATGGGAGGGAACACCTCAATACTTTTTTAGATCACCTTAATGGCATCCATCACAAAATAAAATTTACCATGGAGGTTGAAGCCAACAATCAACTGCCATTCCTTGATGTTCTCATAAATAGGAAGCAAGATGGAACCCTTGGCCATACAGTATATAGGAAAACAACTCACATCAACAGATATCTTCATGCTAATTCTCATCACCACCCAGCCCAACTACAAGCCGTCGTCAAGACTTTAGTAACCAGATCACAAAGGCTAGCTGACCAGGATAACATCAAACAGGAAATGGATAGTTTAAAAACAGCTCTGAGACAAAACGAATTTACAGACCGAAATATACAAAGAGCCCTAAAGTCAACCGAGACAAACAGACGAAGAACATGAGACACCAATAACCAAGGCTTATTTACCGTATGTCAAGGGGACCATGGACAGTATTGCAAGAATTCTACGGAGACACAATATCTATACTATTTTCAATACAGACAGAAAAATAAGCACGGTGTTGACGACTCCGAAGACGAGGATCCCTTTAGAACAACAGGGAGTGTACGAGATTCCATGTGCAGACTGTCATAAAACCTATGTGGGGCTAACTAATAGAAGAATTCAAGCTAGACGTGATGAACACCAGAACGCTGTAAGAAAGCAGGAAAAAACAACATCCATTGCGGAACACGCCACCACGATGTCACACCGAATAGACTTTGAGAACACCTGAGTACTGGCAAATATAGAACACCCGAAATCAAGACTCGTAAGAGAGGCAAATGAAATAGCGAAGAGACCTCACAGTCTAAACGCACGCAATGAAATTCAGAACTTATCGAATTGTTGGAAAATCCTATTAAACACCGTACCGGCCCGGACCCGTCCAATAACAACTCAACCGGAAATAACAAATCAGCAGGATGGAGCCGTGCCCACTGAGCGCCAAGGGCCAATCACACGCAGCCGTTGACGGTGTCAACCGATAGGCGCCGAGCCGCGACTATATAACAGCGCGCTCGCTTCAGAAAATCTTAGTATTCGAGTAACTAGAAGCGAAAGCAGAAGGCTACGAGAATTATGCGAACCGACCTGAAAAGGGCAGATGTGACTCTGCCGAAACGTCGTCATTTTACCATCGATCCCGGTAGGGATCAGTTATCAACTACGCGGATGAATTCCCGGAAACCACCTAAAACATATATATATATATATATATATATATATATATATATATATATATACATATATATTTTATATTACTTAAAACACAAGTCACTTTTTAAAAAAATTGATTTAATTAATACACAAAACAATAGTTAAAAAATACAAAATATAAAAGTTACTTGGATAAAATGAACTATCTTAATGAACGCCGTGGGATGGCAAGTCTCGCATTTATAACATTTACTTTGCTGAATTGCATTCCCACGGTTTTAACGAATTCAACGGATTCGAAGGAAGCTGTCAGCGAAATACGATACTTGATAATGTACACGTGCATAATATTCTCATTTAACAGCTCCCTTTTACAAAGAAAAGTTGAAGGTGTAACTTCAACTCTCGGTTTCGTCGGCGGGGTCTTCTATTACTGGACTGAGTTTGGGAATCCATCTGGATAGGGTTTTCTGGAAATTCTGGGGGTTTCCTGGGCTGGAATCTGCTCCCTTAGATTTCTTTATTCTTTTCGCTACTTTGTAGAAAGTAAATGCAGCTGCCGCTGCAACGATGGTGGTTACGGTTGCATACGTAAACCAGGATATATTTTTGGTGACGAAGGGTTGGTTGATGAGGTCGTCTAGATCTCTAGAATATTGATTCAGCTTGTTCGCTACGCTGAGTTCTTCTAAGTTGAGATTATCTAATTTAAGGGGTTTAAGTTCTGGTATTGCTGGTTTTTGGGGGTGAGCATTGCAGCAGTTGTACGGAACTAAAACTGGGTGTGAATTGTCTGTAACTTTACTTATTTTCATGGGTTCGGCTTGAATTTTAGTAATTCCCACAAAGGCACTACAGTCTGTTTGTAGCCGAATGACTGAATTGGTTTTTAGCACGATAGTTTTTGAATCGATTCCCGCACAACTAAAAGTCACATATATAGGTTCGGAAACGATCACTAACCACGAGTTCGATTCTAGTCTTTGGACGTTGTACCCTTCGGAAAACACTACGGCACTCTGGCAGTTTTCCGGGACACTATGGACGTTCTTAAGGAGTTGAGCCTCACAGGGTGCATTTGATTCTATTGGGTAGGCATATAGTTCACAGCACAGCTTTTGATTCGGAGTTAATCGCTTGCATGAGTCTTTGATCGGTATGTACATTAGAGAGTCGTCGTTCCGCGCAATATATTTTTGTGTAAATGATAGAATATGGTGAAAACCAGTTCTATCGTCTAAAATTGGGATTGGGTATAGGTGGTAAGCGGTATATAGTTGCTGCTCAACGAGGGGGATTTTTAATATGAATACTAAATCAGAGTGAGTTTGAAAAGCCTCTAATTCTATTATTTCCAGATATTGGGCGACGCTTGAAAGGCGAACTGGCAACGGCAGATTATTCTTAACAAGATTCTGTGAAATTTCCTGTAAGGATGTTATTAAATGATCGGGTGAAATGATTGATGCATGAATTATTTTTAGTCTAGCAAAAGTAATTGAGTTTAAAATGTCGTTAAGGTTATCTTCAAGAAATATATAACTTGCCATTAGGTTTTCGCAGATCTCGAGAAACGATTGTTTGGCTTCGATAACAGAGATGCTATCGTTAAGGATGTGAATGGCTAAATCGATAGTATTTATATCTTCGTTAAATGTTATCTCGTCAAGTTGTAATTTCTGAATGGTCTCATTGAAATTTTTGATGATTGAAGTTGTTACGCTCATTTGGTTCTTTAGAAGATTTTCTATCTGTAGTTGTCCCTGGTTAAGTCTATTAATGCTGTTGGTGAAGAATTCACCGTCGGCTGCATCTAAGTTTCCCTTAAATATTGTTCCTGCACCATCAATTATTCCTCGTTTAGTCCTCTTAGTGTCTATAAGTACTTCGGAAAACTTAGTTTTGATAGAGTCGGAGTTTTGTTTTAGAAGACTGATGTGGGTTTGTACATCAATGCGAAAAGCACCGGTATCGTGAAATTTATAACTCGGAATAGGGTCAACAGTTTGTTCCAATGTCCTAAGGATTCGATTATTGTTCTCAAATGCTTGTTCAAGGGCTGTTAAGTTACGGTGAACTAATAACGTCCATTTGTAATTGGAGATTACAATTCGAGTTTCGTCGTGGTAGTAGATGCCAATAGTGTTAAGTTAATGGGTTTGATGTCTATCTGACATACCACTGATCCGAACAGCAGTAAGAGCCTGAAAAGGAAGTTAATTTCCAGAATATGGTTTTATCCGGTCGAAGTTAACTTTCGTTTGCTGGTTGGTTTTAAGGTTCTTAAGGGTGGCTGCATTAGTGTGGATTTCAGTTATTTGAAATGGGCCATTAAATTTATTTTGTAGCTTGTCCTTTAGCTGTGATTCTTTTACATAAACTTTATCGCCGATTTTGTATTCCGGACGGTTTTCGGAAACATGTTGATCGTATCGCTCTTTAGCCTTCTGTTTCTGTTAATTTGTCTTTTCGCGGGCGATCTTATAATAACGAGATATACGGTTATTGAGATCTCTAACGTACTTCGTTATTAGAGCTTGTTGATCATACAGGGTTTCAGGAGGCCTACTTGAAGTATGTCCATATATGAGTTCGTATGGGGTAAACCCATGGGTCTTGTTAACTGAGTTGTTGTATGCGATAACCGCATAGGGTAAGATGTTGAAGGGGTGTTCGTTAGGGTTCTCCAGTTTATGTATTCTAATCATGTCTAGTAAAGTCGAGTGAAATCGTTCTAATGATCCGTTCGATTGTGGGTGTCCCACGCTAGAGTAGGAAATTTTTATGTTAAAAAGTTTGCATAAGTCTCTCATCAGTGTGTTGTTGAATTCCCTGCCGTAGTCGCAGTGAATGCGAAGGGGAGTTCCGTAATGTTGGAAATACAAGAGTAAGATGTTAGCGACGGTTTTCGCGGATTTATCGCTTATCGGATAAGCTTGAGAGAATTTCGTAAGTTCGTCCCTAATGGTTAGTGCATAGTTTTTGGTAGGAACTTCCAGGATGTCTATGTTTATACGTTCGAAGGGTGTCAGTGGAGTTTCGGTAATAACTAGGGGGCTATCGAGGTTTTTGCGACAGATTTTTGCTTTTTGACAAATTTGGCAATTTTTTATGAAATTATCGACATCTTTGGTTAATCCTTGCCAATTGTACTTTTCCTTGATTCTACGGATGGTTTCGTTTATGCCTCTATGTATATTACTTTTCCCGTTATGGAACTGATCAAGGATTATAGGTATCAGCTCCTTATCAATCGTTTGCACGATGTTCTGGTAAACTTTCCATTTGATATCCATTTCCGAAAAGATAAACGGTAGTACCTCTAATATAGGTAGCTCTAAGTTGTTTTCAACGCAATAGATTTCATTTTCAGTGAACACATCTTTATTATTATATATAGATGCGAAAAGAATTTCATTAACTATATCGGGGTCGGAAGGAAGTGGGACGATATAATAGCGTCTTTTTTGACACTTTTACTCGCAAAGACATTGACTTTTGGGGTGTGAAAGTCGGCGTTTTCCTCGAAAATGTCTTCGAGTATGTTGTGATGGAAATCTTTCATGAGGGAACCTTGGGGAAATACCAGGATGTTTTTGTTTTCCTTGTCAAGTAATTGGCAGTTGGACATTTGGATTTTGTCTTAATCTATAAGTGATATAGTCTGGTACCGTTTGACAAATGTTTTGAATGCCTCACAGATTTGTTGGATATTAGGGCTTTGTGGCTCGGGTTCTGAAGAGTCATCGTCGGTTTCGTTAGTGGGGAGTACTTGGAAGGGTGTTAGGTGGTTACTCCATTGAAAAGATACATATTTGTTGAAGTGGTTTGCTTTGATGCGGGAAAGAGCATCTGCATTCTTATTTATTTTGCCAGGTTTGTATATGATTTCGTAATCGTACTCCTCGAGCTTGAGGCGCCAACGAGCTAATCGACTTCCGGGGTCTTTTATCGAAAACAGCCATGTTAATGGGCGGGGGTCTGTAACTAAAAGGAATTTTCGACCATAGATGATAGGTCTCCAATGTTTGAAGGCCCAAACAATGGCTAGGAGTTCTCGCTCGATGGTTGAGTACCGCGTTTCGGCTTTGCAAAGAGTCCTAGAGGAGTATCCTATTGATAGATCCTTACCAATGGGTCCTTGTGACAGCACAGAGCCTATCACAAAAGCGCTAGCGTCTGTGGTTATGACGAAAGGTTCATCGAAGTTGGGATAGATCAATATCGGTGTGGAAGTTAGTGCCTCTTTGAGTTCACTGAACGATTTGATGCATTCAGCGTTGAAATTGTACGGAACGTCTTTCTGGAGGAGGCATAAATCTCCTAAAGTAACCAGCAATACCCAAAAATTATTTAATATCCTTGGGATTTTGCGGTTGCGGAAAGTTCACGATACATTCGACCTTTGACGGGTTTGGTTTAACGCCGTCTTTAGTTATTACGTGCCCTAAGTAAGCGACCTCCTTGCGGAGAAATTCGCATTTATCCGGTTGGATTTTGAGATTTGCCTTCCTAAGTCTTTTAAAGACTTCCGTCAAGCGTGTAACATGTTCGTGTATAGTCGGAGAGAAGACGATTATATCGTCCATGTAGACAAGACAACGCTCGTTCTGAATACCTAGCAGAATGTTAGGGTTGTCCTCCTCTCGAATTTCTAGCTGGTGGAAACCAGATGCGAGGTCTAGGATAGAAAAATATTGGCATTTTCCTAGCTGGTCAAGTAAGTCAGAGATGTTCGGCAATGGATATTTGTTGCCTACGGTTAACTCGTTTAATTTGCGGTAGTCGATAACGACGCGCCACTTTTGTTTACCTGATGCATCGACCTTTTTGGGGACGACCCATACTGGCGAAGACCAAGGGGACGAAGAGTGCCTGATGATACCTTGGGCCAGCATTTTACCTATTTGGGATTTCACCTCGTTCTTGTGGATTTGGGGGTACCTATACGATTTTGTAAAAACTGGTTTTGCGTTGTTCGTATCGATAGCGTGTTTGACTTCGTTAGTGAATGTCAGAGCGTCTCCTTCAAGATAGAAGATATCTTGAAATTCTAAGCAGAGGTTAACAATCATCTCTGTTTCTTCGTCGTTAAGGTGTTCTGTCCTAATTTGCGATTGAACGATTTCGTTCCTGTCTAAGTGGTCAGAGTCGGGGTAGTCTTGTGAGTTTAAGTTCAAAAGAAGATGCATTTGGTTCACTGGTTCCAACTGGATGTTCGAGAAATCGATAGTTTTGGGTATTGCATTAGCATTTATGATGGAGGTAAGGAATTCATCTTGCAAATTGACGTGAACAATAGCGTTGGAAATTCGTACTTTCTCCTTTTCTTGGGATTGTAAAATAGCATCGGTATTTGAAAGTATGCATTTAAGTTTAAAAATTTTCTCTGTACGTGCTTCGATAGTAATTAAGTTAAGGGAAGTTTGAGTGGGGGTTCGTGGTTCACAGCTGGGTGTTTCTAAAAATCTGTTATTGGAGTGGTCATTGTCTTCTACTTTGTGGAGGAGAATAGTTTTAAAATTTGTAATTAGTGTTCCTCATAGTGTTCCAAAAAGTCTAGACCTAATATTCCGTCGAATTCGATGTCCAAGTCGAAAATGAAGACTTTGTGTGGATTTCGTGGAGTAAACGGGATCAAGGTAGATTCTGAAATTTGGATCTTCTCGTGAGTGATACTTTGTATGGTAACTCTTTCGGGAAATCGTTGAGGGAAGTTTTTGACCGTATTTTTTTTTTAAATGGAAATGCCGGCTCCTGTATCGATCAGAAGTTTAAATTTTCCTGTAGCATCATTAATATACTATAAATTTTTTGAGTTTACAGTTAGGAGGGGCCTTATAGAAATGTTTGTTCTTCGAGATTCAAGTTGGGGTTGAAGTCGTCGAGGTTCATGTTCTGGATATGAGTTTGTATGTTCGATATCTCGTTGTCTGGCGGTTTGTCTATGTTTATAGCTATTTGAAAATTTTGACCAGATATTTCTGCGTCAGAAGAGGGTTCGGAATATTTATATTCATAGTTTTCATAATTTTGATTTTGGGGTTAGCCCATGTAGTTATTTAGGGCTTGGGTGTCAGGATCAGAATAATCGTCTTGGTAATAATTATATTCGTCAGGGTTGTCAAATTGGTCGTTTGTGTAGTCATATGAATAGTTATATGTATCAGTTTGGTTGAGGTGGTGAGTTTTGGGTTGTTGATTTTTGTAGAAATTTGGATTTGGGGAAAAAGCGTTGCGAGGACCAGGATTTTGTCCACTTGTTGAGGGACGATTTTGCTGGGCGAAGTTTGGTCTAGTTTGGTTAGCATTTTGTTGAGGCGGGTTAGGCCGAAACTGTTGGTAATTGTTATTGTTAAAGTTTCTGTTTGGTTGTTGTTGTTGTCTCAGACGCGTTAGGCATTCGTTAAAAGTATGCCCTAAACGTTTACAAAATGAACATTGTTTGGACAAAGTTACTGGGTTGGGTCTTTTTTGTTGTTGTTGTTGTATTTGTTGATTACGGGTGTTAAGAAATTTCTGATTTTCTAGATGGCTTAGCTGAAGTTCCCTTTTTATTGGGGAAACTGCAGTTATAATTTTTATCGGATCGCTTGCTCGTACATCTGTCCTATTTTCGGTTCTAGGCCGGTTAGGAGGCTATTAAGAGCCATGGATTCTATAAGAGATATATGTGCTTGTTTTTCTTTACCTGTTAAATTTTTATATACAGATATATATCCACATATTTAGAACTATATCATTCAACGTATGACAGCTGTTTCGAACCAGGAGTTCTCGTCAGATACGCTTCCTTGAATGACAAGTTCTAAAGTGAAATACTTGGATGTTATACACATCAGTAAGACAACAGACTGTTGTCTTACTGATGTGTATAACAGTAAGACAACAGACTGTTGTCTTACTGATGTGTATAACATCCAAGTATTTCACTTTAGAACTTGTCATTCAAGGAAGCGTATCTGACGAGAACTCCTGGTTCGAAACAGCTGTCATACGTTGAATGATATAGTTCTAAATATGTGGATATATATCTGTATATATATTTACTTATGTGTTTTTATATAAAACTCTCGAACCATCTGTCAAGAGTATGGTATATGTTATAGCATAGTATGCGTTCATATACTTAAATTACTCAATTGACGGTAGATGTCACCGACATCTATTAGGTTCAATACACTGACTGTTAAATTTTGTTTATTAATTGCCGCATACATTTTGGCTTCGTGAGTTTGGAGTCTGGCAGCAAAGGTAAGAGGTGATTCATTCGGTATCTGCCTCATTCGTTGCAGATCCTGGATTAATGAGGAAATATCTCTGGCATCACCAAAGTGGTTTTCTAGGAGCGATTTGATATCGTCCCAGGTAGGCGGGTTGCGTGAGTTAACAAGTTCGGCGGCACGGCCTCTTAACTTGTTTTTAATATGTAAGGTTAGTAACGTGGATTGGTTGTCAACAGCCATAATATATGCTGTCGTACATAAGCTGATAAACGTATTCAGGAAAATCGGGTTACCATCATATTCGGGAATAATAGAGAAAATCTCAGAGATCTTGTATGGTTCTACCGTTCCCTGACGTGTTTCAGGCATGGTTACTTATAGTTATTTAGATATAAAATGAAATCGAGTGAACAATTTTCACGTAAATGGGAAAAATAGTTGATTAAGGCGGGTAGTGAATATAATTTTAAATTACCCGCCGGAAGATACGAAATATGCAAGCATATATAAAGTGCAAATAAAATATCTGAGTATGTATAGCTATAGCAATGAAATCAGCAATGATAAAATTTAAATTTCAAATATCCCTTAAATAAATATCAAGTGTATTGGTAAATACAAAAGGCAACAATAAATGGTGATAGGTTCCGAAGTGATTCGAAATTTGCTTTAAAGGTAAGGAAAATGTCTTATTAACTTTAAACGATTGAACTGATATTACGATTTAAAAGTAAAAATTAAATAGCAACGTGGTCATTAAGTTTCAAACAATTATTGTACATACGTAAATGCTCTTGGCATGGACTGTTCTGCTCAGCGATGACTGGTTAGCTCAGTGCGTATTCCTGGTCAGCTATTTTACAGTGATGTCCTGGTCGGGAAGTCCTCGTTCACAAGAATTTAGGAATTGCCACGTTTAGTTAGTCTTCTTACTTGATCCTTGTTCTAAACGTGTTGAACGAATCCTACTGACTGCGCCATTTTTATATTATTTAAAACATAAGTCACTTTTTAAAAAAATTGATTTAATTAATACACAAAACAATAGTTAAAAAATACAAAATATAAAAGTTACTTGGATAAAATGAACTATCTTAATGAACGCCGTGGGATGGCAAGTCTCGCATTTATAACATTTACTTTGCTGAATTGCATTCCCACGGTTTCAACGAATTCAACGGATCCGAAGGAAGCTGTCAGCGAAATACGATACTTGATAACGTACACGTGCATAATATTCTCATCTAATATATATATATATATATATATATATATATATATATATATACTTCATACTAGCGGCCGCCCAGTGGTCAAAATTCGACCAAAATCAATGTTAAATATTTGAAAATAATATACCTACATGAATTTGCATATTTCCAACATTTTTTTTTATTATACACTTTTTTGTGTACTTATTCAGAATAGTTCAATACCATTATAATTAAGTAAAAAATTATTTCGAAAAGGATAATAATTTCAGTTTTGTTGTCTTACGGTTCCAGTTAATGTACATGTACGACGCTAAGGCATATTCAATATGCAAAATAAAATAACGTTCTGTTCCTGAATAAAAATAATATACAAATTTTCATGCCATTATACTATTATTGAATAAGTTTACAATACAAATACACTTCAAGAATTCAAAGCGTCAATAAAAATCAAGAATTTATAATAAACCTTGATTTGATTTATTAGAAAATATCAGTGAGTAATATTATACATAATGGAAAATATAAGAAATAATTTTGTTCTGTTGCGGTGGGAAATTTAATGGTGCTAGTTTAGCTATTATGGAATAGATGGGGCAATAACTGTTATTAACGGAAAATTTTGGCGGTTTGACTGGTCAATTAGCAATTAAAAAAGTCAAGAAAATGGGTCACACACAGAAGGAAATGGTACCGAAGTCTTTTGCATTTGCGTATTTATATATAGATTTTTAATAAAATACACATATTTAAAATGTCAATATGTTCATTTTAGGTAAAAGTCATTCATCCTGTGTTAAGAGGCAGGGTGTTGCAGAAATGGTATATCAAATAATTAATATAAAATATAACATTTTTAAACTTTAGTTTTTCCAAAATTTTTTACGGATATTCAGATATTTTACAATTACGATCTCAATTTCTAAGAAGAAAATGCAAGAAACCAACTCATAAGTAACTATGAAAATGCAATATAAATAACTACGATACATAAGTACTTACATATTAGTACACTTTGAATGGCAATGTATTTCTGTATTATATCAAAAATATAAAGAAATATAATGCACATGCTGTTAATTTTTGTTAAATAATGCTTTTTATGTTAACAATTTTTGTAAGTGTATTGAAATTGAAATTTTTGAAATAATAATTGACAATTTTCACATTGAATAGGCCTTTTCATTTTCAGTGCGCATGCGTTCGCATCAGCCATTTTTTTCGTACTGTTATTTGTAAACAAACGTGTTAAAGTGCCCACGTACTAAAACTTAAAATTAATAAATACTATTATAAATGTGTTTATGATTTAAAAAAGTAATAAAAGTAAAGTAGTAAGTGTCAGGATTCAATACAGCAATTTTGCTGTAAACTATAATTATGTTGTCTGTACGAAAAGGTACAACAAAGCGGTGTTGTTATGGAGTATGCAAAAGTGATACACGGTATAAATCTTTTAAAACAAATACCTATTATTTTATAAACTTTCCAAAGCCTTGCCTGGAATATCGCAAGAAAGTAATTAAGTCATCCAAAAAAATACATATTAAAACATGTCAAAAATGTTCTAAATGTGATTCGTGGGTGAAAAAATGTGGCCGAAGTGACAGAGGATTTAAATCTATTGATGATGTTACTAAGGACACTTATATTTGTTCATTGCATTTTTCTGGAGAAAGTGGTCCAAGTGAACAAAATCCTGATCCTTTATCAACATTTGGATCGACAGGTATATTATTTCTTATACCAATTTTTACCCTGAAAATAATATTTAATATTTTATATTCAACATACTTATTTTTTATTGAATACATCTTCGATTTAATTAATTATAAGATATAACTAATGACAATTATTGAATTTAGCTTGCATATATGAACATTATTTTAGTCTTAGAATTTTCAACTCCTTTTTAAATGTCATGTTGATTTTATAAATATTTTATTATGACATTAGTTATATTTGTTAATTTTTATATTAATTAAGGTGCTTTTACATGCAAATTCGAATGAAATCATGATTTTTATTTATTTTTTCTGATTTTTTACAAGAGTAAATACAAGTATTGATACCTAACCTCTCAACCAGCACACTTTTTTTCCTTGCTGTGAACGTCCGTGACATTTTAACCATCTTTTTAATTGCTCACAGCTATGTGCTTCCACAGAGTTATAAATAAGTGAAGCACCATCAATTAATTCTTCAAGTAATTTATTATTTGGCAGAGATATTATTGCATTCCCAGCCATTGTTAACTAAAACAGTACGAAACTTTTAAATTACGGCTATTTCAAAATGGCTGCAGCGCTTGCGCAATCACCTGATGAAAAGGCCTATTGAAAAGGTACGTTAACCTAACGGCTAACAATGTTATGATATGTAAACCTGAAAACAAAATAACCAAATTCAAACGAAAAGGGCCATGAATATTACAATTATAGCCATGATGTCAGATCTAACTATTTATCTTTAATCTCACTAATTGTATTCATATCATGGGCTTTGTAATCTTACTTCAATTATATGAAACTATTAGCCTTTAACATAGAAACAATAAAAATTAAAAGCCTAATCTTCAAATAATAAAATATTATTGTAAACACATTTATCAGTTGCCTGAGTTGCCACACAATTCTAATTTTAGTTTTGAGTTTTTTTGAGTTTGGAAATTCAGTAACATTATTTAAATAAATTGCAGTTATGAAGAATCCTATCATTTAATAAATAAATAGGAAATAAACTAAGACTATTGAAATTTAGAGTTATACTTACTAATTAAAGAACTAATTACTGACCCAGACAATAGCGAAAGGTGAAATAGAAACAATGGGAATAAAATTATTAATAATAAAATAAATTACAAGAACTGCTCGAAGTGACGATCTAGCTCGACGCTTCAGTGATTTGCGAACTCTTTGGAAAATTAGGCGTTACTTCCATATATGCAGTTTCAATTTCCTCCCGTAGTTGCTGAATGGTCTCAACTGGATTTTTATAAAACTTTGCTTTAAAATGACCCCACAAAAAATAGTCCGGTGTTAACGTCAGAAGAATGTGGAGGCCAGGGAACAGGACCCCCTCGGCCTATCCATCTTTCTCCAACTCATTTAAGTATTGTCTTACATTATGTAGGTAATGAGGTGGCGCACCGTCCTGCATAAGCCATATGCTTTGACATTCAATTAAAGGGACATCTTCCAAAAGTCCAGGCAAGTCGTAAACTAAAAAATTGTAATAATCCTCACCATTCAATTGATTAAGCAACACAAACGGTCTGATCAGCCGATCGCCTAAAATGCCTGCCCAAACATTGACGGAAAACCGAATTTGATGTTTTGACTGAAATATGCTGTGTGAGTTTTCATCAGCCCATTCATGAGCATTATGAAAAGTGACATAACCATCTTTACTGAATATGAGATGCAGAATTCGGAATTTGCCTCGATTTTTGCAAAAACCATTGTCAGAACTGCTGACATTGTTCGCAGTCATTCGAATTTAAAGCTTGAACACGCTGGATATGAAAAGAATGAAATAGTTGTTCCCAAAGAATTCGACAAACTACGGAAAAACTTGAATACGTGTGACACTTCTTACACTAACCCTTGGATTGTCCTGCACAACTCTCATTACATTTTCTTCTATTACCGGTGTTCATACAAATCTATCTCTGCCACGATCATCTTGGTTGGAATTAACCATTTTCTCTTAAACGTTGATGGATCCTCTGAAATACCTGTCGAGAAGGAAGTCTTCTATTCGGGTATGCTGCCTCGCTTTTGATGCATTTCCAGCCTCATGGCCGTACATAAAGTGCATATCTGCCATTTCCGTGTTTGAAATGACTCGATTTTATGAGTTGTAATATTGTTGTAAACTTAAATTATCCTATCACCACTTTTACTAATTAAACACTGCAAAGCTCAATTGACAGTTTATCAATAACTTAAATTGTTAGGCGTTGTGTCAACGCCAGTCTTTTATTTGCCATGGTAAACGAATTTTAGTAATTTTTGGCCTAATAACTTAAAGAGCAGAGTAATTTTTAAACTCAATCTATTCCAAAACCATTGGAAATATCGATTTGGACAACGATAATATTTCTTACGTAAAATTGTTATGATTTTATAAATCTGTAGAGAAAATTGTAAAAAACTGAAAAATACGGAACGAAAACCCCTTTCACCAACCTAAACAAGGTGTTATTACCCGCTTTCTTACCGAGTGCGGTGCAGTATAACTAATCGTTTAAATTTAGTTTTGAGTAAGGTACTGCTCAGTGTTTTTTATTTACTAACAAATGGTAGTTATATTTGTTGGAATATATCTTGTAACTATACTATTACAAAATTGTAAGTTTATCTGTTTGTTTGTTTTTTTGGGCATCACGCAAGAACTACTGACTGATATTGATGAACCTTTTTTGTTGCAAAGCCTATAATTTGACTGGTAGATATTTTATCTCCCTAAATTGACAGAAACGGTAGGTATAGCGAAAAAACTTCTAGCATGTTAGATAACACAATTACTCTATTGGTTCCACCGCAAGCACCAAATATTATATACTTGAATCCGCGTAGCTTTTATTCAAAATTCGAAATATGCCAATGTAACATGTTTCGATTTAAAAAAAAAACAACAGAAATATATCAACCGTAATTTTACAGGGTGTTCTATATATAGGAATCTTAGTGCGGAGTAGAATGACATGGATTTAGAAACTAAAAAAAAAGTTATATTAGGTGCACCATAAACCGCTGCATATATACAATGTGGTTGAAACAGAGGGAGTGGAATTAGTAATACGGGGTGGTTCAAAAAGTTATATTGAGTGGGCCATAAATAGTTGCATATACCAGCTGGTATATAGATATATATAGGGTGGATAACAAAATGCTATATTGTTTGGCTCATTAGTAGTTGCATACACAATTTCATTGAATAAGGGTAGAATATTTATCCAGCGTGGATAAAAAACTATTAGAAAAAATGTGTTATGTAATCAGTTCGGATATTTGAATTATGTTCTTGAATTAATATGGTTATAAAATGGGTTGAAAAAATGTTAGAAGCAGTTGTTTATACAGGGTGGTTGAAATAGAAGATGGAGTGGAATTATAGTTTATAGTGTGGTTAAAAAAATGTTTTATATTCACAAGTAGTTGCATAGATAGGGTGGTTGAAATATGTAGCGGAGTTACAGCTATACAGGTAAGTGTAAAAAAATATTAAAAAGAAATGTATGATCTATAGCTGTTCTATTTACCAGATGGTTGAAGTAAGGCGTGGAGTAAAATTCTAAGGATTTAGGATGGTACAAAAATGTTATATTGGGTGGCAAATAAGTAGTTGCATACACAAGGTTGTTGAAATATAGGATGGTGTAGCATTATGATTATGCATTGTGGGAAAAATTGTAGAAAAATTTTGTTATATAGTAGTTGCATATATGGAGTATCTGAAATATGGGGCGCAGTAAAGTTATAGTTACACAGTGTGATTCAAACAAGGTTAGAAAAAATGGGGTGGTACGGAAAATGTTGTACTGTGTGGGCTATAGGTAGTTGCATATGCAATGAGGTTAAAATAGAGGGTGGAGTCGAATTATAGTTTGTATTTAGGCTGGATAATTTTTTTTGTATATAGAACATGAGCTGTTGCGTATATGGAATATCTGAAACATGGATCGAAGAAAAAATATTGTTGTACAGTGTGATTAAAACAATGTTAGAAAAAAATTGCATTTTAAGGGGTGATTGAAATATAAGATGGAGACAGATTATACTTTGAAGGGAGGGTAAAAATTGGTTATATAGCGTAGTCCATAAGCAGTTACATAGATAAAATAGTGAGTGGAGCAGAGTCATAGTTAACTGTTTAAAAAATGATATATTTGGTGGCCCCTAAGCAGGTGCACATACAATGTGGTTAAAATATTTTGCAGAGTAAAATTATAGTTATACAGAATGGTTCAAAGATAAGTTATAGTGTTTCGACTAAATAGCAGCAGTATATACAGAATGGTTATAATATAGATAATAATAATAATAACCAGTGTGGTGGCCGGGTTAGAATAGCACCACGGTATCCACCGCCTGTCGTATGAGGCGACTAAAGGGGCAGCTGTCCGCTGACCTACTACCTAGCTTTCCCTCCTTCTCCACAACCCGCACGGGATGGTCTGGTTTAAATCATTTCATCTGGGAAGTGACAACCCCACGGGTCCGAGTTACCTGCGTCACTAGGGTCAATTGGTGACAACACCCATGAAAATGGAGCTAAGGAGTAGATGCCTCGGAAAAGAGCCGCTGCCTGGGGATCGTCAGGGCATGTCTGGAGCCGGCGCTGGACATGACAGCATGCGGGACGTCGGTGGCAGGGTGTTGAGGAGGCGGGCCCCTGCCGTTCAAAGAGCTACAGCCCAAGAACCAGAAGAACCACAACAACACTCACCAATACAGTCACAACAACAACGTGACCATCACCAACGGAGTCAAACGAGAACGAGAACTCCACCCGCAGAAAGTGTTGCGCAGGATCAACAGCCAGCGCTCACTCAAGCGGGACTGAAAAGACAGCGCATGAAATGGACTGGCGCCATGAATGAATTTATAATGCGCACGTTTTACAGAATTAAGAACCTTGGCCAGGACAAGACTGGATATCGCCAAATACTCTATCAAGAGTTCTGTCGTGAGTACCCAGAGCTTCAAGTTACTGAACAGAGAGTCGCAGATCAATATCGTGTCATCTTGAGAAATGGCCTTATTTCGCCTGAACAACTGGACACTATAAAGAGCGAAGTGGAGCGCGAACTATTTGGTCGAAATACAATAGATCCAGAGCCTGAAACACCTTTGGCACAAAGAGCGGACGAGACTCAAGAACTACAGCAAGAACAGCCAACCAAGGCTGACCTGCTTGAGAAGATCCAAGCAGAAATGGAAGGAGCTCTTAGAGAGTATAGTGGAACAGATCCACTGACTAGACCAGCTCTTCCCAAACTAAGATCATCTAAGAAACTGGGTATCGTCTTGCAGGCTATGAACAAATTTATCTTGCCAAACTATGTTTTAGGTGCTAATACGTTAGAGTCGCTACACACAATCATCTACTGTGCTGCAACTTCCATCTGCAGAAAAATTGGGGTCGCAGTAAGACCAAAGCAAGACCCTCCCCAATTTAGACAAACCCCTCGAATACCACCTTGGCAAAGAAGACTTGAAGGGAAAATCAATTCTCTTCGGAAAGACGTTGGAAGACTGACCGAGTACCAACGAGGAGTCAGGAACAACAGAATAGAAAGGCTTGTCAAGACTATCATGGACAATAACCGAATACACTCCCAGTGGGATGGAGAAAACATCACATCTCAGCAGTGTCTGGACAGTCTACGACAAAAGCTCTCCGTCTACACAAGTCGATTGAGAAGGTACAAAATCAGTAACCAAAGGAAACTAGACAACACACTCTATAAAGTGAATAATTGTATTATTAACTTTTTAGAATATGCCATGTCCACCTGGCAAACCAAAATCTCACTGAATGAAGCCAATTGTTCGATACAAACTGACTCCATTACAATCAAAAGGGGTATATTCCAGGGAGACTCTCTTAGCCCGCTGTGGTTCTACCTTGCCATGAACCCTCTCTCAAACAAACTGAACTCGACTAATTTTGGGTTCAGTCTCAAACACAACAACGTACAAGCATTAAAGATAAACCATTTGTTATACATGGACGACTTAAAGTTGATGGCAGCTACGAAACAACAGTTGCATGATATGCTTAAAATAGTAGAAGGGTTCTCTAGTGACATCCATATGAAATTTGGCTTAGACAAATGCCGAATTATTAATATAGTTAAAGGCAAAATACAGCAGGGGCACTTCGAAATGGGAGTTGGCACCTCGATTGAATCTATGGGGGAAGGTCATACTTATAAATACCTTAGAATAAAGCAGGCTCAACGTATTGATCACTTGACTATGAAAAAGGACCTAACAGCAGTGTTTTATAGAAGGGTACGACGACTGTTGAAAACCAAACTAAACAGTAACAATCTGTTTAAGGCTATTAACAGCTATGCATGTTCAGTGCTCAGTTACTCTTTCGGTATAGTTAACTGGTGCAAGACAGACATTGAAAAATTACAAAGAAAAGTTCGAGTTTTACTAACAAAAGCTCAAGATCACCATACAAAGAGCTCTGTTGAACGTACAACTTTGCCACGGTATGAAGGAGGAAGAGGATTGGCAGATCTAAGCAAACTATTAGATCAACAAATTTCTATTTTGCGTAGTCATTTCCAGAAACTCGCAGAATTTTCTGATCTACACAGAGTCATGTGCCAGGTTGATGACTCAACACCACTGCGACTGACACAACAACACGTCCAATTACACCACCAGACCACTGATCAGAAACTGCTGAAATGGAAAGAGAAGCCCCCTCATGGAAGACATAAATGACGTCAACCAAGATTATGTCGACAGTGCAGCGTCGAACTACTGGTTGATCTCTGGTCATATGTTTCCTGAAACGGAAGGTTTTATATTGGCAATCCAAGATCAAGTAATCCCAACTAAGAACTATCTAAAGTACATCGTTAAAGAACCTTCTATTAACAACGACAAATGCAGGTACGGTTGCCAAACATCTGAGTCTATCCAGCATATCACAGGAGGTTGTCAAGCGTTCGCTGCAACTGAATACAAAGAACGACACGATGCTGTGGCTAAAATACTGCACCAGGAACTAGCACTGAAACTTGAACTATCACAGTCGGTAAGATTACCATACTATAAATACAAACCCGAATCTGTTTTAGAAAATAACAACTACAAGCTGTACTGGGACCGCACGATACTGACTGATCGGACTGTTGCTCACAATAGACCAGATATAGTTTTGGTAGATAAAGTCGCTCGGAAAACAACTTTAATTGACATAGCAATTCCTAACAACAATAATATAAATGTCAAGCAGGCTGAGAAAATAACCAAATATAGAGATTTGGAATTTCAAATAAAGACTCAGTGGAACATGAACAACACACCAACTGTACCAATTGTTATGTCAACAACAGGACTAGTCCCAAAACATCTATTAAACAATTTAAAATACCTCTGTCTGGACGAACATCTTTACAAACAAATGCAAAAAGCCGTCTTGTTAGGGACAGCCCGAACAGTCAGGAAATTTATGGGAAACTGCTGCCACGACTCCAACCACGGGTCTTTTTTTTTTTTTTTTTTATCCGAAGAGGGGGGAAATACATTCCGTACTTAGCTAGCACGTGCTGGCCGTCGTGCGGGACTCCCGATGTAATGACTTCAAAGCAAGAGTAAATCGTTGCATTGAAACCAGTACACCGTATACCCGCTAAAACCCTAACCTCTTTCTCCTACAACCATGGTCCCCTGCGGCACTCAACCACGGGTCTGAAAACCTGGCAAGGGCTTCCACAGAGCTAAACACTTTTGATATCTAGGATATCTGGGGTTTAGTGAATTTTTCCCTAAAGGCATTCATAGAGTGCCTTAGAGGGAGTGTGATGCCATACATTGTATGGTCAAGTCGGGATAATAATAATAAACCTCGTGGTGGTGTCCGGGTTAGAATAGCACCATGGTATCTACCGCCTGTCATATGAGGCGACTAAAGGGGCAGCTGTCCGGTGACCTACTACCCAGCCTTCCTCCCTTCCCCAAAACCCGCACGGGATGATCTGGTTTAAATCATTTCATCTGGGAACTGACAACCCCACGGTTCCGAGTTACCCGGGTCACCAGGGTCAATTGGTGGCAGTACCCATGAAAATGGAGCTACGGAGTAGAGGTCTCGGAAAAGAGCCGCTGCCTGGGGATCGCCAGGGCATGTCTGGAGCCGGCGCTGGACATGACAGCATGTGGGACGTCGGTAGCAGGGTGCTGAGGGGGCGGGCCCCTGTCGTCCAAAGAGCTACAGCCCAAGAACCACAACAACATTCACCAATACAGTCACAGCAACAACGTGACCATCACCAACGGAGTCAAACGAGAACGAGAACTCCACCCGCAGAAAGTGTTGCGCAGGATCAACAGCCAGCGCTCATTCAAGTGGGACTGAATAAATTTATAATGCGCACGTTTTACAGAGTGACTAACCTTGGTCAGGACAAGACTGGATATCGCCAAATACTGCATCAAGAGTTCTGTCGTGAGTACCCAGAGCTTCAAGTCACCGAACAGAGAGTCGCAGATCAATATCGTGTCATCTTGAGAAACGGCTTATTTCGCCTGATCAACTGGACGAAATAAAGAGCGAAGTTGAGCGCGAATTATTTGGTCGAAATACAACAGATCCACAGCCTGAAACACCTTTGGCGCAAAGAGCGGACGAGATTCAAGAACTTCAACAAGAACAGCCAGCCAACGCTGACCTGCTTGAGAAAATCCAAGCAGAAATGGAAAGAGCTCTTATAGAGTATAGTGGAACAGATCCATTGCTTAGACCAACTCTTCCCAAACTAAGATCTTCTAAGAAACTCGGGATCGTCTTGCAGGCTATGAACAAATTTATCTTGCCACACTATGTTTTAGGTGTTAATACGTTAGAGTTGCTACACACAATCATCTACTGTGCTGCAATTTCCATCTGCAGAACAATTGAGGTCGCAATAAGACCAAAGCAAGACTTTCCCCAATTTAGACAAACACCTCGAATACCACCTTGGCAAAGAAGGCTAGAAGGGAAAATTAATTCTCTTCGGAAAGATATTGGAAGACTGACCGAGTACCAACGAGGGGTCAGGAACAACAGAATAGAAAGACTTGTAAAGACGATCATGGACAATAACCGAATACACTCCCAGTGGGATGGAGAAAACATCATATCTCAGCAGTGTCTGGATAGTCTACGACAAAAGCTTACCGTATACACAAGTCGGTTGAGAAGGTACAAACCCAGTAACCAACGGAAACTAGACAACGCACTATTCCGAAAATCAGAAAAAAGGTTTTATAGAAAACTCAACAACATCAATAATACTGAAACCCCTCGTTATCCCAGTAAAACGGCGATCGAGCAGTTCTGGAAAACACAACTTTACACAACAGTTTCCCATAACTCCAGAGCGAGCTGGATTAATGAGGAGGAGGCTACATTTCAGAATCGTGATAAGATGCAACGCCAAACATTTACAACGAAAGACACGTCCAACATAATGAAACACCTCCATAACTGGAAAGCACCAGGACCAGATGGTGTGCAAAATTACTGAATAAAGAAACATTACGCCACCCACGATTAATTAACAGTATTCATTAATGACATAATTATCCATCCACACAAGATGCCTGGTTTCCTTACCCATGGTGCTACATACCTCTTACCAAAGGATAACCTGTGTACACAGGACCCAGCAACGTACAAACCAATCACTTGCCTCACAACCTTATACAAACTTATAATGTCGTGCATTAATCATCGCCTTTTCAGACATTGTGAGCTAAACAACATAATTACCGAACAACAAAAGGGATGCGCGAAAAACTCTATGGGGTGCAAAGAACAACTAATAATTGATTCCGTTGTCTGCAATCAAGCCCACGCCAAACGACGAAATCTCTACATGGCATATGTGGACTACAAAAAGGCCTTTGATTCAGTTCCACATGATTGGCTCATTCAGGTGCTGAAACTCTATAAAGTAAATAATTGTATTGTTAACTTTTTAGAATATGTCATGACTACCTGGCAAACCAAAATCTTTCTGAATGAAGCCGACTGTTCGATACAAACCGACTCTATCCCAATCAGAAGGGGTATATTCCAGGGAGACTCTCTTAGCCCGCTGTGGTTCTGCCTTGCCATGAACCCACTCTCACACAAACTGAACGCGACTAACTTTGGATTCAGTCTCAAACACAACAACGTACAAGCACTAAAGATAAACCATTTGTTATACATGGACGACTTAAAGTTGATGGCAGCTACGAAACAACAGCTGCATGATATGCTTAAAATAGTAGAAGGGTTCTCTAATGACATCCATATGCAATTTGACCTAGACAAATGCCCAATTATTAATATAGTGAAAGGCAAAATACAGCAGGGGCCCTACAAAATGAGAGATGGCACCTCAATTGAATCCATGGAGGAGGGCCATACTTACAAATACCTTGGAATAAAGCGGGCTCAACGAATTGATCACTCCACCATGAAAAAGGACCTATCAACAGAGTTCTATAGAAGGGTAAGACGACTGTTGAAAACTAACCTTAACAGTAAAAATCTGTTTCAGGCTATTAACACCTACGCGTGCTCAGTACTCAGTTACTCATTCGGAATAGTTAAATGATGCAAGACTGATATTGAACAACTACAACGAAAAGTTCGAGTTCTACTAACAAAAGCTCAAAATCACCATCCAAAGAGCTTCGTCGAACGTACAACGTTGCCACGGTATGAAGGAGAAAGAGGATTGGCAGATATAGGCAAGTTACGTGATCAACAAATTTCCAATTTGCGTAATCATTTCCAGAAACTAGCAGAATTTTCTGATCTACAAAGAGAAGCCGCTTCATGGAAGGCATATAAACGACGTCAACCAAGATTATGTCGACAGTTCAGCGTCAAACTACTGGTTGATCTCTGGTCATATGTTTCCTGAAACGGAAGGCTTTATATTGGCAATCCAAGATCAAGTAATTCCAACTAAGAACTATCTAAAGTACATCGTCAAAGACCCTTCTATCAACAACGACAGATGCAGATATGGTTGCCAAACATCTGAATCTATCCAGCATATCACAGGAGGTTGCCAAGCGTTCGCTGCAACTGAATACAAAGAACGACACGATGCTGTGGCAAAAATACTGCACCAGGAACTAGCGCTGAATCTCGAGCTATCACAGTCGGTAAGAACACCCTACTATATATACAAACCAGAATCTATTTTAGAAAATAACAACTACAAACTGTACTGGACCGGACGATATTGACCGATCGGACTGTTGCTCACAATAGACCAGATACAGTTTTGGTAGATAAAGTCTCTAGAAACACAACCTTAATTGACATAGCAATCCCTAACAACAACAATATAAATATTAAGCAGGCTGAAAAAATAGCCAAATACAGGGATTTAGAATTTCAAATACAGAAACAATGGGACATGAACAACACTCGAACAGTACCAATTGTTTTGTCAACAACAGGAGTAGTCCCAAAACATCTATTAAACAATTTGAAATACCTCGGCCTGGACGAACATCTATACCAAATGACGCAAAAAGCCGTCCTGTTGAGAACAGCCCGGACGGTTAGAAAATTCATGGGGAACTGCAGCCACAACGCCAACCACGGGCCTGATAACCTGGCAAGGACTTCCACAGAGCTAAACCCTTTTGATATGTAGTATATCTGGGGTTTAGTGAATTTTCCCCTAAATAATCGACTGTTGAAAACCAAACTAAACCGTAAAAATCTGTTTCAAGCTATTAACACCTATACGTGTTCAGTGCTCAGTTACTCTTTCGGTATAGTTAATTGGTGCAAGACTGACAGTGAACAATTACAACGAAAAGTTCGAGTTTTACTAACAAAAGCTCAAAACCACCATCCAAAGAGCTCTGTCGAACGTACAACTTTGCCACGGTATGAAGGAGGAAGAGGATTGATAGATCTAAGTAAACTATTAGATCAACAAATTTCTATTTTGCGTAGTCATTTCCAGAAACTCGCAGAATTTTCTAATCTACATAGAGTCATGTGCCACGTTGATGACTCAACACCACTGCGACTGACACAACAACATGTCCAATTACACCACCAGACCACAGATCAGAAACTGCTGAAATGGAAAGAGAAGCCCCTTCATGGAAGACATATAAATGACGTCAACCAAGATTATGTCGACAGTGCAGCGTCGAACTACTGGTTGATCTCTGGTCATATGCTCCCTGAAACGGAAGTCTTTATATTGACAATCCAAGATTAAGTAATTCCAACTAAGAACTACCTAAAGTACATCGTTAAAGACCCTTCTATTAACAACGATAGATGCAGGTACGGTTGCCAAACATCTGAATCTATCCAGCATATCACAGGAGGTTGTCAAGCATTCGCTGCAACTGAATACAAAGAACAACACGATGCTGTGGCAAAAATACTTTACCAGGAACTAGCACTGAAACATGAATTATCACAGTCGGTAAGATTACCATACTATAAATATAAACCAGAATCTGTTTTAGAAAATATCAACTACAAGCTGTACTGGGACCGCACGATACTGACCGATCGGTCTGTTGCTCACAATAGACCAGATATAGTTTTGGTAGATAAAGTCTCTCGGAAAACAACTTTAATTGACATAGCAATTCCTAACAACAATAATATAAATATCAAGCAGGCTGAGAAAATAACCAAATACAGAGATTTGGAATTTCAAATAAAGACTCAGTGGAACATTAACAACACACGAACTGTACCAATTGTTATGTCAACGACAGGACTAGTCCCAAAACATCTATTAAACAATCTAAAATACCTCGGTCTGGACGAACAAATGCAAAAAGCCGTCTTGTTAGGGACCGCCCGGACGGTCAGAAAATTCATGGGAAACTGCCGCCACGACTCCAACCACGGGCCTGAAAACCTGGCAAGGGCTCCCACAGAGCTAAACCCTTTTGATATCTAGGATATCTGGGGTTTAGTGAATTTTCCCCTAAAGGCACTCTTAGCGTGCCTTAGAGGGAGTGTGATGCCATACATTGTATGGTCAAGTCGGGATCAATCGAATTGAAACTTGAATTATCACAGTCGGTAAGATTACCATACTATAAATACAAACCAGAATCTGTTTTAGAAAATAACAACTACAAGCTGTATTGGGACCGCACGATACTGACCGATCGGACAGTTGCTCACCATAGACCAAATATAGTTTTGGTAGATAAAGTCTCTCGGAAAACAACTTTAATTGACATAGCAATTCCTAACAACAACAATATAAATATCAAGCAAGCTGAGAAAATGACCAAATATAGAGATTTGGAATTTCAAATAAAGACTCAGTGGGACATGAACAACACACGAACTGTACCAATTGTTATGTCAACGACAGGACTAGTCCTAAAACATCTATTAAACAATTTAAAATACCTCGGTTTGGACGAATATCTTTACAAACAAATGCAAAAAGCCGTCCTGTTAGGAACGGCCCGGACGGTCAGGAAATTCATGGGAAACTGTCGCCACGACTCCAACCACTGGCCTGAAAACCTGACAAGGGCTCCCACAGAGCTAAACCCTTTTGATATCTAGGATATCTGGGGTTTAGTGAATTTTCCCCTAGAGGCACACTATGTGTGCCTTAGAGGGAGTGTGATACCATGCATTGTATGGTCAAGTCGATAAATCGACTTTATTAAACATAATATTACATTAACATCAATTTTGGACTGACATAATTGGATAATCTGAGGGCGAAGTCTAACCATAGGCTACTCATACTTAACCCTAATTATTTAGTAACTTAAATGAATTAAATGGCACTTAAAAGTATACACACATTGCTTAAGCAGCTCAGTGTTAAAGATAACATATACATAACTTTTAACATAGAATGATAAAAAAATAAAACATTGTAACAATGACTACCCCAATATTTATTAAAGAAATGAACAATTTAATTTTAGTATAATAATTTTTCAAGGACGAAAGAGTATCATTACCAGTAAACATTAAACTGATTAAAGTTATTGTCATCCAAACATATGGTCATTTAAAATTTTAATTTTATAGTATTTGAAAAAAAATACAAACCACCTCAACACCTTGTAGACCTGCCTGGTCTATATATATATATATATATATATATATATATATATATATATATATATATATATATATATGTTATATAAGTTATTCCATCGTCTTATGTGAAACCATCTAGCAACAGTTCCCAAGCTGAGTCAGCATCCACGTGTCGTCTCAGGTTACCTTCGACGACGTACATCCGTGAGAACAGCAAACGCTGCGACAGCTTAGTCAGCATTCTAATGTTATAAATTGTTCAATTGCCTTATGTCTGCATTCATTGTTACTTACAGATTTGTCTAGTTAGTTTAACACTCATTTTTTTCCTTTTTTATTGTTATAAAGTTTTATTATTATTTTCATTATTTTCAAGTTTATATTAAAAGTTTTATTAATTGTGCAAGTATAAATAAAGTCTTTTTTAAAAAGTGAAATTTTGGAAGTGTGATATAACAAATTGGCGCAGTCAGTAGGATCCGTCTAACGTTACTAGAACACGAGTACTCTAACTGGTAGCGGCGGATTCCTATCCCTCAACGGAACAACGAACCTGAAAGAAGTCCTCACTGCAATCAAACGTAGAACACGGCGCTTTCAATGTTCCTGTTGATGTAAGTAATGGTGAATCGTCATTCGTTTTAAGTAAATATTATTTGATTGAGCATTGATTTTTAATAATTTGATTTAATACATTTGATTTCATTGATTTTTATTGATTTTATTATTTGATTTTTATATATTTGATTTGAATGAAATATTGATCTATTTCATTACTTGATTTATTTGATATATTTATTTTATTTCTTTTATTGACATTTTATATATTTGATTTACTTATTTTATTGATTTATTATCTGAATAATTGATTTATTTGAATTGATATTTTCATCTATCGTGTTTAATTGCTTTACATTTTTTTATACCATACTGTTCTATTGTTCAAACAATCGTTAATTCCCACTAACGTATTCTACAGTTCATTAATTTTCTACACCTTTTAACATTTTATTCTATAAACCTTATATTCCAATTCATTTATATCGATAAACATGGCACAAGCTTCACCAAATTCAGGTACCCCTGAAACAGAAAGATATCGGTTAACGGAAATATTTTCCGTTATACCCGAATTTGAAGGCGACCAAATTTCCTTGGGAACCTTTATAGATGCGTGTAATTGCGCATATAATATGTCCACGGCGGATCAAAAATATTTGTTGGTGATCCATATCAAAAATAAACTCAAAGGGAAAGCGGCGCAGTTGATAAATTCAAGGAACCCTGGATCGTACCTTGAAATCAAACAACTACTGACCCTACACTTTGGAGATTCTCGTGATCTCTCTTCCCTTATTCACGACTTACAACGTCTAAAACAACTGTCGAACGAGTCCCCATTAACGTTCTACAATCATCTCCAAGTCTTGAGTGCTAAAATGCACTCCTGCATTCATAAAACAGCTGGGCTAAGTCCAGAACAAAAAGACGCCCAGACTATGGTCATGAATACCCTTCTTACGGGATTAGAACCCCGGTTAGGACAAGTAATTCGTGCAAGTAATCCAAAAGATCTTCTAGAAGCACACTCCCGGATTAGGAGAGAGCTTCAACTTTCTTATTTCGAGGACCAAAAAACGAACAAATCTGTTCCTCTCAAACCCAACTTTCAAACACGAAAGCCGACACAACCACCTAAGTGTCTTCATTGTGGTCGATTAGGCCACATAGCCGTAAATTGCCGATTGAAAAATCAAAACAATTCTCAAATATTCAATCAAAACCACAGACCAAATCCTGTTGGGCCTAACCAACAAACAAGGCCAAACTTCCCCCTAAATAATCCCCCGGTTCAACAAGGACAACAGTTTCGTCCACAAAACTTCCAGAGACCCCCTTTTAGGTCTCAAATGAACCCGAATTATTCTCGTCCTTCGGTTATACAGAATAACCCGAATAACCGTCCTGAAAGGACACATCATTTCAATCAACATCAAAATGATGGTTACTCACAATATTCGGATTATTATACCGATAATTACAATACTTATGACTACGAGGATGATAGTCAAAATTATTCAGGCTTCGAAGAAACTCTTGACGATACCTCTGTCGAGCCTTTTAATTGTCACGATTATCAGGATTTTCTAGCGCTTCCGAGCCTAGATCAACCTCCCGATTCGACAACAACTTTGTGCGAAGTCGAAACCCAGATTCAAAACCTCAATCTGGACGACTTGAACCCCGACTTGAACTTCCCGGAGCAACTATTTCTTTAAGCCCACTTCTTACTGTGAACTCTAAAAATCTATATTACATTCTTGACGCTTCTTCTAAATTTAAACTTCTTATTGATACCGGAGCTGGTATCTCTATCTTCAAAGAAAATACCGTAAAGAATTTCACCCAAAGATCTCCTGAAAGGGTAACTATTCAAGGTATTACCCACGAAAAAATTCCCATCTCACAATCAACTTTAATCCCATTCGCTCCACGTAACCCACATAAAGTTTTTATATACGATTTGGACATTGAGTTTGACGGCATACTAGGTTTAGATTTTCTTGAACACTATGAATGCATAGTTGACTTAAAATCTAAACAGCTAATAACAAATTTTAAAACCATCCCTTTACACAAAGTTCCCGATAACGATCAACCCTTGACTGATGTACCCGACACACTCAACGTTAAGCCTAATATTACTTCACAAACACCTACACAAAACAAAATAACCATTGAGGCACGCACAGAAAAGATCTTTAAACTTAAATGCGATCTTTCTAACATCGACGCCATCTTACCAAATTCAAATTGACAGAGTACGACTTCCAAACGCACTCGTACACATTAACTCAAAAGGTGAATTTCTAACTTCCATTATCAACGCTAACGCGATGCCCAAAACAGTAACTTTTTCTGATTTAAAACTGGAACCACTTGACAAAACTCACCCTCTTCTGAATTTCAATACAGACGATTATCATGAACCCCAATACATAGACAGAAACTCGACTATTAGACAACAAATTAGAACTGAACATCTAAATGACGAAGAACGCGAACAAATCACTGATCTTTGTTTGGAATTTCAAGACATTTTCTATCTTGAAGGTGACGTCTTGACTTTCACTAACGAGGTTAAACATTCGATTGATACGAACAACGCAAAGCCCGTTTTCACTAAATCCTATAGATATCCTCAAGTACATAAAGAGGAAGTGAAAACCCAAATTGGAAAAATGCTTGAACAAGGTATCATTAGGCACTCCTCATCTCCTTGGTCTTCCCCTGTATGGGTCGTCCCCAAGAAGCTCGATGCTTCTGGTAAACAAAAGTGGCGAGTAGTTATCGATTACAGGAAATTAAATGAACTGACTGTAGATGATAAATATCCTCTGCCAAATATCTCTGATCTTCTCGACCAACTTGGAAAGTGTCAATATTTTTCGACACTGGCTTTTCTGTCGAAAATGGTCATTACGAATTCGTTCGTATGCCATTTGGTTTAAAAAATGCACCTTCTACTTTTCAGAGGGTCATGGACAATATTCTCCTGGGTATACAGAATGAACGTTGTCTCGTCTACATGGATGATATCATCGTCTACTCTCCGACAATCCATGAACATATTTCCCGGTTGACAGAAGTTTTTAAACGACTTCGGAAGTCTAACCTAAAAATTGAACCTGATAAGTGCGAATTTCTTCGTAAAGAAGTGGCTTATCTTGGCCATCTTATCACACAAGAAGGTGTAAAACCAAACCCTTCAAAGGTTGAATGTATTCAGAACTTTCCTCAACCCCAAACTCCGAAAGACATCAAATCTTTTCTTGGTCTCGCTGGGTATTACAGACGCTTCATACCAAATTTTGCGAAGATCTCTAAACCTCTGACAAAACTACTCCAAAAAGACGTCAAGTTCATCTTTGACGCAGATTGCAAGTCTTCCTTCAATGAACTGAAGCAAGCCCTTGTATCTGACCCAATCCTGATATATCCAAACTTTGAAGAACCCTTCCTGCTCACTACTGATGCTAGTGCTTTTGCTATTGGAGCGGTTCTTTCTCAAGGCCCTGTGGGAAAAGATCTCCCTGTTGCATACGCTTCTCGCACCCTCTGTGCTGCAGAGACACGATATTCCACCATCGAACGAGAATTGTTGGCCATAGTTTGGGCTGTTAAGCACTACAGACCGTATCTTTTTGGGAGAAGGTTTACACTCCTGTGTGATCACCGTCCGCTTACTTGGCTCTTTTCCATCAAAGATCCTGGCAGTCGTCTAGCCAGATGGCGCCTTAAGCTAGAGGAATACAATTATAAAATTGAGTACAAACCCGGCAAGGTAAACCAAAACGCAGATGCTCTTTCTCGCATCAAAATCAACCATTTCAAGCAATGTGCTGATTTCCTTTCCAAAATCAAAATTTTCGCTAACAACGAAACTGACTCCGAACAACCTGAAAACTCTGACAATGACGACGAACATGACGAAAGAATTATCGCTGAGTTTAATCGATTTGTTCAACTCTACAAAACTGAGTCAATAATCGATTACTCTAAAATTGAAATATCCAATTCTCAACTTCTAGACAAGTCCCACAAACGCATAGTTACATTCTTTTGGCAAAACAAAACTAACCTAATTTCAGTAATGACACTCTTAACATCATGGCCAGTAAATCTGTCAGGCATAGAAAATACTTAGTTGTACCTTTGCCCTATGACCCTGAAACTGTCGTCTCACATCTTTTCAAAATTATTTATACCAACCAAGACCAATTCAACGACTCCGAAATATACTGCATAGAAAATAACATAGAACTTCCCATTCTTGAAATTTTATCTTTCATTCTCTCCGACAAAGAAATCAAACTGAAAATCTGCCAAAACATTGTTACAACTCCTACCGAAGACGAAATTCCTATAATAATACAACAATATCACTCTGGTAAAAACAACCTCCATCGTGGCATTAACGAAACTATCAGACGTATTAGGGAAAAATACAATTGGACCGGTTTAATTAAAACTGTAGAACAATTTATCAAATCCTGTGAAACTTGCCAAAAGGTAAAGTTCTGTAGGAAAAACTTAAGTGCACCTTTTGTTATTACGGAAACACCCAAGACTCCTTTCGAACGTATTAACATTGACATCTTTGAATACCCATCTAGAAATCATGCACTCAGTATTAGGGACGAACTCACGAAATTTACGCAAGCCTACCCCATTAACGACAAAACAGCTTCAACTGTCGTAAACACCCTTCTGATTTTCTTTCAACATTACGGAACTCCGCTTCGCATCCATTGTGACTATGGACGTGAATTTGACAACACTTTAATGCGGGATCTATGCCAACTGACATTCTCCAGCGTTCAACATCCCGAGTCAAACGGTTCTATTGAAAGATTTCACGCGACCTTAGCAGAAATGATAAGGGCAAATACAGCGGAACATCCAACCGAACATCCATTTAATGTCCTCCCTTATGCCATCATCTGTTATAATAACACAAAAAATAAAACCACCGGTTTCACGCCCTATGAACTCATATTTGGGCACACTTCTAGTAGGCCTCCAGAAACCCTTTACAACCAGGAAAAACTGATTTCGAAATACGTAAGAGACCTAAATAACAGAATGGACTATTACTATAGACTCGCCCGTGCTAAAACCGAAAGACAGAAAGAAAAATCTAAAGTGCGATTTGACCAACACGTTTCTACTAAACAACCCGATTACAAAGTGGGCGACAAAGTTTACGTAAAAGAGTCCCAAATCAAAAACAAAGCCGAAAACAAATTCAACGGCCCCTTCGAAATTACCGCAATACGAAAAAACTCTGCCACCGTCATAAATTTACAAACAAACCAAATAACTAAAGTTAACTTTGACAGACTAAAACCCTATTTTGAATAAATCCCTTTTTTCAGATTCTGTGGACTGTTTTCAGTCGTGAACCTTCAACAGTACTCCATTACGCCTGTTAACAATACTATAGGAGTTTTCTTCCATGAAGAAGGCACCCTTAAAATTTCTAATGAGAAATGGACACTCCTTGTTTACAAAGATCTAAACCCCTTTCGAGACGCTATTTCTAACAACGACAATATACTGAACAGACTTTTAGAAACTATTAACGACAACAAAACTAACATTAAAATCTTCAAATCAAAAGTACAGACTCACGTAAGCCTCCTGAAACAAATATCAAAATCTGTTAACATCAAATATACAGAAATTTTCGCTGACACTGAGACTTACAGTACCAACAGAAAGAAACGCGGACTCATTAACGGACTGGGATCAATTTGGAAATCTATTTCCGGTAACTTAGATGCAACAGACGGACAATACTTTAGTGACTCTATAAATAAAATAACTAAAGACCAACATCAAATTGAAAACTTAATGAAACGACAATTATCCGTAACAACTTCGGTCATTAAGAACCTTAACACCACAATACAAAAATTTCAGTCCGAAGAGAAAATATTTTCGGAAAATATTGAAGCAATTAGGAAGTCAATTGAGTTCATTACAGACGATCTTGCTTTTTATGAACTTCGAGCCAATGTCTTGGATTTGTGTGAAAGCTTAATGGAAAGTTACGTATACATTGAAGATACCCTCAACGATGTATTAACTGCAGTCTCTTTCGCCCGTCTAAAAATCTTACATAGCTCAATTATAAACCCAGTAGATTTGGTCGACTCCCTTCAGAAAATATCACAGTCACTTCATGAAAATAACTTACCACTTCCAACCTATAGTTCAAATGTTGCTAGATACATCGATCTAATAGAATTGGAAGCTTTTCAAATCAATACTAAAATTGTTTTTGTACTAAAAATCCCCTTAGTCAATCCTGAAACTTATACACTATACCGCTTGTATCCTATCCCAGTTTTGGATTATCGAACAGGATTTCACCATACTCTTCCAACAAAATTAAAATATATCGCGAGAGATGACGATTCGCTATTGTACGCATCTTTCGAAGACTTGAGTGACTGTAAGCCATTATCTAAAGAACATAAGATCTGTTCCAAAGTTATTCCACACACCATAGACAAAGAAGCCCTCTGCGAAGCACAGCTTCTTAGACAGCCAGCAGCCCTTCCTCCAACTTGCAAGCCTTTAATATTATATGCCGAAGAGTATAATATTCAAGAGATTGACCTGAACCTTTGGTTAATCTCGATTTCCGGACAGTTGCCCATCAACATCAAGTGCAAGGGAGAAGATGTCGTTACCCAATCCATATCGACAAATTCTCTACTGACCATCCAACCCAGTTGCAATGCCTTCATCGGAAACACCAGGGTCCATGCCAGAAGGACCACCAACAACGTTGACAACATCACACTTAAGAGTCACCCAGTCAACATCCCCTACAACTGTTGCGACAACCTGCCAACCATCAGTCAGCTTCCAAAGTTGAAACCCATGAGACTACAAGAATTGGATGCCAGAGACCTGAATATCGCTAACCATAAGCTTAGACAATACTCCAGGGAATTGGAAAAGCTCCTAGACCAACCATTTTTGGAGAAACACACCTCCTGGTTTACGATCATCACAATGGCAACAACCGCAATTGTGGTTGCCCTCCTTTCCATGAACATCATCAGGAAGAAATTCCAGAAGCCTCCAACGATCAGCCCTCCTGCCGATCCAGCACCACCACCAGGTCTATTAACCATCAAGCCCAGGGTAAAACTCCATAGCCTCCTTAGTCCTGTCGAGGATATGGAATTGCAGAACCTCCCTTAAAAGTCGATGCTGTAGCATCAACTTTTTTATATGGATGGGAGTTGTTATATAAGTTATTCCATCGTCTTATGTGAAACCATCTAGCAACAGTTCCCAAGCTGAGTCAGCATCCACGTGTCGTCTCAGGTTACCTTCGACGACGTACATCCGTGAGAACAGCAAACGCTGCGACAGCTTAGTCAGCATTCTAATGTTATAAATTGTTCAATTGCCTTATGTCTGCATTCATTGTTACTTACAGATTTGTCTAGTTAGTTTAACACTCATTTTTTTCCTTTTTTATTGTTATAAAGTTTTATTATTATTTTCATTATATTCAAGTTTATATTAAAAGTTTTATTAATTGTGCAAGTATAAATAAAGTCTTTTTTAAAAAGTGAAATTTTGGAAGTGTGATATAACATATATATATATATATATATATATATATATATATATATATATATATATATAAACCAGAAAGGAAGTCACGGCTGTATAGAAGTACAAAATTCTAGAATGCTATCGGGAAGCAGCCAATATATAAAAGTATCCTCTTTTAACTATATTTTGAGAGCTTTCGAAATTGTTTATTTCTTCATCAGTCAAAAACTACAATTATCACAAATGTTGAATTATAATATTAAGTTAATATGTAATAAAACCTACGTTAGTTGAGGTTGAATTTAGAATTAACTGTACAGCACAAATTGAACATTGGAAAAGTTATCCAGTAAAAGATAATATTTTTACATTTGAAATATATAGGAAAATGACAATGTCAAATTGAAATTTATAGAGAAGTTGATTACTATAGAAATTATTGAAAAAGAAAGCTGCAAATTGTTGGACAAAAAATGTTTAATACCAAGTTAGTGAAAATGAATCACTCCAATTCTAATCTTGGTTAATTCATGCCAGCCTTCAATTAAAAACCGAGCGATTTACGCTTTCGACCACCAGTCCCTAACTCAATCAGTTGATTTTAGACGGTATCGACATTGCTTGTTTTGTAGTACATCAGCGCCCCTATCGAGTGGGTAACATACTTGATTTATTTACATAACAAAACAATGTACACAAAGGTCATATTTTACTTATGGCGTGTCCTTCTATAAGGTTCTATATTCGTTGACTTAACACACAACTTTCCACTGGGACCATCCTCTTTCAGCACCACTACCGCCCCTTACGGTGATTTATATTTTGGATGTTTAGTGTGATTTTGAACAATCACATGATAATCTGTTCTGGGATTAGTTTGTGTCACTGGTGTGTATCTAGGGGAAGATCAAAATTTGGGTAGAATGTTGAATTTTTATTATCGTCATCTATATATAAATAGGCAAAGACAGAACGGTTCGGTACCATTTTCTCTTCTGTCGCTCAGCCGATTGCCTTTATTTTTGTTTTTTTTTTAGTAGCTACAGACGACCTTCAGTGCAGAATGCTAAAATTAATTTATAATATTGGTTTACTTATCAAATAATAAAACAATAAAAAAATCATTGTTAACATCCATACTATCAACGCTAAACAGTGCCGCCAGATTGCTTGGAGAGAAAATTATAAGATATGTTGACTCCATTGTGAAAGACAAACTAAATTAAATGTAAACTAACAGTTTTGCCCCTTCGCCAAAGTTATCCTACATTGTCATGTTATTGAAACAGAACTAACGAACAATTATAATACAAAATAAACGCCGTTTATTCAGGGCTCGTAAGTTTGCAGTTTGCAATTTTCATTGCGTTGTAAATATGGTTTGTCAACTAAAATCAGACTGATGTTGCACCTGATCAATTTATTTCTGATGATATCTTATTAATTTAAACCTTATACTTTAAATTTAGTCTTTTTATTTTTGTCGGATAACTTTCATATAATTGTATAAGATTACAAAAATTATTTTTTTCTGGCAATGTGGGCATCTTATAATTGATTTAATTTACATTACCTGGTCCCATTGCTGCAAACTTCTGACTTTTAAAATCAGGTGACTACGTTTGACTTAAAAGAAAAATATCTTTGACATTTGAAAGATTTGTTTGAATATAAAAAATGTACCTACCAATTTATTAGGTTAACAACAATGTTCAAAAAATTTTAAATTCAAAACGCTCTACCACGATAATAGAAACCACTGCATAATTGTATATGCTAGGTTCGTACAAGGAATGTTAAAAAGGTTGGTTCTCAATTGACCTCTTTCAGACCATTTGATGGCGATCTTATACTGTCCAGTGTTTGGAGTTGCCTATAGTCCAACAGGAAATTTTTAGTGTTGTAAGTTATAGATCAATATTGATTTTTCGGACAAGTAGTACTAACTTTCGTAGAAAATAATATTGGTAATATTTGTTATGATTATACTTATGTCATTAATATAATATTATTTTCACAATAATTCGAAGGTGTTGTGCAACAAATCATCAGTCAGTCAACAGAAATGACATTAAAGACTAGAGTTTTCAATGGGTTGTTTGTCATCTCTATTGTTGAAATCCGTTGTGTGAAAATGACAGAAACTTTTAGATTACAAAGAAAAATTCACCGATAATCACATGGAATATGTTGCATAGACACTATTATATGTATAGGACATATTTATGTAAAAATAATCCTATAATAATATACATAAATAAAAAATTATTTCGTGAATTATTTCTACAAATGTAATCCAAAGGGATAGCCAAGGCGTCTTATAGAGACAAAATAACGTCAGTAATGTTCAACTAATAATTTTAATGAATTTAGGGTCGAATTTCGACCACTGGGCGACCGCTAGTTGTAATAATTACCATACTGAATTCATTGAAGGTGTCCCATACATTGTCTAGTTCTGACCTAAACCTCGAAACCTTTGGAAATATACGGCATGGTGTGCTCTCGGTTGTTTAAAATTAGGATTTCTTTGAATCACAGGAAAATTGCTCTGAATTATTAGGCTTTGGCATATTACGAGTATTTGTTGAAAATTAAATTGTCGTCATTTCAAGATTTAATTGTAGTAGTAGTAGTAGAATTTTGATTTTGTGAGGTGTGAGGTTTTGTGCATGGTTATCGCATTGATTCTTTAGGATTTCCTGTTCGAATTATTTTCCTGAAGCGTGTAGATTTTTGGACAATGGTATGCATTTTTGCATATAACCTGTTGAAAAATGTTAAAGGAGCTTCGTTTTGAATTTTTGACCTTTGAATTAGTGACGATTAATTGCGGGAGTCTCCTAAGTGAATATTTCCTAGATCCTAATCTGGAATTGTTTGGTTTCCAGCAAGTTCCGTGTTTTTCCAGGACTCTTAGTTTCTTTTTTAGCAACTGAGTGAAATTTGCCTTTGTCGGTGATCGTATATAACTTGTGTGTTCGAGGACGTTTGAAACTACAACTGCCACAGACACCTGGAAATACGAAATTGGCTTTGCAAACCTTGCATTTTCAGATTTTATGAATATAACCCAAGTTGTTCTTGTTTATAACAGTTAAATTCACCAAGTATTGTTAAGTTCAATTTGCAGATTTTAAATTTCCAGTTTTAAAGAAAGAAACTTTCTAAATATTAGGATTTTCGCTTAGGTTTGTCAGCAGATTCTGAAATAAGGGGAAGATAGGGGGTAATAGTCGATTTTCAGCGCTGAAACACCCACAAAAAAATTGAATTCGTTTATTGACGCCATTGATACCATTATATATGATTCGATAAAAATTAAATGCTTACTGCGACATCTGATGAATCTTAATTAAACCTGAAAAAAGAAACCTACAGATGTCGGAACAAATTTCGTAGATGCAAAATTGGTTATTACTTATCACTTCCACAATTTTTTATTTTAGTTCCGTTTTAGAATATTTAAGCTTTTGTTGCCGGTTCAATTAAAATTTTGGTAGTTCTTTTTTACGTTTTCTTCTAACTCAAATTGATTTATTTATGAAATTTAAGAAAAAGAATAAATTAAATCGTTTTCTACATAAGAGAACACAAGTGCCTTTTCATATCATGAACATAATGTGGCACATTCATAAACATGCTATTCAAATCATCCTTTAACTTTTTAAAAACTTTTTTTATTTTACACTGAAGCATTGAATCATAAAATAAAATTTTCTTTTGACATTCAAGTTCTTATACGATTAATTAACATGAAGTATTTTGTAGAAACCTTAATGTTACAAGCAAGGGCGTATAAAACAATCATAAAGTAACTGTGTTACAATGTGGGTTATTCCTCGAAGTTTCCTTGGACTTCCATTATCCTGAAATGATTGATCTCACAACGTTTCTAAAGCTTTGGATCTGCTATCTTCTTTAGGTGAATGATGTGAAATTCAGATTATCCGTCGTACTTATAGCTTTAACCGGCCATGCTCATTGGGTCGCTTAATCGCCTGTCTTGTTCAATCGTCGTCGTCGTACCTGGCGATTGGTTGTGGGTGATGCGTAGCGAAAGTGACTCAAAGTGGCTCCAAACGTTTTTAACTTGGACGCTGGGCTCGCTGATTATATTCATATTGGAGATTATGTATGCCGTCTCGATGAATTTTCTTTTATACCAGTGCTCTTCCTTGTCAATTATCCTTGCCTCCACCAGATTCAGAGTAACAATGTGGGTTATATTTCTATGTTTAATAATGCAACGTTTCGCAAAAGACAATCTCACAATAGCAGATACACGTGTTTATAAATAGGTAATGAATAAGTCTTTGTTCTTGCTTTTCTGTTGTCTAGGAGGTTGCCTTGAAATTTAATTGAAAATTACATACTAAAAGTACTAAACAGTCATATGTTTTGTTTATATAAACGTGGATTTTTTAACAGAATAAATTGTTTGAAGAATTATATGAAACTCATATACCTTTTATATGTAAACTAAAAAATGGTTAGGAAATAAATAATAATATTAATCTTTATGGAGATCGATCTTTCGTTGGATCGATTATTTGTTACATGATCTATATCGATTCAGACATTTGGACAGAATCAAACATCCCTATGTGACATTTGAACAGATTCTATAAGGATATTCGTAAGACGTATGGAACCCTAATTTCATATCATGTACCCTTTGTACTATCTGACTATATTTAGGAAACCCATACTGCAATCGAAACTTGGTATTTCTGGTTCAATTAGCTTAAGTGTGACTCAGCACTAATATACATTAATTATGTGTATTTTTGTCTTATTGCAGGATCTAATTAGTGATCTAAGAAGCGAACTAAGCGGAAACTTCGAAAAATTAATTGTAGCTATGATTACACCTTTACCAGCATTTTACGCAAAAGAATTGCATGATGCTATGAGTGGTATTGGAACAGATGAAGACGTATTAATCGATACATTATGCACTATGTCAAATAGTGAAATAAGAACTATCAGAGAAGCCTACCATTCAAGTAAGCATTTTGTACTTCCTTTTTAAACAAGTGTTATTTAAATATATTTTACTAATTCAATTTAACCTATTATTTTATTTTTCTAGCTAAACTATTTTCTTTCCCATATTTAATTGTATAAAAGCATAAAATTCTAATAGAAATATGGGCAGTTATTCTAAAGTTATTAAACTATAATTAAAAACCTCCAGTGCTACTGTTGTACGATGTCACAAATTTAACTTGCATAGTGATGTTTTGAATTCTCTACGTTTTAAAACTAGGGAAATTGCTTTGTATTTATAGTTCCTTAGTTTTGATATGATTTTTCCATATTGAGAATCGACTACATAAAATCAGTATTCTCTTTGTTTTACTATATGAGGTAAGTAGTATAGCTAGCGGGCTGACATGACACCTCGATGACACGTCCATCAAAGTGCCCACCGTAATAGGGGGTCCCCAGTTCTTGCAGAAGACATCATCAATGCTTAGAGGGTTGTTTGTCACTTTATCACCAAAAAATTGTCGCAAACAATGGTTAGGGTGACAAAGAGACATCTTAGGTGTGACAAAGTTGACAAAAAGTGACAATTTGGCTAGACGTAGAGGGTGAAGAGATCGCCAATAACTAGGAGGGTATGCTGGGAAAAGCGTATCGCTTATCAGTAGTTTTGATCTCTTCTTTTCTCTTTTTGATCTCTTCTTCGCTAGCTGTTTGTCTATCCCTGTTTAGCCAAGGCTGTCCTTGTCTGGCTTGTACGAGGGGTGGGCTAACCCAGCGTATCCGTTATCAGTAGTTTTTATCACTTCTGTAGAATGTATGTTTTGCTCTCTTTGTCTAACAGATATATCAAGCTATTTTTTAATTTCTAGTCTCATTTTTTTAAATATTTTTTTTTACTAACATCAGTGGATTACTTATTTTATGTTTGGGATAATTATTTCTTATCCAAAATGCCATCATGCATATTTTTTGACTATTATTTATCTAAAATTATAAGAAATATTTTTGCAAAAAAGATCCATGACATATTTGAACCCTCAACCTTCACATTATCAGCATGATGCTATAACCAATAGAGCTAATGGATCAGATATATATTTATTTAATCAATATACAAATATTGGTTAACAAAATTTTCTACATCAGAAAATGATACAAGCCCTTCTTCTATTTTATCAAATCGTCGGCCATCGTGTAAGCGGTATGGAACTGATTTCTTAAGGATCAGTATTGGTAATGTTACTTCATGATGTTGGAACTGATAGTAGTGGAAATTTCCATCACGTTCATGGGAAAAAGCATCATGTTTAGTGCCACCTGGCAAAAAATCTGAATCTGTTATAATGTCTTCAGTTTTCTGTTTTGGCAAAATAAGAGTGAAAATAGTTGAACATTTTTTGCATTCTGATGCTGATAATACAGTTTCATTTTCAAAACACCAGATAAATTGTGAGATGCAATCACACTTTTGACAATGAACATCGTGAACCACAATAAACTACTGACCTTCTTTTATGAAATGCTGCGTAATATATTAATTATTATTTGCTCTATATATAGGTTAAGATAATTCATAGTGAGGTCGGTTTTTTTGTAGTTTTAAAATTTATTTGCTATTTTTTCCTAAAACTTGTTGATGATATCCATCTACCATATATGTCTCTGATTTCATAACTATCAAAAGAAGAACAGCTTTTACATGTAGTGCAATATGTTTTCCAAAAGGGTAGTATTCTTCTTTTATGGTCTCCTTCTCGTAATAAGACTTACCCTTTAAACATGTAATTAGTACTGTTACTTTGTATGACATTTTGTAAACTGATTTTTGTTGTGAACTGTTTTCTTCTGTTTATCACGGTGAATAACAGCAGTCAATTAGTCGGATAAGAGTGGTGATATTTAGCCTTCTGAAATTAGAAAAATTCTATACAAATTTTACCTTTAGTTTTTATAATAAATATATATATCTTAGTTTTTTCGAAAGACAGTCCTGTTGTCAGTTTGGATATAATTTTTTTCGTAGGTTAATATTTACGGTGTCAACGAAGTGCCATTTCTCATCCCGAATGTGTTTGAACCAAACAGTTCCATTGATGACTGAGTACTGATTACAGCATTCGCTTATCGGTGAATCCCACTCAATCATCACATAACATTCGTAGCAGACAAACAGGTATATTATTTTTGTGTCCGGCTATTCAAAAAATCGAACAAAAAAAGGAAATTGATCAAACCAATAATGATTAAATATGTTTTTGAAAACCCCATGGTAACGTATCTGTCGAATAATTGTTTACTATTCTTTTATAGTCATAAGGACTGAGTGCTATTTTTATTTGTTCTACTGAGTAAACTACATGTTTTTCAGATTTTATTAATTGTTATTTTGAGAGCTTTTCAACCTGATTAAACAAACATTGATAGTAATCTTCAGAGGTTATAGTTTTTAGTGATGAGTTTTTCACACCTTTTGCCTTTTTTATTAATGTGCTATTATGTAGTAAAAAGGTATATAATTTCGATCTTAATCCAATAAATTCTATCATTATGATGCCATGATTTTCATCTTTCATTAAACCTAAAACCTGTTTGTTTTTTAAGGGAATTTGATATACATTATCCACGGGAGAATCAGACGTGTCAAATTTATGAATATCTTGTTTAATATGAGTATAAATGTCATCAACAAAAAAAAGATAAATTGAACTGTCAGTGTCTGAATATAAGAGTTTAACTCTATTTGCAAATTTCTTCAAAATATAATTGTAATGAAAATCATACAAAAGAGTTTTTGATAAATCTAAGATGGTGAAACCTACATATATGGGTTTATTAAATTGTATGTTTGTTTTATTCATTTCAATTAAAATCATGTCTTCATCAAAAATGTAACAACTATGAAAGTTAGGTTTGCTGATGTAAGAGTTTGCACCATATCGTCCAGACCATTTAGTTACTGACTTAACATCTTTATATTTTCTAACATTCTCCATGGTTTTTCCAAAGACGACATTATTCATGAGTTTATAAAAAAAATTCAAAATCATTTTTACTATGTTGTCTTAAATTTGTATTTAAGTCAATATATATTTTCATCCATGAAGATTGTTTAAATTTTAAGATTCTATGAATTTTCTTTAACTTCAAACCAATATCAATGGCTTGTTTTAAATTTCAATAGTGTATGTAACATATTTATCAAGCAGAGTAGTTAGCAATTATGGAATTTTACTTTTAGAAGTTGGTGGTACTAAATGCTCAGGACACAATGGTAAGTCTTTATGTAATTCATGTAATTCCGGTGGATAATGTAGATCAACTTCAAGAATGTAGCCACACTCATCATCATCCGAGGTATTGAAAATATTGACAGATATGGGATCCACCTACTTAAAATTTCCATATGGTAAGGCTTGACACATTGAAGTACCATATAAATTGTTAATGTCATAGTATACTAAATATGACGATGGTTCGTTAGGATTGAAGTTATCACCCATATATTTATTGTTAGCCTTAACATATCGATTTGGACACAGAGATTCCTCCTCTGATACCACCTTCAATGAACATGATCATATCAATATTATCTAACAACTCTAACCTTATATTTGTTATTTTCAATATATTATCGAATTCTAAACCAGGTGCTGTAAAATATCTAACTATCTAAGTTGTAGATTTTCAGACATGTTTCTCTAAAATTTTCAAAAATATCAGCTAAAAGTAAAACATCAACTCTCAGGTAAATTTCAGCATATTGTTGAAGGTTTTGATCATTGAAAACTTTCCAAACATTACATGCATGCATGTAATCATCCTCAGATATTGATGAGTTATGAAGTTTGCTATAAAAAAGTTCTTTAGATGGTAGAACTGTATCCTGTAATTTTTCCCAACAATCAAGATAGTCGTAAGGCAATACACCCTATCTAAAGAGGCATCTGTAGCTGAACGAATAGCAGCTCTCGGTATTGCAGGGGCAATGAAAACTAAAGTGAAATTAGGTATGGGCTTGAAAAGACTTACTAATAAACAAACGATTCTAAAATGTATAAAGTTGATGGAAAAACTAAACTTATGATTGAAAATATACAAGACGGCAATTTTGAATGGTAATGATGTGGAATCTATTAAAAAATACCAACACAAAGGACAAGAAGAAAACCAAAGGTTCAAATAAAAAAATAAACAAAAAACAAAAACCTGTTAATGAACTTCAAGAAATTGATATGAATATGGAAATTGAATATAACCGAAAACGTAAAAGGGATACCAGTGAGGATGACATTTATAATTCAGAAAATATAAAACGTCGTCTAATATCTCCTCAAACTCGTAAATTTCGAGATGGTAAAAGAAAATTACAACAACTTAATAATGAAGAAGCAATTCCTAAAAAGTTAAAACTTGATTTAGACGAACCTCTTATCTTTGCCAATCAACAAAATCAAAAAGAAAACTAGATGATATTGATGGTGGTTTTGAACATGACACTACCCCCGTGGCAAAAGTGAACAGAATCAATTAGTATAAAAAATAGTTTCAGTTAAAAGTTTATCAGTATTTACTGAACATTCATACAAACGTACCATAATCAAGAGAGAAGTATGGTTAAAATGAAGTCAAGGTGTAAAACAAAAAAGTTAAGAAAAAGGGGAGTGTTGAGGAAAAAACCGAGCAAAAAAATTCTAGAGTTTACAAAAGCTATAAGTCAAATAAGGAAACATGTGCTTAAACATAAATCTCGTACTTTAGGTGCTGCCATAAAAGTTGAATTGAAATCTGCTAAATCAATTAAGAAACATATCAAGTCTACTCCACCTCGTATCATTCAAGTACCTAAGAAGGGTGGTATTTTACCCCTTATTCCCATTTTTGCAGGACTTTCTGCTTTGGGATCCTTCGCTGCAGGAGGATCAGCTGTTGTAAAAGTAATAAATGATCGTAAGATGGCAAAACAAAAATTAGACGAAGCTAAACGACATAATAGACAAATGGAGTATATTGCTGTAGGAGGAAAAGGGCTATACTTACGTCCTTACAAAAAAGGCTTCGGTCTTTTTTTACACCCTCCAAAAAATACCACAACGTCCGCTAACAAATATTGATATAGATAAATATGCAATATCTGGTAAATTCCAAATTTTCGAGGAGTGTTCATGAGAGCTTTTTACATATTGATTTTACATTATAAACACTTTTTACATTAGAACAGTTATACTTCTTTTGTTACTTCTATGTAAAGCCCGCGATATTAAAATCGTGTAATTTCAAAGTGAAATAAATATATTTTTTAAAAAGATAAATTTTGTTCGACCCACGCAACAAAATTACCTAAAAAAATTCATAAAATTGAAAGAGGAATTATCAACTTAGATTCTACAATTGGCCCTGGAACTCATTGGATAGCATATAAGAAAAGAGGTTCAACAGTAACCTATTTTGATAGCTTGGAAACCTTAGGCCTCCATTTGAGGTTATAAAATATTTCAATTCCATTGAACTATATAAAATTGTATATAACTATAATAAGTTTCAGACTATAACAATTTTAATTGTGGACACAAATGTTTATATTTTTTATCTAAATAAAAGGTGTAAACAAATCAAATTTGCCTCATTACTTTGAAAACCTTTGAACAATATACATTCATATTTCCATAAATGCCAGTGTACGGTTATTATGGACTGCTGGTGTAACAAGTGTGGAACTAAAAGAATAATTACTGAAAAACGTAGCTCTAGCTCTACTGTTTATTGTCTATATTGTGGAACACCCATGCAAAGAAAATTACTAATTACAAGCTGCTTTGTGTGTTGTGCTTAAAAGGTAATTAGAAAAAAAAATGGCAGACAATAGAAGAGAATACTAACTTTTAAATGTGATGATTGTGGTGCAAGTTTTCAAGTTTACAAGTCTGGTATATGTACAGATTATGGAATTCAAAGGGTCTCATATTGCATCAGGTGCTGAAAGGAAACATTAGTATTAATGCGAGTTGAAACTTCTTAATAACTACGTAATAATAATTTAGTTGAAAATTATAACCAGTAAAAAATAATTAATTGAATATATTTAAAAAACCATACAAATAGTTTTAGTTATTTGATAACCTTTGACAGAATAAGATGTCTTCATATACATTTTCGTTCTCTGAACGTGCTTCTATTCTCAGTAACATGATTTACCCACCAATTATTCTAGAAGATGATGCTACGTATGTCATGGGGTTAATTGATTTTATGACCTTTAATACCATCTCAAATATCGATGAAATCAACAAGTTTTATATTAACGGTATGAAATTAGAATTACCGGTGGGCACCTATGAAATACAGGATATTGAAAAAACGCTTCACACTTTGCTAACTGATCATGAAGAACAACAAAAGGAGACAACTGTACCATCTGTATTATCATCACAACCTATACAGAAGAATTTGAAACTTATGGAAAAAGATGATATTAAGAAAAATAACAAAACAGAAAAACCTGTATTAATATTGAGAGCTAATCATAACACATTTAAATGTGAAATAAAATGTAACAAAGAAAACACCATTGGTCCTTTATTTAGATTTAAAAATTGAAAGTTAAAACCTAAAAAATGGCATTATTCAGATTATCCAATCAGAATTTTAAAAGTAAATGCTATTTGCATTGAATGCAATTTAATTCAGAATTCTTTCAATAATGATATGCCAGTCCATATAATACACATGTTTTACCTAAATGTTCCGCCTGGTTACAAAATTGTTGAAAACCCCACCAACGTTATTTATCTGCAAATCAATACAAGATATATAAATGAGATTATTAAAATAACAGACCAAAATGGAAATTTGGTTAATTTTAAAAGTCAAGTTGTTACAATAAGTTTGCATTTAAAACGACTTAATTTACATGGTCTTCATATATCATAATCCATCTAATTATTTATCACAACAGGAACAACCTATAAAATATCTACAGCCAATCTATAAAAACGGCAGTATCAAGCAACAAGCGAAACAGTTAACACCTATCAATAAGCAATTTTTAGTATCTTTGGGATTCAAGGTACAAACTTAATAACGGCTGAACATAAAGAAGAAAAAAATAAGAAGAAAAAGAAGAAAACTATAGAGAGAGGACAATTCAAAGCATTCATTTGCAGAATAAAATTAAATATAAGTGTAAGACTTAAAAAACTTTTCTGTTTGTTCCGATGTGTGTTTAAACAAAAAAATGACGCTTAACATACTACGAGTGGCCGATAATGTGCTTGTAGCTAAAGCTATAACCAATTTTGAAAATCATTCATACAGACCTTATGCAAATACTACATTTTTCAATAATGATGAGATAAGAATCCCTATACAAACTCAATACGTGTACACTCTACCTTCTCAAAGTTTTCTGTACCTGGAAGCAAAACTTTTCAACTCAGAAAATAAGTACAGTCCAACATTAGGATTCATCAATAATGGTTTTACATTCCTCTTTGAAGAAATTCGTTATGAACTTGGTGGAACAGTAGTCGATCGAACAAGAAATCCTGGAATCACATCAATCGATTAAGACTTATCTATCATATTCCAAAAATATGTGACGCCAACGGAAATTTTGCAGTATGCATTCCTCTAAAATTACTACTTGGCTTTTGTGAGGGTTTTCGTCGCCTAGTGATTTCAGCAAGTCAAAATTTAGTTCTGGTACGTGCCAATACAGACACCAACACTGCAGTTCGTTCTGTAGCTACAGAAAAAACAAAAGTTCACCTAAATAAAGTTGTTTGGAAAGTACCTCATGTATCATTATCTGATGCTCACAAAATCCAATTTTTGCAATATATAGAACGTGAAAAAGCTTTGCATTTGCGTATCGGCTTTCGTTCCTGGGAGTTGTTATAGTGTTCACTTTTACAACAAAGTCAAAAACTAGGCAGTGAAAACGACAAGTCAACTGGAAAACCTCGTTTTGTTATTGTAGCATTCCATACTGATCGAAAAAACAATATTTACAAGACTGTCATTCTGACATCACAAATATAAAATTGTATTTAAATTCTGAAGTTTACACATATGATAATTTAAATCTCAATTTTGATCAAAAAATTGTTGCAACACTTTATGAAATGTTTACTAACTTCCAAGCGGTAAATTATAACAGAGAGTTCATTCAAGTTTCTCTAATCCAGAAGACTTTTCTAAACAAACCACGTTATATATAATTGACTGTAGCCGACAAATAGATATCATTAAAGGTGGAGCTGTTGATGTCAGATTAGAATTCGAAACAAGCAAGAATATTCCAGAAAAAAACTACTGCATATTGTCTCATTCTTTATGATCGTAAGAACAATGTAAAAATAATATGTAATATAAATAAAAAATATTTAGAACAATAATTGTTTATTTAAAACAATTACATTTTTTTTGTAACAGCTCAACTCTATTTCTTAAACTAAAAGAGGGGGGAATCATAAATAAATAACAAATACAGTCTATTAAATTAACAGTATGGACATATCCATTTCTTATACTTGTACAAATTGTTTTAAAAACACTGAAAGTTTACTCTTTACTGTTGTAACTTTACAGTGGCAAGAAATACAAAAAGAGCTTTCACTCACAATAACTCAAGAAGATCAAATTACAAATATTGTAGTGCTTGTCTACAGTGCACGTTGTGGTTATTAAACGAATAATAAATAATAAAGAAAAATGTTTATAAACATTATTCTTAATTTATGTTCACTATGTATTGTAATTGGAAATGAAGTGTTTTTCTCTGAATACTCACCACATAATGGAAGCTTATATATAACACATGAATTGGCAAACCAAACTTCTTTACAAATCAGTTTTAGTAAACTGTTATCAAAGTATCCTGAATTTAAGCTATATTCTACAAGACAAGGAAACATAGCTGAAATAAGAAATTAAACGAGTAATGTTGTAACAGCAGTGTCTGAATCATTAATTGAAAACAAAAACACAACCCTTAGTATGATGAAAACTGAATCAAAGTATCAGGCAACCATTAAACAGTTGGAACAAACACATATGGCTACTTTAAATGAATTAATTACTCTAAAACATTCGCTAAATGAATCAAAAACAAATCTAAGGTCGATCAGATTTGGCAGCATGCCTCTCACTCAGTGCATGCTTTAAAGCAGATAGTGACATATGGGCATCCAAGTATGCGGAACTAAGATTTAGAGTTCCACCATGTACAACAACCTCATCTAATGATTTTAGTAAAAATATATCAAATCATTATGTTGCTTTATTACAGTGCAACTATACAAGTTGCATACAAGAATTAAATAGATGTAATAAATTTTTTTTATTAAATTAGAAATATTTTAATAGTAAAAAAAGTATATCTTTACTTACTTGTCGTTTTATTATTTTTGCACCTTTTTACGCTGAAACTCACTTGTTTTTAACTGCAAGTTCTGTACATTTTATAGCCAGTAAAATATTATTTCCTAGAGATTTTTTTTCAATTGTATTAACATCTTAGATTTACACGATTTTATCAAAGCACTTATTATAAACGAAAAAATCATATAATTTCGAAATGGAATTTCACATTGCAACATTTTATTAATGCAGCGATACAGACTTGTAAACTAAAATAATTAGAAGTTTGTAAATAAAATTTCACATGTTTGGTCTCCTTTCACGATAATGAATTAATGACTCAAATTATCAAGCATTCCCGACCTTGTTATTGGAATTAGTAATGGAGCTATTTTTAATTGATATTTTATATTATATTTAGAATCAGGTATTTTTTAGCAAGATTTGTCAATATAAAAAGTTTTTATATTAATACATATATTAGGTACACTAATTAATAAAACGGTAACTATTAAACAAAGAGAGTAAGTGGCAATTATTTTTTATCGTAATGAAATTTGTTGTGTTAGACAAAGACAGCAAAAATTTGCATTCTACCTAAAAAGAAGAGATCAAAACTACTGTTAAGCGATACGCTGGGTTAACCCACCCCTCGTACAAGCCAGACAAGGACAGCCTTGGCTAAACTAGGATAGTCAAACAGCTAGCGAAGAAGAAGAGATCAAAACTACTGATAAGCGATACGATTTTCGAACAATCCCTTCTACTTATTGGCGATCTCTTCACCATCTACGTCTAGCCAAATTGTCACTTTTTGTCACACCTAAGATGTCTCTTTTGTCACCCTAACCATTGTTTGATACAATTTTTTGGTGATAAAGTGACAAACAACCCTCTAGGCATTGATAATGTCTTCTGCTAGAACTGGGGACCCCCCTATTACGGTGGGCACTTATATGGACCTGCCATCGAGGTGTCATGTCAGCCCGCTAGCTATACTATTGAGGTATGTACTTTTTAACATGGGAAGATATACAAGAATCCAAAATTCAGATATTAAATATAATGTCCCATTTTTTTAGATATTTATTGTCCAGTATATTTTAAAATTACAGTACATTAACATTAAAAATACTTTAAAGGTTATTAAACAATCGTTCAAAAACTCCGAGATACTGTCTAGATGTTACAGAGATATTAACGATAATCAATTTTTAAAGCGAGAGCTTCTTAACGATGACCCACATTTATACACGCGAACATGGGCGAGATGTCTTGTTGAATGATAATGTTTGCGAAATGGCTACTACAAACAAGCTAGAGAGTAAGAAGGAGTTCATGGACTCATAAGAAATCAAGAAAGATTTTTTCGCTTCCATCGGTCAATACAATGATTGCCACTCTTTTTCTTTTTTATATGATTTTATTATCGCAAACTTTAAAAATATTTTGCTATCGACTTAATTTTTTTACACTTACTACAACTTTTTCACAAAATGAGAAATTCTTTAAAATGGACGAATATGAAAATTACATCATAAATCAAATAGAATTTTCAAACATTTTAATTTTAAATTTTAGAATTGTGCCTTTATTCATAGTTTCTTTGCCATTGACAACGGGGTCTGACTTAGACCACGAAACATTTGGAAATATATAGTAATTTCGTGAATTGTGGTGTCATTCCCCAAAAAAGTTCTTAAACGTATGAAAATTACATTTGATTTTCTGTTATGAACAAAACTACTGCCATCATTTCAATGAATCATATTTCTGTTAACGACAAAATGAAATATTAATAGTATATATTTTTAACGAATACTTAATCAAGTAACTCTGCCATGTTTTTTACCATTTAGTATCAGGAAAGAGTACACATTTCCGTAATCTCTTTTAGTTACATTAATTTTTGTAAGAGAAATTATTGAAAAACTTTAAGTGTCAATGGGATATATCGTAAAAATAGATGTTTATGGACACTAAATCGAAATATAAAGAGTCAATATATATTGGAGATGTAGTGTGGAGATGGTTTATTGTTTCGTTCAGGATCCGCATTAATATGTGTTAAATGTCTTGAGCTACATTAAGCTAGTAACGTTTATTCATTACAATAGTAATATTCCAACTCATCGACTGACGGTTACGATTAAACATCACCTATCAAAGTGCTATATAAAGTGGATTGTTGTGTTTAATGAGGTTACCTAGAAATGTTTGATGATGATTTGAATGTTACGCTAAAATTGATTATTAATTTTACATACAAGTTTGTCATAAGTAATTTTCGTTACGCCACCCTCCCTTATGCGAAAGTGGGTTCCACGGTAGCGTATTCCACGCAACTTCTAAAATTTAACTAATAATTTCGGAAGTTTTCCTGACTTACAACCGTGTACTAGAGTACACTCTGACATATGTCCACAAAGTTAAGTCCACTATAGATTATAATCATTTGTTACCCACGAATCAATTTTACTGTTCACTGCAATCTTAAAGCTATATTTATGAATTCAGTTATTTTACTATGGAATTTTTCCAATCCAAGGTAAAGACAACGCCGTCGCGGACGCTTTATCTCGTGTAAACTCAAACGAACTAAACATATTTAATACAAACATAGAATAGATTGTCGCTATTACAAGATCAATAGCTAAATTGCTAGATACCCTCTTAGTCTAAGAAATAAGCGTAAAAGACACCATGCGAAGCCTTAGGTAACGTTCATTTGATCAAATTGCCAATATTATCATTTAAACTTTTCCCAAATGCTCTGCAAATGTTTATAAAACATAAAGGTAATATGATCTGTTTTCTCTGCACGTAACCAATGGTAGATTTCCGTTGTGGGAGAAATCCTATCTAAGCTGAATAAAATGCCTGGCAGTGTTGAAAATTTACAGGTAAAATTGAACCTCGAGGATGTAATATTTAATGTATATACTGTGAATTAATTCGAACAGATGGGACATGGAATATTAAAGAATGTTAATATAATTTTATGTCACAAACCAGTACTTATTCCAACAGAAACGATAAGGCAAGTATAATAGAACAGATCCAACGTATGGTTGTGTTTGGTTGCGGACAAAAGCGTTTGCTTAAAAAATTAAACATATTCTTGGAAAAACATGTCAAGGTATATAGCAAAATTCGTTAAAAATTTTCATATGCCAGATTAATAAAGCCAAAATTAAGCACATAGAACCTATGCAAATAACTCCAACTCCGCAAAAAGCTTTCAACATAGTGTCCATAGATACCTGCAATGCGACTTATCAAAACAAACAAATCAGAAGTTACAGTAGCAAAAGCGATTGTCGAGAATTGTATCCTGATTTATGGATCAATGCAAATAATTAGAACAGATCTTGGAATAGGTAAACCAATTGTTACGCAACATCTTACCATGGTTAAGCATTAAACAAACCAATTCTACGCCCTATCATCATCAATCGATAACTTGTGAACGGAATCACAAAATTATTAGCGAATTTATCGGTATGTATATAAATAACGAGCAAAATAATTGGGATATATGGATTAAATCCTATACTTTTTGTTATACCACCCCGAGTGTATATCACGAGTATACATGTTTCGAATTAGAATTTAGTTACGACAAAGAAATAAGATTTATACTCCTATTAGTACTTGAAAGAACTTGGGAAACGCTGGAAACAGCAAAATGGCATCGGAAATTAGCATACGACGACTTAGAATTCCAAAAAGGTGACCAAGTTCTCATAATAAATGAGAATAGGTCAATATTTGATCCATGGTATAAAGATCCGTACATTATAACGAAACCGGACTTCGGAAACACCAATTGCTTAATTTCTAATAATACAAAGTTTTCAAAAGCTTATTTATAAACTAAATATCATTATATAGGTAAAGTTTGGGAACATTTCATGGTAAAATAACTGAATAAAGACTTAAGATTGAGGTGAATAGTGACATAAAAAGTGCGTGACAAGTTTTATAAACTATAGGGGACTTGACTTTGTACACATAACTTTAGAAATGTAAGAATTTAGTAGGTAAACTGTTGTGAGTCAGGGAAACTGCCGAAATTATTAGTTAAACTTTTGAAGTTGCGTGGAATACGCTACTCCGGATCCCCTTTCTGAAGGAAGGGTGGTGTAACGGGCTTTCCCCATGACACACTTGTGTAACATTAATAAATAACTATAGTATAACTTTTCTAGGTAACTTCATTAAATACAGCACGTCGCCTACGTTTATCACGTAAACCAAATCTTTGTAATTGCACAACAACCAACGTGATGGAGCACTTTGGTAATTGATGACAATCGCAAAGATCAGTCGATCAGTCTGAAATATAGTATTTTAATGAAGAGATGTAATTAGCTTAATGTAACCCAGTAATAAGTTGTAATAAATATGTCCTTACACCTTCTTTCATTGGTCGAGGCGCTACCTGCGACATTCATAATGAATGAACAATCTCCACAGCCTCTCTTACATATTCGTTTTTCTGTTCTTTCCATATTGTTCTGTTATTAACATTTTGGGAGCTACGGTCTTCCTAAGGTCATAGTCCCATCTTATACTAGGGCCTTTTCTTGGTCTTTTAACAACCCCTTAAATATCATTCAGTGATTTTTATTGTCCATCTATTGTCTTTCCCACTGCCGTTTCAGGGATTTTATTCTATGGATTACATCTATTACCTGGGTTTTATTTCGTATCCAATCTATTATTTTTCGGTCTCTTCTTGTTATATGTGTAACTTGAAGTTTATTTGTAATTTTGGTTTTCAGAATCCAAGTTTCGCAGCCGTATGTAAGCACTGGTATAACACATTATTCTTGAGGTGGACTGTCATTTGAGATTTCAAGATGATTGAATTTCTTCCGAATGTCGTCAATGCAAATTTGATCCGTCTATTTATTTCTGGTAATAGCGACCCCGTTGTGTGTATTAATTCACCCAGGTATACATAATCTTCTACTACTTTCAAGGTTGTGTTATCTATTGTGATATATTGAGTGTCAACCAATTCGTTGTACATTATTATAGTTTTCTTGATATTCATTTTAAGGCCTATTTTGTTGCTTGCTGCCTTAAGTTGTGTTATTTTTTTCTTGTAGTTCCTCTGAGTTTTTGGCAATTAGGACAACGTCATCCACAAATATGAGATGATTTAGATATTCTCCTTCTATATTTAATTCTTTGTTATTTCCAGTGTAACTTCAGAAAGCGCCGCTGTGAATATTTCCGTATATTCTAAACTTTTGGAATGTACAGCACTTTTCGAATCTCTGGTGTTATTTCCCAAGAAGTACTTAAACATTGAAAAATATGCCACAAATATCATTCAGAAAACAACTAAAAATCAGCCATGGGACTGCAGTAATCAAAGTGTTTAGGGGCTTAGAAGACTTGTATAAGCAGCTTGCACGAACCAAGAATAGCTTGACATTCTTGTGCAGATGTTGGGAGTTGAGGATTATTCCCAAAGATTAAGATTTCGTCAACCGTACATAGGCAGAAGGATTCAAAGCATATTGGAATGAGCAAGCTTCGCTGCTATTAGAGACCGCATACAATTTCATCGTTATAATAAGTTTAAGTTAGAAAAATATATTGGGTATGTACAGAACTTTCTTGCTTATCGAATACCAGAGAATGAATTTAACAGAATTAAAAATAGTACTCTTATAAGTTACAACAGTGAATTCAAGTCTCAAAAACAAACACATATGCGTAAATTCAATCAACTTCTTTCAGATAAAAATATGCCGAAATATTATATGAACAACCAACATTTTGATGTGTCAAAAACTGTCATTAATTTTTCAGACAAACAGTTGAACGCTTCTGAAACCTCAATTCTACAAAAGGGTCTTAATTTTGCAATTTCCCCAAAAACTATTCCAACATATGATATCATCAGTGCTATCGAACAAACTGCAAACAAATTAAACAATAGTGAAGCTCAAAAGTATCTAATAAGAGCTAAAATTAAGCTAGAAAAACCTATGCATATAAAAAATAACCTTTCGAAAAATGAATTACATTCAATTACAGTTTTAAAAAATGACAGCACTATTAAGATTTTACCTGCAGATAAAGGCAATGCTACCGTTACTTTAAACAAAGTTGACTACGATTCCAAAATTCAAAACATAATAAACCAAGGTCAATATACAAAATTAAACAAAGATCCAACAACTTCTATATAAAACAAAATATACCACTTACTTTACAATCACAAACATGAATTTATAGAACAAGAACGTAAAAATCGTACTCCACCCTATTCTAAACCGCCCCATTTTTACGGGTTACCTAAAATTCATAAACTCAACATTCAATTAAGACCAGTTGTCAGCTCTATAAATTCTCCATGCAGTGAGCTCTCAAAATTACTAAACCAAGGTCAATATACAAAATTAAACAAAGATCCAACAACTTCTATAGAAAACAAAGTATACCGCTTACTTTACAATCACAAACATGACTTTACAGAACAAGAACGTAAAAATCTTACTCCACACTATTCTAAACCGCCCCATTTTTACGGGTTACCTAAAATACATACAACCAACATTCCATTAAGACCAATTGTCAGCTCTATAAATTCTCCATGCAGTGAGCTCTCAAAATTCCTTTTAAAAATTATTTCACCACTTCCTGGTAAGTCTAAATCTCATCTTAAAAACAGCGAGCATTTCTTAGAAAAATGATCACATATACAATACAAAAATACTTTCACACTAGCAAGTTTTAACATTGTGAATCTATACAATAATGTTCCTGTCACCAAAACATTTCCCATAGTAAAAGAACGATTAGAACAAGATTCTTTAGTAAATCAACGTACTCAATTGTCCGTTAATACAATAATGGAACTACTAACATTTTGTACAAACACAACATATTTTCAACTTAAAAATGACTTCTACCAACAAGGTTTTGGCATGGCAATGGGTTCCTGCCTGTCTCCTGCTTTAATCAACATTTTTCTTCTTCTTCAGGGGGTTTCTCCAGCTGAAGTGGCTATGGGTGGTGACCCTTGATACCATTTACAAGTGTTAGATATTCATAGTAGCTATGTGGTGCTGGTTTTTTCCATGCATAAGCTCTTTGAGACTTTTTCATGCTATACTCGGTGGGGTTTTAATTATGGTGGTCATGCGTAAGGTAGGTGATTGGAATTGTGGATAATTTTCCAGTAGAGAGTAATTTCCACCCCTGGCAAGTGTTGATTCGAGCCAAAATTTTTCCAGTCTGTATTGCGATTGTCCCGAAAACTCTTCAGGAAATCCCTTGATGGGATTCTGAGTTTCGTTTCTTGGTTGGTTGGTGTTTTTGCGAGTTTGTCTGCTCTTACGTTTCCTTCAATACTCATATGTCTTGGTATCCATCCTATTATCCCCTTACAATTATCCTTTGTCATCCTATATATAAGGTTCTGAATGTTTGATAGAAGCGAGTACCACAGGTATGGAGATTTCTGATGCTTTTGACATTTGATGATGATTTTTTTTTATATTTAAATCTGTGATTAACTCCAGTGCTTTTTGGATGGCCAATAGCTCCGCATTGAATATGGAGCATTAATGTTGAATTTCGAACGTCTTTTCTATGTCTAAGGAGGGGATCACTACCGCACTTGATGCCCTTCCTTCTCTTGTGTTAACAAAACCATCTGTGTACACTGTTATTGGATGACTTCAGTGATAATTTGCAAGCACTGAAGAGTTTGGGTTTACCAGTAAATCAGTGGATTTTTGAATCGTTCAGATGATGTTGAAACAAGTTCCAAAGAATTTAGCCGCTAAGTTTGAACCTTACCATGGTACTGTGACCGCTCAAGATGACTTTCCGACCTGCTCGGAAGTTGTTGATTTTTTGTCGAAGCATTGCGATGCCTTTGAACATGTTGAATTATCCCGCAAGGCAAAGCGAAGTGTTGACAAAACGTTACCATTCAATTCAAAGCAACATTCTTCCCGTTTCACTACATCGTTGTTTGTCACTAAGAATAGAAATTGTTTGGTTTGTAAATCCGATCATGTGATTTACAAATGTTCTGAATTCTTGAACAAATCAGTATTCGAGCGGTTTAAGTTTGTTAAAGATTTTAGACTTTGTTTTAATTGCTTAGGCGATTCTCATCAGTCGAATCGCTGTAAATCTTTATCCACCTGTCGCAACTGCAAACAACACCATCACACATTGCTTCATTTTGTAAATCATGGTGATTCAGTCATTCGGTCTGAATCTAGTGCGCCCCCCGCAAACCTGGCTTCCACATCTGGTGGATCCAGTACCATTATTACTGTTGAAAGTCCCGAAACTTCTCTACCGCAGACTTCTTGTCATAGTTCACTTTTGTCATACAATTCAAATGTGTTGTTATCTACCGCTTTAGTTGAGGTATTAGATAAGCACGGTTCTTATCAAACTTTGCGATGTCTGCTAGATTCTGGTAGCATGACATCATTCATTGCGAGCAAGGCTGTGCAACGCCTTGGCTTCCGACCTATGCCCGCTTCGATTCAACTCAACGGGCTAGGTTCTGTGCAGAGTACCTTTGCTGAGGGCTCTCTTACCCTTTCTCTTCGCTCTATAGTAAAGCGTAAGTTCAATTTTGTGGTTGATATTGTTTTACCCCGCATTTGCAATGATATGCCTGTTGTGCCCATTAATATGGCATATGTAACCAATTTGAAACTTGCTGATCCTGCTTTCAATAGCCCAGGCGCTATTGACCTTTTCTTAGGTGCCGATATATTCTCTTAAATTTTGTTGGATAGACGTCTTCTGGGAGAGGAAGGTGTTCCTGATGCTATTAACACTGTGTTTGGTTACATCCTTACGGGTAGAGTGTCTTCGAGTTCTGTTAACTCTCACTCAGTCATAAACCCAACTTCGCTTTTTTGTCAAATTGAAGATGTAGTATCAAAGGTTCTGGACAATTGAAGATGTTCATACCGTACTGGATCAGTCCCCTGATGATCTTATCTGCGAAAAAATATTTTCCGAGGATGCAGGCGATTGGAGTCAGGTAGATTCGTTGTGCCCCTTCCTTTTCGAAATACACTTCGTGCTTTTGATGGAATGTATAATCTCGCCGTACAACAGTTCTACTCTTTAGAAAGACGTCTTCTACAGCAACCAGATCTTTACAAACAATATTGTGATTTTCTCAAAGTGTATTTGGAGCTGGATCATATGGAGTTGGTTCCCGATCCATCTACTTCTTCTGATTGTTACTACATACCGCATCATTGTGTTTTGATACCTGATAGTAGCACAACCAAACTTCGTGTAGTGTTTAATGCATCCGCTAAGATACCTCATCGGTTATCTTTGAATGATTGTTTGTTTATCGGTCCCAAATTGCAGCAAGACATTATCGCTATTGTGTTGACCTTGCAGAATTTAGTTTTGCCTCGCCTGCTTGCTATAGAAAACTTTTCTAGTTGTGAACTTCACGCATTTGGTGAAGCTTCTGAGAAAGGTTATGCCGCTGTTGTTTATTTTGTGTTCGAAACCGCATCTGGATTTCGTCAAAGTTTTGTTGTGTTGTCTAAATCGAAAGTTGCCCCTTTGAAAACTTTGTCACCTCCCAGATTGGAACTGTGTGCTTCAGTTCTTACCGCTAAGTTGGCTCATAATTCAATAGTCGTTTGTTGTTCATGGTGATTCGTTGCTGGTCAGATTCCACGGTAGTCCTTTCATGGCTTAGTTCTTCCCCTTAGTTCTTCGTTGGAAGACATTGGTCAGTAATCGAAAAATGTCCTTCTTCGCATTGGTTTTACATTCAATCTTGTGATAACCCCGCTGACTTGGGTCCCGCGGCACTTTGTCATCAGAGTTATTAGGCAATACACTTTGGTGGAAAGGCCCACAATTGTTGATTACCGCTTGTTTGCCACATGCTTGGTCAGACTCAAGCATGTCACCGCTAGTTATGACTGAAGCCCATATAGTGGCGCTTCAAGTCACCGCTTCACCAAATTTATATGATACTTTGTTAGAAGAACATTCTTCTATTAATCGCATTACCCGCATTATAGCTCATATTTGTCGCTTTGTTGATAACGCTCGCAGTCCAGACCGTAGGGGCTCTGGCTCATTTTTGGCTGCTGAGTTATATCAGGCTCAGCTTTCATTGTTCGGTATGTTCAAGATCAATATTTTTCTAAAGAGATTTCCCTTCTTCGAGAACGAAAACTTTTGCCCAAATCCCTTCGTAAACTTTCGCCGTTTCTTGATGAACAGGGAACTCTTAGAGTTGGTAGTAGATTGGCTAATGCTCCATTGCCCTTTGATACTAAATTTCCCGCACTGCTATCAAGTAAAAGTCGTTTGACTAATCTAATTGTCGAAGATTGTCATCTCACCAATCTTCACGCAGGAATCCAAACCGTTCAATTTCTTCAATTCTATCCGCAAAGAAAGTAATTCGTAGTGTCATTTCTAAATGTGTTTCTTGTTCGAAGCTTACTCCTGCTGCTTACCAACCCTTCATGGGAAATTTGCCCATTTCTCGCGTTTCACAATTGAAACCCTTTTCTCATGGAGTAGATTTTGCTGGTCCCTTCACTATAACCATGGCTAAAACTAGAGGGTTAAAAACTTTAACGGCTTATCTGTGCCTGTTTAAGTGCTTTGCAACGAAAGCTGGTCATCTAGAACTCGTATCAGATTTGTCTGCTGATGCGTTCTTGGCAGCTTTGCGACGATTCATTGCACGTCGTGGTCGATGTAGCCATATCTATAGTGATTGTGGTACTAATTTTGTGTGTGCTCACAAGCAGATCTTGAAAGCTTTTAGAGCTACTGCTGCACGAGAAACCATTTCTTGGCATTTCAACCCCCCTTCGGCTCCTCACTTTGGAGGACTGTGGGAGAGCGGAATTAAATGCGTTAAAGCTCACTTAAGACGTATCGTTGGAGATCAAATCCTAACCTACGAAGAACTTTCTACTGTATTTGCGCAGGTCGAAGCAGTTTTAAACTCGCGACCTATAACCCCTTGTAGCAACGATCCATCGGATCTTACCGCCTTGAGTCCTGGAATGTTTCTTACAATGGACCCTTTAACAGCACCTCCTGAATCTGATATTTCTTATCTGTCCCATCTAATCGTCTCAACAGATGGCAGTTACTGAGTCGTTTGCATCAGGCATTCTGGAAACGTTGGTCGCAAGAATATTTACATACTCTTCATCAACGGAGCAAATGGACTGATCCCTCGGAGGTTGTTAAGCCAGGTACTCTTGTTATTTTGAAGCAAGACACTTCCCCTCCTTTGAATTGGCCATTAGGGCGCATTATTGACGTACATCCTGGAGGTGATGGTGTTGTACGCGATGCTACAATTAGAACTGCAAGTGGTACTTTGAAGCGACCTCTTGTAAAGCTTTGTCCACTGCCAGTGGACCCTTAGTTTTGAAATTAGTAATTCAAGGCTGGCGGAATGGTGCGTTCCCGCAATTTGTTTAGTGTATTGTACAAATTTGATTGAATTACTTCATTGATTTTTAAACTTCTGCACCTTTTCCAAAACCTTCCGTCGCGCTAATGCTAATTTTAAGTGTTTTTTGCATGTAAAATATAGACAGTATTTGTGATTCCTGTTTTGGATGCCGAACTATTCGGACACTTTTGATACCCTCTTAAGACGGCCGCTTTTTGTTGTTATTGTGTTACGATTCCGCGAGTTATTAGTTCCGGTCGTAACAACCGCTAAACCGCTTTCATTTGGTTTCTTTTGTGTTTACAAAAGCGCATCATTTGTTGTTAAACCCGCATTTTTGTTTGCTCAATCAATGAACATTACGTCGCTATTTTTTGTGTAACGTGTTGTTCTGACGAAGCTCTAAATTCAGTTCCTGCCGCTGCGGGGCTAGCCTCTGAAGAAAGAAGAACCAAGAAAACACCACCTGCAGGGCTTCGACTTAAAAGGTCAGTGATAAACTTTATTTGGTGAATTAATTTACGCGACGGCATGTGTTTATTGATTGTTCCGCTAAAGGTCCTTCGTCAATTACATACTTACATTGAACCAGCATTGAACTAAAACCGCAACATCTAATTCATATTTTTTTTGGATATTATATGTAATGTGTCATCGAAGACATTCCAAGTAGTGTATTAATAGGGAGGAGGTATGAAGAGTATTGATATTGAAATTCTAATTTCTTATCCAAAATAATAATCTCATTTCGGATGGGTAGTATTTTTTGGTATGTTTGAAGAATAATAGGGAGGGATGCGTTGGGCTTGTTTCCTGTTAGAGTGGCTTTAAAAGTGCCAAGTTTACGGATTAATGCTTTTGATAAGGAATTTGTTCCTCGCAAATTGCAGTTTATCCAATATTTTTGTTACTTATTTGGGGCTGTCCCCATAAAAGAAGCAACCATAGTCAATTCTAGATCTTAGAATTCCTCTATATAAGGTGAGAAGAGTAATTGGGACACACCCCCACCAGGTCTTTACAAGGCTTTTGATAATATTAATTGTTTTTAGGAAAGCATGATATGAATTGTTAATATGGTCTTTCCATCCAAGCTTCTTGTTGAATGTGAGCCCCAGGAACCTGAATAATAAACCACTTCTAGTTCTAGTTGTGCTAGTTGTGTGAATATATATATATATATATATATATATATATATATATATATATATATACTAGGGTCAGGGTATTGTCGTTTGGAGAAAAGTAGTAGTTTACTTTCAGATGTATTTATTTCCAATCCAAATTCTGCTAGCATCATTGACAATGATCTCTAGTGTTTTCTTAGAAATTAGGTTATAGATGATTTTTAGAAATTGATTTGGCATTTGAAGCTGTGCCAATTGTTCTATTAACAGTTCAGGAATGACATTGTCAAAAGCCGATTTTATGTCGAGGAACACCGCCAGTTTGTGTTTTTTCTTTATCATGCCGATATTGATGTCTGAGTAGAATATTGCATAACTACCATGTACACTTTTACCTTTTCTAAAGCCGTATTGGTACCAGGGGATGAGATTTTGTCTTTCAATGAACCATTCTAGTCTATTTTTTAGAATGTGTTCAAAGATTTTACGAATACAGAAGGATATGGGTCTATAGCTGGTGTGGAGTTCTGGATCCTTTCCCTGTTTCAAAATCGGATGAATTCGGAAATAGCTCCAGTCGGATAGTATTTCGATGTTGTTTATTAAGATCGCGTTATAAAGCTCAATAAGTGAGGATTTAAAGTTATTAGATTTTTGATCATACAGTATGTGATGTTGACAGGGTCGGGCGCGGATTTTTTTTTTGTTCGATTCAGGGCTTTGTCAGTTTCAGGTCTGTCACAGGGTGTTACTAAGAAATGAGGAGGGGCAGGGGGGTCATTCTCGGTGCCACATAATAGAGATATGTAAGGTGTCGTTGGACCGCAGTAAGGTATCGCGTAATTGTTGAGGTTTCCAGTCTTCTCTCCTGCATGAGTAAGAGGAGGCGAAGACCTTCCTATATACTTTCATTTTTTTCCATACCGACGATATAGTGTGTCTCTGTTAATGGATTCAGGGAATGCACGAAAGGATGCTTTCATTTTTTGTTTATTTTTTTTAACTAAGGCTATGATGTTTTAAGCTTGTATAAAGGATTCAATAAGACCATCTCTATAGTGAGGTTCTTTAAAGGAGATATCATACTCCATAAGTAATGATTGGTATTTGTTCCAGTCCTTTATCTTGTAGCTGTTATTATGATTATTTTGGAACAGAAAGAGTGTAGAACTTCCGGTGGGGGAGAAATTGACTTGTATTGGAAAATGGTCGCTTCCAAATGTGTCTGATAGTGTAGATACCAGGAGGTTAAAAGAAATATTTGTATGAGCATATAATGAGGTCTATGATGCTGGTACCATGTTGATTCAGGGGGAATATATATGGATACTATTGAAGTGTTATCGATTGTGATTAGTACTGCTTGAATATTGTACTGACCAAGATCATAGTTAATTCTATTATATTTTAGATTATTTTTGGCAGCGCCACCGTAACCATCTGGTCGGTTATAATTTATGTCATATTGGTGGGAGAGGTAGTTACAGTCTGTATTTAGCCAGGTCTTTGATAATGAAATAATATCGGGTTTATATAAATATATAATATGTTTAAGATGGATTAAGTTGGATCTCATACTCCGAATGTTCGGAGTATGAGGGTCCCGAGAATGTGACGGTTGAGTTGGATCTGTCCTTCTGTTATTGTTTTCCGATGGGATGTGTAGAGATGAGTTCCTTTATAAAGTGGGGATTATTATTGTAACAATCTATAAATATATATCTTGGTCAAATATGAGAAGTCGAACTTTTCTGATTTATTTTCGTCTTTATAGTAGTTATGTTCATTGTGTTCCTTGAAGGCGGAAATGGGTGTTATAGGGGATTATATCCTGCCATTTGGATATAAATGGTGACTAGTATTGTATTCATTTCTATTAATAATAGGTTTCTTAGTGAGTGATTGTGATTTGGGTTGCGGTAAAGTTTTGGAGTATGAAACTGTAGGTCTCTTGGCCGGGATTTTATCTTCAATAGAAGATGCTAAGTTTTTGTTTAATCTCGGGAAAGATCCTGAGAAGGGGTTGATATGTGAATTTTCACAGCAATGTTGTGTAGAGGTTGAATCATTTATGGGAATTTGACTGTGCCCGTGTATTAAGTGAAGGGTCTTTAGGTATTCTTTTGTTAGCTTCATTGTATGACGTGTTATATATGGACATAACCACTTTAATTTTTTTTTGCGTGGAACTCTGGGCATTTTCTGAATTTAAAAGGTGTCCCTTTTTTGGTTGCCGTGTGACTGCCTTCACAGAAAATACATTTCAAATTACATATTTCTTGGCCGTAATTTATTGATGGATTTTCACCGCATTTGATATAGCGTTCTTGACCTTTATGTATTTTTCCGCTGGGAAGAAACAAAGAAAAAGTTCTATTTTGTCAGGAATATTTTTTTCTCTTATTTATGAGGTTAGAACCACCTTCTCCTTTTTGTTTTTTTTTAATTCTTTTGACATTAATAACTTCCCTGGGCGTGCCTGCGGTTTTGGCGTTCATAAGAATATCTTCTTCCTCGAAGATTGGGTCAATTCCCCGGACTAAAACTTTGGTAGATATTAAGTATCTAGGGATATACGCGATGAAGTTGTACTACTCAAGATACTCTTTATTATATAAAAAGGCGTTGGCTTTTTAAAGGTTGTTAAAAAATAGTGCGACTTTCTTTTTCCCTTTCCTATCTACTCTTATGACTTATGACCTCAAACCTGTTATTTGATGTGATTTTTTTTCCTACGATTTGATAGTTAAGAAGCGTCTTTTTACTTTCAATAATGACCGAGTACGGACCTGTATCATACAGGTTATAACTTAAATTAAAATCAACTTGTGTGGAATTCCTCACTGTGATTACCTCATTGGTGGTATCATTATTACTATTTTTATTATAATCTTGAGAAGAGGGATTACCTTCAGTGCCCTTAGGTAGAGAAAATAGCCCACTCATCTGCCCATATTTTACTAGACTTGTCATTGAGAAATGACCCTTATCTAAAATTTGTTTGAATTCTTTAATTATTCTATCTGATACTTTGAATGGCGACAAAAAATTTCTATGGTTTTTTATGTCTTTTATTTTATTATTCTGGTGTAGTCCAATTAATGTGTAGGCTGCCTCCCTGGCTGAAGGAGAGGCGAATAACAGTTTATTGACCTCAGTTTATCGTTATTGTTATTCAGCAAATACTAAATACTAACTACTAAATTTCTGCTGTTTTATACAAGATATCAAATTCAGAAATTAGCCTTAAGCAATAAGTATTAATTATTATGCAGAGAAATCGGAGATCTTTTTCTATTTGTTTCATTTTTTTTGGATTTTTTATTTCTTTTATATATATATATATATATATATATATATATATATATATGTTTTTTATTACTAGCTATATATTAAAATTAATGGATAAGCAAGCAGAGTATGAGATGAAAAAATATGAGCAATACTACCAATACTGGGTAGAGGATGGGAATTTACACAAACTCTCCACACACCGAGCAAGAATCAAACAACATTTTTATGGAAAAATTTGAAGAACAAACAATTTTCTCAAAACAGATTAAACCTTTGGTGGTGGATGACATATTCGTTATTTGGGAACATAATCTTGAGGATTTACATGCATTACTTAACGACATAAACAACACATAACAAACTACTCAGTTTACACTAGAGCTTGAATAACAAATTACCATTCTTAGATCTTTAATAACCAAAACACAATCGACATTTGAAACAGAAGTTTACAGGAAATCAGCTCATACTAACTGGTACCTCAACTTTAACTCTTAATCATCCAAATTCAGTAAAAAGAGGTATCATCAAATCTCTATATGACTCTTAGAGGGAATGTGCTGCCATACACCGTATGGTCAAGTCGTAATCGATAATGATAATAATGAAAATGTAAATTGCAAATTGAAAGTTAAAAAACTTTCAATTTGCAATTTACATTTTGATTACATATTTTAAAGCCATTGACAACGACGTCAGAATCGACTTTGAAACATTTGGTATTTTCTTTCAATATACAGCTTTTTTAATTCAATTGTGGTGTTATTCCCAAGAAAACTTAAAAATAATCAAGTACATACCACAAATAACATTTAGAAGACAATAATAAATTAGATATTAATAAACTTTAAACTATGATATATCTTAAAATTCATTAGAATTTCATAAATTACCTAGTATCCCTTGACGATTTCTGTTTTATATCAACCATATAATGAAATACATACCTATTGTTAAATAATATTGAATCCATCATTATTTTTATTCAGTAAACTGAAATTGAAATCTTGAAAATAATACATTAACAATTTTTCTGATTGGATTGAAAACTTTTAACGTAATGAAAGTAATGTCAAAACGCAAATTAAATTCGCTAGAAATGATATCAATTCAGTGTTGTCAGATCTAACTATTTATATTGAATCTTACGATCTGTAACCTTAGTCATATTATATGGATCTTATTCTGTGAATATAAAACTACATTAAAAGCATAAGGTTAAAATTAGTTGACAAACCATAATTGCAACGCAATGTAAGTTGCAAACTTGAGAAGAGTCCAATAAATGACGAACATTACGTAATAAAGTTTTTTGTGGGTTCTAGTTCAATAGACTGATAGTGTAGAATAACTTAAGGGAAGGTTCAAAATGAGTTAGTTGATTTTCACATTCGAATATGGACGCAAATAATATTTTTTTATTTTATTTTATCTTATTTAATGACTGAACCAATATTATTAATAATTTTTTGCATTCTGCACTGAAGGTCGTCAGTAGCTATTAAACAAAACAAAAATTAAGACAATCGGTTGAGCGACAGAGGAAAAAATCGTATCGAACCGTTTGTTCTTTGTATATTTATATATAATAATTTTTTAGTTAGTTGGTGGTTGGTTCAAAGAAAATGTTTTAATCTAATATATAAACAGTTTATAATTTATCCGTTTGTTTTAAAATGTGTTTGTATTGTTTCCAGTGTACTATAGATCTTTGGAAAGTGATCTCAAGGGAGATACAGGGGGCACATTCAAACGTCTCATGGTATCACTTTGCAACGCTTGTCGTGATGAAAGTATGATAACTAATCCACAGCAAGCTGTAGCCGACGTTCAGTCACTTCTCCGAGCAGGAGAACTGCGTCTAGGAACTGATGAGTCTACCTTTAATATGGTACTATGTCAAAGAAATTATGCTCAACTTCAGCTAATTTTCCAGGAATATCAGCGAATCACAGGACATGACATTGAAGAGGCAATTAAGAATGAATTCTCTGGTGATTCAGAGGATGGATTCTTGGCAGTTATCCGTTCAATAAAAAATAAAGCAGGTTTCTTTGCTAAAAGATTGAATAAAAGCATGAAAGGTTTGGGAACAAATGACAGACAATTAATAAGATTAGTCGTTGCTAGAAGCGAAGTTGATATGGTGGAAATTAAACGAGAATATCAAAATTTGTTTAGGGAATCGTTAGGTGATGCTATTAAAGTAAGGACCTTTAGGAAGTAACTTTAGTTTCAAAGTAGTGATAAGAAATTAAATCAAATTATACAGGGTGAGTTTTTTTTGATGATCAGTATGGGGATCTCTGAAACTAGCGGAGATAGAGCAATGGTTAAATTGGGAAAGATTTGCAATTTCACTGCCCCAATTTAATGACACTTTCGGATTTTTGTAAAAAGTCTTGACTTACTAGATATTTTGAAAAAATGAAATTCTGTTGATTTAGTTAAATCCCCTAGCTCCTTTGTTTTTGATTCTATAAAAAAAGTGTGAATATCAAAATTGAAGGGAATTGTATACCGAATATGATTGTCATGTCCTCGTTTGCGTGACAGCTCTCGTTTTCTAGATATGACACAAACTTATCTTTTTTTTTAATGGAAACCATAGTTGGCTATGTCCTCAAAAAATCGGACATTTTTAGAGCTTTTCAACGATATAATACTCGATATAGTTATTCATAAAAATAACGGAGTTTTGGATGCTTTTCTCTCTTATTTTTACTTTTAACGTAGGTAGCCATGAAAACGATTGTTTTCACTTTGACGTTTCCTCATTTGAGAGTAATTCCATTAGTAGTACTGAACTGACAGCCGATATTGACAAGTTTTCGTGATAAAATGGAATATCCTAACGAAAAAAAAACTGAATATGGTGGAATGTTATATCATATGCCATAAAAATTCAGTTCGTGCAGCTGAGGAATACTTTCATAGATATTTAAATCGTCGTCAACCTGCTGTATGTACATTTAAGAGGCTTTACGATAGTTTACGCAGATATGGATCTTTTACTAAATCATCAAAGGAACGTAATCAAATTAACGAAGCAGCACAAATAAATTTTTTGGCAATGGTAAATCAAAATCCATCTACATCAACTCGTGAGATTGCGGCAGAAGCTGGCACATCTCAACGAACTGTAGTTAAGGTACTGAAAGCGTACAAGTTCCACTCGTACAAACTTTCAGTTTCTCAAACTTTGCATGCTGGTGACGAACATCGACATATTTTGTTTTGTACATGGTTTAGAGACATCTGCCTTGACATTCCACAGTTTCTATTAAAGGTGTTATGGTCAGATGAAACTAGATTTACTAACTGCGGTATGTTCAATAGAAACAATGAGCATATCTGAGCTAAAGAAAACCCTTTCTATGTAGAACAAAGACGACCCCAGATAAAATTTGGTTTTAATGTTTGGTATGGTATCATAGGGTCTACTATTCTGGGGCCTTTTATCATGACGAATCATTTATTGGGGAGCGCTACTTGCATTTCTTGCAATACATTTTCAAGACATGTTGCATAATTTGAATTTGAAAACTCGTTTAGAAATTGATTAATATCTATCCAAACTCTTGGATAGGAAGAAATGGCCCACGCGAATGGCCACCCCGGTCTCCCGATTTGGCAGTTATATACTTCTATTTATGGGGTGCACTAAAAAACTAAGTATACAAAAGAAAGTATGAGACAGTTAGTGACCTAAGGGAGGCGGTATTACAAGCAATTGAAGAAATTGATGGGCGGTCTGTGAGGAAAGCGGTAATGTCAATCTTAAAAAGATGCAATTTTTGTCTAAATAACATTGGTGGACTTTTCGAACATAAATTGTAACCATTATTATGTACTTTAATTTCTTAAGTTTTCAGTAAGTACCTACTTATTTAGTTTTTCCTTATATCTGATATACTTTATAAAAAAATCGTCCCATGTTTTTTGGAATAGTTATTGATAAATCAATCTATTTCATGGCTAACTACGTTAAGAGTGAAAATAAGAGAGAAAAGCATCGATAACTCCGTTATTTTTATGAATAACTATATCGAGTATTATATAGTTGAAAAGAATGACAGAAAAATCTCCGATTTTTTGAGGTCATAGCCAACTTTGGTTTCCATTCAAAAAAAGATAAGTTTGTGTCATATCTCGAAAACGAGAGCTGTCACGCAAACGAGGACATGACAATTATATTCGGGATACAATTCCCTTCAATTTTGATATTTACACTTTTTCTATAAAATCAAAAACAAGAGAGCTAGAGGGATTTGACTAAATCGATAGAATTTAGTTTTTTCAAAATATCTATTAAACCATGACTTTTTACAAAAATCCGAAAGTGTTATTAAATTGGGCCAGTAAAACTGCAAATCTTTCCCAATTTAACCATTGCTCTATCTCCGCTAGTTTCCGAGATCCCCATACTGATCATCAAAAAAACTCACCCTATATATAAATCATATAATATATTACAGATATAGAGGGTGTTTTGTAGAAGGTTCGCCTAACTTGAACGTTAGATAGGTGGGGTCATTTGCTATATTATGTACCCAAATAACATCTAGATATCTTACGGTTTTTGTCTTTTTTTTTTTTTTTTTTTCTTAATTCTCAGATTTTTACATTTGAACTCTTGTAACTTTTTTATTTTTTACTGCATTTTCACCAAATAAACTTAAATCTAACCTATAATGTTTGTTTGCTCATCTGCATTTGATATTTGACACAAATAATTCGTTGATTCGAGTCCACAAATGGCGAAGTTCTATAAAAAAGTAATTAAGTTAAATACTTTATCATATTACAAAAACTTCTCTACTTCAACCCCTTTCCAACGATATATCACACGTATTGGAAAGTAATTAGTATCATAATAAAACTTACAAGGTTAGAACTACAAAAAAAATATACATCAAGTTGCAATAATTTGTTATAAATTTTGTTCAAACCAGTTTCTACCACTACGGATGCAATCGCGACACGTTTTTCTGAATCCTACTGTGGTAGTCTCTAGTCGCATCTCATCCCATATTATTTCAAATGCAACATTTATTCTTGCTCTTAACTGCTCCTTCGTTTTTATTTCTCTCTCACGAACGAGTTGCTTGGCCCGTCCCCATACAAAAAAAAAAAAAAACAAACGGAGTCAGGTTTTGTCACCTTGGAGGTCAGAGTATAGAGCCAGTCCTCTCCAAATTTTATTGGTCTTTCTTCCAATGGAATTCATCTAATACGTTCTTCCTGCATTGTTTGGAACACAACGTTGATTATTTCCCTTAGCTGCTGCTCCTTGGTGTCTATTTATATCTCGTAAATGACGAATTTTTAATGAGCGATTTATTGATCTTATTAGATGAAATCTGATCACACACATAATATTCAAAAAAGTTGGCTGTCCAGCACATTATAGGCGAACTGTCAAAGAACTCCTGAAGATTACATTCCCAAACGCGTGAATTGAGAGAACTGGCCCTATACTATGGCCTCCAAGGTCGCCAGACCTGACTCCCTTTGATTTTTTAGGTTCCGCATATACAATATACGGATACCCTTATAATATCACTCAGGATTTCTGCCTCTGTCACATCACAGCCATTTTCTCCTAAACTACTGGACGGAAGAGGTTGAAATTTGGTATCATTGTATAGTTTGGTGACCCGATCAGCAGAACATATCGTAAAAGAAAAAAAATTGATTCTAGGGGTACTTCTGGGGGGAAAAACTAAAAAAATCGACCGTTCCCCCCCCTGATCTCCGAAACTACTGAGCCTAAAATTTTGAAAAAAATAGGAAATATAGAGCGTTGCCCAAACTTTACAGGAAAATTAAGGAGAAACCATTAATGTTAATTTTGGGGGGCAAATTATAGAATTAAATAAAAATTTAAAAATAAAAAAAAATTCAAACGCACCATGTAATATATCAAATGAAAGGTCTCATTCTGAGGAACACAAATATATTTTTTTCATATTTAAAAAAATTATTTAAAAATATATTAACGAAAATATACCAAAATTTACCCCCCCCTTATCTCCGAAACTATAAAACGTAAAGTTTTGAAAAAAAATAGATTTATAGGTTCTGACCTGAAGTTTACTGGAAAAATAAGGAGAAACCTCTACTTTTAATTTGGAGGGGGGGCAATTACAGAATTAAATGGAAAATATAAAATTAAAATTGTTTCTAACCCATCATGTTATATATCAAATGAAAGGGCTCATTACAACGAAAACAAATATATTTTTTTCATATTTTTAAAATAAATTAATGAAAAGATATTAACAAAAATATAAAAAAATTTACCCATTCCCCCTCCCTTTATCTCCGAAACCATAAGCTGGAAAATTTTGACAAAAAATGGATGTATAGCCCCTCACCTGAACTTTACTGGAAAATTAAGGAGAAACCCCTAATATTTATTTGGGGGGGGGGCAAATTATAGAATTAAATGGAAAATTAAAATTGTTTCTAACTCATCATGTTATATATCAAATGAAAGGGCTCATTATGACGAAAACAAATATATTTTTTTCATATTTTTAAAATAAATTAATTAAAAGATATTAACAAAATATAAAAAAATACCCATCCCCCCCTTATCTCCGAAACCATAAGCTGGAAAATTTTGAAAAAAATGTGGAGGTATAGCCCCTCACCTGAACTTTACTGGAAAATTAAGGAGAAACCCCTAAAATTTTTTTTGGGGCGGCAAATTATAGAATTATATGGAAAATTAAAATTGTTTCTAACCCATCATGTTATATATCAAATGAAAGGGCTCATTATGACGAAAACAAATATATTTTTTCATATTTTTAAAATAAATTAATTAAAAGATATTAACAAAAATATAAAAAAATTTACCCATCCCCCCCCCTATCTCCGAAACCATAAGCTGGAGAATTGTGAAAAAATAATGGGGGTATAGCCCCTCAGCTGAACTTTACTGGAAAAATAAGGAAAAACCCCTAATATTTTTTTGGGGGGCAAATTATAGAATTAAATGGAAAATAAAAAATTAAAATTGTTTCTAACCCAGCATGTTATATATCAAATAAAAGGGCTCATGGTGAAAAAAACAAATATATTTTTTCCATATTTATAAAATAAATTAATTAAAAGATATTAACAAAAATATAGAAAAAATTTTACCCCCCTTATCTCCGAAACCATAAGCTGAAAAATTTTGAAAAACTGGAAGTATAGCCCCTCACCTGAACTTTACTGGAAAATAAGAAAAAAACCCTAATATTCATTTTGGGGGACAAATTATAGAATTAAATGGAAAATAAAAAATTGTAATTGTTTCTAACGGGTCATATAATATATCAAATCCCAGGGCTCATTATGACGAATAGGTACAAATATATTTTTTTAATTTTTTTAAAATGAATATTTTAAAATACATTAAATTAACCATTCTCCCCAATATTTCCCAAACTCTAAGACCTCATTTTTTTGTTTATAGGAAAAATATGAAAGAAAAGACGTAATTCTATTATTTGGCCTCCAAATAATAGAATTAAACGGAAAATAAATTACTAGAAAACCCCCATAGTAATTTTAGGGACAAATTATACAAATAAATGGAAAATAAAGATTCAATTTTCAAACGCATCATGTAATATATCAGATAAAAGGCTCATTATGTGAATTACAAATATATCATATTTTTAAATCATTTGTTTAAAAGATATTAAAAATATTAAACATCCACTTAATTCCCACTTTAGAAACTACACTATTTAAAATTTGAAAAATATATTTTATTTATATTTTTAAATAATTTGAATAACAGATTTAATAATTTATAATTTAAACTTTGACCTATTTTGCCGTTTTTCTTCCAATCTACAGAGCCTCAAAACTCAGACAGTAGATTATAAAAGGCATTTCTGAAAGTTTATTAGTAAAATAAAACTTTAATGTTACTTTTTGGGGGCCAAATTAGAAAATTAAATACATATGTATTGTGATAAAAATCAAGCGAATCCTAAAGCAGATAAAATAAAAAGTCTACGTGTGGAAAATCAAAGTGTATATTGTAAGTAAGTGTAAGTATAAGAAAATGCACTCATTCCCTGCTTGTCTGAAACTGAAATATTCGAATCTTGAAGGTGGTACGGAACCCTAAGTATGCGAGTCCAACTCGCACTTAACCAAATTATTTTTATGTGGACGGGCCAATCAACTCGTTTATGAGAGAGAAATAGGAACCAAAGAGCAGTTAAGGAAAGAATAAATGTTGCTTTTGAAATAATATGTGATGAGATGCTACTAGAGACTACCACTGTAGAAGTCAGAAAAAGGTGTCGCGATTGCATCCGTCGCCGCAGAAGTCGGTTTGAACAAAATTATAACAAATTATTGCAACTTGATGTATGTTTTATTTTTTATAGTTCTAACCTTGTAAGTTACAATCTCAAATTTTATTATAATACTGATTACTTTCCATTACGTGTGACATATCGTTGGAAAGGGGTTGAAGTTTTTGTAAGCATTCGAATTTCAAGATGTGCTTCTAATTTTTTTTTACTGTGATAAATTGTTTAATTTAATCACTTTTTTATGGAACCTCGCCATTAGTGGACTCATATAATTTTTTCAACCAATTATTTGTGTCCAATATCAATTGCAGATGAGCAAACAAACATCATAGATTAGATTTAAGTTTATTTGGTGACCATGCAGTGAAAAAGAAAAAAAGTTTTCAACAACTCAAATGTAAACATCTGGAAATAAATTAAAAAAAAAAACAACAACCGTAAGATATCTAGATGTTATATGGGTTACATAATATAGCACATGAGCGGACCTATCTGCCCTCCAAGTTTGGCGAACCTTCTACAAAACACCCTGTATAGTACGGTGATTCGGTTTCCCTTCACTAATATTTTGATGAAAATTTTCAAAATTTACACAAATTTGTATGACTAACGACACCTGTTTCTGGAACATCGGCAAATTACGTAAGATATTTATAATGGGTGGGTGTTATCGGCATAGGTGGTTGTTTGAAAAGGACTTTACGTAAGTTTTTTTAAAAATATCATTCATTCATTGCTTTTTACTTTTATTAGCCTAAATTAAATATTAACAATATCTACAAAAAAGTTTGCATTCTACTAAATAAGTATTTTCTAATATAAATATAGTTATTATCTTAACTATACATAATTAAGTATACAGTGTAGAATAGCCAAATGGAATAAATTCGATTTTTAAATGTGCATTTTTTGAACAGAAAAATTATATAGGGTGTGCCATGTGACAGTGGCCAACACCAATTTTCTTATTTTAAATGCAAGCCTTTGTATATTATTTATTTTTTGGATTGTCCAGATAATTCAGGTACAATGTCCTACACCTATTTTCAAGTGTTTTAACATTAAAAAAAATAAAATTATTTTATTTCACAAATTCGCTACATTACACTAAAAGCCTAATAAGTAATACTGATTATTTCTTAATAATATAAAAAAAAACAAAAAACCATTAATTTCAATGTAGCAAATTTTCAAAATGCTCGGCGCGAACGTGTTGGTAACATTCTAATCTGGTATAGAAATGTCTTCTACTGTTACTCAACATCTCAGGCGTGACTGGTCGAAGCGCAAGCGTGATTCGCCTTTGTAGCTCATCTAAGTTGAGGAGTTTAGTTTTGTAAATATAGTACTTTTGATATATTCCCACAAAAAGTAGTCCAATGGCGTCCAATCAGGAGATCGTGCTTGTCATTCTATCGTTCCGCGCCTCCCTATCCACCGATTTGGAAAATTCTGGTTCAGGTACTGCCTACATTGATTTCGTAATGGCGCGGGGCTCCATCTTGCTGAATCCATATTGTATTGGCAGGAACTTGTGTTTACTGGAACAGGCTAGAAGTTTGTCAAAGTTGGCACGACATTATTTTGGAGCAGTTCTAAATATATATCTCCATTCATATTGCCATCAATGAAAAAGGAACCTACGATATGATTTCCAACAATTCCTGCCCAAACATTAAATTTTTCAGGATATTGCATATGTTTTTCTGTCATCCAGTGAGGATTCTCATTAGACCAACAGCGGCAATTATGATGATTAACGTAAAGTGTAAATGTGCTCTCATCAGAAAACAACAGATCTTCTAATCGGATCACATTGTTATCTAATCTTACCATCATTTGTTCACAGATATACGTTCTCCTATCGAAATCGCCTTCCATAAGCTCCTGAGTCGGCAACATTTTATAGGGATGCATTTTACTTTCCTTTAATACTCGAAAAATTGGTTTGTGGCTAATGTTACACAGTGGGGCAGCTTTTCGACCAGAATTATGTTGGTTTTCTTCAAACTTAATCATAATATCTAATTTCGTATTATCACTTAGAGCATTGACAGTTACTTTTTTTATCTGTCTTACATGACCAAGCTCGTCAAACTGTTTTTCTATTTTGCTAATTGTTCCTTGGGATACAGTTAAAGAAATTCAAACGACAATACCACTGACACTTATTACTACTGTCATGCAGGTAGACAACAAGATGCTAAGGCTATGAGTTTTGACGAAAATAAAAAACAAACAATTTTTTTTCAAATCAGTAAAAAGGAACGCAGGAATGTTTTTTGGTTACTATCTCAATATCAACAGTTGAACATAGGAGATTACACATGCATTATGTCTAAAATTTTCTGGAAAATTAAAAATAAATAATATACATGACACCGTTTTTCCCTACAAGTCCTCCTTTATTCGTTATCGAATTTATTCCATTTGACTGTTCCACACTGTATAATAACCCAGTGAAAATAAGAGAGAAAAGCATCCATGACTCCGTTATTTTTATGAATAACTATATCGAGTATTATATCGTTGAAAAGCTCTAAAAATGTCCGATTTTTTGAGGACATAGCCAACTATGGTTTCCATTAAAAAAAAAGATAAGTTTGTGTCATATCTCGAAAACGAGAGCTGTCACGCAAACAAGGACATGACAATCATATTCGGGATACAATTCCCTTCAATTATGATATTTACACTTTTTTTATAAAATCAAAAACAAAGGAGCTAGAGGGATTTGACTAAATCGACAGAATTGCGTTTTTTTTTCAAAATATCTAGTAAGCCATGAATTTTTACAAAATCCGAAAGTGTCATTAAATTGGACCAATGCAAATGCAAATCTTTCCCAATTTAACCATTGCTCTATCTCCGCTAGTTTCCGAGATCCCCATACTGATCATCAAAAAAACTCACCATGTGTATGTATATATATATATATATATATATATATATATATATATATATATATATATATATATATGTTTTAGGTGGTTCCCGGGAATTCATCCGCGTAGTTGATAACTGATCTCTGCCGGGATCGATGGTAAAATGACGACGTTTCGGTAGAGTCACATCTGCCCTCTTCAGGTCGGTTCGCATAATTCTTGTAGCCTTCTGCTTTCGCTTCTAGTTACTCGAATACTAAGATTTTCAGAAGCGCTGTTATATAGTCGCGGCTCGGCGCCTATTGGTTGGCATCGTGAACGGCTGCGTTTGATTGGCCCTGGGCGCTCAGTGGGCACGCCTCCCGTATGCTGTTTTGTTATTTCCGGTTGAGTTGTTATTGGACGGGTCCGGGCCGGTACGGTGTTTAATAGAATTTTCCAACAATTCGATAAGTTCTGAATTTCATTGCGTGCGTTTAGACTGTGAGGCCTCTTCGCTATTTCAATTGCCTCTCTTACGAGTCTTGATTTCGGGTGTTCTATATTTGCCAGTACTCTGGTGTTCTCAAAGTCTATTCGGTGTGACATCGTGGTGGCGTGTTCCGCAATGGATGTTGTTTTTTCCTGCTTTCTTACAGCGTTCTGGTGTTCATCACGTCTAGCTTGAATTCTTCTATTAGTTTGCCCCACATAGGTATTATGACAGTCTGCACATGGAATCTCGTACACTCCCTGTTGTTCTAAAGGGAACCTCGTCTTCGGAGTTCCTAACACCGTGCTTATTTTTCTGTCTGTATTGAAAAAAGTATCGATATTGTGTCTCCGTAGAATTCTTGCAATACTGTCCGTGGTCCCCTTGACATAAGGTAAATAAGCCTTGGTTATTGGTGTCTCATGCTTCTCGTCTGTTTGTCTCAGTTTTGACTTTAGGGTTCTTTGTATATTTCGGTCTGTAACTCCGTTTTGTCTCAGAGCTCTTTTTAAACTGCCCATTTCCTGTTTGATTTTATCCAGGTCAGCTAGTCTTTGTGATCTGGTTACTAAAGTCTTGATGAGAATTAGCATGAAGGAATCTGTTGGTGTGAGTTGCTTTCCTATATACTGTATGGCGAAGGGTTCCATCTTTCTTCCTATTTATGAGAACGTCAAGGAACGGCAGTCGATTGTTGGCTTCAACCTCCATGGTAAATTTTATTTTGTGATGGATGCCATTAAGGTGGTCTAAAAAGTATTGAGGTGTTCCCTCCCATGAGGCCAAATCACAAATGTATCATCCACATATCGCAACCATAAACTGGGTTTAAGAGTTGTTCTTATAACTGGTGAGAGTGGCGATCCCATTGGAGCTCCTTCCACTTATTTGTATCGTTGGTTCTCGTAAACAAAATAGTTGTTCATCAGACAGTGCCTTGTTAAGTCTATAAGGTGTTGAGGTGGTTTGTATTTTTCTATTATGATATCCAAGGCTTCGTCGATAGGGATGTTGGTGAAAAGGGACACTACGTCAAAACTTACAAGAAGACACTCTGGTTGTAAAACCGTCTTTCTAAGTATTTCGATGAAATGTGTCGAATTTTTCACATATGAGTCTGCCTCCTCTGCAAACGGTTGAAGTTATTGGGCTAGGTATTTGGCTAGGTGTTGTGTTGGGGATCTAATTGAGCTTACTATTGGCCTCAAAAGTGCACCTTCTTTATGGAATTTGGCAACCCATAGAATTTCGGACATCTCGATGACTTTTCACGCGGAATGAATTGAAGTTCTTAATACTAAACTCCTAGATATCCACCTACAGGTAAGCAATACACTCAACCCAATAATTTGGGATAAATTCGATGAGATTAGTGAATTTAGGGCCGAAACGAATGCAGAGTTGACAACAATGCAACAACAGACAAAATTTAACAAATTGAAGCTCCAACAGAAGGTCAAAAACGAATTTTTCTCGGAAAATAACGGTCACAGTCTAACCTCAGGGCAATTGGAAACAAATAAAACCGTTTATAACTTATCTTCGGTCCAATTGAACTCTTCCTCGATTGGCGTGTTGGCTAAGAGATTCAATTACGCTATTGCTCCCTCTCACATACCAACAGAGAGCATAATATGTGGCGTGGAAACAGCAGTTTCAAAATTAGATGCGAACACCGCTGAAATAATTAGACAAGATGTGTCACATATTCTAAGAAAGGAACCTAGAAAGGAAATGCGACTGTAATTTTAGATACAGCGGATTATTCAAACAAAATTCAAATATTGCTACAAGATCCAGCATATAAACAAATTACTACTGACCCAACAACTTATTTGGAGAAAACAACCAAGGCCAAAATCCAAGCAAGTAGGATCGACAAAAATCTCCAACTGCAACTCATTCCGCGTGAAAAGTCATCGAGATGTCCGAAATTCTATGGGTTGCCAAAAGTACATAAAAGAAGGTGCACCTTTGAGGCCAATAGTAAGTTCAATTGGATCCCCAACACAACAGCTAGCCCAAATACCTAGCCCAACAACTTCAACCGTTTGCAGAGGAGGCAGGCTCATATGTGAAAAATTCGACACATTTCATCGAAATACTTAGAAAAACGGTCTTACAACCAGAGTGTCTTGTTGTAAGTTTTGAAGTAGTGTCCCTTTTCATCAACATTCCTATCGACGAAGCCTTGGCTATCATAATAGAAAAATACAAACCACCTCAACACCTCGTAGACTTAACAAGGCACTGTCTGATGAACACCTATTTTTTTTACGAGAACGAACGATACAAACAAGTGGAAGGAGACCCAATGGGATCGCCACTCTCACCAGTTATAGCGAACCTTTTTATGGAGAACTTTGAGGAGTTGGCACTAAGAACAACAACTCTTAATCCCAGTTTATGGTTGCGATATGTGGATGATACATTTGTGATTTGGCCTCATGGGAGAGAACACCTCAATACTTTTTTAGACCACCTTAATGGCATCCATCACAAAATAAAATTTACCATGGAGGTTGAAACCAATAATCAACTGCTGTTCCTTGACGTTCTCATAAATAGGAAGATGGAACCCTTGGCCATACAGTATATAGGAAAGCAACTCACACCAACAGATACCTTCATGCTAATTCTCATCACCACCCAGCCCAACTACAAGCCGTCGTCAAGACTTTAGTAACCAGATCACAAAGACTAGCTGACCAGGATAACATCAAACAGGAAATGGACAGTTTAAAAACAGCTCTGAGACAAAACGGATTTACAGACCGAAATATACAAAGAGCCCTAAAGTCAAAACCGAGACAAACAGACGAGGAACATGAGAGAGGGACCACGGACAGTATTGCAAGAATTCTACGTAGACACAATATCGATACTATTTTCAATACAGACAAAAAAAATAAGCACGGTGTTGAGGACTCCGAAGACGAGGATCCCTTTAGAACAACAGGGAGTGTACGAGATTATATGTGCAGACTGTCATAAAACCTATGTGGGGCAAACTAATAGAAGAATTCAAGTTAAACGTGATGAACACCAGAACGCTGTAAGAAAGCAGGAAAAAACAACATCCATTGCGGAACACGCCACCACGATGTCACACGGAATGGACTTTGAGAATACCAGAGTACTGGCAAATATAGAACATCCGAAATCAAGACTCGTAAGAGAGGCAATTTAAATAGCGAAGAAGCCTCACAGTCTAAACGCACGCGATGAAATTCAGAACTTATCGAATTGTTGGAAAATTCTATTCTCGTAGCCTTCTGCTTACACTTCTAGTTACTCAAATCTCAAATACTAAGATCTTCAGAACCGTGCGGTGCCACGGCTCGGCGCCTATCGGTAGGCATCGTGAATTAACAACTCTAGTTACGGAACAATTCGTTTTCGCGAACCAGTTCTGTTGTTCTTGTTCCGCGCTGGGAACAGTTCCGTAAAACTGTTCTTTTAAGGAACGTTGTTCATTTGTCATGAATGTCTGCATCTGTTCATCGAGTCTATTCTCTCTTCCAAAATCGCCATCTATGGGTAATGCAGTTAAAAACAGATTATGTCTTACATGGGTTTAACATCTGCACAAAGGTGAACATTCCATTGACACCAATTGTCAGCTCTATAAATTCTCCATGTAGTGAACTCTGAAAATTTCTTTTAAAAATTGTTGCGTATACTAATTTTTCATAAAGTATCATTTTAAACCAATTATATAAAACTGGTCACTACATGAACAAGTCTAACATTAAAGGTATACAGAACATTGCTTGTATTGTTTGGCTATTAGATCCCTATGGTTTAATACTTGTATTGGATTTTAAGAATTTTTAATGAGTGTCGCTACATCTCCGAAAGTATTCCATAAAGATTATAGTTTGGCTGATAAATTCTCATATAATTCGATAGTTGTAAGGGATTTTATGAATTTTTAGTGTGCTTTTGTCGCTGCAGTTCTAATAGTGTTCCCATGGATAAACTATTTCACTGTGTATAGCTTCCTATAAAAACATAAATTAATGCTATTGGTATTTGCAGTTAGATTAAATGTTTCGAATTTACATGGAATCTCCTATTAGTTTCTATATAGTTTAATATAGCAGTTGCAAATAGGAAACATTAAACTTACTGATTATGGAAAAACCACTAGAAACATGTTTTAATTTGTATTAGGAAATACGCATAAGTGCCATAATTTTAATGGTCTACAATAGAAACAGATACATTCCCACATGTTACCTACATATAGAATCCATATGATTACGGCATACTTTAAAATCCCATTAATTTCAATAACGAAAACTAAGTACCGATAGGTCCAAAAATTACATACGCCACATTTTCTTGCCAGATAGACTACATACAAACTAATGCAGATTCGGTGGGTATTTAAGGGACTGTTTGGGATTTTTTCAATAGGGAAATCCCATAGGTTCCAATAAAAAAAAGTGTATGGGAATCTAGTGTGTTTTTGTCGCTGTTATTCCACATTAATACCCATAAGTTTCCAAGAGAAACAAAAGACCGCTAATTTATCGAAATCCATCTGCAGTCCAATATAGCGAGTTTTCTTTATTGGATATATGGGATTTTAATGTACATCGTAATCGTATGGATTTCTGTAACCTATGGGATCGTATATGTTTCTCAATAGAAACAGACTACAATTAGTAGTGATAAGCAAAGCGGTTTCTGGGGCGGAAGTGGGCATGAAGGTAACCAGTCATCGAGTTCTCGCCGGGAGCTGCTGCCGAGCTGTTGGTAGTTGGTGTTTGGATAAGAAGAAGAAGACATTGGGGGGGGGGAAAGAAGACATTGAGGGTGGTCGCAGGGGGTGCGCGAAAAACATTTGGGTGTGTCGCAAAGGTGCGCGCCATCTGTTGTTAATAAATGAAAGCCATTGTATTGTGGGTTGCATGTGTCGCAGAGGTGCGCGCCATCTGGTGTTAATAAATGAAAGCCATTATATTGTGGGTTGCGTGTGTCGCAGGGGTGTACGCCATCTGTTGTTGGTTGTGGTGGTTAGAAAGAAAAAAAGCTAAACACTTCGCCGAGTATCGAACGCGGCTTGCCTGATTACAAAGTCAGGTGCCCAGCGAGCTAATGCGGTTAATCAAGAAATGTTTATTTGAGAAGGTATAATATATGCCAGTAGCGCGGCCGCGTGGTGCGTGTTTTTGAGTGTTGTTCGGTTGGCGGGTTGGATATTTGATGCTAGAATATGGATGGGGGGATATGATATTTTGTTGGCTGTAAAAAAATTTAAAATCTTTTGCTAATTGCATGCATGCATGGGAACGTCCACTCCTTCGAGTCTATAGTTTTCGTAAGCGAGCGTAATAATTTTGAGACTTGGAAAAATTTGTTTCAAACGTCTGAATTTTATTTAAGGTGAAAATAATGGATATATTAAAACTAGACAATTGTTTAAATAAGTTTATTAGGTATATAGTATATTATGCATATTCAGAACATCCTTAATAATTAAAGCTATGTTTTGTTTTGTTTTTGTACAAAATATAGTAGGGCCACCATCATCTAACCACATTCTCAGATCCAAAGAAATACCATCAGAACAAAGATGGCAATCAGCCCATACAGTGTCAGGTTCACCCTTTCCATGTGAAGAATCGTTATGGAAACCATATGCAAATTCCGAGTATTTTTAAGCACCGTGTAACTCTACACCATTAAATGTAGAATTGTTTCAGCCAGTTTGAGAGTGGTCTCGGTATCGGTAATATTAATTGTTAAGATTTCTGATACTGCCGCAAATTTGCAAGTGCGCCCCTTGTAGGTAATCACAGTTGTTAAAACGTCTGGTACCACGTAACATCCATTTTTGGGATTTAGCTTTCCAGTTAAATCTTTCGCCTGTATAGTTCTCGTTGGCCCTGCACTCATATTAAATCTTTCTTGGTCATCAAGTAAACTTCCAAATTCATGACTGGATTGTTACAGCTTCAACTCAAGACTGAATAAAAGAAATAAATTCTTTTCACTTATTGTCTTAAGTGTGTGACGACAGCAAACACTACAAATATTAGATTTTTGTGGCTATAGGTGCAGTCTTATTCAATTCGCTATGAATAAAAGGTGTGGAATATGTTTGGAAGAGATAACTAACAATTTTGGACTATTGCCAAATTGTAACCATTGTTTCTGCTTCCCATGCGTAAAAAGATGGCATCAAAACAAAGACTTTGACTTGAATATTCGCAGAGGCTGTCTAGAATCCCGTATTGTGTCTCCTTATGTCTACCAATCTGAGGTATATTACCAGAAAGCGGAAAAAGATCGTTATATAGTAGAGAAAAATGAAAAAGTGAAGAAAATACGATGTAGGTATTTCCGAAAAAGCAAACCCAAATGTCCGTTTGGAAATACTTGCTTGTTTAGCCATCGATTACCAAATGGAGTTGAAATAGATATAGGACCACCCCAAATGAAACGTGCAGGAATGGGCGGTGAAATCAGTACTTTCATAGTACTTTCGCCCGTGGAGGAGGTAGAACTCAGCGTCCAGCAATAGGATACGATTAGTTTACTCCTGGTGGAACCAGTGGATTTTTACGTCTTGAGGGATGAATAAAAATCTGTATTTATTTAAAAATCCATGCCAATAAAATCATAAATAATCATGTATTTAAAAATTCCTCATAATAAATTCTCAAATCATAAATCTGTATTTATTTTAAAATAATGTTAATAAAATGAAAAATAATATAAATCATGAATCCGTAATTATTTAAAAATTCTTGATAGTAAATTCACATTATATCTGGTATGTTAGATATCGAAACCACAACGGAAATGATGATCGCAGCGAAAGGAAACTGTGATATCTTGTTTACGCTAAATGAAACCGAGCTAAATGAATTTACAGGAAGCTGTGGTTTGATAAATTTATCATGTTGTTTGCAGCAATAAACTTTTGCAGGTAGATCCTATGTGATAAGCATTAATTAGTTGTTTTTCTAGAACGAACGGAAATTTCGTTATACGCAAATGACGTAGTTCCATGCTGATAAATAAAATAATTGCGAATTTTTATTTCATTGTAACATTAATATTTTAAAAATATTAAAAATTGGACTTTGTACCAATTGAAATACCAGATGAGCTGGAATTGTATTTTGAAGAGCCCAATTCAATTTTAGACTAACTTGCCTATGATGAGCTGCATTCACTGTAGTACCATTAGCTGAATGTTGTAGTAAATAAATGCAATATGTATAAGAATAATATTATTTAAAATTAACGTCATTTTATGTTTACAATTGCTAGCAACCAGACGCAATAAACGCAAATAACTACAGTGGTGGAGATTGATCAAAATGTTTAATCAAATTGGTGCAGAAAGTGATAACTATATAAAAAAATGTAAACAAGTTGAGTTGGATCATTCTATTTCCTCTGCTGAAATACCTTCGTGGCTTACGGATATTAGAAAACATGTGAGACTTTTTAATTGTGCTATTCGCCATGGAAATTTATGTGTGGGAACTTTGAAAAAATTATTTAAAACTCTTTCGGACTTTGCTGAAGCAGTCAAAAATTGGAATGGGTTTAAATAGTAAACGTTCTAGTAGAGTTCAATGGGATGACATTGCTTCATGTTTTCAAAACCGTGTTAGAACTGGGATAATAATTAACAAATCACATAAAGATAAATTGATGTTTCTGGATGATGCTTCAACTATGTTCAAGTCCAGAATTAGTAACATTTTGTAAAAACTATCTGCTCTTAAAGTGAATACTTGTTTTTGTGGAGAATTTATAAAGTCAGATATGGATGAAATTACGAATCACAAATATTTTAATACTAAAAATGAAATTATTGATCGGGGAACAGACTTTAATTAAACGCATCTGTATGAAATATATCAAGTACTAGAAGTATCACGAGGAAATGTGCCTCAAACAACTTTCGACACACAACGACCTAATTTCTGCCCAAAACAACCATTTGATGGCTGAGTTGGCTGAACTTAAGCAGATTGTGATACAAGTAAAGAATACCGCTGAGGCTGAGATAATACAAATGCAAAACGAACGATTACAAGCGGAAGAAGAAAGAAACAAAGCAGATCATGATCGTATGCGAGCTGATGAGGAACGAGTTAAGGCTGAAAAAGAACGTATTCAAGCAGAGGAAGCACGAGCCAAAGCCGAACTGCATCGAGTTAGATTAGAACAGGAATCTGTCAAGGCATTGGAACGTCATCATGAGGTTCTGAATGTTGTTTCTAACAGAATACATCTCAGGTAGTGAAACGCTTGAGGAACGAAGTAGTTCATCGTGTGGCTCCCAAGTCCAACAACCACGAAAAACAGAGATGTATGGCTCTGTTAGCTCTTAGTAAGAGCGAATGGTACCTCATAAGTAGACAGCGGGGGCCTTTTCAAGAAGCTATAAAGGCAGTGCTGAAGAAACATCCAAATGCTCAACTTGTTAAAGAATGGTTCAATGTCTCACATCCCATAGATATAGGTAACTCTCTCAAGTTCCGTCTTGGGAACTTAAAATTGTTCGCTAGAGGCAACACACTGCGAAATCAGCACCATTCTCTTGAGCCATTGTATGATTCTGACCTGGTTGATAATATAGAATCTATCATGAATGAAGACGTTGCCATGGAGATTTCCAGCGATGCTCCACGAACTACCAACCCAGAATAAAGTATTTGTATTTATCGTATCAATAGGTGTTGCTGTTGTTATTGTCCATATCTAGTATTGTATGTTTGAATAAAACAAAATATGTTCAAATTAGCATTTTTATTTTAGCATACATATATTTTTAAATTACCTGCCATTTTCCGTCTACATATACAGCAATGATCTATTTTCAGTGAGCAAACAAAGCAACTAGCGAAGTGTCTACATGACATAAAAACAATTGTCATTTCATTAGTTAAGCAAATTTTACAAGTATTATTATTAGAGTCAGTGTGGGGATTTGGTGGGCAGTCTCTAAGCAATAAACATTTAGCTGATTCCTTTTTGTGAAGCTCTGTAATATCATCATAAGGTAAGAGATTTTTGAGCTCTAAGCCACAGCAATGACAAGTGCTCCTGTCACCATATCCAGTGTAAGAGAAGCCGGCGTTGGCGAGCTCGGTGGGTGTCTGCTTCAAGGCAATAGGCCAGTCTTTGAACGTCTCAAGTCTGCTCTCAAATGTCACTTTGCTTTTATGTCTGATAGGTCTGGTGATGTGGTAAGTGTCATCAAAATCAAAAAAGCGACAATACGGATTCCAGTCTAGATGATCGGCAACAGGATCATCACCATTTTCCAGTTGAAACCACGTGTATCACAAAATGGCCATTCCACAGTGTCATTTAAGCTGACATCGGATTTTATTGCATCTTATCGGTAGATAAACCCTGCTCTTGCTACCTTTTCAGCAGGGAAGTCGGAAGAGCAGTTTTCAAAGGTACGTAATCGTATCGATTTTCGTATATTTGGAAGTATGCTCCATACTTTATAGTGTAGAACTGATGAAATAAACAACAATTTTTTTAATTTATAAGCATTTATTCAATTTTTCTAATGTCAATATCTCGCAAAATAATGTTTTTATAATAATAAATATGTTCTTTTAATGCAATACAGAATGGAGACCTGTCTTATAAACAAAATGGTTTTAACAATTTTTCAATCGGTAAACGATTTAGTAAATTTGATCATAAACAAATTTCATCTATTATTTTATAATAAAAAGTACAGTCATTTAAGCGCTCCAAACAAATTATTTTACTTAAGATAATAGGGTTAATAGCTAAAGAGTTCAGCCACATCACTATAATAACTCGTACATAGTCATTACCATTTTCGTTGGTGTTCCAGCGGCTACAGGTTTTTTGCAAGATAACCACTGGAGAATAGGATCTTGCAGGACTGAGTGCACATTGAACATCATACTCTGAATTCAGTAATGGAAATCTCGAATGCAACAAGTTATAGTCTTCCTTTTTGGCAGCTTCGTCATACATTTGTAACACTGTATCCAATTCCGCACTGTAATTGATAGTGGAATCACTACTATAACCACTATCCATGGTTTCAAAACTGCTGATACTACTCATTTCCACAAATCACTCGACTGGTATATTGGGACTGGGAATATATGTAGGGAATTTTCAAAATTTTATAGTTGTACCCCTTCCACTACCTGATTGCGGTTGATTTCAATTATGTGTTCCTACGCCAAGATGGAAAAGTAGATCTCTTGTTGCTGAGATCTCCTCTGTTCCCATGACCATCATCATATATGTAAGGCTTTTAAATGTTGCATCACTGTTGTTTTTCACAATAAAATTTGATATCTTTCTGTAATCGTTTAAGTTTGGTGATATGTTGACTTAAACTTTTCGAATACTTTACAGTGATATTTTCACCCTGAGTTTCATTTTGCAATGCAAAGACATGTCTATATTTATGATAATTTATTATCAATTTATGATTGACCTTGGTGTTATAGTCTGTTTTCAGTGCCAATACATCTGTCGTGGCTCGAATCAAACCCAAGCCACCGAACTTTAACCTTGTTGCCTTTTCGTTGCAAAATTTTTTCGACGAAATACACATCAGGATAGGCGGCCTTTTGCAATTCTTCTTCGTAAAAGCTCACTTGAATCGGTGTAGCAGACGTATCTTCCAAAATATACGTAACTGGATTAGTTATTTTAACCTGCGTAATTTTAAACAATTCCGTACTCCAGCTAGGAAGGTAACCTTTATCAAAGACGTGTTTGGTTTTACTCATTAGCACAACATCTCCGACTTTCAGTTTTCTTGGTCCAGCAATTTTCAAGTTATTCTATAATTTAATATCTCAAGCGTTTTTCCTATTAATGTCCGCAGGTCTCATCTTTGTTTTGGAATGTTTTTGATGGTTGTAGTCCTTAACGATTTTCGGTAGAATATCCATCCATTTCTAGGTGTCGTTCAAATTAAAGTACTTGTAGAGCCGTTCTTTTAGCGTTCTAATTACTCGTTCAGCTATTACGGCTTTCAGTCCACTAAATGTAGTATAATGATTGATTCCGTATGACTTCATTAGTTTCTGAAAGCAACTATTGTAGTATTCCTTACCCTGGCCGGTTTGGAGATTTTTCGGGTGCCGTCCTTCCTTGAGAATATTCTCAAAGGCACGAGTTACCTCTTCACCGGATTTCGTTTTCAGCGGTCTCGTCCACACTTACTTTGAAAAGCAATCAATCACCACGAGGAAGAATTTGAAATTACGATTGGATTTTGCATAGAGATCCATTTGTGCGAGGTCAGACTGCCAGGAGTCATCGAAACCCTTGATTATTACACGTCGGCGAGAAAACTTTCGTCTTATAGGTCTATGCAGTTCCTTAACGACTTGAACTTTTTCTTTGGTATGTTTCGCTATAGGAGCCATCTTGTATACTGCTTAAAAATAGACAAAGGCATGTTTTTATTGGCTCTAATGATGCTTTTTAATTGCAGCAATACTGTCTGCGATTGCTTTAAGTTTTTGATTTTGTTCCAACATTTGATTTGCAATATCATCATGTAGTTTTTGCATGTCTCGGTATAGGTCAGGCACTACTTTTGTCATCTTGTCTCTAAGTTCAGTTAGATCAGAAAGATCTTTAGCCTTATCTTTTCGAACAATATTTAATACTTCTGCTGCATCAACACCTTTAGGAACTTGTTTCATAGTAAGTTCCAGATCATTTATACGTTTTTGCTGAGATATAAGGTTGTCATTAAATGAGGGTTCAAATCTGGTCATGGTCTCCTTATAGTCTTTGCTGACAGATTTCAATTGAGCTTCTATTGTATTGAATTTTGAAATGAGAAGCGATATATTTTGTACTTGGGTTTCCATAGTTTGTTCGGTTTTCAATATGCGTTCATTGCTAACCTTTTGGTTTTGCCTTAACTTATATAAGGTTTGCGGAACTTCAGTAGTTGCTGAAGGCTATTTGAAAATCACTACGTAGTTGTCGCTGCCCGTTTGCTATTTCCTTATCAACGTACTGCTTGTTGGTGGCATCCATAGCTTTCGTTGGTACTTCAACATTGGTAATTTTCAGTTTCTCAGCATCAATATTTCCCTCCGCGGTAAAAGAAAAAGGTACTTTCATAAAAGCTAGGTTATGTGATGCTGATGACATTAGTTGATGATGGGCAGTACGCCCAAACTTGTTTAAAGTCATCGTGAAAGTGACATGTTTGCCATAGGATAAGGAATAATATACACTTTCAATTTAAAAATTTATTTATCTCGTATAATATTAGCTTCTTTAAGTTCATTTATAATGACAATTATTTCGTTGCCATGGGACGTGTTGCCTGCTTCCTTGGAGACAATCAGTAGTTTCAGCCGTTCAACCAATTCGTTGAGATCATCCCAGTAGACGTACTCCATTGGCTTATTTTTGTAAGTTAACTTCCTACCGGTTCCAGCAAAACGTTGCTTCTTTGTCAAAGGAGGAAACATTGGTTTTATAATTTCAGTATATTTATATAGACTTGAAGCTTTCAAACGACCTGCTGCATTCTTGTGTGCTGATGTTATTACCTACACTTTTCGGTATGCTTCTAAATCATCGGGAGCATAATCAGGTGACTTGTAAAATATTAGTTGATATAACCCTGGAGTACCTCGAAACTGTAACCCATCAACGATAATGTGACCTGTACTAAGACTGAAATTGATTTCCTTTTGGCCAAGAAACCATTTGGAACTTGCAGCGTCATATATACAGTGATGGGCAAATGTGTGGAACCAAGTAAATATCTCTGGAATTATTAGAGATATCAAAATGAAATTTGGAAGGTGGATACTGCAGTAGATTGCCTATTTATTTCCAATTTTTTTACAATTTTGAACTTCCTATTTTACCGGAAGTAATCTCGATTTTAAAATTTGCAATGAAACACCCTGTATAGTATTTTAGTTTCTGATGAAACATTATATTGCGAATACAAAAATGTCGGGTTTGATATTGTCTACTTCAATACCTACCGAGATATTAACAGAAAAGTAACTAAGGAAAGGAAAAATTCGATGGTAGCTAAACTAGGTTCAGATTTCATTTACGCCCGTTATAAACAAACCGCTCGGTAAGGATTTATATTTCTATTGGCCAATCGGGGGGCATTATACCGTCACAGCCAACAGCATTGCTTGTTGCATAGTCGAATACACGTGCGTTTGTTGAAATTGAAATTCATTGCAGAAGTGACAGTAATTGTCAAAATAAGTTATTAGTTTTTTTATTTGAAAATAAAAAGATTGTATTGTTTTAATTTGATCGTAAAATGGCCGAATTAAGTGAAAGAGAAAGAATAGAAATATTAATGATGATTGGGTATGGGGAGAGGAAAAGGATGCATCAAGAAGTTTTTGACCTTTTTAACATTGTTCATCCCAATACACAAATATCCTGTTAAGTAGTGACAAAAACTTTGCGAATTTACCAAAAAGTGAACGGTTAAAAAGTGCAAGTAATGAAGGTGTAGCTCAAACTGTTGCTATATATTTGGAAGAAAATCCTCCCTTATCCACTACGGACCTCGCAAATATGCATGGAATTAGCCTCTCTGAAGACGATTTCGACAGACGTTTGCAATTTTGTGAAACGATGATGAATATTTATAACCGTAATTGTATAAGAAATGTGGTGTTTTCAGACGAGGCTACATTTTGTTTAAATGGTACAGTCAATCGACATAACTGCCGCTACTGGTCGCAAAGTAATCCTAATTGGGTACAAGAGGCTCATACACAACATCCCCAAAAATTGAACGTTTGGACCGGCATTTATAACAACAGAATCGTGGGACCCTTCTTCCTACAAGAAATTTTAAACGGAGATAGGTATTTACAGCTCTTGGAGACACAAGTTATTCCGGCATTGGAGGTAAATGGACAATTACCAAATAATATCTGGTTTCAGCAGGATGGAGCACCACCCCATTACGCTCGCATTGTTCGAGATCATTTAGATAGGATATTTCATCACAGATGGATTGGAAGAAGGGGTACTTATAAATGGCCTGCACGAAGTCCCGACCTTAATCCACTAGACTATTTTCTGTGGGGTTACTTAAAGTCTAAGGTTTATGTTGATAGACTAAACAATTTGCAAGAATTAGCTGCAAGAATAACTAAAGACATCCAGAGAATTACACCAGAAGTAATAGCTAATGTTACTAGAGAATTTTAAAACCGACTTGCTTATTGTCAAGAAGTAAATGGTACTCAGTTTGAACATCTAATACGTTAAGTTTAGTTAAGTTAAGTTTCAATGTTTAGAAAATCACTTAGATTTAGTTAATAATTATGATTATGTATTTCTTTAACGGATATTAGATTTTTCCTTTCCTTAATTACTTTTCTGTTAATATCTCGTAAGTATTGAAGTAAACAATATCAAACCCTATATTTTTGTATTCGCAATAAAATGTTTCATCAGAAACTAAAATACTATACAGGGTGTTTCATTACAAATTTTAAAATCGACATTACTTCCGGTAAAACAGGAAGTTCAAAATTGTAAAAAAATTGGAAACAATTAGGTAATCTACTGCAGTATCCACCTTCCAAATTTCATTCTGATATCTCTAATAATTCCAGAGATATTTGCTTCGTTCCACACATTTGCCCATCACTGTATAGGTCCATATATGTTGTCAATATCATCGCTTTTAGTGCTATAGTCTTCAAGATACTTATGTGCAACTGGAGGATACTGATCCATGTAGTCCTCTATTGCTTCTCTAGAGAGATTACCGGGATCCTAGTAAAAGGTTTCGTTCTCCACCTCATCATCATCATCATCATCATTGGTATGCATACTAGTTTCAGCGATTGGTTCTTCATCAAGATATTGTGTCTCTTCCAACTCATGTTTTTTTACTGGTGGCAGCTCCTGCACTTCTTGTTTAATTACTTACACGTTTAATGGTCTGTGTTGACATCTCAATGAGAACTTTTGCCGTAGTTGAGGCAATATCTTGTAGCGTTGTCATTTCCGTCCAAAAAGCTTATTCAATGTTTCATCATGTTCCGACTTTCCCAGTTTAAGGCTGACATATTTTTTGCGAATAGAACCTGCCAATTGCTTGATCTTTTTCTTTCGAGCAGTGGCAGCAATGTTGCTACTCTATGAAGACATTTTTATCAACTAATAGCAATCATCTTTATTGAACCTTTATATATTTATCGAATCCTTTGCGGTAGCGAACATCATTCAAGTTGAAGTCCTTAGCTATTGTAATAAAGCCAAAACGATGTTGTCAGCATTCCGAACACATTGCCTTAAATTTATCATAGTCCATCTTTTGAATATGACAATCACGTTGCAATTGTCTCGAATCAGGTGCTTAGGTATTTTGCTGTACATTTGACACAAATATATTGAATCGATATTCCTATGCCTTCCCATTGAAAAAAAACCTCTGAATCTTGTTTTGTTTATCACCATTCACATCATCGAAAATGAATGCTGAACATTCGCGTTCCTCACTCGGATCAGTTACTTCTTCGTTGTCTTTAAAGGGAAAATACGATACACCTTTAACCTGCTTGAGAACGTCTTGTAAGAGTTGGTACTTTGTTTGGAAGAGTGGCTTGGAATAGATGTAGACGTTCTCGAATCGTAGGCCTTTTTCATTGAATAGCAGTGATAACGATGCGTTGGTCTTTCCGCAACCACTAGGCCCGCAGAATGCTGCTCGTAGGGAATTTGGTAACAATTTTTCGTGTCGACTTGCTGATGACAACGATTCTTCGACAAAGTCCAAATTTTCTATAGGCAGTTAGACATCTTGTTGCTTCATATACATCTTACGATATACTGACACCATCCTTATTGCAGATACTAATTAAATACAGTAGTCTATCTCAGTTTCAGTCAGTATCATGCTAACTCCCAACCTGGTTATCAGTTTTGTGGACCCGGTAGAAAACTTCAAGACCGTTTCTCCAAGGGTCAGCAGGGAATCAACAAGACAGACAGTAAATACAAGTCTTTAGCGGATCGTCATAAGGCTGATTACGAGTTGGAAAATCGAGTCTGGGAGAGATTCAAGTCAAAGATGCTTCACTTGGAGAAAAAGCAGCTTCTTGGCTTATAACTACAGGCATGAAGGCTAAACGCAAGATGGGGCGGGCTTGGCTTGGCAAAAAACGATGTGGAAAAAAATCTTTAAGACAGAATGTGGTTCTACCAATCAATAGAGCTATTGCTGGATCTGGATGTGATGTCCGGAAATCCTCACTGTCAGCCTTGAGAGTAGCCCGAGCAGTCATTAAGGAGGCAGGCGGTCGCAAGAAAATTCATGTACCTCGAGTCATTCCTTTTGAGTCTAGTGGTTTTCTCCCTCTAATACCCCTATTTGCAGGGTTGTCAGCACTTGGAGCTCTTGCCTACGGAGCCAGTGGAGTAGCCAAAGCCGTGATAGATGCAAAGAACGCTCGCAAGAAGTTGGAGGAGGACCAGCGCCATAATCAAGCCATGGAAGAGATGCAAGAAGGGGAGCGGTCTTTTCCTCAAAAAGCCCCACAAAAGGTTCGGACTTTACTTAAAGAAGCAAAAAAACTCCAAATAAAGCTACCCAATCGAGCACTCTACAATCACGAGCTTGAGCAATATGTCAAACAATTGAAGATCCCTCACTTTAGGAGAGTATTTATGCGAAACGCCTTACCTAAAGATTCACAAACAAGGGTGTCTGCCATCGTTAATTTGGATACCAGCAGTCGTCACGGTACGCATTGGGTAGCTTATGTGCGAAATGGAAACACCGTTCAGTACTTTGATAGCTTTGAATGTTTGAAACCACCCCGAGAATTAGCCAACTATTTTGGCAATGGAGTGAAAATCCTCTCCAACAATGACTCTTATCAGACATACAATCAATCATATTGTGGCCATTTATCCTTGAAATTTCTCTATAATAAAAAATAGATATTTTTCGTTATTGTTGTTTTACCTGTAGCTATATTAGCAGCTAACAAGCAGTCAATTTTCAGTCATGTCTGTGATCATCACATTGAAAGGTCGCAGCCCAATACTGTCTATTGATTTTCAACCACCTATTCAGTTGGATCCCAACTACAACTACGGTCTTGCTTTACTGAGTTTTCACTCGTACAACAGCATTCCAAACATTGAGAGGTGACAAGGTCTACCTGTTTGACGATCACAACACGCAAACATTCATCGACTTGCCTGAAGGTTCATACGAAATTGGTGACATCGAAGCTTATATTAGAAACGCACTTGGCATTCATTTGACAAAGGACGTTGAGAATATTTTCTCATTGAAACCCACCAACAATACTCTCAAGTGTGAACTTTTCCGAAGCAAGTACGCTGTGGACTTTCAACCGCAAGACAGCATCGGTGATATTCTGGGCATCTCTAAACAATTGCTACCACGCAATCAAGTTCACAGTTCCGATTTACCAGTGAACATTATCAAGGTGCGTACCATCCACATTGATAGCAACATCACATCGGGAGCCTTCTACAACAACACTCCTGCACCCACCATTTACGAGTTTGCCGTTGCAGTTGATCCTGGTTTTGCCATCGACGAAACACCTCAGCATTTAATCTATTTGTCGATTAACAGAAGCGAAATACATAACCTCACATTTCAAATTTTGAATCAAGACTCTGAACTTGTGAATTTTCGTGGTGAAGAAATCATCATTCGACTTGAGCTGAAACAACTACAATAATAATGGGTCGATTTGTATTTGATGAAGAACCATATAAGAAGTCACCCGCTCCTCGACCACCATCAGTTTCTATGAAACCTCTCAAGAGATCACTCACGCTCTCAAATAGATTGTTTCTACAAACGCTCGGCTACAATGTCAACTCCTCAAATGTTCGATAACTTCCGCAAACCAAATTTTGATGATAGTGTAAAACGCGAGGAGTTGCGAACCTACTATTCCCACGTCAAGTCATTCGGCAACAATGATATCGTTGAAATCACCGTCAATCAAACAGATTGTTGGTTTTCCATGGCAGATTCCTACATCTCAATCCAGGGACAAGTGGTGAAGACAGCAGGCAATGGAGATGTTTCTCGATCACCAAATGCTGGGGCTTTCTTCTTCGACAGCGTTACGTACGACTTGTGCGGCAAGAAAATTGAAACCCTGAGAGACCCTGGTCGCATGAGTACAATTCGTGGATACTTGTGCTACGACCCCAACAGTTCAAAGCACCTATTCATAGCCGGGTGGAATTTTCCACATAAAGCGTATATGAATGCCGCCGATAAAACTTTTCACATGTACATTTCATTGGGACATTTGTTTTCCATCTTCAACGACTACAAGCAGGTGATGTGTGGTAAACAAACGATTCGTCTGGTGCGAACCCGTGCGATGGTGATTGCCTTATAATCACGGATGCTGCTACCAAGGGCAAAGTGACAATAAACAACATCGAACTCAAAGTCCGTCACATTTTTCCAAACGATGACGTTAAATTGGATTTACTGCAAGTCGTCAAACTGGATTCCAGTATAATTTTACCGTTTCGTAAATGGGAGCTAAATGAGTTGCCTGCTCTCAAAACAGGTGCTACTCGTGAAATTTGGGCTCTGAAGACGTGTGCCGCACTGGAAAGCCCTCGTTACGTTATCTTAGCCTTCCAAACAGATCGCCACAGCAACATCAAAGAAGATCCCACGGAATTTGATAATATTCACATTTCCAACATTCGTCTAAATTTAAATAGCGAATTTTCGCCTATGGAGAGATTTGATTTAGATGTTTCAAAGAGTTAGTACGGTGGGGCGTACAAAAGGTATACTGACTTTTATCCCAGCTTTGGCGGCGGCAAACACCCTCTACTGGATTATGTTGCATTCAAGATGCACACCCTATTCGTCATCGATTGCTCTCGACGTGAGAACACCATGAAATCCTCGACTGTAGATATTCGCCTGGATATTGAAAGCCAGACGGGATTTCCCGATAAGACCCGAGCCTTCAGCATAATTATCCACGATTGCCTAATGGAATTTCTCCTACTCAGCGAAATCGTCCGAAGCTTATATTAAATCACCCACCTGTTTAGAAAATCAGTTTCGGTTCAACTTTTCAACGGTTCACCATGGAAATTGCAATTGTCGACATTCAAGGCTTCGAAATCGAGGGAAGATTTTTTTCCAAGGAATTGATTGTCAAGACACGTAAACGCACAGGTGTGTTTTTATTTAAACCACCCAAACCGTTTAACTATCTATCAGCAGCAGACAAAAGGCAAGTACGATATTCGGAAGTACGGCTACATGGACTCCACTACTCTGATGGCCACTACGATTTGAATACTATGAACGATATTTTGAGAATTTTCCTAACCAAATGCACGCATATATATGTACGAGGCCATATGACCCCTGCGACCACCCTCAATGTCTTCTTCCCCCCCCCCTCCCAATGTCTTCTTCTTCTTATCCAAACACCAACTACCAACAGTTCGGCAGCAGCTCCCGGCCAGAACTCGATGACTGGTTACCCTTATGCCCACTTCCGCCCCAGAAACCGCTTTGCTTATCTACTATTAGTCTGTTTACAATTACGGTGCTTATGCGTATTTCCAAAGAGAAACAAAGACCGCTAATTTATCAGGATCTATCTGGCAGTCCAATATAGCGAGTTTTTTTATTGGAATTAATGGGGTTTTAATGTACCCCGTAATAATATGGATTTCTGTATGCACGTAACCCATGGGATCGTATCTGTTTCTATTGTAATCTGTTTAGAATTACGGTGCTTATGCGTATTTCCTAACATAATATAAAATGTTGAGAATGGTTTGTCCATAATGAGTAAGTTTAATGTTTTCTGTTTGTAATAGATATATTAAAAATTTAAAATTTAACGTTTCGGTTAGAAACTTCTATGGTTATATATATATATATATATATATATATATATATATATATATATTTACCATCGATCCCGGCAGCGATCATTTATCAACTAAGCGGATGAATTCCCAAAAACCACCTAAAACACACACACACACACACACTATATATATATATATATATATATATATATATATATATATATATATATATGTTTTAAGTTTCAAAATTCAAAACATAATTAACCAAGGACAATGTACAAAATTAAACAAAGATCTAACACCTTCTATAGAAAAGAAAATATACATACCACTTACCTTACAATCACAAACATGAATTTACAGAACAACAACGTAAGTATCTGACTCCATACTATTCGAAACCGCCACGTTTCTATGGGTTACCTAAAATTCATAAACCCAACATTCCATTAACACCAATTGTCAGCTCTATAAATTTTCCATGCAGTGAACTCTCAAACTCTCTAACTTTCACCTTAAAAAAACAGTTTTTGGAAAAAATATATGTACATTACAAAAACACTTTGACATTGTAAATCTATACAATAATGTTAGTGTCATCAAAACACTTTCCATAGTAAAAGAACGATTAGAACGTGATTCTTTACTAAATCAACGTACACAATTGTCCATTAATACAATAACGGAACTACTAACATTTTATAAAAAAAACAACATATTTTCAACTTGACGATGACTTCAACCAACACGATTTTGGCATGACACTGGAAAAATAATTTGAAGAACAATTTGCTCAAAACAGATAAGACCGTTCGTTTGGTGGCGTTATGTTGATGTCATATTAGATATTTGGGAAAATAATCTTGAAGACTTACATGAATTACTTAATGACATAAACAACAAAGAACAAACCATTCAGTTTACAGTAGATCTTGAACAGAATAACTAATTATTTTTCACACAGAGTCGACATTTGAAACAGAAGTATACAGAAAACCGACTCACATTAACAGGTATCTCAACTTTTATTCTAATCAACAACATTCAGTAAAAAGAGGTATCGTCAAATCTCTATATGAGCAAAAACCAACTGTTCTAACACCGATAAATTTAATGAAGAAAAAACGTTTATAAAAAATGTGTTCTCTGCCAATAATTACCCTGAAAAATGTATTAATAAAGAGTTATACAAAATCAAATACCAAACGATCGCTACCAAACAACACTGTCTCCCAAGATAATCACATTACTAAAATAACTATACCATACATACAGGGTCTCTCAGAAAGACTAAATAGAGTGGGCCACAGATATAATATTAAAACATCATTTAAAACAAGAGATACACTAAAATCAGCTATATTAAAACCAAAAAAAGAATAATTATGTTAAAAAACGACAGTTTAAAAAATCCAAAATGTGTGAACATGCTTGGGACCTAGGTCATAAAATACTATTTCTAAATTCAGTTATATGACACAAAGAAGGACACAACACGAACCGAAAACTAAAAAAGTCTGCTTTAATTTTGTTAAATAATTGGTCAAGTGCGAGGGTTCCGTACCACCTTCAAGATTCGCTTGATTTTTATAAGAATTTTTCTAATTTGGCCCCCAAAAATTAACATTGGAGTTTTATTTTACTAATAAACTTTCAGGGAAGCCTTTTATAATCTACTGTCTGAATTTCGAGGCTCTATAGATTGGAAGATAAAGGGCAAAATAGGTCAAGTTTTAAATTATAAATTATTAAATCTGTTATTCAACTTATTTAAAAATACAAATAAAATATATTTTTCAAAATTTAAATGGTGTAGTTTCTAAAATGGGAATTAGGTCGATGTTTAATATTTTTGCTAATATCTACAAATGATTTAAAAATATGATATATTTGTAATTCACATAATGAGCCTTTTATTTGATATGTTACATGATGCGTTTGAAAATTGAATTTTTATTTTCCATTTAATTGTATAATTTGTCCCTAAAATTACTATGAAAGTTTTGTAATAATTTTTCTTATAAATTTCAATTGAGCCCCAAATACCTAATTATTTTCAAAATTGTAGGTAGTATGGTTTCTGAAATAAATCGAGAAATGAGAATTTTTTATATTTTTATGTTAATATCTTGTAAACAATTAATTTTAAAAATATGAAAAATATATATTTCTATTCCTCATAATGAGCCCCTTCATTTGATATATTGCATGATGCGTTAAAAAAAATATTTTTTATTTTCCGTTTAATTCTATAATTCTATATTAAAGATTTCTTCGTATTTGTCCTGTAAATAAAAAAATAGGTCTTATAGTTTTGGGAATAAAGGGGGGAATGGGTAATTTTTTATGTTTTTAATATATTTTAAAATATTTATTTTCAAAAAATTTTAAAAAATATTTGTATTAGTCATAATGAGCCCTGTGATTTGATATATTACATGACCCGTTAGAAACAAGTTTAATTTTTATTTTCCATTTAATTTTATAATTTGCCCCCCAAAATCAATATTAGGGGTTTCTCCTTATTTTTCCAGTAAAGTTCAGGTGAGACGCTATACCTCTATTTTTTTTTCAAAATTTTACAGCTCATAAGCTGTAAAATTTTCGGAGATAGAGGGGGGGGATGGGTAAGATTTTTTATATTTTTGTTAATATCTTTTAATTTATTTCTTTTAAAAATATGAAAAAAATATATTTGTTTTCTTCATTTGATATATAACATGATGCGTTAGAAACAATTTTAATTTTATATTTTCCATTTAATTCTGTAATTTGCCCCCCAAAATTAAAAGTAGAGGTTTCCACTTATTTTTCCAGTAAACTTCAGGTCAGACTCTATACCTCTAATTTTTTTCAATCGTTAGGTTTTATAGTTTCGGAGATAAGGGATGGGTAAATTTTCGTTAATATCTTTTAAATTATTTTTTTTTAAATATGAAAAAAATATATTTGTGTTCCTCAAAATGAGACCTTTCATTTGATGTATTACATGATGCGTTTAAAAAAAAATAATTTTTAAATTTTCATTTAATTCTATAATTTGCCCCTCAAAATTAATATTAATGATTTCTCCTTATGTTTCCTGTGAAGTTCGGGCAATGTTATATATTTTCTATTTTTTTCAAAATTTTAGGCTCAGTAGTGTCGGTGATCAGGGGGGGAACGGTTGATTTTTTTAGTTTTTCCCCCAGAAGTACCCCTAAAATCAAAATTTCTTCTTTTTCGGTATGTACTCCTGATCGGGTCACCAAACTATATATTGATACCAAATTTCAACCTTTTCCGTCCACTAGTTTAGGAGAAAATTGTTGTGATGTGACAGAGGCAGAAATTCGGAGTGATATTATAAGGCTATCCGTATATTGTATAAACGGAACCCTAAAAACGATTGTATCGCTACTACCTCCCTAGAATTCAATTGTTCCTGGTTGCCGCTAGTGTACGGTGTTGAAAGTTGGAAAGTATTGTGCCATGTTTTATTTTAAATACTTCTTTATTCTATGAATTTTATTTTATTGACTTGTGTGTTTGTAAAAATTTATAAATATAATCTACTACTGTATCGTGAGAAATTATCGATCGTTTTAAGAATTAAAAGTGAAATAATTTTAAATTTTAATTTGATTATATATCTGTATGTGACTTATTAGTTTATGTGGTTTATGGATATTTAATTCACATTCAGTACTATGGGCGATGAACGTGATAAAGTAAGCGCTGTCGCGATAAGTTGCAAACATTGCAAAAAAAGTATTGAAAAATCTCATGTCTCGTGCGTAAAATGTGGAGGGTCGTTTTATCATTCATGTGCTCTAAGAGTAAAAGGTCTCCTGGTTATAGGGAGGCGAAAAAATGAGGTGAACTGTTGCTCCCACCAATCTGAATCTGAAAGCAGGGCCAATATTATTAACGAAAAATCTACATCTTCAGAGCTTGTTTCGGTCGATAAAGATATTTTTAACGAACTTTTGAGAAGTAAAGACATCATTATTGAAGAATTAAAGGACAAAGAACTCATTCTACAGAAAATAATTGGGCTACTGGAGGACAAAGTACATAAATTGACCATTTCATTAGCTAAACAAACAAACGGCGTGGCAACCCCGTTTCTATCCTCCCCATCATCATCTTCGACACTAAGACACTCAAAAGAACAAATGCAGCCCTTTCAGAGTACAGAATCTACCGCCAAAATTGACGAAAGTAACATAAATCGCCTTGAGTCAACAAGTAGACGTAGCAAGAAACAGATCCAGCGAGCTTCCATCGAAAATGACAACTTTACTTTACAAGAAGATGATGTAAATAAATTGATCCAAAATAACTCTGAATTGCAAGGAACTGACAATAACAGTGAAGATGAACTTCTTAGTGCTGCCATACCTAATAAAGCAAATTTATCTCCATCCAAATCTGATCTGGTTGATGAAGATAACTGGCAGCAGGTAAGGGCAAAGGGACGGAGAAACCGCTCTCTTCGTCATACCTCAGCAACGACCCAACGGCCCGCTCCAATTAGGGGCATGAATGAAAATGATACTGGATTAGAAATTGCTCAGAAATTCCACTGGATTTTTGTTACTGGACTATCTAGGAAAACCGATGAAAAAGACATTCTCAGTTATCTAGAATCCAAATCGCAAGACAAAAACATCATTACTTGTGAAAAAAATGCGGACAACCAGACAACAAGTAAGCTCATTCAAACTCGGTGTACCACAAAACTTAAAAGAAGATTTTCTTGACCCTAACTTCTGGCCAAATGGGGTTATTGTGAACCATTTCCTGAATCTTCAACGCCTGCGGAATCCATCCAATCACCAAATAAGGAACGGAGTCGCAAGGGTCTAATTATCAATAAAAACTTTAAATTATTTTATGCCAATGTACAGGGTATTAGGGACAAAATATCTGACTTTGAATTGCTTCTCAATGAATCAAAGGTAGATTGCTTTTGCTCCAATGAGCACTGGCTTCAATCAGATGAATTATTTGAGTTAAAAATAAAGGGTTTTACAGCTATAACTAGCTTTTGTAGATCGGATAAAGTGCATGGGGGTGTGAGTATTTATATACGAGAGAACTTAGAATGTCAAGTACTTAACCTGTCAAAACTTTCGAAAGAGTTGCAGTGTGAGGTAGCTGGGATCTATATTTCCTCTGTACACACCCAAATAGTAACAGTATATAGATCTCCTAAAGGCGATCTGGATAGATATCTAGAGGTCAAGTCTCTGGTTCTGGAAAAAATTGATCATACAGGGAACATTATAGTCATTGGCGACTTCAATGTGCATTATGAACGGCGGAACAGCAAGGAGGTTGACTATCTCAACTTCTTTTTTAATTCCTATTATTTGTTTCCAACAGTTAACTTCAAAACGAGAGGTGAATCAACTTTGGATAATATCTATGTTAACTTCAGCAAGTCCAATCTAGACATCATTCCCGTTGCTCTAGAGGACATCTCTGATCATTCCGGATTACTGTTCAATACACCACTCAAACTCTCATATAATCATAGCACTAGAATTACTTTCAGACCAATCACTGATGAAGGTCTTTCTTCTCTGTATAATCAACTACAACTATATAACTGGAAATCAATCACGGAAGGTACCAAAAGTGTGGAGGATCAGTTCTGCAGTTTTTTTAAAGTCGTAACTAACGCTTTAGATAAAAGTCTGCCACAAAAGACGAAAATGGTTCGGAAAGTCAAACAAGGCCCTAAAATTAACTGGTTTAATCACAACCTTAGAGACATGAGGGGGAGACTTCAAACTCTCAGTCTCCTTCATAAGCAAAATCCAATTTTGGTACCCAAAAACATGGTCAGTTATTACAAAAAACTGTATCGGACAGAGATAGCAAATTCTAAAAAAGCTACCCAGGACAATTTCATTGCTAATGCATCAAACAAGGTGTCAGCCATGTGGAGTATAATAAAATCTCATAGGAACTCCGCTCCAGCACCGAAAGTCAGTCACCTCAATGCCCAGGTTTTCAATGATTTCTTTGTGTCAATTGCAGACGAGCTGATTAAAAATCTTTCTTCTTCTAATAGCTCCTTCAATGAGTATTTATCAAATCAATACATTGGAGATAGCTTCAAATTTTACTCAGTATCAGAAAAAAATGATTTCAGATAAAATTTCCGACATTAAAAATAGTGGTAGCAGAGACTGTTATGACATCCTTAAATATCTCACAGATATAGTTAGCAAACCCCTGACTCACTTGTTTAATCTCTGCATCCGAGAAAGCATATTTCCTTCTATTCTCAAACTGGCAAAAGTTATATCTGTTTTTAAAAATAAAGGAGATCCTGAAGATGTAACTAATTACAGGCCTATATCTCTATTGCCACTTATCTCAAAAATTCTTGAATCTTTATTGAAAGACCAAATGATTAACTACTTTGAAGTAAATCATATCTTTACACCAAATCAATATGGTTTTATTTATTTATTATTTATTTATTCACATATGCGGGTAACCCCATTTACATAAAAATACAAAACAAAAAAATTAAAGAAAATAACATTAATACTAAGACTAAATCTAAAAAAACACAAAAACACACAAAAAACATATAAATCTAAGTTTATACAAAATACAGGATAAAATATAGTTACTTAAAATTAATTAAAACAAAAACAAAATAAACGACATCATTAAATATTATGGTACAACGAGCGCTTGATTACCCTGATGGAGTTGTAAAACAGATTGATATGTGAGGAGTTCTGATTGCCTGTACGTAATACCCTAGTCATTGCTGAACAAAATCCATATTTAGTTCTGTGAAATGGCACATTGAAGAGTTCTGAAGAACGAGTTCTCATAGTTGTATTCAAGGATATTCTGTCTAGTAAGCAAGGGCAGTCAAGTTCACCTGACAACAACTTGTATAAGAAACAAATGTCAGCTATGTTACGCCGATTTTGCAAAGTTTGTAAATGCATTTGTGCTAAAATATCCCTATATAGATAATTGTCCCTGTTCAAGCCCATTTTAAATGCAACTATACGAAGAAATTTATTTTGAACTTTCTCAATATTATCTATATGTGTGTTATAGTGAGGGTTCCATATGACAGAACAGTACTCCAGAATAGATCGTACTAGTAAACAATATAATAAACGAATCGTATTATGAGAAAATGTTTTAGATGAACGATTGATAAAACCCAAAACCTTGTAACTCTTGAAAACAACTAGATCAATGTGTCTACGAAAAGGGAGAGAATTATCGAAAACGACACCAAGGTCACGAATTTCACTTACTCGCTGTATCGTTTGTGAATTAATAGCGTATGAAATGATTATAGGTTGTGAAATTTTTGCAAAAGTAATAATAAAACATTTATTGATATTCAGGTCAAGATCATGGCTAATACACCAGACAAATAAAGAGTTTAAATCGGATTGGAGTAACGTAGCATCATTGCAAATTGCAATTTCTTTGAACAGTTTGAAATCGTCAGCATACATTAAGATATTACAATGATTAATAATTTTGCCAATGTCATTAATAAATAAATTAAAAAAGAAATGGCCCCGCATGAGAGCCCTGTGGAACTCCTGAAGACATACTTATAATTCTGGAAATAATACCCCCCACTTTAACATAATGGAATCGGTCTGAGAGATAACTCTTTGTCCACTCTAAAAGTGGCCCATAAAATCCTAGAGCTTGAAGTTTGGCCAAAAGTATTCTATGGTTAACTCTATGAAACGCTTTAGCGAAATCCGTATAAACAGAGTCAACTTGTAGTCTATTCTCTAAAGTTTTTACTAAAAATGACTCGTGGACGGCCAAATTGGTTAAAGTAGATCTACGCGGAAGAAATCCATGCTGTTCGTTAACAAAAATGTGTTTAAATTGCCATGATAAGAATTGAGAGAAAAAGTAGTCCAATAATTTCGGGATCTCCGATTGCATACATACAGCTATGTAATTGTCAATATTTTCTTTAGATCCACCTTTGTGGATTGGCCTCAGGTAGCTATGTTTCCAAAAACTGGGAAACTTTCCGGAAGACAGTGACAAGTTAAAAATTGTTTTCAGAGGAAGCGCTAGAGTGTAGACACAGTTTATTAAAAAATGCGATGGAATACCATCAGGGCCACACGAGAGCTTTATCCGAAGTTCATTAATTCTGCCAATGATGTTTGCTACAGTTACACAAAAGGAAGACAAGTTAACAGAGTTTTCATAATGAAAATGAGGCACATTAATGTTCTGATCCAATTTAAAAACCGTTGAAAAGTAGGTAGCAAAAAGACCTGCCGTTTCCTCAGCCTCGTTGCTTATTTCATCCTTATAAAACATGGATTTCGGAAAATTAAAAGACTTTTTCATGCCATTAATATACCCCCAAAAACTTCTTGGATTGTGATTTAAAGTATTTTCAATATTATTAATGTACAATCTGTAACAATTATTAGTGACATCTTTACAAATGCCTCTGATATGCGAAAAAACCAAATAATCATCATAACTATTAGTTGACTTAAAATTTTTATGCTCAGCCTTCTTTTCAGCTACCAGATGACGCAGCTGACTAGAAAACCAAGCTGGATAAGGGGAAGATTTAAATCGTTTAACAGGCACGTGTAAATTAATAGCCGAATACAATTTATCATAAAAATAAGCCACAGCTGAGTCAATATCCCAGTCGGACAACGGTTGCCAATTACAGCTAGCAAGAAAGTTGTTGATAGCGAAATAATCCGCTTGTTTAAAGTCGTAATAAAAATCTTCATAAATTAAACTATTGCTAACACAATTAGAAGACAGTAAAATATCAATAGGTGTATGGTTAATGGAGGATGGAAGTATATAATCGTCCGACTTGTATGTGCATAAACTAAAATCATTAGTAAACACTAAATCTAGAGTCCTACCTCTTGCATTTAACACATAATTCTGTTGAAAAAGTCTATGAAATCCAAAGCAGTTTGCCAATAAAGTGGCCGGATAGTTATTTCCATTATCTATAGTTACTCCATAATTATCGTTATTCCAAGTAACATCGGGAAGGTTATAATCTCCACATAAAACTAACTTAGCATCAGGGTAACAAGACCAAATAAACTCCACAGATCTACTATGGTCCTCATAAAGGCTGTAGTCTGAGCTCGGAGGGATGTAACAAACACCCAATATAATCAACATTCTAGGCTCTTTCAGCAAAACAAAAATTTGATTACAAGAAGTTAGTTCGCACTGCACTAATGATGAGTTGATATTTTTCCGCACGGCTATAAGAACTCCACCTCCACGACACAAATAATTCCCAGGTAACACTTGTCTATCTTGGCGATAAACATTGAAATTTTCAAATCCAAGTTCAGAATCAAAGTGCTGTGGTGTAAGCCAAGATTCGGTGAAACAAAATGCATCATAAATGCTGGTTGAGACGTTTCGACGTAGATCATCAAATTTTGTTCTTAAGCCTCCGGCATTGTGATAATAAAGTAGCATCTTATGTGAAGGATCGGCGCTAACTGCGAGGTTACCCGTGCCATCTAGTTTTTTAAGGGAACAATTTTAGGAACATTGTTGATATATCTAATAGTGATTCTCTCGCCATTTTCGGTTCTCTTGCGAAGTTCTGTTCGAAGGTCGTTGAGATATTTGCGTTGAGCTGGAGTGAGGTCAGATCCTATTTTGATGTTTTCTTGATCCAATTTGTTTTTATAATTTTTATTATAATTTATAATTTTTATAAGTGATATTTGGCTAGAAATATCACTTATTGGTCTCAATATAGCCTCCACCGACTCTATATCATCCTTAATCATCTGATCTGGGAGTTGTTTACCCGATTCAGATACATTGTAACCCATTAGGTTATTTTTTCGCAGTTTCCGCTCCTCATATTCTGATACAAATACATTGATATTACTAAATGGATCCGCTGCCTCACTCTTGGATTCATACTCCGAGCTGCTAGATTTAGATAATAAAGAAACCAAGTCCTTTACTTTATCTTCGAGAGCATTCAATCTTTTTTCAAAAATTGGTAGAAGTCTCAGCCTATTCTCGCACGTACTGCAAAAAAATTTCATCTTTCTTTTGCCCTTCGACTGGATACACTTCAACTCTGGAGGTGCTAATCCTGTGCAGTCGTAATGGACACGACCATCACAAGTGCAAAATTTATTGTCATTAAGGTCCCCGTCACATTCTATACACTGTGAGTCGTTCATCTTTTAAAATAATAACCGGGCCAGCGTACAAATATCCACTTCTATTTCTTATCACAGCAAAAAATGGAACAGGATAAACAGTTTAAATAATAGTGATATCAAATTACCTTAAATTGCCATGAACCAAAGTCGAGATTCACAATTTTAGAGTCAATTTGCTCATATATAACTTGGCACTAACCACATGAAGCAGAAATCAGAATTTAATTAACACTGAAAACCACTTAAAACAGCGAAAGAAGGCGAGTAAAAATGTTGTCTGTACTCCACCTTGAAATCGTTGTTTTCGTAACAACAAGAGCACAACTCTGGCTATTAATCGACTAAGTGAGTTTGTGGCAGAGGGCTTAGAAAATAAGCATAATACATATGGTACATTCCTGGACTTAACGAAAGCATTCGATTGTATAAGTTTTGAAATCCTTTACAAAAAGCTATCTGACTACAACTTTGATTCGAGCAGTATTACCCTTATGCAGTCCTATTTAGAAGCAAGAGAACAGTATGTTCTTTTTGAGACTCAGCAGTCCGCGAATCGCAGGATTCAGCATGGCGTACCTCAGGGCTCTGTGTTGGGTCCTCCGTTATTTCTCATATACATAAATGACTTGACAAACTTTAACAATCTTTTGAATCACCTGATAATCCTGTTTGCTGATGATACCACAACATTGCTGCGCTATCAATCTTCAGACCCAATATTGCAGTGGACTCAAATCAAACAGCGTGAAATAGAGAATTGGTTTTCAGCCAATAGGCTTAGTCTCAACATTAGTAAGACCCAGAACATTAATTTTACATTACAATCTTCACCATCGACTCTAGAGAGTGAAGTTCTTAGGGGTCTACCTTGATCCTGGGTTGACCTGGGAAGCCCATGTTAATTTCCTTAGCTCCAAATTATGTAAAATAACTTTCCTTATAAGGAGCCTGTCAAAAAATGTATCTAGGGGCACATTACTGACAGCGTATCATGGATACTTTAGCTCCAATATGTCCTACGCGATTTTAAATTGGGGGCATTCACCGTGCTCTGCTCAAATTTTGAAGTTACAACGCCGTTGTGTTAGAATTATTGCAGGCTTAAAATACCGCGAGTGTTGTAGAGATAGCTTTGTGGGGCTAAAACTACTTACCCTACCTTGCACTTTTATCCTTCAGTGTCTTGCCTATATGAAACAGAACCAAAACAGCTACAGAACACACAACGATATTCACTCCCATTCAACAAGGAAAGGAGAATTAGTTCTCAGCTACCACAGATTGCAACGAACGAGAATGGGTACTGACTATTATGGCATTAAATTTTTCAATGCACTGCCAGCAGAAATAAAAAATTTAAACGTACATCATTTTAAAACAAGAGTAAAAAATTATCTTTTAAAACACGCCTTTTATTATTCTTTTGAGGAGTACTTAGGAAGTGATTTCAATGTATAAATTTTGAATATGTTTGCCTCTATAATGTACAGTGCTGTCTATATATTAGTAAATAGGACATTTTATTTTCTTACCATTTTAATAACATTTTATATAGGCTTTTGTATACATATTTAATAGATTTCATGCTTGTGTACCTTTGACTTGTAAAAACACACAGTTGTAATACTTTACCAATAAATAAACTAAACTAAACTAAGGAAGAAATTGCTAATGATCATGTGCTTCTGAACAATAATAGTTCATAAGATTTTTCCTAGGTTTTCCCTTATAGTTTTAATGGGATCAGTGAATCAATAAAATTCTTATGTTCTTATAAAAAAGTCGCAATTGAAATGAAGTGAGGTTTTAAAAGAGGACTTTCATCCACTGTGTACATTTCCCAGCAAGACGGCATGGCCGAAAGAATGAACAGGACTTTAGTTGAACGAGCATGGTGCATCTTGTTTTATGCCAACCTGACGAAGAACTACTGGGCTGAAGCTCTAGCAACCACTGCATATGTTATAAATCGCTCCCCAACAAAATCATTACAAGATAAAACTCCATATGAAATGTGGAAAGGAGAGAAACCTAATTTATCACACTTGAGAATATTTGGCTATGAAGTTATGGTTAATGTACCTAAATAAGTGGGATAAAAAATCAGTAAAAATGATATTTGTGGGATATTGCGAAAACACAAAGGGATATCGTTTTATGGACCCTGAGTCGCACAAAGTTATCAATAGTAGAGATGTTTCTTTTATTGAAAAACATAATGAAGATGTCAGTGTATCAGTTGATTGTAAAACATATATCCCAGTAAAGGACAGCCAAACAGCCACTGCAAGTGGCTAGAAAATGCCAACTCAGGCAGTGAGAGAAATAAAACACACATTCAGGAATCATCCACCTCTGCACCTGTGATGTCCAGCAGAGGTTCAGATACACGAGGTAATAGTGAAGACTCAAGTGAGTATGACACTGACACTGCAGAATTTGATGAAACTTACCACCCTCCATATCCGATAAGACAGGATTACAATAGTAATGTAACATTGAGGTTAATACGATCACAGGCTAAACAAGATGAAGCACGAATTGGTAAGATGGGCCTATTATGTTTGTTTATTGATTTAATTGACCACAGACTGTTGAGCAAGCACACAAGCTACAGAATGGAAGAGGGCCATGGGCGAGGAATATACTTCCCTGCTGAAAAATAAGACATGGACTCTGACAGATCTCCCTCCAGGTAAAAAGGCTCTTCCAAATAAGTGGGTATTTAAAACAAAAACAGACTGTTACTCTGTCCCCTGTTGAGGCCGAATACATGTCGATGTCCTCGGTAGCGCAGGAGGCGCTGTGGCTCCAACAACAACATAATGAACTCGGCCAAGAACAGGGCAATCCACTCGTCATATTTAGTGATAATCAGTGTGCAATTAAACTATCCAATAAAGATTGTTATTTGCCTAGGTCACGACATATCGACATTCGCTATCATTTTCTCAGGGATCACATTAACAATTTAGAAATCAAGTTTAGTTATGTTAAGAGTGAGGAAATGATTGTGACATTCTAACTAAGGGCACTACTGCCGACAAATAATTGTATTGTGTAAAGATGATGGGGTTCCGTTCCTAGGGAGGGTGTTGGTAAATGGAATGCAACTACGATAGTTGTTTAATTATTATTTCGGGTTTTTATGTCAATGTCAAATTTTATTCTAATAAGATTATAAAACTTTCATATACAATAAAATTACGTTTTATTGTTTACCACAACCACAAATTATATTCCTTTAGTTCCTAGTAATAAATATTTAGGAGTAGAAAAATATTCAAATTTAAAATGGAATACACATATAATGTTAACAGCACTTAAACAAAGTAAATTGGTTTAATAGTTTTACCAAATTAGAATATTTCTGAATATAATAGAACTTAAGAATGTGTACTATACATTAGTTTAATATATAATTAAATATCGTATAAATAACTGGAGTGTCACTTGCACAACGATTCTCTCATCATTAAAAACTCAATATAAAATATTAAAAAATATTAATAGAAAAGAATTTATGTATCCTACTACCAGCTTATGTGAAGAATTACAACTATTGAATCCAAATCCGCTATACATAAAACATGTACTGCTTAATGTAATAAAATCGCCTCTTGTTTTTTAAATCAATTCAGGCTACTAATGGAAAAGGTATTTGTCTACCTTGGACCTGGATTTCACAATCTATCCTAAATGAATTGGGCAACTTTTAAATAAAAATAAATATATAGGTTGGCTACTATAAATTTCCTTTGTTTTTTTTTCTGCAATACTGATTTGCATAGTTACCTTTATTGGAATAGGGCTCAAACTGCAGATGTTTGTTTTAATTTTATATAAATTAATATAAGTTATTGTTAAAAATTAATTTAAATTACTTTGGTCAGTAAAATTTATAAGTTCATCTTTTGAACGTGGATTGTTATCTATATATAAATAGAAAAAGACAAAATGGTTAGGTACCATTTTCTCATCTGTTTCTTAACCAATTTTATTTATTTTTGTTTTGTTTAGTAGCAACTGATGACCTTCAGTGCAGAATGCTAAATTTTATTTATAATATTGGTTTATTCATTAAATAAATTATAATAAAAAAAACCTTTTTTACGTCTCTACTGTCAATGCCTAACAGTAACAATGTCGCCAGATTGCTTGGAGAGAAAATCGTTAGGTGGATTGACACGAATGTGAAAGACGAATTAAATTAAACTAAAAAGTAACAAATGTTGACCGGTTCCTAAAATTACCGTCATGCTACTGAAATAGAACCCAGGAAAATTTGTATTACACAGTAATGGCTATTCATTGGGCTTTCGCAAGTTTGCAACTTTAATTGCTTTGTAAATATGGTTTTTCAACTAAAATAAGAATTACGTTGCAATTGATGAATTTATTTCTGATAATATTTTATTAATTTCAATGTTATACTTTCAATTTAAAGATTCTTTACCGTATACATTTCATGTAATTTGAATAAGACTACAAAAAATGTGAATTAATGCATTGATTGTAATATTTAAGACAAAAAGTTAGATCTGGCAGCCCTGCTCATGGCTATCTTTGATGTAGTGCCTTAATTTGAATTTTGGCATTTCTGACTATTGTTTAGTGTTAGATTACACAGGTCAACATGAACTAAGCGGGAACACGGCATGCCTTACAGTGTTACTAGGGTTTTTTCGGGTCGCTGATTACGATGAGAAGGTCGGTTGATCTTCATCACGTCAGGTTCAAGCGTATTTGAAGGTCAAATCAAGAGAGTTTTTGTAGAATTCTATAGATTTGACCTTCAAATGACTTCTGGGAAAAAGCGCAAGGTGAAACAAACTATGGATTCGAACTCGGAGACCTCAAAAACATAAGCTTGCATTTTTTTCACATTTTTTTGGTAGAACTCTTGATTTGATCTTGAAATGACCTTCAAACGACCTCTGACAAAAAGCGCAGTCAAACAAACTATGGATTCGGACTCAGAGACCTCAAAAACATAAGCAACAATTTTTTGGTTGAATTCTCTCGGTGACCTTCAAATGCCCTTGACTCTGACGTGATGAAGGTCAACCGACCCTCTCATCGTATTGAGCGACCCAAAAAACCCCTACTACCCTATACGGCATGCCGTGTTCCGGCTTAGATCAAATATTGGCCTGTGTTATTATAGCACGCTGGTAAAAGTAAGTTGTAAATTCAATGTGTCAAGTTCAAGATTTCAGCTTCATTCACTGCGAAAAGTTGTTAACAAATATGAGTATTACTTATATTATTTCTTTATATTTTCCATACAAAACAGAAATAGTAATTTCTTACTATGTGTATCATTTAAGTTAATGAAATTATATTGAATCTTAAGATTTTGGTGGAAGGTTTATTAATATGTACTTATGTATGTATATGTATATATGTATATGTATATATGTATATGTATATATGTATATGTATATATGTATATGTATATATGTATATGTATGTATGTACTTAGTTATTATGTATGTATGTACTTAGTTATTTGGAATGTAATAGTAGATATAATACCTGCATACTAACTTTTGAGTCTGCTTAACGATTTCAGCGTTAACTGTTAAATGCCAGCATAAAGGTTCTATTTCGTTTTATTTCTTACTTTAAGACTATTGAAATTTTTGATAAATGTAGGCATTAAGTAATGTTTTAAATATTACAATCAATATTAATTTATTATTTAATATAAGGCTAATATTTTTAAAGGGAATTATTTTTTTATGTTAAAAATTATAAATACATATTTGAATATATTTAAAGGCCGAATTTTAACGATGAATATTTTAAATATAAAGAAGTTCAATGCAAATACTGATTTGTTATGCTGAATTAGGTACATTCTATTCTACAAAGAAATATATTTTTACCGAACATATTTTCCTTCGAAAACGGTCTAACTATTGAGTAATTATATATGGAATAAGCGTGAATACCATCTTTGAAAGTTCAACATCAAGCATTGTTTATTGTTCAGTAGTAAAATAGCCAATGTAGTAGATCAGTATTGATTTTTCGGATAAGTAGCAGTAACTTTCGTTTAAAATTTTAATAATTTTATTATTACATTATTTGCGCAATCTTCGGAATGTGTGGTGTAACAAATTGCCAATCAGTGAACAACAGAAAATATATTAAAGATTGTAGATTGTCATTAGATTTGTCAATATGACATGAAAGATGAAGGTTTCATAACGTCTTCACCTCCGGTTTCTACTCTAATAGAAATATACTATTGACAAACGAACCTCAATAATGTTCACAATTTGATGAAATAGGGTCGAATTTCGACCACTGGGCGACCACTAGTAATTTTAAATAGCTTCACTAATAAAATGTTTGATCAATTTATTATAATATTTAATTTTAGATAAAATAGTTTGAAAATTGAAAAAATTTTATTAAAATTTAATTCCTTAAATTTTCGTATGAAAGCAAAACTCTATTTTTAAGAATTCAATTCAAGCGAAATATTTTTAATATCAAATTTTAATAACACAATTACAATTAAACTTCAATTTTAATTAATTTTCAGCAATTTATTGATAGTATTTTCTAATTTTTTTTACATTTTTGTATAATAACTGTGTAATGTTTCTCTATTTGTATCATATTGATGAAATAAAAACCTTGTCTAGATATTTAAATAACTGGTTTAATATGTCCTTAAATTACTGTTTCAGCTTTTGTCTTCGATTTAAATAATCTTAAATTACTATCAATAAATTGCTGAAAATTAATAAAATTGAAGTTTAAGTGTAATTGTGTAATTTGAAATAAAAAATATTTGGCTAGAATTGAATTCTTAAAAATAGAGTTTTGCTTTCATAAGAATATTTAAGAATACTCTCTTCGAGGTGTCATTCCTTTGTACGCAAGACAATATATATATATATATATATATATATATATATATATATATATATATATATATATGTTTTTAAGTTTTCGCGGGCACTAAATGTTTTAGGTGGTTTCCGGGAATTCATCCGCGTAGTTGATAACTGATCCCTGCCGGGATCGATGGTAAAATGACGACGTTTCGGCAGAGTCACATCTGCCCCCTTCAGGTCGGTCCGCATAATTCTCGTAGCCTTCTGCTTTCGCTTCTAGTTACTCGAATACTAAGATTTTCTGGAGCGAGCGCGCTGTTATATAGTCGCGGCTCGGCGCCTATCCGTTGACACCGTGAACGGCTGCGTGTGATTGGCCCTTGGCGTTCAGTGGGCACGGCTCCATCCTGCTGATTTGTTATTTTCGGTTGAGTTGTTATTGGACGGGTACGGGCCGGTACGGTGTTTAATAGGATTTTCCAAGAATTCGATAAGTTCTGAATTTCATTGCGTGCATTTAGACTGTGAGGTCTCTTCGCTATTTCAATTGCCTCTCTTACGAGTCTTGATTTCGGGTGTTCTATATTTGCCAGTACTCTGGTGTTCTCAAAGTCTATTCGGTGTGACATCGTGGCGGCGTGTTCCGCAATGGATGTTGTTTTTTCTGCTTTCTTACAGCGTTCTGGTGTTCATTACGTCTAGCTTGAACTCTTCTATTAGTTTTCCCCACATAGGTTTTATGACAGTCTGCACATGGAATCTCGTACACTCCCTGTTGTTCTAAAGGGATCCTTGTCTTCGGAGTCCTCAACACCGTGCTTATTTTTCTGTCTGTATTGAAAATAGTATCGATATTGTGTCTCCGTAGAATTCTTGCAATACTGTCCGTGGTTCCCTTGACATACGGTAAATAAGCCTTGGTTATTGGTGTCTCATGCTCCTCGTCTGTTTGTCTCGGTTTTGACTTTAGGGCTCTTTGTATATTTCGGTCTGTAAATCCGTTTTGTCTCAGAGCTGTTTTTAAACTGTCCATTTCCTGTTTGATGTTATCCTGGTCAGCTAGCCTTTGTGATCTGGTTACTAAAGTCTTGACGACGGCTTGTAGTTGGGCTGGGTGGTGATGAGAATTAGCATAAAGGTATCTGTTGGTGTGAGTTGCTTTCCTATATACCGTATGGCCAAGGGTTCCATCTTGCTTCCTATTTATGAGAACATCAAGGAATGGCAGTTGATTGTTGGCTTCAACCTCCATGGTAAATTTTATTTTGTGATGGATGCTATTAAGGTGATCTAAAAAAGTATTGAGGTGTTCCCTCCCATGAGGCCAAATCACAAATGTATCATCCACATATCGCAACCACAAACTGGGTTTAAGAGTTGTTGTTCTTAGTACCAACTCCTCAAAGTTCTCCATAAAATAGTTGGATCCCCAACACAACACCTAGCCAAATACCTAGCCCAACAACTTCAACCGTTTGCAGAGGGGGCAGACTCATATGTAAAAAATTCGACACATTTCATCGAAATTCTTAGAAAAACGGTCTTACAACCAGAGTGTCTTCTTGTAAGTTTTGACGTAGTGTCCCTTTTCACCAACATCCCTATCGACGAAGCCTTGGATATCATAATAGAAAAATACAAACCACCTCAACACCTTGTAGACTTAACAAGGCACTGTCTGATGAACACCTATTTTGTTTACGAGAACCAACGATACAAACAAGTGGAAGGAGCTCCAATGGGATCGCCACTCTCACCAGTTATAGCGAACCTTTTTATGGAGAACTTTGAGGAGTTGGCACTAAGAACAACAACTCTTAAACCCAGTTTGTGGTTGCGATATGTGGATGATACATTTGTGATTTGGCCTCATGGGAGGGAACACCTCAATACTTTTTTAGATCACCTTAATGGCATCCATCACAAAATAAAATTTACCATGGAGGTTGAAGCCAACAATCAACTGCCATTCCTTGATGTTCTCATAAATAGGAAGCAAGATGGAACCCTTGGCCATACGGTATATAGGAAAGCAACTCACACCAACAGATACCTTCATGCTAATTCTCATCACCACCCAGCCCAACTACAAGCCGTCGTCAAGACTTTAGTAACCAGATCACAAAGGCTAGCTGACCAGGATAACATCAAACAGGAAATGGACAGTTTAAAAACAGCTCTGAGACAAAACGGATTTACAGACCGAAATATACAAGGAGCCCTAAAGTCAAAACCGAGACAAACAGACGAGGAGCATGAGACACCAATAACCAAGGCTTATTTACCGTATGTCAAGGGGACCACGGACAGGATTGCAAGAATTCTACGGAGACACAATATCGATACTATTTTCAATACAGACAGAAAAATAAGCACGGTGTTGAGGACTCCGAAGACAAGGATCCCTTTAGAACAACAGGGAGTGTACGAGATTCCATGTGCAGACTGTCATAAAACCTATGTGGGGCAAACTAATAGAAGAGTTCAAGCTAGACGTGATGAACACCAGAACGCTGTAAGAAAGCAGGAAAAAACAACATCCATTGCGGAACACGCCGCCACGATGTCACACCGAATAGACTTTGAGAACACCAGAGTACTGGCAAATATAGAACACCCGAAATCAAGACTCGTAAGAGAGGCAATTGAAATAGCGAAGAGACCTCACAGTCTAAACGCACGCAATGAAATTCAGAACTTATCGAATTGTTGGAAAATCCTATTAAACACCGTACCGGCCCGTACCCGTCCAATAACAACTCAACCGAAAATAACAAATCAGCAGGATGTAGTCGTGCCCACTGAACGCCAAGGGCCAATCACACGCAGCCGTTCACGGTGTCAACCGATAGGCGCCGAGCCGCGACTATATAACAGCGCGCTCGCTCCAGAAAATCTTAGTATTCGAGTAACTAGAAGCGAAAGCAGAAGGCTACGAGAATTATGCGGACCGACCTGAAGAGGGCAGATGTGACTCTGCCGAAACGTCGTCATTTTACCATCGATCCCGGCAGGGATCAGTTATCAACTACGCGGATGAATTCCCGGAAACCACCTAAAACATATATATATATATATATATATATATATATATATATATATATAAAATATATTTTTTCTGGTTAGGGAACCTTCATCAGTTGCGCTTGCCACAACTGAATGTCCTCTCGAACACTTCTTTATATATTTGATACATTTCGTAAAATTTGAAGACGCGAGATGTAAGACCGACATCTAGGATTTATTGAATACTCAATATGTCTTGACAGGTGACAGTTTATATATAAAATTAGATATTATAACAAATTGATCCAACCTTTTATTAGTGAGGCTACTTAAAATTAAAACAATCAACGTTTAAAAGAAGAAATTATAAATTTTACTGACCTGAGTAATTTAAATTAATTTTTAACATAATTTATTTAGTTTATAAAAATTGAAACATCTTCAATGTAACCCATATTCGAATAAAGGTAACTATGCAAATCAGTAATGCGGTAAAAAAACAAAGGAAATTCATATACGATTTTTTAAGTCATTTAAGATAATTTAAAAATGTGTTTAAATTTTCGTTTTTAAAGGTTTTTTTAATAGCCAACCTGTATCTATTTTTATTCAAAAGTTGCCTAATTTCTACAAGTTAGATTATCAAATCGAGGTCCAAGGGACATTTTTTTTGACCATTAGTTTTTTAGAGTCTGTCAACTGAATTAATTTAAAAAAACAAGAGAGATTTTATTACATTAAGTAGTACAGTTTTATGTATAGCAGATTTAGATAGTAGTAGTAGGATACATAAATTCTTTTCTATTAATATTTTTAATATTATATATTGAGCAGTTTTGGTGGTGATGGTGAGAGAATCGCTGGGCAAGTGGCACCCCAGTTATTTATATGATATTGAATTATACATTAAATTAATGCATAATACACATTCTAAAGTTCTATTATATTCAGAAATTCTTTAATTTGGGAAGACAATTAAACCAATTGTCTTAGTTTAGGTGCTGTTAACATTATATATGTATTTCATTTCAAATTTGGATCTTTCTGTACACCTAACTATTTATTACTAGGAACAATATCTAGCTTATTAGGGCAAGTGCAACTAATACATTTGGTGTAATCCATTAATAGTAGTTGTAAACACAAAGCATTTAGTTTTTTTACATTTAAAGTCAAAAGGTTATTAGTCAGCCATTGTTTAACAAAGCACATTTTATATGCCATTTTTAAGTAAATTTAATTCCAAAATTCACCCTCAAAATGAAAAGATATGCTTAAGCAGTCGTTAGTAAAGAAAAGAATCATGAATATATACTACTTTTATAATATTTATCTTTAGCTTATGGTAAATAACTGAATTTGTGGCTTAATTAATTTAGAGGTCCATCGTCAACCGTAAGCTGTCGGCCTTTTGAGTATTGGTTTCTTATATATAAACAAGTAATTAGTGCGAATGGCGTTTATTTGTCCGGTGGCGAGCGTTAACCAGATGTTTCAAAATTACCGAAATGTAAGGTCCTTCCTCCACACGTAGCTGTCCGCCTTTTTGAATTATGAATTCTTACATTTTAACAAGTGATTAGTAAAAATAGTGTCAATTTTCAGGATAACGAGCGTTAACGGGGTGAGACAAATTTAGTCCATTTCAAGGTCATTCGTCAACACTTAACTGGACGCCCTTTTGGATTATGATTTCCCATGTGTAAACGAAAAACTTGGGCAAATGAAGTCCATTTACTCAAAAACGAGCTTCACCCCTTTTTTGACAACGTTACCCCTGTCCGCCACCCTAATGGTAAAATTAATTAAAAAATTACCACTTTCACTTCACTGATGTAAGCTAGGAATGTAACTTAACACAACACATTCTGTCCATTTTCGCGCTGACGAGCAAAAACCGGCTCTATCTCTCCTACTACAAGATAAGTTTTCGATTACAAAACAAAGTGATCCTGGCTACCCCTGGTAGGTGATCGCTCAGATAACCTTACTCTACTCTCTTCGAGGTGTCATTCTTTTGTACGCAAGACAATATATATAATATATATTGTTTCTGGTTAGGGAACCTTCATCAGTTGCGCTTCCCACAATTGAATGTCATCTCGAACACTTCTTTATGTATTTGATACATTTCGTTAAATTTGAAGAAGCGATATGTAAAGACCGACATCTAGGATTTTCGGGGAAACTAGAACATAGAGGTTCCGTATCTGGAGCCGTTTCAAATTTTCAGGTTAACTTCACCTGTCAGAGATATTGAATACACTTTTCGAGGTATCATTCTTTTGTACGCAAAACATATATATATATATATATATATATATATATATATATATATATATATATATTCATAGATTCGGACTCTGCAGTCTCGTTGGAAGTGCTGTCCTTCCACAGCGGTAACATGCCCTTCTAGTGTCAGTTCTTTGTGACCGTTCAAGTAGTTTGTTTATTCCAGTCAATACTGGCTTGAGCCTTGGACATGTTTATGACGGCCTCTATCTCCAAAGCCCTGAGCAAGGCTTCATTACTCTTCTTGATGCCACTAAGTCTTAGATTTCTTTGGAATCCTTCATCGTCTCTGATACCATTTATAAAACTCTGACTGGCCAGTTGATCTTTAGTTTCTTTTGATAGATCTGGGTAGGACAGGTGTACGTACTAATTGTCTAATCTCTGCTTCGAATTCATGTAGAATCTCTTGGAATTTCAAGAGGATCTTAATGTTATTGTTTATCTCTTTTATGTCTGACTCGAATATTTGCATTCTCTGATTAACAGATTCATTAACTTGCGTTACTAATTGCATAAATTGTTCAATTTGCTGTTGTCTTTTTAATTGTTCAGTTTGCTGTTGTCTTTTTAATTCATCAGTAATTTAGTTTACTTCTAAAATATTTAGTTCATCTTTCCTCTTTTATTCAAATTTCGCAAATAAATTTTGTTGCTTTTCAGCCATATTAGTTACAACGTTCAAATGTACGTTGTTCATCAAAAGATTTTACTAACCTTTGTTGGACTTCATCTCGATTTACACTTACTTTCAATGTCTTTATTGTGCCAAGATAAATTCATGGTTAAAAAAAGTGACCAACTATCAAAACAGCTCATCCCTTCTCTTCTTGGATTCAATTACGCGCCGCAATTTGAACTACTCGCCTTGTACGATCGTCGACCTTAAATAAGTGGTGTGGGAAATACTCAAATGCGATGGTTAATTCTGATTTGACAGAGCGAAGGAATCCTATCGAACTCGTTTTAGATTATTTAGAAGAAGAAGTGTTTTCGTTTTTATCAGAATGAATAATTTCTAGAAAATCTCTTAATTTTTGGCGACGTTAAATAAATGTTATAACAATATATTCTAGTTTAAAAAATGGATGGAGTAAGAATGCTGTTAAAAAACAGAAATACAAATTTTTTTTTTCTGAGCAATTAAATGTATCACAAAATTATTTATAATTTATTATAGTCTTTAATTTATACCATTTAAAAAATTTGTTTGTGAAAGGGATCACCTTTCGATATTTATTAAATTATTAACGTATAAACTTTTTTTAGGGAGATTGTTCAGGACATTATAAGAAGTGCTTGCTGGCCCTTATCGGAGATTGGTCTTAAAATAGTTAGTTATTGAATAATATATATACTTTTTTGTGGCATTATAAATTTATACTATGTAGATTGTTCGGCATTTCATAAAATTATTAACTTTTAAAAATATTTTTATATAACTCGAATATTTTAAAATATTAACGAATTATAAATTGACAGTATGTATAAATAAATAAATTTGTTTTATTTCTGATTTGCCTAATTGCACATAATTTCAGCGACTTCATTTTCAAATATATCTTTATATGGCAATTTGAAAAAGTTTTTTTCTTATGCTATTTATTCTACACCGACAAATAAGGACAATCTTCAATACAACTCAAACTATAGCCAAGTTAACCGGGAATCCTAAAGATAAAGGCGCGTATTCATACATTCGTTCGGTCTATTTTGTAGTGGGTACGCGTGTACGGACGGATAGGTAGCCTTCGTTCGCTATTTGAATACGGGTCTTTATTGATCGTGTTGTGTTAACTTATTGTTAGAGTAAACTTGATAGTGTACGGGGAGGTATTATATATAAACGATGGAGTAGAGTAATTCTACTTTTCTACAACCTATCGATTTATATCGAGAACATGAGTGCCTTTGGATTCCTGTTCACAATGATTATAAAAATAAAGTAAAAAATAGATGCCTGGCAGCGGATAAGTGAAGCTGTAAATTTTGAAAAAGACCGTATATTTCATTTCAGCTGTTCAGTCCTTCTACTTCTATTTTTAAACAAAGAAGTCATCCATCACCGTTTCTTCCTTTTTTCCAATGAAGTTCAATGTGCTTTTCTATTGAAATTAATAACTTTGTGGAGTTTATGTATTAGGTAAGTACTTACATTTGTCTAACTGAAAGAATGTGTTTGTTTCCTTTTATGTTTCATTGTATCAAGTTATTTATAGATAATATATAATAGCTTTTTATCCTTATGTCTTAACATAATTTCGCAAATTTTTCTTCCAAAAATTAACAGCTAAGAGAAAATCTATTTCAGAAAAAATGTCACAAATGCTTTACTTACTGAAACAAATCTAATTCTTGACAAAACAATTCTAATTACTGAGTAAAAAACAAAAAAAAAGTGTTTATTTTTTCTTAGCCATAGTCATTTCAGAAGGTATCTACCTAAAATGTTTTAGATTTTCTTGGTTATTAAGGCCTGTAGCCCATATTGGTTTAAGAGTTTTGTTTGATTTGATGCATAGGCATATTTACATGGAGCAGTTGGCCTGCCTAAAATTTATTTGAAATGGAAGGATATAGTTAAACAGAATATACCTACATAGTATTCTATGTTTCTTGCCCCCACCACTCATGAAAATGCTGAAGGTACACCCCTGATTTGGCGTATATTACCTCCTCCTACAATATATGTACTCTAGCTAGTTACACCCTGTATATATACATGCCAGATTTACATTGATAGGGTGTCCCATTTAACCTTAGAACACTTAAGGACACAACTTGAAAATTTGCATCTTCTGAAAAAAAAGTTCATAATTTCTTCCTAAAGAGCTATATATTATTGATTGTGATTCTACTGATCATCTATCTATATCTATACTACTATAAAATTGTAAGTTTGTCTGTTTGTTTGTTTGTATGTTTGTTCGGGCATTACGGAAGAATTACTGAACTGATTTTTCTGAATCTTTTTTGTTGCAAAACCTATAGTTTGACTTAAAATCTGGTAGACATTTTATCTCCCTAAATTGGCAGAAATGGTAGATATAGCGAAAAGACTTCTACCATGTTGGGTAATACAATTACTCAATTGGTTCCCCCGCACGCACAAAATATTAGATACTGGCATCAGCTTAGTATCAACAAACAAACAAGTGATACGTGGCAATTCAAGCTGACGAAACTACCGATGTATCCACAACCATGCAAATGGTTATGATTTTGAGGTACGAGGAATACGGAAAGGTTCACGAACGGTTCTGGAAATATCTTACGTATCACTCCCATACTGCTGATGGACTTAGTACTGCCATACTAGCAGAATTACACACACTTTGGATATCTCCACAACAACTAATATCACAATGTAATGATGGTACTTCTGGAATGAGTGGGAATATTGGTAGGGTACAGGCTGAAATAAAAATGGATTATCCAAATGCTCCATAAATTCATTGTTATGCCCCCCAACTTAATTTAATATGAGAAAAAAGTGTAAGTCAAAACAAAACCGTACAGAAATTTCAACATTCAAGCATTTCCAAAGTTTTTTTCACGATCGCCTAAACGTACAGAGGTTTTGAAAACTATTGTATCAAAAAAGATTCCATCTGCTTCACAAACTAGATTGAACTTTCAGTCGCATACAGTTAACTCTGTTCATTGCTATAAAGAGGCTTTAAAGGAATGCATGAATACCATTATAGAAACTGAAAATGATGCTAGTTCCATATATCAGGCTGATATGTTATTAAGATATTTGAACGGCAATATTTTTTTATATTGGCTTAATTTCTTTCAATCTGTCCTACCTCACAGTGAAATTTTATTCAAAAAATTGCAAAAAAGGAATATTGATTTATTATACATAAAAAACAGTATTCACGATTTTGAGGTTAATGTACAGAATGCACGTGATTCAATAGATCAAATTGAAGAACCAACTCAGAAATGGCTTAAATCTTCTAACTCGGTCATAGCAAAAGAAGTCTGCGATTTAATTATTTCTCATGTCAAAGAGAGATTCAATTTTTGTAATCATTTAATAGCTGCGAAACTATTTTACTTTAAATTTTCCTGATAAAGATTGCAAGACCACAATCGGCGTAAGTGGACTTACGCCGATTTGGACCAATACAAATTCAAAAACGAACTTTCCACAATATACAATCGCGACGATTTCATCAACGCAAATAGTGCAATTGCAATTTTACAGCTATTTTACAACAATGATCTCACTGAACGCTTTTCAGAATCTACGAAACTACTACGAATTCTTTGTACAATTCTAATGACTTCGGTCGAAAACGAGCGATGTTTTTCGACATTGAAGGGAATTAAAACGGTTCTTCGAAATACCATGCTCCAAGATGGGCTAAATGCTCTTGTTGGACTAAGTATTGAAAAAAATCATTCAATCAATGCCAGATTTTAATAAGGTCATTGAACATTTCGCCTCCGAAAAAAGTCAACGAATTGATTTAATTTATAAAAAATAAATTCGTATTAGCAAAGTTATGGTTCCTGTTATTGCATCTTTGAATCCTAATATTTGATAGGTAAAGTGCACCAGTTTCATTACCCACCAGCCGCCACCGATTGGAAATAATTTATATTACAAAAAATCGTCGCAGTTATGGGGAATCGAACCTCGGCTGTTTGCTTCCTACGTAAACATGTAGTTTATGTGCCAACAAGGCTACTGCATACGAAAATACTAAAAGTTGATAGTATGTTGAATAAAACCCGTTTAAGACGTAGTAATAATACCACTCGCCAGCAACCTTACAGTTCGCTCCCTCTCTTAGCCAGTGGTTAAAGGTTAAACCATCGTGTGTGTGTGTGTAGAAGACTGCACAGCTGTGCTTGGTAGCGACACGAAATAAACAATGTACGGTATGGCGCCTATGGATGGCGTTCCATGTACGTTCAAAAACATATATATATATATATATATATATATATATATAGCGATAAAAAGATACAGGGTGTCTGGGAAAATATGTCCCATAAACATCTTGTAAAAAATACATGGTGTGTTCATAATAGCAACTTGTTTATGAAATGTATGAAAATAGATTCGAGATAATAGATGTGAATTCGGAATTCAGGATAAAAGTTTCTGGAATTCAAGATAATAGATTAATAGATGCTGAATAATAGATTCAGGGCTTTGGATAATAGATTCTGGGAATTAGATTCAGGAATACGGGATAAAAGATGCAGGAATTCAGGATAATAGATGCAGAATAATAGATCCGGGAATACGGGATAATAGATTCGGGGAATGAGATGCGGAAATTCAGGATAATAGAAACGAGAATGCGGGAAATTAGATTTAGGAATTTGAGAAATTAGATACGGGAATTCGGGGAAATTAGATACGGGAATTCGGGAGTTGATTTGCGCCATACGGGAATAAAGAATTTGGTGTATATATCAAACACCAATCAGTGTGTTGGGATACATAAGACCGGAGACTGAAGTGTACCGATAGAGACGGAGAGAAGAACGAAGGCAGGTGTCTGTTTCCTGGAGAGCCGTTGTATAAGATAGGAGGTGTAACCTTAATGGGAAGATAGCGCTGGGTTAGCCCACCCTCATAAAAGCCAGACAAGGACACCCTTGGCTAAACAAGGATAGACAAACAGCTAACAAAGAATAGGATATTAAAACTACTAACAAACGATAAGCTGGAAATTGGAGTGCTGAAATGGAATATGGGAACAGGAATGATGGAAGTTAAGTTGCATTGCTGGAAAAGGAATGTTGGATGTTGTTGTTGGGACCTGCGCGGTCATATTGTGCTAGTGTTAGAGATCCCCAGTAAAGGTGTATGGATGTTAGACATGCCCACTGAAGGTGTGTAAGTGGTAGACATGGGTAGTTTTTTTTTTTTTTTATCCGAAGAGGGGGGAAATACATTGCGTACTTAGCTAGCACGTGCTGGCCGTCGTGCGGGACTCCCGATGCAATGACTTCAAAGCAAGAGTAGATCGTTGCATTGAAACCAGTATACCGTATACCCGCTAAAACCCTAACCTCTTTCTCCTACAACCATGGTCCCCTGCGGCACTCTTAGTCAATACTACTTCGCAAGGGTGGTTCATTGCAGATGTTTACTGCTCTTACATTGAAAGCCTCTAAAGCCTACTCCTCGAACGTATTGCGGAGTTCTTTGAGGATAGTCTCCGCGTAATCTGATACCAAGTTCCAGGCTTGGGGGCCCTTCAGCATGGCTTCTACTAATTGTTCTGGAACGATATTAGTCTCCAGAATCCTCTCCACTTCAGCACGTTGATCCTGAAACCGGGGGCAGGAGAAGAACACGTGTTCCGCGTCCTCTATCACGTCCGTACAGTGTGGGCAGTTTGGGGAGTTTGCCCTCCTGAACCTGTGCAGGTATGCTCGAAAGCATCCATGTCCAGTCAGGAGTTGAGTGATGTAGAACCCAACCTCCCCATGCTGGCGGTTGACCCAACGACTGATGTTAGGTATCAATCGATATGTCCACCTTCCTTTAGTAGAGCTGTCCCACCTCTCCTGCCATTGCCTTAGACTCATGGCTCTTTCATCGCTGTTTCCTGTCGGTTGGTCTTTTTCTAACTTCCTGCGATAAAGCCGTCCCCTTTCTGCAGCCAGGATGTCGATTGGTAGGGTAGAGGCAATCACACTCACCGCCTCGTAAGACACAGTGCGGTAGGATGATGCCACTCGAATCGCTGAGAGCCGCTGGACTGATTTCATTTTCCGGCGGTACAATGGTAGCTCGAGCGATTTCTCCCATACCGGTGCCCCGTACAACAAAACAGAAGTAGTTACTGTTGCCAGTAGCTGTCTTCTTATCTGTCTAGGGCCTCCGACATTAGGCATTATTCTAGATAATGCCCCCTGTACCCCAGCTGCTTTCTTACTGGCCGCGATTATGTGCTCTTTGAAGTTGAGCCGTGTGTCCAGGAGCACCCCTAAATAGCTGATGAAGGGCTGCGACTGTATGTAGGTGTCGCCTATTTTGAGGGTGATGGTTTCCCTTGCCTTTCGACTGCTAACAAGAAGTGTTTCGGTCTTTTGTTCTGCTAAACTCAAGTCCGCTGCGAGCATCCAATGCTGAATTGTGGCTATAGCGAATGAGAAGGTTGTTTGTATCTCCTCTATGTGCTTGCGCACTATGATCAATGCCACATCATCGGCGAATGCCACTAGCCTGACGCCCTCAGGCAGACCGAGCAGGAGCAGGTCGTTGTACATTACGTTCCATAAGAGGGGGCCAAGAACAGAGCCCTGAGGTACACCTCCTGTGATCTTATAGTCTATTTGCCCATTTTCAGTTTGGTACAACAAGATGCGGTCCTTGAAATACGCTGAAACCATTCTGCGCAAGTACTGCGGAACTTCCATCCTGGCAAGAGCCTCCAAAATGCGGTCCCAGCGGGCCGAGTTAAAGGCGTTCTTGATATCCAGGGTGGCTATTAGACAGTACTTTTTTCCACCTCTTCTCCATCTCTTTCCCGAGATAGCCTCTCTGGCGATGTTGGTAACGAGTTTCACGGCATCGATGGTTGATCTCCCCTTTCTGAACCCGAATTGGTTGGTGGAAAGTTTCGGCTCAACGTAGGGCTCCAGCCTATCTGCTATTATCCTTTCAAGGAGTTTTCCCGCAGAGTCCAACATACAGAGGGGACGATATGATGACGGTTCGTCGGGAGGTTTCTTTCCCGCTTTAGGGAGGAGCACAAGCCTCTGCTTTTTCCACTTAGTCGGGAAAACCCCCTGCTTTAGGCAGGTCTCATACATGTGTAGAAACATGTCGGACCTATTGGCTATGGCGCATTTTAGCGCGATGTTAGGTATGCCATCTGGACCGGGAGCCTTACCGTTTTGGAGGCGGTTGCACGCGCCCATCAGCTCGTTCATAGTCACTGATGGTATATCTTCGTCCCTCACCTGCCACGAAGGATTAGCGGGTAGCTCAGGCTTTGCAGGAAACAAGTGAGTGACAATGCGGTGCAATGATTCGGGGCAGTTCGTTGATGTCATGGGAGGGGCCTTAATTTAATGCATCACGATTTTATACGGTTTTCCCCATGGATCTTGATTAACTTCGTCACACAACTCCTTCCAGTAGGATCTCTTGCTTGAGAGAATGGCTCTTCGTAGTTGTTGTCTTTTGATCTCATAGTCGAGCCTTAGTTCTTCTGTTGTGACCCTGTCGCGTCTCCGTGCTCGTTGATGCAGCCTTCGTGCTTTGAGACACTCTCGTCGGTGTTGTGAGATCGTGTCGTTCCACCAGTAAACTGGTGGGCGGCTGTTGTTCTGCCGTCTCCTTGGCATGGAAGCATCGCAGGACTTGACAACGCTTGTCATTACCTCTTTGGCAGTGGCTTCTGCGCTTGTTGCTATTGACAATGGTTCCTGCTCCATAACCAAGGCGAATGAATCAGCATCGAAAGCATTTTTGTTCCAGCCGACTGGCTGTGACCTCGCACGACTGACACACAATCTTCGTTTGGGAGTGGTGTTGATTTCCCAAATAATAGCTTGGTGGTCGCTATTAGTAAACTCCTCATCGACCCGCCACTCACAGCCCCCTTTAATTAGGTTGCTGCTAACGAATGTTACGTCGATAATGGAGCTGGCTGTGCCTTTGCGATATGTGCTTACGGCTCCTGTGTTGAGGAGTACCAGGTTGAGCGAAGACATGGTCTCAAGGAGAGCTCGTCCTCTCGCGCTCGTTTCCCGACATCCCCAGTCAATTGCCCAGGCGTTGAAATCTCCTGCGATGGCGACCGATTCACGCTTCCGTACATCCTCCGCCAAGGTGTCCAAGAATAACTCGAACTCCTCGAGCTGTGCACTAGGAGGTGCATAGCAGCTATAGAAGTGAACCCCTCCCACTTTGGCTCTCACAAGCCATGGTTCGGGGGTATTTGGGAGTTGTTGGAACGGAAGTTTACCGCAAGCCCATATCGCTGCTCTGTCCGTTGTGTCATTTACCCAGGACAGGGTGTCGAAGTTTTTGTACTGCTCGCAGATTATGGCTACGTCGCAATCCAATTCCCGCATCCGCTGTACCAGTAGGTCTTGGGCTGCTTCGCAATGGTTGAGGTTGAGTTGCAGTACTTTCATTTACGGGCTTGTGCTGCTCTCATCGCCTGTTGGTAGATCGGACATTTCCAACTACCCGCAACGTGCCGGCAGTCTGACCTACTATCTTTCTCTTTGCAGAGTAAGCACTTGGCAGGTTGTTGACAAGCCGAGGCATTGTGACCAGCGCCTCCGCATCTGTGACAACAACTGCTTCGGTCAGTCTTGCCTCTGCACGCCTGGGCGTTGTGCCCAAAGTGCCAGCATTTGAAGCACCGTCGAAGGCTGATCCTCTCGCGAACACGTACTGTGCCCCACGCAAGTTTCAGCTTTCCAAGTGCGATGGCTTTCTTGGCCTGGACCTCTGGGAGACAAACAACTGCCGTTTGTGTTGATCTATATGCCCGTCGAAGTGATTTCACTGCCTCCTCAGTGATCTCTGCCAGGCCGTCGATATTATCTTTGAGTAGGTTTACTACCTCTTCCTTGGTACTGATCTCGTCCAGGTCTTTAATTTCAATCTCGATTTGCGGTATTCGAGATTGTACAGTGGCCCCGCTTGGGAGCTTATTCTTGATGGCGTTACAATAGCGCTCCATCTCCTGAGCGTCTGCCTTGGCGAATAACAAAAGTAGATCTCCCTTAGCTGTTCGTCGGATCTTATTGACTTTTTTGCCTATATCCTGCAAGGTGGGATCATTCTTGATACCTCGCAAGATATCTGCATGGGAGCTCTTCTCGCCTTTCTTTATAAGCAGCGTACAATGTTGGGCTGGTTTTTGCTTATTGGTCCTCGGGGCCTTTTTCCTCTTTACCACTTGCCAGTCAGTCGACTGGTTTGAAGGTTGTTTTTTGGTCTGCGGTTTAAACTTGGGTTTTAATACATTGTTTCTCTCCGCTTCTGAATTGACCACCCTACTTGTTGTTGCCTGGGTGGTTTGCCCGATGTTCTGGCAACCTTCTTTACCGGGCTTTAGCTTGCTAGGTAGCACCGGTTTAAGAGTTTTAACTAGTGGTGCCTTACTTGATGGGGCTACTGAAGGCGAGGCCTTCGGTCGCGAGGTCCTTGCTACTGAGGCTACTTTTATTGAAGCCGCCTGCTTTGGGGCCGCCGGTGTTGATGCAGTCGGTTTTGAGTTGGCTGCTTTTGAGGCAGCCGCTTTTGGGACCTCCTTTTGCTTTTCACCTTGTGTCTGAGTGTTTGACACTGGCGATGTCTGTGTTGTAGCAGGTTTCGCTACAGGAGGTGGCCGCGTCGTTGACGTCTGATATTTGTCATATTCTGACTTAATGGCGTGTGCCAGTTTCTTGATCTCATGATGTACATTGTGCCTAGGCCCAATGAACTTCAAGAGCTCATCGATCTTTGCTCCTAATTTGTTTGGAGCGCCACTCTCAGTTGTGGCCCTTTGGGAGCCGTCAACTGCACTATCCGCCTTTTGGAGGACTTGGCTGAATAGTGTCTTGCTGCCAGCTCTAGTTTTAATGGTCGATGTTGTACCATTAGCAGTGTTCTTATTCTTCTTGTCACCATGTGACGGAACCAGTGATAATTCGCTCCCCCCAGAATCCGTGGAGCGTGCACCGACCACCGAGGCTTTCACTCGATCGGAACCGGTGGTGGGATTATCCTCTGCAGAGGTACCCACCTGGGGTATTAAGTTGACCTTATCACCCATATCCATGAATGGTTTATTTTCGGGGTTCCTTCCCCTATCTGATTTTGGTCCGCCCTGAGGAAGTCCTCAGTACTCCCCATTGCTGGAGAGCGTCCCCTATCCGCCACCTGGGGAGGCGCCCGGTGGTGGACCAGCAACCACCCCGGGTAATGTTGTGTGTGTGTGTGTATGTGTGTGTGTGCTATACTTGCGCAGTGAGGATGTATGGATGTTAGACATGCGCAGTGATGTTGTATGGATGTTAGACATGCGCAATGATGTTGTGTATGTATGTTAGACATGCGCAGTAACGTTAAGGATGCGCAGTGAAGTTGTATTATGAGTGTTAGACATGCGCAATGAGGTTGTGGGAGTGTTAGGCATGTGCAGTGATGTTGTGTGAGTGTTAGGCATGCGCAATGATGTTGTGTGAGTGTTAGGCACTCGCAGTGATGTTGTATGTATGTTAGACATGCCCAGTGATGTTGTATGGGAGATAGACATGCGCAGTGATGTTGCGTGAGTGTTAGACATGCGTAGTGATGTTGCGTGAGTATTAGATATGCGCAATGATGTTGTGTAAGTGTTAGGCATGCGCAAAGATGTGTGAGTGTTAGCCATGCGTTTTATATTGTATGTTGCATGAGTTTGCTTTACATAATTTGTAAACAACACTCCAGCTGTTAATTTGCATTTTAATTATTGAACACTGATTTAATACAAATCATTTGTCTCTTAAATATGTTTTCCGAAATCTAGTGATTTTTCTCATCTACGCAAGAAGAAGTTATAAATATGCTCTTTCTTTTGTCACGAGCTGATGTATCAGTCTATAGAAATACCATAAGAGTGATCAAAACATTAAGCATACCTATAAAGTTTGAAACCAAAATTGGAATTATACCAACATTTCAGTGTTACCTGTATGATTCAACATTACCGTATAGGTGTCAAGCTCCGCAACAGTTTTCTGTGACGTCACCAACACGGGAGTGGAGGCTGTTCATATGCCATATATATATATATATATATATATATATATATATAAATCGTTTTTTGGAATAGTTATTAATAAATCAATCTATTTCATGGCTAACTACGTTAAAAGTGAAAATAAGAGAGAAAAGCATCCATAACTCCGTTATTTTTATAAATAACTATATCGAGTATTATTTCGTTGAAAAGCTCTGTCCGATTTTTTGAGGTCATAGCCAACTATGGTTTCCATTCAAAAAAGATAAGTTTGTGTCATATCTCGAAAAAGAGAGCTGTCACGCAAACGAGGACATGACAATCATATTCGGGATATAATTCCCTTCAATTTTGATGTTACACTTTATTTATAAAATCAAAAACAAAGGAGCTAGAGGGATTTGACTAAATCGACAGAATTTCGTTTTTTCAAAATATCTAGTAAGCCATGACTTTTTACAAAAATCCGAAAGTGTCATTAAATTGGACCAGTAAAACTGCAAATCTTTCCCAATTTAACCATTGCAATATAATTTAAAAAGTCTAATGTCAAAATAAATTATAGTTATGAATTCAGTACAGTGGCATTTATAAATAATAACATATTAATAGTATGAGAAAATTAGGTTTCGATAAATGTTACTGATAAAATAACACATATGTGTTATAAGTAAATCAATCAATAGTTCAATTAAATAGGTACATTAACTCCGAACGCAAGTTCTGAGAAAAGAAAAAAAGAGTCATCGAAAGGTAAGGACTCAAAATTTTAAATATTATTTGATAAATTCTTAAATATAAAGTTGAAAGTAAAATTTGCTCAAAATCTGACATATAAAAATCTCATGTCACTGTGTTTGTGGTCGAACTTTTCCGAAAGGACTCTACCTATTTTTATGAATTTTTTTGTATATTTGATAGGTATGAGTGTAGGTCGTAAAGAATATTTCATGTCGCCAGCTCATTCTGTAGTCCCTATCCAGAAAACCAAGACGGGAAAATTGGTGTATATACTCCTCTCTCCAAATAACTAATAATGAGTATCGTCATTCTAGAAAAAAATAATTAATTATTGAGCGACAGGTGTGGAAATGTTTTTTTCCAAAAATTTACTATTTTGCAGGAACCTAAAGTAAAGAATTAAGAGTTTGAGTCCTTTTTTAAATGAAGTAATACGTGGGTTGTTATTTTGTCAAAATGGATGAAAATGGGGGTTACTATTGTGTTAGAAAGAATTTAATATATCCGAAATAGAAAGTAATCCTGGTGTGAATCTTGATATACATACTCTCCTAAAATCAACAGAAGTTTGTGAACGTTTAGGTATATGATAGGGGGCAAGCTGTAAATGTTTTAAGAAATAATTTGATCAAGTGCAGACAAGCAGGGAATGAGTGCATTTTCTTATATTTACCCTTATATATTTTAAAGGAAGCCTTTTAAATTTATAAAAAATATACATTTTGATTTCCTCACATATACTTTTTATTTTATCTGCTTCAGGATTCGCTTGATTTTTATCAGAATACATATATATTTAATTTTCTAATTTGGCCCCCAAAAATTAACATTAAGAGTTTTATTTTACTAATAAACTTTCAGGGAAGCCTTTCATAACCTACTGTCTGAATTTTGAGGCTCTGTAGATTGGAAGATAAAGGGCAAAATGGGTCAAGTTCTAAATCATATATTTTTAAATCTGTTATTCAAATTATTTAAAAATACAAATAAAACATATTTTTCAAAATTTAAATAGTCAAGTTTCTAAAATGGGAATTAAGTCGATGTTTAATATTTTTGCTAATATCTTTTAAAGAAATGATTTAAAAATATGATATATTTGTAATTCACATAATGAGCCTTTTATTTGATATATTACATGATGCGTTTGAAAATTGATTTTTTATTTTCCATTGAATTGTATAATTTGTCCCTAAAATTACTATGGGGGTTTTCTAAAAAAATTTCTTATAAATTTCAAGTGAGCCCCAGTACCCCTAATTATTTTCAAAATTTTAGGTAGTACGGTTTCGTAAATAAAGCGAGAAATGAGATTTTTTTTATATCTTTATGTTAATATCTTGTAAACAGTTAATTTTAAAATATGAAAAATATATATTTGTATTCCTCATAATGAGATCCTTCATTTGATATATTGCAAGATGTATTAAAAAAATATTTTTTATTTTCCGTTTAATTCTATAATTTGGCCCCCAATATTAATATTAAGGATTTCTTCGTATTTATCCTGTAAACAAAAAAATTTAGGTCTTATAGTTTGGGCAATAAAGGGGGAATGGGTAATATTTTAGAATATTTTTTTAATATATTTTAAAAATATGAAAAAAAATATATTTGTATTGGTCATAATGAGCCCTGTGATTTGATATATTACATGATCCGTTAGAAACAAGTTTAATTTTTTATTTTCCATTTAATTCTATTATTTGCCCCCCAAAATGAATATTAAGGGTTTCTACTTATTTTTCCAGTAATGTTCAGGTGAGGCGCTATACCTCTATTTTTTCACAATTTTACAGCTTATGGTTTCGGAGATAAGGGAGGGGGGGATGGATAATTTTTTAAATATTTTTATTAAGATCTTTTAATTAATTTAGTTTAAAAATATGGAAAAAAAATTGTTTTCGTCATAATGAGCCCTTTCATTTGATATATAACATGGTGCGTTAGAAATAATTTTAATTTTATATTTTTCATTTAATTCTATAATTTGCCCCCCAAAATCAAAGGTAGAGATTTCTCCCCATTTTTCCAGTAATCTTCAGGTCAGACTTTATACCTCTATTTTTTTTCAAAACTTTACGCTTTGTAGTTTCGGAGATAAGGGGGGGGGATGTGTAAATTTTGGTATATTTTTGTTAATATCTTTTAAATTATTTTTTTTATATGAAAAAATATATTTGTCTTCCTCAGAATGGGACCTTTCATTTGATGTATTACATGATGCGTTTGAAAAATTTTTAATTTTTAAATTTTTATTTAATTCTATAAATGGCCCCCCAAAATTAATATTAATGGTTTCTCCTTATTTTTCCTGTAAAGTTCGGGCAACGTTCTATATTTCCTATTTTTTTCAAAATTTTAGGCTCAGTAGTTTCGGTGATCAGGGGGGGGGACCGGTCGATTTTTTTTAGTTTTTCCCTCAGAAGTACCCCTAAAATCAAAATTTCTTCTTTTAGGATATGTACTCCTGATCGGGTCACTAAACTATACATTGATGCCAAATTTCAACCTCTTCCGTCCAGTAGTTCAGGCGAAAATTGCTGTGATGTGACAGAGGCAGAAATCTGGAGTGATATTATAAGGGTATCCGTATATTGTATATTCGGAACCCCAAAAATAACTATTTCGGGAACCGAAAATAATAAAGATATCAGAATTGTAATATTAATTCCTTAAATTTATAGAGATTTGATGTGTCATTATATGACAACTCTGTTATTGAATGGGGGCGATGGGTGTCAGCAATTTTAAAAAAGATACAGGAGCGAAAGTTGGTATACATGCTCTTCGCCTGAAATGACTAGAACTGAATTAATCACTTAGCGATCATCACGTAGCCGATAAATGGAATGTGAGGTATTTATTCTTTGCATGAGAGTTGATGAATTGATTCTGTTCTTAAATATTTGCCAGTAGTGCGGAGGTAGGGTCTGAAAAATATCCACTATCAGATTTAGGGCACGCAATATATTTCAAAATTAGAAAATAAATGTTGAATTTTTTAAGATTAATAAAGTAAAAATAAATTTTATAAACCTTCAAACGTTAAGAATGTTAAATACATCAAAACATCACAACAATATAAAATTTGACCAAAATATCAAAGTTAGTATGTCAAAAACATAAAAAAAAAAACGAGAAAAATTCTAAAAAACGCCAAAAATGCCAAAACATATAGATATGAGTGAAAATACCAACATCACCGTAAATGTAAAAGAGACTCAAAAATAATCAAAAACCATATTTCAAAAATGTGAAAAAATACAAAAATAAGAGAAATACCAGAAATGTTTGAAACGTCAAAAATTTCATAAACGTTAAAAATATCAAAAATGACAGAAATGCAAAAATGTATGAAACACCAAAAATCTTAAAAATACCAATAAAACGTCATAAAATCTGAAACGAAAACTAGCTCATCACATTAAACCCGAAAATAATTTATTTGTAGAAGAATTTGTTGTCAATCAACATCAAAGACCACAATTTAATCAAATCACTATCGAAATTTTCACCAAAAGAATTTCAGACCTCCTCGTCAACCCTCTGAGCCGCAATTCCAAAATAATTATCAGCGGAATTTTAATCGTCAGCCTCCTGTCGAACAAATGGACACTAGGTCTGGGTCTAGAGCTCGTATAAATCATTCGCCGAATCAAAATACTCAACAAACTCCCATGTCAATAAATAACTACCGTCCAACCTCTCTACAAAATGTACATTTAAATCACAACGAACGATTAGAAAAAAATTTTCGAGAAATCGTCTCGTCCCCAGAACCCGAGACATAGATCTTTCGAATATTGTATCTCTTCCTAAACTTCCCTACTTCATTCTGCCTCAGTCAGCACTCACCGTCCTTATTGATTCTGGTGGTTCCACAACATTAATAAATCCTCGTTCAACACGTAAACTCCAAAATTTCCGCACCTTCTTTGAAGAATTTGCCTTGACTAGTTTAAAAAGACGAACTACTTTTGCACGAATTATGTATAAATGAAAAAATACTAGTGCACCTAGCCGATTGGCACGATCATTTCGATATTTTATTAGGTCACGAAGAAATTATGAATTTACATGCAAACATTGATTATAAAACGCAAGAACTCACTCTTCGCGATGTTGTAATTAAATTGCAGATTAAAACAAAAAATCCTTGACAAATTATTGTCAATGTACCCCAAGGAGATGTCGTCCTTCCAGAAATTCAATTAGCCAACCCCGAAATACTACCCCCTTCAATATTTAAATCTGACAATGGTATTGTTTGTCTTCCATCAGTACCCCTCTTAAACGATCAAACTTATATTGTTGCCCCCCTCGATGAATTTGATATCGAAGTAGAAAAATTGCCACCTTCCCAATTCCATGAAACTCTTATAAGAACTGCACACCTAAATGCTGAAGAAAAAGAAAAAGTTTTAACCCTTTGCAAACGATATAAGGATATATTCTTTTATGAAAACTCACACTTAAGTACAACGTCACAAGTACAACATAAAATTCGTACCTCCGACGAAAATCCAATTTATTCAAAACACTTTCGCCATCCTCGCGAAATGCAGAAAGAAATCGCCTACCAAATAGATAAATTACTCGAACAAAGAATTATCAGACCTTTAATATCCTGTATGGATAGTTCCCAAAAAACTAGATGCTTCAGGTAAAAGAAAATATCGCATGGTTATTGACTATCGCAACTTAAACGCAAAAACTATTGACAACAAATATTCACTACCCCATACCGATGAAATACTTGATAATCTTGGTCGATGCGTATATTTCACGACGCTCGATCTTGCCCAGGGATTCCATCAAATTCCTAAACATAAAGATTCAATTGAAAAGACCACTTTCACAGTCCCTTCTGGACATTATAAATACGTTCGAATGCCCTTTGGCCTCAAAAATGCTCATGCTACCTTTCAACGAATGATAGAGTACTACGAGAATACCTTTATAGATGTGCATTTGTTTATATGGATGGCCAAGTGATATTATCTAAACTTTATAGCTCTTTTCGCGGTAACGATTCAGGATGCATCCAGGATAGAGCGCATGCGCACAGCCATTCAAGGCGTTCGTGGTAACAGAATTTCGAATACCTGATGGGAAATTCGGTGTTCGCGGATAACAAAGGATTCATCCTGGATCGATTTGGGACGAGTGAAATGAGTCCGCTGACGTGAGGAAGAATGAAGAGTTCGAACATGCGCATTATGAGTATTTTTAAAATAATTTTATATTTCTATGAGTTTGATGCTCTACACCAAAGTACAAAAACTTTTATTTTAGAATCTATCCATATACGTTTTGTCAGATTGTCTGATCTGTGTTAGATGATAGCAACGAATATAGACTTAAGGTTCTATATTCGTTGATGATAGCCTTAGAGGTTAGAAGTTAGAGCACTGCAGATCATAGAAAGAGAAGGTTAGAGCTTGTATCATATATTAGTGAATAGACAAGAAGATATTAGTGGCTCTGCATGTCTTTATTTCTTGCGCAATAATTTCATACATTTTTTTTAAATGTTTCATTTGACGAGATCCCACTTGATTTCGATATTGTTTATATAAGTCAAGAAAATACAGGGTACGATTATTGTTCCATACAAACGGAGTGGCCGTACTTTCAATCGAAAGAACTATTAACTCTGCAAAATAAGAAGATAAGAGATATTAGAATTACAATCATCAATCATGTTACCTTCTGGTGAACACATTGTTATTGAAATTAATCATTATACTAATTGTTAAACAATCAATCCAAAACAAATCAAACTTCACAAAGTATTCGCACAAATTACTCTAGAATAAATATATATAAATTGTAAGGTTAATGCCATAAATGTATTGTGATTCACAGATCAAACACAAGATTGTGGTTATTAATGCATTACGACAAAATATGTAAATTTGACAGTTCTAAAATCGTTCGTGGTAGAAAGAAATCTGGTACGTGTTCGTAACTGCACTTGCGTATAAAGCAGATCCGGGATTCGTCACGCATCCATCCAGGATGCATCCTGAATCGTTACCGCGAAAACAGCTATTATTATAAATACTGTTGTGATAGTCGAGGGGATGGAAAGTATTGGTCCCGCTGAAGGTAGATATTTGCAAAATAAACGCTAAAAAAACATAAAACTCAGACGCTTGGGATGGGGGAGTTAATCCCCCCTTGGATCTGCCACTGGTCGGGCAAAGTATAACACAGATGCCTTAAGGAAGGAGGGATACAGGGGAGGACATACGCCCTGCAATGACTGACTGCTGACGTAAATTGCTTTACTGTTCACTACGTGTTCCTTATTTTTGTTTTCATAACATTTTGTGTATTTGTCTTATATTTTTAATTTGACTTTTAACAGCTAAGAACTAGTACTTTTTAAATGTTCATAATCAGTACACATTATTAACCCTATTATTTAAATTGTTTATTTTAGAGTTTTATAATCATAGGTAAGATGGTCTACAAAACGAAAAAGTTTTATATTACTTGGATTTCATGTCGGAAAAAATAATGGTAATAAAACCTTTATTTTTTACTTCGACTTTATGTATGGGCTGTTTAATGATTTCAATAGTTATTATGCCTTTGTCAAATCATTTTTCCAAAAGCCCGGGCATTAGGAGTAGTGTCACTTGGTCCATAACATATACAGGGCTTTCATTTCAAAACTAGCCTCCCAATATAAGTGATAAAATATCTTTAAAAGAAAAAGAAAAAAAAAACACTTTCATTTATATTTACGGGGGACACATTTTACACGTATCAGTAACCCTCCAGTTACAACCCTTAACCGGGGGTGAATATCACTTCTAAAAGTTTAAATACACAGGGGTATCATCTGAAACCTTTTTTTGCCAATCTTTTGATGCACTATTTTTTTAAATCAGATAATTTTTTACAGAGTAATGACCTTGAATTCGTAAAAAAATTGACAATTTGAATTGTAATTACCAAAAAGCACGAGTATAATTACGGAGATAAACAAGTGAGACGAAATCCTTAAATGTTTTTGCGAAAGATATTTGTGACTGTAAATGTGACAAATTTATATTAGTAGTGGTTGTATATAAACTGACCATCAAATTTCGACTATGTTTTATTCTTTACAAGGAAGAATTGAAATAATATATATTTCTGGGAAAGAAAAACGGGGTGCACGCAGAACTGCTCATGTTTTCATCAGAGACATTCCGATAAGAATATTGGGCATTAGTATGTGTTGTTCATAAATTTCTTATGGTTACCTGGTTAACAAATATTTCGGTCGGCCCTGTGCGTAAAATGTTATGTCTAAATGAATTCAATCCCTACAAAATACAGCTGTTCAACAGCTTGCTGACATGTTTATGACAGAAGGTTCTGCGAATTAATGACTCAAAGGGCAAATGGAGACTCTATATTTTTAATATTTATTTTTCTGAGGAAGCAGGATTGTTTTTAAATGGATCTGCCACTAATCATAATTGTAGATTCTAGAACAAAACCAACCCACAACTTTTTCGGGAAGAGAACAACCAACACCCCCAGAACATTAACTTATGAGCCCGAATTCTAGGAAATAAAATTATAAGTACTTTATTCCTGGAAGAAAATTTAACTGGAGAATTGTATTTGGACTTATTATTAGAAAATGTGATAAATACTCCTATAACCGAATCTTTATAGAACCGAATAAATCAAGACTGAACTTTGTTACTAGACAAAGTAAACCTATTTTTTCAACAGGAGGGAGCACCTCCCTTTATGCCTTGCCTGTAGGAAATTGGCGTAATGGGACATTTCCCGACCTAACTCTCCTTAACATTTTGAACCTTTAATTTAAGTACAAGGTAATTGTAACGCTAATACCATATTAATAATGTAAATACGAAACACTAACAGCCCTTATAAATGACGTAATTACCCATCCATACAAGATGCCTAGTTTCCTTACGCATGGTGCTACATACCTCTTACCAAAGGACAACATATGTGGACACGACCCAGCAAAGTACCGACCAATCACTTGCCTTTCAACTTTATACAAACTCATAACATTGTTCATTAATCATCGCATTTTCAATCATTGTGAGCTGAACAACATAATTACTCAACAACAAAAGAGATGCGCGAAAAATTCGATGGGCTGCAAAGAACAACTGATAATTGATTCCATTGTCTGCAATCAAGTCCAAGCCAAACGACGAAATCTCTACATGGCATATGTGGACTACAAAAAGGTCTTTGATTCAGTTCTACATGATTGACTCATTAAGGTATTGAATAATAAAATGAATAATTGTATTAACTTTTTAGAATATGCCATGTCCACCTGGCAAACCAAAATCTCACTGAATTTAGCCAACTGTTCGATACAAACTGACCCCATTCCAATCAGAAGGGGGATATTCCAGGGAGACTCTCTTAGCCCGCTGGGGTTCTGTGTTGCCAAGAACCCTCTTTCAAACAAACTGAATTCGACTAATTTTGGGTTCAGTCTCAAACACAACAACGTACAAGGATTAAAGATAAACCATTTGTTATACATGGATGACTTAAAGTTGATGGCAGCTACGAAACAACAGCTGCTTGATATGCTTAAAATAATAGAAGGTTCTCTAGTGACATCCATATGAAATTTGGCCTAGACAAATGCCGAATTATTAATATTGCAACGAAATTTCCTTAAGCCGGCCCTGGTTTCATTCCAGTACGACACGATCGGTGTCACCGATCACTTTTAGGAAAAAAATTGTTCTCGAAATGGCTCGGCAGATGTAGAGTTGATAATTGATTGTACAAGAGTTTTCGATGTAGGTTTTATAAAGGAGCGACCCATAATTGCGGCAGTCAGTTAGACAGCTCGACGAGCGTATATTGTAATGTTAGTGTGAATCAGCTGTTCTATATATTCGATGTAAATAAAAGTTCTAGAAAAGTGAAAGTTAATATTAGTTTTATAATTTTAAATTGAACCCACGGACTATAAAACAATTTGATGATCAGAAGTGTAGGATTAACTGCAGTTAAAATCGTAATTTGATTTATGGAAACCCGTAGCATGGAAAAAATGAACGAAACTACCAAAAAAATAGTCAAGCAGGTTACGGAGGGACTAGACGAAAAAATAGTCCAGATTGTAGAAAAACGTGACAAGAAGGAGAAACAACATCAAGAAGAAATTCAACAAAGGTTAGTAAAATCTTTTGATGAAAAACGTAAAATAGAATTACAAAATCTTGTCACTACGATGAAAAGTGAACAACATAATTTAATTGAAGGATTGTTCTCGAAATTTAAATTATTAGATGAACAGAGACAAAATGATTTTAAAGTATTTGGAGAAAAACAAGAACAAGTTGAATTAACCAGAAAAAATTAATCTCAAATATTAGAAGAAAAACGACAACTGCAATTTGAACAATTAATGCAAATAGTATCACAAGTTAATGAAACAGTTAATGAAAGAATGTAAATAGTATAATCGGATATAAAAGAGATAAACGACGACATAAAGATCCTAAAAACAGAAATTAAAAAAATGCAACAGGATTTGCAGATAGTCCAGATTGTAGAAAAACGTGACAAGAAGGAGAAACAACATCAAGAAGAAATTCAACAAAGGTTAGTAAAATCTTTTGATGAAAAACGTAAAATAGAATTACAAAATCTTGTCACTACGATGAAAAGTGAACAACATAATTTAATTGAAGGATTGTTCTCGAAATTTAAATTATTAGATGAACAGAGACAAAATGATTTTAAAGTATTTGGAGAAAAACAAGAACAAGTTGAATTAACCAGAAAAAATTAATCTCAAATATTAGAAGAAAAACGACAACTGCAATTTGAACAATTAATGCAAATAGTATCACAAGTTAATGAAACAGTTAATGAAAGAATGTAAATAGTATAATCGGATATAAAAGAGATAAACGACGACATAAAGATCCTAAAAACAGAAATTAAAAAAATGCAACAGGATTTGCAGAGAGGGAAATACCAGCACACCGTGAGTACCAAAGGTTCCCTTAGTAAACCACCCACATTTGATGGCAGTTCATCTTGGCCCATGTATAAACGGCAATTTGAGGCCGTGGCTGCAGCTAATGGATGGGATAATCAAGAAAAATCTACTTCTCTGGTAATTTCGTTAAGAGGTCCGACCCTAGAACTCCTCCAAAGCATTCTAGTCAATGAACAAGGCAATTTCGACAAGATCATCGCCATCCTGGACAAGCGATACGACAATCAATCCTTGAGTCAGGTATACCAAGTCCATGTCAAGCCCTGCTGGCTGGTATGAACAAGCTAGTAGAACGGTCACAAAGCACTGGCACCAGAGGGGCATGTTACCGCTGTGGACGGACATGGCATTTTCAACGCGACTGCAGAGTAAGGCTACCGCAACGATCACCAACCAGTAACATGGAAAAAATGGACGAAACTAAAAAACGAAAAAAATAGTCAAGCAGGTTACGGAGGGACTAGACAAAAAATAGCCGATTCTAGAAAAACGTAACAAGAAGGAGAAACAACATCAAGAAGAAATTCAACAAAGGTTAGTAAAATCTTTTGATGAAAAACGTAAAATAGAATTAGGAAATCTTTCACTACGATGGAAGAAAAACAACCTAATTTAATTGAAGGATTATTTATCCATACAAGATACCTAGTTATATATGTGGACACGACCCAGCAAAGTACCGACCAATCACTTGCCTTCCAACCTTATACAAACTCATAACATCCTGCATTAATCATCGCATTTTCAAACATTGTGAGCTGAACAACATAAATTACTCAACAACAAAAGAGATGCGCGAAAAATTCGATGGGCTGCAAAGAACAACTGATAATTGATTCCGTTGTCTGGAATCAAGTCCAAGCCAAACGACGAAATCTCTACATGGCATATGTGGACTACAAAAAGGCCTTTGATTCAGTTCCACATGATTGGCTCATTAAGGTACTGAATAATAAAATGAATAATTGTATTAACTTTTTAGAATATGCCATGTCCACCTGGCAAACCAAAATCTCACTGAATTTAGCAAACTCTTCGATACAAACTGACCCCATTCCAATCAGAAAATAGAATTAGAAAAACTTTCACTACGCTGGAAGAAAAACAACATAATTTAATTGAAGGATTATTCTCGAAATTTGAAGAAAAACGATAAAATGGTTTTAAATATTTGAACAAAAACAAGATCACATTGAATTAAAACGACAAAATGAATTTAAATTATTAGATGAACATAGACAAAATGATTTTAAAGTAACTGAAGAAAAAAGACAACTGCAATTTGAACAATTAAGGCAAATTTTATCGCAATTTAATGAAACAGTTAATGAAAGAATGCAAATAGTTGAATCCGACATAAAATAAATAAACGACGACATAAAAATCCTAAAAGTAATGTGGAGACTCTTGGAATCAAAGTAGATGGCATCGATTCCATTCAGAGCCAGTTGAAATTTGAAATCAATTCCATTAAAAACACGGTACAAAGTGAAGTAAGTGAAGTACAAGATAAAATCAGTGCCATCCAAAACAAGGTAGAAACATAAATCAAAAAAATGCAACAGGACTTACAGCGAGGAAAATACCAGAACACCATGAGTACCAAAGGTTCTGTTAGCAAACCACCCACATTTGTTGGCAGCTCATCTTGGCCCATGTATAAACGGCAATTTGAAGGCGTGGCTACAGCTAATGGATGGGATAACCAAGAAAAATCCACGTCTGTGGTAATTTCGTTAAGAGGTTCGGCCCTAGAACTCCTCCAAAGCATTCCAGTCGATGAACAAGGCAATTTCGACAAGATCATCGCCATTCTGGACAAGAGATACGACAATCAATCCTTGAGCTAGGTATACCAAGTCCAAGTCAGTGGGAAAACGCAAAAATCCAGTGAAAACCTCCAATAATTCGAAGCAGAGATCAGACGTTAGTACACTTGTCCTACCCAAACCTGCCAGAGGAAACGAAAGACCAGTTGGCCGCACAGAGTTTCATAAACGGCATCAGAGATGTGGAAGTACAAAGAAATTTACGACTGAGTGACGTCAAGAAAAGTAATAAAGCTTTACTTCGGGCCTTGGAAGTAGAGGCAGTCATGAACATGTCCAAACCGAGGATGCGAGCAATTTCCTTCAACCAGGAAGATCCAGAGTCACCATTTCAAGCGCTGTTGGCGTGTATGAACAAACTACTGGAACAGTCACAAAGAAATAGCGCAAGGGGGGCATGTTACCGATGTAAACGGACAGGACATTTCCAACGTGACTGCAGAGTGAGGCTACCTGAACGATCACCAACCAGAAGTAGCCAAAACAACAACCTCACCAACCAGGGAAACTCCAATCAGTCAGCATAAGGGGGCGAATGCTGACTAACCCTCCACAGTATCGATCCGGGGATTTTGCCGAGATAGCAGCAGCCTAGTCATCAGGGGCACCGTCAATGGCCGAGCAATTACCATCACCATCGACACCGGCACCGCTGTGTCCATTGCCAAGTCCAGGGTTTTGAGGGCATCTGAAATCCGACCAATTACCAATAACATCCAGCTCAGGACAGTCGGCATAGGATCCTGGTAGCGAATATTGAGGACGATTTCATATTAGGTATGGATCGAATCAGCCAGCATGGATTTATGTTCGACCCGAGATATGATGTTCTTCGGTTCCTAAATGAAGAATTTGTATTGACACGGCCCGTCAACAGCTCAGCGACCTTCTAGACGACTACCATTGGGGCAACAACCATGTTACAAAATGGAGTTATTGAGCCATCCATCAGCCCATGGTCTGACAGAGAGAAGACAGCGTTCTCCACCAGTAAAGGGCTGTTTCAGTTCACGGTCATGCCCTTTGGGTTATATAATGCACCCGCTACATTTTAGAGGCTAATGGAGTATGTACTGATCGGGAGGACGTGCTTAGTATACCTCGACGACATTCTAGTCATGGGTCAGACCTTCGACTACCATCTGAAGAATCTGGACGAAATATTCCAATATTTCCCAGAATTAATAATGCCAACCTGAGACTCAACCCGAAGAAGTGTTCTATGTTCCAAAAAGAAGTAGAGTTTTTGGGCCAGGTCGTTTCCGAGTCAGAAATCCGCACCAACGAAGAAAAGATAGAAGCCATCCGTGATTGGCCAGTCCCAAGAGACAAGCATGAACTCCGAAGCTTCTTTGGCCTCTGTTCCTACTACAGGCGATTTGTTGAGGGATTTGCCATCATTGCCGCGCCTCTACATCGGCAGACCACTGACCTTCCGTTGGAATCAGGATTGCGAAATATCATTCAGACGACTGAAGGCAGCACTATGTTCCAGCCCCATCCTAGCCTTTCCTACACAGTCCGGCAAGTTCATTTCAGACACCGACGCGAGGAACACAGGTTTGGGGGCCGCCGTCCTATCCCAGGTGCAAGATGGTGAAGAGAGGGTGATTGAGTACTAGAGCCGTGGATTCTCGAAACCGGAAAGAAATTATTGCGTCACCAGAAAAGAACTTCTTGCAATAATAAGAGCTGTAGACCATTTCCACAAATACCTCTATGATCGTCATTTCTTAATCCGAACATGAAGACACCGGATGTACAACTGGCCAGGTGGATGGAGAAATTACAGCAATTCGATTTCAAGGTGGAACACCGTGCATATTTGCACAATAATGCCGATGCCCTATCCAGCAGACCCTGTAGAGCAGAATGCGGACATTGTCTGAAGACGAAACAGGGAGAGGGTATCTCTATCAGACAGCTCCGAGTGCAGGCCAATGAAGACTGGATAACGGAACAGTGCATCCAGGACCAAATGACTGATCCAGATATCGAAGCAATCTTGTCACTCAAAACGAGAGAGGCACCTAGGCCACGATGGGATGAGGTAGCTAGATACTCGGGCGTGCTGAAATCGTTATGGGCCCAATGGGACTCTCTAAGAGTAGAGAATGGAATGCTCAAGCGAGTGACGAAAATTTCCTTAAGCCGGCCCTGGTTTCATTCCAGTAAGACACCGATCACTTTTAGGAAAAAAATTGTTCTCGAAATGGCTCGGCAGCTGTAGAGTTGGTGATTGATTGTACGAGAGTTTTCGATGCAGGTTTTATAAAGGAGCGACCCATAATCACGGCAGTCAGTTAGACAGCGACGACGAGCGTATATTGTAATGTTATTGTGAATCAGCTGTTCTGTATAATTTGATTTAAATAAAAGTTCTAGAAAAGTGAAAGTGAATATTAGCAAACTATTAGGTCAACAATTTCTATTTTGCCTACTCATTTCCAGAAACTAGCAGAATTTTCTGATCTACACAGAGTCATGTGACAGGTTGATGATTCAACACGACTGCGACTGACACAACAACATGTCCAATTACACCACCAGACCACAGATCAGAAACTGCTGAAATGGAAAGAGAAGCCCCTTGATGGAAGACATATAAATGACGTCAACCAAGATTATGTCGACAGTGCAGCGTCGAACTACTGATTGATCTCTGGTCATATGTTTCCTGAAACGGAAGGCTTTATATTGGCAATCCAAGATCAAGTAATTCCACCTAAGAACTACCTAAAGTACATCGTTAAAGACCATTCTATTAACAACGACAGATGCAGGTATGGTTGCCAAACATCTGAATCTATCCAGCATATCACAAGAGGTTGTCAAGCGTTCGCTGCAACTGAATACAAAGAACGACACGATGCTGTGGCAAAAGTACTTTACCAGGAACAAGCACTGAAACTTGAATTATCACAGTCGGTAAGATTACCATACTATAAATACAAAACAGAATCTGTTTTAGTAAATAACAACTACAAGCTGAACTGGGACCGCACGATACTGACTGTTGCTCACAATAGACCAGATATAGTTTTGGTAGATAATGTCTCTCGGAAAACAACTTTGATTGACATAGCAATTCCTAACAACAATAATATAAATATCAAGCAGGCTGAGAAAATAACCAAATATAGAGATTTGTAATTTCAAATAAAGACTTAGTGGGACATGAAAAACACACGAACTGTACCAATTGTTATGTCAACGACAGGACTAGTCCCAAAACATATATTAAACAATTTAAAATACCTCGGTCTAGACGAACATCTTTACAAACAAATGCAAAAAGCCGTCCTGTTAGGAACAGCCCGGAGGGAAAGGAAATTCATGGGAAACTGCCGCGACGACTCCAACCACTGGCCTGAAAACCTGGCAAGGGCTCCCACAGAGCTAAACCCTTTTGATATCTAGGATATCTGGGGTTTAGTTAATTTTCCCCTAAAGGTACTCATAGCATGCCGTAGAGGGAGTGTGATGCCATACATTGTATGGTCAAGTCGAAAATGTAAATACATAGAATTATTTTAATTTGAAAGTTTAAAATGGCATTACTCTGTAAAGATAATCTGATTGTAACAAATGATATGTCAAAAGATTGGCAAAAAGAGACCTTTAAAACAAAGTATCACATGATACCCCTTTATATTTAAACTTATAGAATTGATATTCATCCCTGCTTAGGGGTGACCGATATGTGTAAAAAATGTCCCTCGTAATATATTAACTTGTTTTTTTCTCTTTTTCTTTTAAAGATTAAAGCCAACTCACAAAAAATTCCTAGCGATAACAGGCTATATATATATATATATATATATATATATATATATATATATATATATAAAATAATTTCGAAAGCTCTCAAAAATAAGTTTCATCGTCAGTCAATATACTACAAATAACACAAATATTAACAATTTAGAAGTAAAAAACTAATCACTTACTTTAGTTGAGGTTGTGTAAGCAGAAAAACATCTATAAACTTTAGAATATTCTTACAAATTTTTTTGGCAATTCAACTAACAAAATTGTCACGTTGGCATATTTGATTTGAAGACATGTGATATATATTTTTTAAAGTACGGGTAAACTATATTTATTCTTTGTAACTTACTGATAAATTGAAATATTATTAAGGAAACAAAAATTCATAGGGTAGCAAAAATTTTGAAATTTATTTAATCAATCTGAGAAATCTGTATTATATTCAGATTGATATGAGTTTTTGAAAACTTTTTCTCCATTTCCAGTAAGTTACAATAAATCACATTTAAATTTTGTAAATCTATCTTTTTATTTATGGTATTAGACTGACCGTTAATGAAGACCATCTCCAAGATGCTGTTACGTTCAATGGCCAGAACTTGCGGATTTTCAAAGGAAGGAGAATGGTTATGTTGTAAACAGTGGGTGGCTAAAGCACAACTTTCGTTTTTTAGTTTTATATCACCCCTGTGGTCATTCGGTGTTTCAAATTTCTTGACGTCTGACCAATATAGGAAGCAGGGCAGTTGCTACAGTCGATTTTATATATAACGTTGAATTTAAGATCATTAGGAATTTTATCTTTTGTTCTGCTAAATAGATGATTAACTGTTTTAATAGATTTATGAACAAATTTTATACTAGTTTCGTTTTTGAAGATCTTCAATACTTTTGGAGTTAGTTCTTTGATATATGGTATAGAGGCATAGCAGTAATTTGCGTTAGCTTCTTGGAGATGGTCTTCATTAACGGTCAGTCTAATACCATAAATAAAAAGACAGATTTACAAAATTTAAACGTGATTTATTGTAACTTACTGGAAATGCAGAATAAGTTTTCAAACACTCATAATCAATCTGAATATAATACAGATTTCTCAGATTGATTAAATAAATTTCAACATTTTTGTTAACCTATGAATTTTTGTTTCCTTAATAATATTTCAATTTATCAGTAAGTTACAAAGAATACATATAGTTTACCCGTACTTTAAAAAATATATATCACATGTCTTCAAATCAAATATTTTGTTAGTTGAATTGCCAATATATATATATATATATATATATATATATATATATATATATATATATATTATATCTTTGATTTCACTTAAGACTTTTTAAAAAATATATATTTTTTTTCAAAACATAAAAATCAAAAAATTATCACTTTTAAACTTGAAATGTAAATTGAACTTAAAACTAACTGGACAGAATAAAATATTATAATGACGAGCGTGGGATCGCTTCGATTCTATTTATTATTTAATAAAAGCTGAAGTCAGCGAAAAGATATTCACACGATGCGTTCCCACGTTAACATCGGAGTACCAGGAAGCTGTCAGCGTAATATGATACCGTTGCATCATACACGTGTGTACAATTCACCTCTAACAGCTCCCCCTTATAAAGAAAAGTTGATGTTACAACATCAACTTTTAAATCAAATTGGGCTGTCCATCTGGGATCCATCTTGAATCACAGGCCTCAATTTTGGCACGAGTCTGAACAGTGGTTCAGGGAAGGTCCTTAGGTTGTCTGCAGTGGAGTTTTCATCCCTTGGTGGCTTCTTGACGTGTTTTACGATTTTAACTGAAACGTATGCAACAACAGTGATTATGATTATTGTAATCGTAGCGTATGTAAACCACGATATGTTTCTGTTTATAAATGGCTGGTTGATAAGGTCGTCTAAGTCCCTGGAGTATTGATCTAACTTATGGCTCGCTATGGAGAGTTCGTCCATGTTCAGGTCGTCTAGCTTAAGAGGCTTGAGCTCTGGAATATCTAGTTTTTGGGGATGATAACTGCAACAGTTGTAAGGGATCAATACAGGGTATGAATTGTCGGAAATGTTTATAAATTTTTGGGGTTCTGCTTGTATTTTTGTGATTCCCACGAAAGCACTGCAGTCTGATTGTAAGCGAATAATGGTATTGTTTATTAAAACTATTGTCTTAGTATTTATTCCCGCACAATTAATTGTCACATGTAAGGACTCGGACACTATAACAATCCACGTGTTAGTTTCTAGTCTCTGGACATTGTATCCTTCACTGAATACAACGGAGGTTTGGCAATTTTTCAGTACACTACGGATATTCTTCAGAAGTTGAGCTTCGCAGGGTACATTGGATTCGATGGGGTAGGCATATAACTCAGAACACAGTTTTTGTTGTGGATTTAGTGGCTTGCATACACTCAAGTCCTTAATGGGTATGTACATTAGAGAATCATCGTTTCGCGCAATATATTTTTGTGTGAATGAAAGAATATGATGAAAACCAGTTCTGTCATCTAAAATTGGGATAGGATATAAGTGGTAAGCGATGTAGAATTGTTGCTCTACAAGAGGAATTTTCAAAATAAAGACTAAATCTGAATTGATTTGAAACACTTCTAATTCGATTACTTCCACGTATTGGGCGACACTTGAATATCTGACGGGTAACGGTAGATTGTTTTTGACAAGATTTTGCGAAATTTCCTGTACTGACTTTATCAAATGATCAGGTGTGATTATTGAGGAATGAATTATTTTTAAGCGAGCAAATGTTATAGAATTTAAAACATCATTGAGGTTATCCTCAAGAAATAAATAGCTTGCCATTAATTTTTCGCATATTCCCAAAAATGACTGTTTTGCTTGGATAAGGGCTATTTTGTCGTTTAGAGTATGTATTGCCAAATTGATTGCGTCAATGTTTTCGTTAAAGTTTGCTTCGTCAATTTGGAGTTTCTGAATGGTTTTATTGAAAGTTTTGATAATAGAAGTAGTTACGCTTATTTGATTTTTTAGGAGATTATCTACTTGTAATTGTCCCTGATTAAGTTTGTTGATACTATCTGTGAAAAATGCGCCATCGGTTGCGTCAAGGTTTCCAGTGATGGCTTTAAAGATAGTTCCTACACCGTTAATTAGTCCTCGTTTGGATCTTTTAGTGTCCATGAGTATTTCTGAAAATTTACTTTTAATTGAATCTGAAATTTGGGATAAGAGACTGATGTGAGTTTGTACATCAATTCGGAATGCACTTGTGTCATGAAATTTGAAACCTGGGATGGGATCGACAGTGTTTTCTAATGTTTTGAGGATTCTGTTGTTGTTTTCAAAGATTTCTTTAAGTATCGTCAAGTTACGATGAACTAGTAATGTCCATTTATAGTTGGAGAGGACTATTCTAGTTTCGTTATGATAGTAAATACCAAGAGTGTTGTTTATTGGTTTGATGTTGAACTGTGAGACTGCTGATCCGAACAGCAGTAGTAACCTGAAAAGAAAGTTAGTTTTCAGAATAGAGTTTCATTCTGTCAAAGTTAACTTTCGTTCGTTGGAAGTATAACATCATAGTACTGACAACTGATTTTGCTGATTTGTCTGCCAAAGCATAAGCTTATGAGTATTTTGTCAGTTCGTCTCTTACATATAAGATATAGTTTCTGTTAGGTATTTCTAGTATGTCAATATTAATTCGCTCAAACGGTGTTTTAGGCGTTTCCGTAATGACGAGGGGATTGTCTAAGTTTTTGTGACACGCTTTAGTTTTTTGACAAATTTCGCAGTTCTTAACGAAATTTTCAATGTCTTTTGTGAAACTTGGCCAGGTGTACATTTCTTTAATACGGCGGACGGTTTCGTTAATGCCGCGGTGTAAGTTATTTTTCCCGTTATGATATTGTTCAAGGATCAGCGGTATTTCGTCTTTTTCGGGGGTTTTTGTAACGTTTTGGCAAAATGAAAGAGAGCATCTCTATAATTGGAAGATCGAGATTGTTTTCGACACAGTATGTTTTAGATGGAGATAAAGTATCTTGATGTTTATATATTGATGCAAAAAGAACTTCATTGACAATTTCAGGATCATTTGGAAGTGGGATTATGAAATATTGCCTTCTGCTTACGGTTTTACTGGCGAATACATTAATTTTAAAGGTTTCGAAGTCAGCGACTTCTTCGATAATATCTTTGAAGATGTCATGATGAAATTCCTGAAGATTGGATGATTGGGGAAAAATTAAAATGTTTTTATTTGTTTTGTCTAGTAGTTGGCAGTTGGAGAATTCAAGTTTGCTGTAGTCAATTAAAGAAGTGGTTTTATAACGTTCTATAAAGGTTTTAAATTCTTCGGACATAGTTTCAAGAGATATTTCATTTTGTTCGGGTTCAGGACTGTCGTCTTCGGATTCGTCGTTTAGGGGTAGGACTTTGAAGGGTGTTAGTTTCGATTTTGACTGAAATGATGAACATTCGTCAAGATGGTTAATTTTAATCCGTGATAAAGCATCAGCGTTCTTATTAACTTTACCAGGCTTGTAAATAATTTCATAGTCGTATTCTTCTAGTTTGAGTCTCCATCGGGCAAGTCTATTACCGGGATCTTTTATAGAAAATAGCCAGGTTAACGGGCGATGATCGGTCAGTAGTAGGAACTTAGGGCCATAGATTATCGGACGAAAATGCTTAACCGCCCAGACAATGTCTAAGAGCTCTCGCTCAATGGTGGAGTACCGGGTTTCGGCTTTACAAAGGGTCCTAGAAGCATATCCAATCGGTAAATCTTTACTTATTGGCCCTTGAGATAATAAGACGCCGATAGCAAAAGCGCTGGCGTCTGTAGTCAGTCCAAACGGTTCGTCAAAATTTGGGTAAATGAGGATAGGGGTGGAAGTCAATGTTCGTTTTAATTCATTGAAGGATTTTATGCACTCTTCGTTAAAATTGAACGGTTGGTCTTTTTGTAATAGTTTTGTCAGTGGTTTGGAGATCTTTGCAAAGTTAGAAATGAACCTACGATAGTAACCACCAAGCCCTAAAAAGGATTTTATGTCTTTAGGGTTCTTTGGTTGTGGAAAGTTTAAAATACAGTCTACTTTTGATGGATTGGGTTTTACACCGTCTTTAGTTATGAGATGTCCTAAGTAAGCGACCTCCTTGCGGAGAAATTCGCATTTGTCAGGCTGTATTTTAAGGTTAGCCTTTCTGAGTCTTTTAAATACGTCTGTCAGTCGTGATAGGTGGTCATGTATTGTAGGCGAGTAAATGATTATGTTATCCATGTAAACGAGACATCTTTCATTCTGAATTCCCATAAGAATGTTATCCATCACCCTTTGAAAGGTAGAAGGAGCATTCTTCAATCCGAAGGGCATCCGGACGAACTCGAAATGTCCGTTCTCGACAGTGAGTGCAGTTTTCGAGATGCCTTTTGGGTCTATTTCTATCTGGTGGAAACCAGAGGCGAGGTCAAGAGTCGTAAAGTACTGGCATTTGCCTAGTTGGTCTAGTAAGTCTGAGATGTTAGGTAGAGGGTACATGTCATTGACTGTAAGTTCGTTAAGTTTGCAGTAGTCTACTACAACACGCCTCTTCTGTTTTCCAGAGGCGTCTAATTTCTTTGGGACCATCCAGACGGGAGAGGACCAAGGCGAATTAGAGGGTCGTATAATGCCTTCATCGACCATTTTTGCTACCTGGGACTTAACTTCTTGTTTGTGTACTTGGGGATTACGGTATGATTTTGTATAAACGGGTTTCGCGTTGTTGGTATCAATACTATGTTTGATTTCGTTTGTGAATGATAAGTTATCGCCTTCGAGGTAGAATATGTCTGAAAAGTCAAGGCATTATTGTAAGATTGAGTCTGACTCTTCGTCGTTTAAATGTTCTAGTCGGAGTTGTTTAACGATTTCTTCTTCTCTGCCGGGTTCGTTATAGTTCAAAGGAGTATTTTGTGAGAGTGAGTTCACAGAAAAGTTTTGTAACGGTTCGAGTTTTAGATTTGAAAAATTTACTATTTTAGGGATGGCATTCGCATTAGAATGGAGGTTAGAAATTGGCCTTTGCTGTCTACTGTAACAACAGCATTAGGGAGGTGAACTTTTTCAATTTCCATACCTGTTAGAAGGGCTTCGGTGTTTCTTAGTTCACAGCTAAGTTTAAAGATTTGTTCGGTGCGGGGTTCAATCGAAATTGTATTAATGGACGTATTAGAAGAGGGACATTGTATAGATTCAGTGGCATTGATTTTCTGGTTGGTAATTCCCTGAATTACTACGTTTTTCTGAAATCTTTCTCTGAAACGAGTGCAAGTGTCTGGTTTGAAAATAGAAAGACCAGCACCGTTGTCTATTAAGAATTTATATGTATTAAAAGAATCTGTGATGTAGTATAAATTTTTAGAATTTACGGTCAGAAGCGGTTCTGTTCGGGGAAGTTCAAATTCGGGTCGAAACTGTCTAGATTTAGCGTTTGAATTTGGGTCTGAAGTTCTGTGATTTCCGGGGGTTCCGTATGGAAAGGGAGGTTCTGAAAGTTTCAAAATCAGTATTTTGGTATTGAGTTTCGTATACGTTATTATTGGGTTGGTCGTACCCATAATTATAAGAATTGTTTAAGTGATGTGTTCGTTGTTGCCGGAAAAAGTTTTGATTAGGTTTATATTGATCTGAACTTTGGGGTTGTGTATTGGTCGAAGGACGAGGTTGTTGGAAGTTTCTGTTCTGCTGGAACCTCTGAGTATTGGGTTGGAACTGTGGCCGATAGTTTTGATTTTGTTGCATTTGTCTCGATTTAGTGAGACATTCGTTAACAGTATGCCCCATTCTTTTACAGAATGAACATTGTGTTTGTACTGGAAACTGGTTGGGTTTTCGAGGAGGTGGACCTTGGTTTCTAAAATTTGAAAATTTTTGAGATTCTAAGTGATGGAGTTGGAGTTCACGTTTAATGCGTGAAACAGCGGTCAGAATGTCTTTAGGATCGCTAGTTGTCCTATCTTCGGCTCTAAACCTGTTAGTAGGCTATTTAGTGCCATGGATTCGATCAAGTCGATTTGTGCCTGTTTTTCTTTTTGAGTCAAGTTCTGTTTGTTAACCGCAGCAAGCATTTTTGCTTGGTGGGTTTGTAGTCGGGCTGAAAATGTTCTGGGGGATTCAGTATTTAATTGCCTCATTCTTTGAAGATCTTGAATCAAGGCTGAGAGATCTCTAGGATCTCCAAAGTGGTTCTCTAAGAGTATCTGAATTTCAGTTAATTGAGTCGGATTGCGAGAATTTATAAGTTCGGCAGCTCTGCTGCGAAGTTTATTTTTTATGTGCAATATTAGAAGCACTTGTTGATAGTCGGTTGCCATACTATACACAGTTTGGCATGAAGAAATAAAAGTGTTCAAGAATATAGGGTTTCCGTCATATTCCGGAATTATTGCGAAAATTTCGGATATTTTGTATGGTTCTATAGTAGGAGTCGCAGCACCTTGTCTTGTAAAAGTAACACAAAATAATTTATAAAAATTTAAAATTAAGGTATTAGTAAATTGGTTAAATAAATTCAACAGTTTGCGAACATAAAATAAAATAAAGCGAGGTAAAATAATGCAGAATAATAATAAATTCGTTTCAAAAATTATTCAATAGCTTAAAAGGTAATTCAAAGGAATAAGAAGTATATGGAAATTTTAAACGAGAGAACTGATAATAAGAATATAAAAAAATAAATATAAAAATCGTTTCAATTGATAAATAATTAAATCAAAAACGAGATGTTTCTACATACGTTAGTAGTACCCTAGGCATAGGACTTGTTCTGCGGAAGCGTCGACTGGTTAGCTGTATCGTTGCGTGTTCCTGGTCTCTGCTGCTACAGTTGTTGTCTCAAACAGGTAGGTATTGTCCACGATGATTTGGAAATCTCCACAGTCAGTTAGTATTCACGTGTTCTAACTGTCTTGGACAATCCTACTAACTGCGCCAATTTTATATCTTTGATTTCACTTAAGACTTTAAAAAAAAATTATTCAAAACATAAAAATCAAAAAATTAACACTTTTAAACTTGAAATGTAAATTGAACTTAAAACGAACTGGACAGAATAAAATATTATAATGACGACCGTGGGATCGCTTCGGTTCTATTTATGATTTAATAAAAGCTGAAGTCAGCGAAAAGATATTCACACGGTGCGTTCCCACGTTAACATCGGAGTACCTGGAAGCTGTCAGCGTAATATGATACCGTTGCATCATACACGTGTATACAATTCACCTCTAACATATATATATATGTTATATGCAAAATATATCAGCACTTAATTCACACAGTCGAGAAGTCAACGGAATTTAAAGCGTACGTGACTTCTCAGGGATATCAAATTACATCTTGAATTATATGCAAACAACTTCCCGGAAACCTACACGAGTCCGTTTAACCAGTAAAAACGCTGACTTGCATCAGCACTTTTGTTAATGTTATAAAAGCAACTGGAAACGTTCTCGTGTTGTCATTCAAATAATATCATTTATAGCATTAAGTTATTCAAGTACTTTAACTATTTTAATTGTTCAATTTTAATTTTGTATGTTTCTAAATAAATATATTTTTTTAAAAAGTGAATTGAATCAAAGTGAATATAAAATTGGCGCAGTCAGTAGGATTGTCCAACACAGTTAGAACACGTGAATACTAACTAACTGTGGAGATTTCTAAATCATTGTGGACAAAACCTACTTGAAAAGGACAACAACTACCAAGTACTAGCAAGGGAACACGCAACCAGGCTAACCAGTGCTAAGTGACGCGGAGAACAGTCCGATGCGAGGAATAATAACGTAAGAATCACATAAAGTAACTATTTTTTTATTTTTTTTTTGATTTTATTTTGAATGACCACCAGTTCTTTCATTTATATAATATTTATTCCTCATAACCTTACATTCCTAAATAATTATTTTGAAACTATACATTTTACATAATCATATTATTTTATTTCCATTACTTCGACTCACATATTTCGAAGTATTTGAAACATTATTTCTAGTTTATTATTAATCCACCATTTATACATTCCTATTTTAAATTTGTTATTACTATATTAAACATTACTCAATACTGAATCGATAAACCGTATATTTTCTACCATTTCAATTTAAAACTTTTATTCAACGTTTAATTTCGATTTATTGTGCAAATCTATACAATTTTAAAAATGGCAACGACTAGACAGGCAGCTACACCAACTGTAGAACCCTATAAGCTTTCGGAAATATTTGTCATAATTCCTGAGTATGATGGTAATCCGATATTTTTGAATACTTTCATATGCTCCTGTAATACTGCTTACAGCATGGCAACGGATAATCAGCAAGTACTGCTAATTCTCCATATCAAAAATAAGTTACGCGGTAGAGCGGCTGAGTTAATTAATTCGCGAAACCCTAGTCAACTAGCCGAAATTCAAACCCTCCTAGAAAATCATTTTGGAGATCCTCGGGATCTCTCGGCTCTCATACAGGACTTGCAACGAATGCGGCAAACTCCAAATGAATCCCCCCTCACTTTCTCTGCTAGACTCCAGACGCATCAAGCGAAAATGCTAGCAGCTATAAACAAGCAAAATTTAACTATCAAAGAAAAACAAGCACAGATTGACTTAATAGAGTCAATGGCTCTTAATAGCCTTCTTACGGGTTTAGAGCCCAAAATTGGTCAACTCGTTCGCGCTAGCGACCCGTGCAGTATTCTCACTGCCATTTCCAGAATTAAACGAGAACTACAACTCTCACATTTAGAAACCCAGAAATTTTCAGGTAATAGAAGTTTCCAACAACCCCCTCGTAAACCAAATAACGGTCCACCTCCAAAACAATGCTCTTTTTGCAAACGCATGGGCCATTTAAGCAACGAATGCTTATTGAGAATGAGACAATTTCAACACAACCCGAATTCTAATCAGAACTATTCGAATTATCGCCCTCATTTTTCCAATCAACCTGCTAATCAATCTACAAATGTTAATCCCAGTCAACAATTTTCACAGCAACAATTTCGTCCATCTACCAGTAGACAACCCCAAATGTCTGGCAATTACAGACCGAACCCGAGTTCCTTTAAACATCAACAACGCCAACAACCAAAGACTCATCACTTGAACAATCTGCCATTCGGACCATATCACAATGACTATAACCACTCTCAAAACGAAAATCATTACACCTCTTTACCCGATGAGTACGGAAACGTACAAGATTATCACTCTAATGATTTCGAACAAAACAATGAACCAGAATATTTCAATACTGAACAGTTATACGAATTTTATTCTGACGAACCTGATTCTTCTCAAGTAAATTTTCATTTGACCCCCACTCAGTCAGAACCCCCAGACCAAGAAATTTCAGAAATTCAAACCCAAATTCAGACAATGAATCTGGACGACTTCAGCCCCAATGTCAACTTCCCAGAACAGAACTTTCTGTAAGACCCCTTCTTTCCGTCAATTCAAAGAATCTTTATTATATTACTGACTCTTCAAACACCTATAAACTTCTTATCGATACAGGTGCAGGACTTTCAATTTTTAAACCTGAAACCTGCCAACGCTTCAAACAACGATTTCCCGAAAACGTAGTCATCCAAGGAATCACCGATCAGAAAATCTTAATCAACGAATCCACCCTTGTACCTTTCAATGTCGCCGACCCACACAAGGTATATATTTGCGACATCGACATTGAATTCGACGGATTACTGGGTTCAGATTTCCTTGAACACTATAACTGCGTTATAGACTTTAACAGCAAACAACTTGTCACTAATTTTAAAACTTTACCTCTGTACAAAGTTACGGATGATACTGTCATGCGTACTCAGAACCCTCCAACTTTCAATAACTGCATCCCGGTTAATACAATCTGTTTAGAACCCCGAACAGAACAAATATGCAAATTAAAATGTAACCTCAAAAATACTGATGCTTTCCTATCATCTGCCGAAATAGAAAAAGTTTATCTTCCCCGTGCCCTTGTTAAAATTAATGAAAAAGGCGAATTCCTTACTTCAGTTTTAAATGCAAATGCTATCCCCAAGACTGTTAATTTCGACAATTTGGAACTCGAACCGATAAACAATTTTTCCGTAAACATTCTTTCTGAAAATTACTCTCAAAACTTGACCCAGCCTGATAGACAAACTACAATTATGGAACAACTTCGGTTAGAACATCTGAACGAGGAGGAAGTCGAACTTATTTCTCAACTTTGCCTCGAATATTCCGACATATTCTATTTAGAAGGTGACCAACTGACCTTTACAAACGAAATCAAACATTCGATAGACACTAATAACGCAAAACCCTCTTTCACAAAGTCATATCGGTACCCCCAAATACACAAACAAGAGATAAAAAGTCAGATATCAAAGATGCTTGACCAAGGCATTATACGTCCGTCTAATTCGCCATGGTCATCCCCGGTTTGGGTAGTTCCCAAAAAACTAGACGCATCTGGTACCCAAAAATGGCGTGTCGTCGTCGATTATCGTAAATTAAATGAACTTACTGTTGACGACAAATATCCCCTACCGAACATTTCGGATTTACTTGACCAACTTGGCAAATGCCAATACTTCACCACCCTCGACTTAGCTTCCGGGTTTCACCAAATCGAAATCGATACTAAAGACATCCAAAAAACAGCATTCACAGTTGATAATGGCCATTTCGAATTTGTTAGAATGCCCTTCGGTCTTAAAAACGCTCCATCCACCTTCCAAAGGGTAATGGATAATATTCTTTTAGGTGTTCAAAACGAGAGATGTTTAGTCTATATGGACGACATTATCGTTTATTCTCCGACTATACATGAGCACATAACCCGACTTTCTGAAGTTTTCAAACGATTGCGAAAAGCCAATCTAAAAATCCAACCCGACAAATGCGAGTTTCTTCGCAAAGAGGTCGCGTATCTTGGCCACCTTATAACTCCCGAAGGCGTGAAGCCTAACCCCTCAAAGGTAGATTGTATCTTAAATTTTCCCCAACCAAAAAACCCAAAAGATATCAAGTCCTTCTTAGGGTTAGCTGGTTATTACAGGCGATTCATCCCCAATTTCGCCAAGATTTCAAAACCTTTGACAAGATTACTTCAAAAAGACACACCTTTCCAGTTTGATTCAGAATGTGTCAAATCTTTTGACGAATTAAAAAGAGCCCTTACTTCTACTCCCATACTCATATACCCTAATTTTGAAGAGCCATTTATTCTTACAACCGACGCCAGTTCATTTGCTATCGGCGCAGTGCTCTCTCAAGGCCCCGTAGGTAAAGATTTACCCGTAGCCTATGCCTCCAGAACTCTCTGCAATGCTGAAACTAAGTACTCAACCATAGAACGAGAACTCCTTGCAATAGTGTGGGCGGTTAAACACTTTCGTCCGATAATTTTTGGCCGTAAGTTTTTACTGCTGACCGATCACCGCCCGTTAACTTGGCTGTTTTCTATAAAGGATCCTGGAAGTAGACTTGCAAGATGGCGCCTTAAGCTCGAGGAGTACGACTATCAAATAATTTACAAACCCGGCAAAGTAAATAAAAACGCCGACGCGCTCTCTCGCATTAAAGTTAACAACTTTAATGAATACATATCATTTCAAGCAAACAATCATCTAACACCATTTCCAGTACTCCCAACAAACGAAACTGACGATGACTCACAAGAACCCCAAACGAGAAGTCCTATTAATCTCCAACAAATCTCCGAAGAATTTAAAACTTTTGTCGAGCGATATCAAACCGTCTCTCTCATAGATTACGACAAAATTCAATTTTCTAATTGCCAACTCCTAGACCGAGGAAACAAAAACATCCTAGTATTTCCCCAAGGCTCTCTCATAAAAAATTTTCACCATGACATCATCGAAGACATTTTTGAGGAAAATGCTGATTTCCGTACCCCTAGAGTAAATGTCTTTGCAAGCAAAAGTGTCAGAAAAAGACGCTATTACATCGTCCCTCTTCCTTCTGACCCAGAAATAGTCAACGAGATTCTTTTCGCATCTCTGTATAATAGTAGAGATGTGTTTACTGAAAATGAAGTATTCTGTGTTGAGAATAACATTGAACTGCCCATTTTGGAAATGCTTTCGTTTATCTTTTCCGAAATCGACATCAAATGGAAAGTTTGCCAAAATATCGTCCAAACGGTTGAGAAAGACCAAATACCCATCATTCTTGACCAATTCCATAACGGCAAAAATAATATACACCGAGGTATCAATGAAACTATCCGCAGAATAAAAGAAAAATACAATTGGCAAGGACTGACTAAGGACGTTGACAATTTTATCAAAAACTGTCAATCTTGCCAGAGAGCAAAAGTTTACCGGAAAAATCTCGACAGCCCACTTGTCATTACTGAAACCCCACGGACACCCTTTGAACGCGTCAACATCGATATTCTAGAAGTCCCGACAAAAAACTACGCATTAACTATCCGGGACGAACTAACAAAATTCTCTCAGGCCTACCCCATAACCGACAAATCCGCAAAAACCGTTGTTAGTACCTTACTACTCTATTTCCAACACTTCGGTACTCCATTACGGATACATTGTGATTATGGCAGGGAATTCGACAACACACTAATGAGAGATTTGTGTAAACTATTTGACATCAAACTATCTTATTCCAGTGTGGGACATCCCCAGTCAAATGGTTCATTAGAACGATTCCACTCGACCTTATTAGAGATGATTAGAATCCATAAACTAGAAAATCCCGACGAACACCCTTTTAACATCCTCCCTTATGCAATCATTGCATATAACAATTCTGTAAACAAAACTCATGGATTCACCCCTTACGAACTTGTTTATGGACATACTTCGAGTAGGACTCCAGAAACTCTCTACAACCAACAAGCCCTGATAACTAAGTACATCAGAGATCTCAATAATCGTATCTCTCACTATTATAAAATTGCTCGCGAAAGAACGGAAATCCAAAAACATAAAGCGAAAGTCAGATTTGATGAACACGTTTCTGAAAATCTCCCTAACTATCAAATAGGCGATAAAGTCTATATTAAAGAATCCCAGATCAAGGACAAACTCCAAAATAAATTCAATGGTCCTTTCGAAATCCTGGAGATTCACAGAAACTCCGCAACAGTACTAAACCCTAAAACTAACCAAAAATCAAAAGTAAATTTCGACCGAATGAAACCGTTCTCAGAAAGTTAATTTCTGTTTCAGGTTTTGCCTGCTGTTCGGGTCAGCAGTACCCCAATTTCAAATACAACCAATAAACAATACTTTAGGTATCTACTTCCATAACGAAGCAGAAATAACTGTATCCAATGATAAATGGACACTTTTAGTACACAGAAACATTTCTACACTAGAACAAGTATTTACAACAAATAACAGAATATTACAAACACTTGTAAAAACTGTTAACTTCAATTCTTTTGCTATGAACTACTTTCGCGCAGACGTACAAACCCACATTAATCTTCTCAATCAAATTTCTAACTCAATCAAACAGAAATTTACTGACATTCACATGGACACTAAAAGACACAAACGAGGTATACTTGATGGGGCAGGTACCCTTTTTAAGGCAATCACCGGCAATTTAGACGCCGCCGACGGAAAATACTTTACCGAAAGCATAAACCGCTTAAATCAAGGCCAACTTCAAATTGAGAACTTACAAAAAAACCAAATAAGTGTCACCACATCCGTAATTAAAAACTTCAACGAAACTATCCAAAATCTTAGAATTGACGAGAAACTTTTTAACGATAACATGATAAAGCTGGAAAACACTATCGGAAAAATTAATGATAAGGTCGCCTACGTCGAATCAAAACTCGCACTACTTGAAATGTGTGAAAAACTTATGGAGAATTATCTCTACTTAGAAGATAATTTGAATGATGTTTTAAATTCTATCACATTCGCGCGTCTGAAAATAATTCACTCTTCAATTTTAACACCAGAACATCTTATTACCTCATTACAGGAAGTATCGCAAAATTTAGTCAAAAGTAACCTTCCATTGGCTGTAAAGTACTCGAGCATCGCACAATATCTGGAAATTATTGAACTAGAGGCATTTCAAACATATACCGATCTTATATTTGTGTTAAGAATCCCTTTAGTCGAACAACATCCTTACACAGTCTTTCATTTATATCCTATCCCTATATACGATGAAAGAACAGGTTTACATCATATGCTATCCTTCACTCAAAAATATCTTGCAAAGAATGATGATTCTTTAATGTTTATTCCGATCAAAGACTTAAGTGCGTGTAAACCGTTATCCACTCGTAAGAAACTGTGCTCTGAACTTTACGCATATCCTATTGACACAAACGCGTTATGTGAAGCTCAACTTCTAAAGAATGTCCAGAAGGTACCCGACAACTGTAAAAGCTCACTAATATTCACTCAAGGATACAACGTTCAAAAACTAGAACCCAATACATGGCTCATAATTACTTCTGAACCCATAAGTGTTACAGTGAATTGCGCTCAAACAAACCCAAAAACTCTTACAATCTCCCTCAACTCCATATTGACTCTTCAATCAGAGTGTAGTGCGTTTATAGGAATTACAAAAGTTCAAGCCGAATCTGGTAAACAAACCGATGTTCTAGAAACCTTCCAACCAGTAACAGTGCCGTTCAACTGTTGCGACGCAGTGCCAGAAAAAATTATAATTCCTGAACTTCAGCCCCTGAAGCTGAACACGCTTAACGTAGAAGAATTAGACGTAGCAAATCACAAATTGGAACAATATTCCAGAGACCTCGATGGTCTCATAAACCAGCCGTTTGTAACCAAAAATATCTCTTGGTTTACCTATACAACCATAGCTGCTCTCATGATCATAGCAGCACTCATCACCTTCCAAGCTGTCAAAAAGAGGATGGTAAAACCTCTAAAGGACTGCAATCCTGACCAGACTTCAGTGCCTCAGCCAAGACTCAAATTCTTCCCCAAGCTTAGGCCTGTTTTGAAAACAGAACAAAGGTTAGAGACGCAAGTTTAGGTATACCCTTTATGTTCTCTAAAAACACCATTTTTAATATTAATTTATATCATTAACTTTTTATTTTCCTACACATTATTTTTATTCACATTTCCTTTTACTTTATATTTTATTTTGATATGTTTAGGTTAAGCATTTAATTATTACTCGTATTATTTTATTGCTCATTTATTTTAACATATTTTGATTTTATTTTACAAATATCAATTTGATTTTTACCTATTCCTTTATTTTATTCATATTTTATACACTTATTACTTATTATTCATACCATTCAAACATCATTTTATACTATTTTATGTTTCTGTTCCTAAAAGTTGATGTTATAGCATCAACTTTTGATATGTAAGGGGAGTTGTTATATGCAAAATATATCAGCACTTAATTCACACAGTCGAGAAGTCAACGGAATTTAAAGCGTACGTGACTTCTCAGGGATATCAAATTACATCTTGAATTATATGCAAACAACTTCCCGGAAACCTACACGAGTCCGTTTAACCAGTAAAAACGCTGACTTGCATCAGCACTTTTGTTAATGTTATAAAAGCAACTGGAAACGTTCTCGTGTTGTCATTCAAATAATATCATTTATAGCATTAAGTTATTCAAGTACTTTAACTATTTTAATTGTTCAATTTTAATTTTGTATGTTTCTAAATAAATATATTTTTTTAAAAAGTGAATTGAATCAAAGTGAATATAATAATATAATATATATATATATATATATATATATATATATATATATATATATATACAAAATGTACCAAAAAAGGTAAATTGGTATGATCAACAGGAAATACAAAAGTAAATAGGGTTTACAAGGCCGTAGCCAGCTCGGGGTTCAAAACGAAATTTGGGAATTGAAGATTTAATTTTAACGAAATAATAAGTTTCTTCATAAAAATGTATTATTTGATTCTATACATCTTTTATATATTGGCAGTATACTGAATAGAAAACTAACTTTCGCGGTCCTAATCTTAATAATATCTAATATTAAAAATAAATGGCTAAAGTAATCACCCCTCCCCAAAATATTTTTCTAGCTATAGCCTTGAGGGTTTGTTTAATAAATCCATATTTCAGATTTAGAGGGTTAATCTTTAAAATTCAAAAATGAATATTGGCGAAAACTTTATCATATTACATTGTTAACAAATTTTGATAGGCAATTTTAATAACTGAAAAGCACATTGTTGTAAAGAAGCAATTTAAATTAATTCTTCCCTAACCGTGACACCACTAAATGAATCACAGTTTTAGATATATTTTTAAATTTTACAAAGACTGAGACTGAACGATGGAAGCGAAAGCTTGTTACAAAATATACTTCCTGCCGCTCATTACCGCCCTGTTTTTCATGTGTGTTAAGCTAGCAGAGCCATTTCATAACGCCCAAATGGGACCTACTCCAGAATTTATTGCTAATTTGTTGCTAATTTATCGCAAAAATTATTGCTCCCACCCCTCCTCAGAAACAGTGGCTATGCTAACTTTAGACTAAAGTTAACATAGCCATATTCTATATCTCCAAAACGAACAGCGCTACCGAGTTGATCTTGGTGGCGTATTTTATTGCTAATTAATTGCTATCGAATGGCACTAGAGCAAATAACCAAAAAATACCCCTTCATCCCCTACTGAATTTCTCACCCCCCAACAATTACTAAAAATATTTATTTCAATATTTTGTGTTGTATAAAATCAGTAGACTTTTAGTTGCTAATTAACTAATTAATTGCTGAAGTTTTATCCTCATTACGATTTCATTCCTCCAACCCCTTTCGAGAAACTGTGGACACGCCAACTTTAGACTAAAGTTAACATAGTAACATCTATATCTCAGGAACGAACAGTGCTACCGGGGTGATCTTGGGGGCGTATTTTATTGCTAATTAATTGCTATCGAATAGTACCAGGGCGAATATCCAAAACCTACCCCTTCATCTCCTACTGAATTTCTAACCCCCTGACAAATAACAAAAATATTTATTTCAGTGTTTTTTGTTGCCAAAATCAGTAGAGTTTTAATTGCTAATTAATTGCTGATGTTCTACCCTCGTTACGATTTCATTCCTTCAACCCCTTCCGTGAAACTGTGGCTATGCCAACTTTAGACTAAAGTTAGCTTACCATCTCCTCATCTCTGGAACAAACGTCGTTATGGGTATGGCCTTGGGGCGTATTTTATTGCTAATTAATTGCTATCGAATGGCACCAGACCATAAACCCAAAACTCCCCTTCATCCCCTACTCAATTTCTCACCCCCTGACAAGTAACAAAAATATTTATTTCAATGTATTTCGTTATTAAAATCAGTAGACTTTTAATTGTTAATTAATTGCTGAAGGTCTACCTTCGTTACGATTTTATTGCTCCAACCCCTTGCGAGCCAACCTTAGACTAAAGTTAGTATAGCCATATTCTATATCTCTGGAACGAACAGCGCTACCGAGATGATCTTGGTGGCGTATTTTATTGCAAATTAATTGCTATCGAATGACACTAGAGCAAATAACCAAAAAATACCCCTTCATCCCCTACTGAATTTCTCACCCTCCGACAATAAAGAAAAAAATTTATTTCAATATTTTGTGCTGTATAAAATCAGTAGACTTTTAATTGCTAATTAATTGTTGAATTTTTACCCTAATTACGATTTCATTCCTCCAACCCCTTCCGACAAAGTGTGGACACGTCAACTTTAGACTAAAGTTAGCATAGCCACATCTATATCTCCGGAACGAACAGTGCTACCGGGCTGATCTTGGGGGCGTATTTTATTGCTAATCAATTGCTATCGAATGGCATCAGTGCAAATATCCAAAAACTACCCCTTCATCTCCTACTGAATTTCTCACCCCCTAACAAAAAACAAAAATTTGTATTTCAATGTTTTTGGTTGTTAACTTCAGTAGACTTTAATTTGCTAATTAATTGCTGAAGCTCTACTTTCGTTCAGAATTTATTGCGTCAACCCCTTCTGAGATACTGTGGTTATCCCAACTTTAGACTAAATTTAGCATCTATATCTCCGGAACAAACGTCGTTATCGGTATGGTCTTGGGGGCGTATTTTATTGCTAATTAATTGCTATCGAATGGCACCACACCAAAAACCCCTTCATCCCCTATTCAATTTCTCACCCCCTTACGAGTAACAAAAATATTTATTTCAATGTTCTTCGTTATTAAAATCAGTAGACTGTATATGATTAGGAAAATAAGACTATACTTATTAATTACAGATATAATTATAGGATGATTGTCGAATAATAGTATGTATCCATGAATGTTCTCAAATTATACATTACCCTACTTATTTTTTCTGAATCCCTTTTAATTTTTTCTCGAGCCTTACTGCAATTGGAAATTTGTTGTTATAATCGATATTCAAGACTGAAATTAGAATTTTTGTCATTCTTATTTATTTTTAGTCAGTTTATTTCAAAAAATTTCATTGAGATTTTCCCAAGCTGGCTTTTAAATTTCCTATACAAATGGCCTATATACATCTAACAAAATGCTATTTCAAATGAAATGTACAAAGTGCACGAATTGATTACTCGATGTAAGTAACATAATATACCAAACAATACACAATACGCAATGTAGGAAGATACCTATAAGAAATAAATATTTATTATAATTTCGGCAGTGCTAAGACATACCAAAACATCATTTATTTAACGCTAGTAAACTTCCGATCAAATCGAAAACTGTTTTTAAAAAATATTTATTTAATTTAAAAACAAAGATATAAAATTCAATTCGTACATTCAATATCAACGGAAAAAATAAGACTTTTGGCAATTACAGTTTCTGTTCTATTTATCACCTCGGATGACATCATATATCAGTCGGCTGCTTGGCTGGGTGTTTGTGCTTACAGGGCGATTCTCGATTATGTAACTCTTCCCCCCTAAATCTGGACTTCGGGATCAAACAGGACCGAAGGCTCAGAATTTTCTTCTTTCTTGACACTGACTGGTAATTGTGAAAATAATATTTGTTTCACAATTCTTATCTTGGAAATAAGGAAATATGTTGAGATCACTAGGACTGCACAAAGTATGAACCATAATAACCAATTACTTTGATTCATGTTATCGATATCCATTATAGATAATTAATGTGTTGCTTCTATGTTTCTTTTTAATGAATGAATTTCTTCTAATGGGATATCATCAATATTTATGGGGCGATGACGTGTTAATTCAATTATTGTGGATCCATTAATTAGTTTTGGTAATATTAATGGTTTACCAAAAGAACTTTCTTGATACGTGCCAAATTTGAAGTTGCCATATTTGCTTGTAGAATTAGGTGGTACTTGGATAATGACATTACCTTGAACAATGATGTAGCTTTGATCTGGGCAATTTGATTTGAGTTTAATTTCTTCTTGGGAAATCACTATGATGAACTGGTCGTTGACTTTATTGAATATTAGTTTTGGAACTACAATTGGACTTTGTTTACATCGAGTCTTTTTGTCTTGAATTAAAGAGGCGATGCAATCATTTAAAATATCGGTCTTTATTTCTTCTTGTTCACATATGAATGTTTCTTCAATTTTATAACATGGTTGAGCCATATATTGAAATTCATTATCTTCTAGAGCGAGGAATGGTTTAGAAGGGATTATTATTTTAAAGTCCTTTGTGGGTATAGGAAATAATTGAAAGTATTGGAATAGTTTTGGATTGGCAATTGGAACTTCAATTATGAAAATAATTTTTGATTTTTGGAAATAACAATTAGTTTGTATCACCGAATACCAAGAGTGTAGGTTTATTTTCAATAATTCGTTACTGTTATGATGACTTTTAAGTTCTTCAAGAATTTCATGTAAAATTTGAGTTGATAATATATCTGGGTGGATTGTATGCAGTTTAGCAAACATTATAGCATTTTCGAGATTATCCAAAAACGTAATTGTCATGTGAGCATTAATGAATATTTGTTCAATCATAGTTAAATAAGAAGTATATTGATAAAATTGATCAGTTGCATTTTCCTCATACGGCATATATGATTCTATATATTCAGAAATTTTCTTTTGGTTTTTGGTTATTGTTTCAATATCTTTAGAATATTTACTGATAAGTTGTTTGGGCAGCGAGATTTGTTCATTTACGTGATTGACAATTTTTTGTTGATTTTGTTTTAATATGGTTATTGCTTTATCATAACGTTCACCGTCATCAGCACTAAGGGTTCCCCAAAGCCATTTTTGAACAGTGCCCCCAAAATTAATTAAACCACGTTTGCAGTTGCCGAAGGATACGACCAACAGGAAAACAGTGGTGAACTTGTCTTCCAGAGTTCTTACAGCAGTCGAGGAAACATTGCTTTCTAAGGGACTAAACTACGCTGTAGCTCCAAAAAAGATGCCAGTACTAGATATCATCAGTTCCGTGGAGTCAGCAATAGGCAACAAAGAGACACCAGAACTGGAGGATTTCCGATGGAAAGTCAGAACCGCAATTGAGAAAACACAACACATCAAACAAAACATCAACGAATCCGAAAGGAGAATCATAAAAACACTAAAGGACGACAAATCTATCATCATTCTACCAGCTGACAAAGGAAATGCCACCATCCTGATGGACAGAACGGAATACAACAAGAAAATCGACGAAATACTGTCGAAGGGAAAATACAAGCCACTGCCTTCAGATCCAACATCCAAAATAGAACAGAAAACCTACAACACTCTCAGAGATCATGCTGAATACATTCTACCCGAGACAAGGAGAAAATTGACGCCACACCACAGCAAACCACCACATCTTTATGGACTACCCAAGATACACAATGCTGGAGTACCTCTCAGACCGATTACAAGTTCGCGCAACTCACCAACAGCAGCACTATCGAAATTCCTTCTACCAATCATCCAACCTTTGGAGGGCAAAACATCATCGCACGTCAAAGACTCGAAGCACTTTGTCCAAATCATCGGATCCATGGAATTTGGGCCAGAACATCGCTTAGTAAGTTTCGACGTTGAAAACCTTTTCACGAACGTACCACTAGACGAATCTCTCAACATAGTGAGAAAGAAACTTACTGAAGACGAAACCCTGATGGAGAGGACGGAGCTGCCAATAGACTCAATCATGGACTTGCTTGGATGTTGCCTCAAGAACTGTTACTTTCAGGAGAAGGACCGGTTCTTCATGCAAGAAGATGGATTGCCTATGGGTTCCCCGTTATCACCAACCATTGCCAACATCTACATGGAATGGTTCGAAGAACAGGCACTGAGGAGTTTCAAGAAGCAGCCTAAGCTATGGTTGAGGTATGTCGATGACACGTTCATTATTTGGCAACATGGAGAGACAGAACTACAGGCATTCCTGGAGCACCTGAACCAATCCCAACCATCCATTAGATTCACCATGGAGATGGAAGAGAGTGGGTGCCTACCATTCCTTGATGTAAAGTGTCAAAGGAGTAGGAGCGGAATCCAAACAACAGTCTACAGGAAGGCTACGCATACAGGATTATACCTTCACTACAATTCCAACCACCCATCAGCAACGAAAACTGGCATCATCAAAACACTAATCCATAGAGCCAAAAATATCTGCAGCACACCAGAAGCCCTCAAAGAAGAAAAAGTGAAACTTAGAGAAGACCTTTTGGCCAACGGATATCCGGAAACGATCATTACCAAGGCGTTTGAAGAGCTGGACAAACCACCTAGGCAGGAAGAGGACACCACGGTAACAACTCTACTATTACCATATACTAAAGGCTTGTCGGAGAAACTTAGAAGAATTGCACACAGCTATGGGATCAGAATGATCTTCAAAAGCAACGACACCTTGAGGAGCATGATAACAAGAACGAGGCCCGACGCACCAGCAATACCAAATAACTGTATATACAGCATACCGTGTGAATGTGGCAGTCTTTACATTGGAGAGACAAAACGACCGCTGGACACCAGGATTAAGGTACACCGCACAGCTACTCAAAGGGCAGAGGTAACAAAGTCGGGGATAGCGAATCACGCATGGACCGAACACCATAATATCAACTGGGACCAGGCTAAAGCAATTCACAAGGAAGAGCATTGGTACAAAAGAAAATTCATAGAGACAGCATATATAGTCTCGAACGAAAATATAATTAGCGAGCCCAGCGTCCAAATTAAAAATATTTGGAGAGCTCTTCTTCGGCCTTTGCCGCTACGCATCACCGGCAACCAACCTCCAGGTACGACGACGCTGATTGGACCAGATAAGACCCAATGACCATGACCGGAGACGCTTGACCGGTTAAGGGTATAATATAAATACGACGGATACTCTGAATTTCCTATCATTCACCTGATGACGATAGCAGATACACAGCTATTGAAACGTTGTGAGATCAACCACTTCAAGACGATGGAAGTCCAAGAAAACTTCAAGAAACCACGTTTAATTCTTAAATTGTTGTTAATAAAAACATTGTTTAATTTAAGCATTATTTCATCCGTTAGAGGTTTTAAGTGATTATAGTTCGTTAATAAAATTATTCTGTAAATGAGGTTACTATTAGTCAATGTTGTTGTTTCGTACCAAATTATTATAATTAGCTTCCATTCATTCGAACTGTATGTTTTCTTTATATTTGCCAGATGTTTAAGGGTTTTTTCCCAAAGGTTTCTTGAACTATTTCAAGAGTTTTTAAGTCAACTTCATGTAGAAAAACATGTTTGCTTGATATAATACGATTTGTGCCTAACTTAAAGGGAAGAATTCCTGGAGAATCATCAATGTTCATCACTTTGATGTCCTGTGCTTGCACCAGTGTTACTAGTAGGATGCTCAGGAGGGTGACTTTCATTTTGATCCTGTAATAAAGTGTCAGTGACTGTATTTATCAGTTTAGAACACATAATAATTCTCAAGTTTCGACTGTCGAATTTTTGAGAATAAACTCTACTAAAGATAGGAATAAAATCTCTATCATGAAAATATATGTAATTACTAGAAATTTCTATTGTGGTGTTATTCCCCAAAAAAACATAAAAGTAATCAAGAATATGCCACAAACGTTTAGAAGACAATATATGTAATATGTTGAAATGGGTTTAAAATTCGAAAACATTTATTTCAGTATCTTGCAAAGGAGTTTTTACGGTAATAATTTTATTTCTTCCACAACTTTGATACTTGATCGAGAATTTATCAAGATTATGTTTATATACGTGAATTTGTTTGGATTTATTAATAATAATTTCATCTAGAATAGGGATTCCATCATTTTCATGTTCGAAAGACATAGAGTGTGGGGTTTCATTATCAGAGCTGTTAGTAGAAGATGAACTTCTTGAGTGATTAGTATTTTGTTGAACTGAAGTATTTGTTCTAAGTTCATTTGGGTTTCCAGAGGGGTTTATTTCAGGGTCTCGAAAATTGTCTGGGTTCGAAGCGTATTGTCTTAAGTACTCTAAAGTTGTTTGATTTACGTCACCTGGATTGGATTGTTAATTACTGATTCAGTTTCGTGCATATTTAAATTTATTTGGGAAAGGGCATCGGCATTAGTAGTATTAAGTTTGCCTTTTTTGTACACAATTTTGTAATCATACTCAGCGAGTTTCATTCGACATCTAACAAGTTTGGACTTGGGTTCTTTGATGTTAAAAAGCCAAATCAAAGGGCGCAATCAGAATAAATCGTAAAGGGTCTCCCAAAAATATAAGGTCTGAAATAAGAACATGCAAGGGTTTCCTTTTCTAGAAGAAGAAAGAACTATTGCAAGGGTTTCCTTTTCAATAGTACTATATTTCCTTTCGGTTTCATTTAATGTTCGAGATGCATAGGCAATTGGTCGATCGGATCCAATAGGTCCTTGGCTGAGAACAGCACCTAGGGCTACATCTGATGCATCTGTTGTAAGTATGAAATTCTTAGAAAAGTCAGGATATTGGAGTACTGGGTCATTACATAAAATCTTCTTACAAGTTTCAAAGAACTCAATAAACTTGGTGTCATGAATGATTTTGGCATTCTTTTTAAGACAAGATGTAAGGGGTTTTGTGATCTTTGCAAAGTCTTTTATGAAACGGCGGTAATAACCGAGTAATCCAAGAAATGATTTTATTTCTCTCTGGGTTTTCGGAATTGGGAAGTTTTGAACTGCCAAAATTTTGTCAGGATTCGGTTTCACACCGTCTGGGGTTATTACATGACCAAGGTAATTAACTGTTTTCTTAAGGAATTCATTTTTATCTAATTGAATTTTCAAGTTTGCATTTCGAAGTCTCTGAAAAACTTTTCTAAGTCGGACAATGTGCTCTTGTAAGGAAGTACTGAAAGTTAAAATGTCGTCTAAGTATGTTATACAAATTTCGTTATTTAGTCCTCGTAATACATTATCCATAACCCTTTGGAAAGTCGAGGGTGCATTTTTTAGTCCGAAAGGCATCCATATAAATTCAAAATGTCCATTAAGGGTTGAAAAAGCTGTTTTTGGGATATCGTTTTTGTCAATTTCAATTTGGTGATAACCGGATGCGAGATCCAAAATAGTCAAATAGTTTGCACGACCTAACTTGTCAAGGAGTTCTGTAATTTGGGTTAGTGGGTATTTGTCATTAAGAGTTTTGTCATTTAACTTTCGGTAGTCAATAACTATACGCCATTTTTGTCTACCTGAGTTATCTAATTTTTTCGGTACAATCCAAATTGGACTACTCCATGGAGACGTAGAGTGTTTAATAATACCTTGCTCTAACATTTTATTAATTTGAATTTTGACTTCATTTTTATGAATTTCTGGGAAACCGTAAGATTTTGTAAATACAGGTGTTTCATCAGTCAAATTTATTTTATAATTTATTTCATTTGTAAAACTTAAAGGAATGTCTTCGCAATAAAAAATATATCGAAATTCATAGCAAAGTTTACGTAAGGCGTCCTTCTTTATTACAATGTTCTATTTTAATATTTTTTAAGTTGGCTTTAAGTAAATTGTCCTGTTGTTTTGTCAGTTTTGGTGGTTCATAGATATTATCAGTGAAGTAGACTTCATTGGGATTAATTAACTCAATATTGAAAGATTCACATATGTCAATTTTAATAGGGTTAATATTAGGATTCAGAATGGTTGTTGTGGCATAGTAGTCTTTGATGTTTACTACTGCTTCTGGAGTTACAACGTCTTTACCGAAATCTGTTTGTTCTAAAATGCCTAATCCAGTTTCATAAGAAACTGGAATTTTAACAATTTGTTCAGTCCTTGGGGGAACTATTATACTGTGGTTGCATTTTAAGAATTTTTGTAGGAGTTTTTGAAACTTCCGAGTAATATATGGGAATGCGAATAGTAGGGGTGACTGTTTATTATGAATGTCTACAATGGCTTGAAGTTGGTGAAGAAGGCCCATACCAATTAAACCATCATATTTTTTATTAAATTCAAAAACATAAAATTTATGAAAAGCATCACACTGAAAAGTTTCAAAAATCGGAATTATTAATACTTCTTCGTGAAAACTAATATGAGAAGTTTGGATATGAAAATTTTCTTTCAAGATATGTTCCTGGAAAAATGTATATGCTAGCTTGGTACTAATTAAACTACGGGAACTACCTGTATCCAATAGAAATTTTGCATTTAATTCAGAAATATTAAGATAAGGTAATTCATCTAATAAATGATTTAAATTTATTATGTTACATTTGTTTGGGTTGGAGCCTGAGTAAAATTTTCTTCGGAAATAGTTTCTTCTTCGCTTACATAATTTTGATTTACAACTTGATCGGTTTCAGTTGGTTCAGAGAGTTCATTGGAATAGTCAAGATAATCGTTTGGATAATAATTTGTGTTCCAAGAGGCATTATAGTCATAATTATCAAAATCTGAGGTAGAAGGTATAGAATTCAACATTTCCATATTATGGAGTTCTTGAAAATCAAAATTTCTTGGGCCAGTTGGTCGGAAAAAGTTTCTACGTTGGCTTTGCTGTATAGTAGGAATTCTACTAGTATTAGACATAGGTTCAGGTTTATTTTTTGGAACTTGACCAGTTGGTTTGAAAACGTCTCGCTTCAAATGTTCATTTACTGGAAAACGAGGCCTGAATATTTGACTGTTGTTATTAAAATTTGGCATGTTAAAATTTGGAGGAGGAGTGAACTGATAAAAATTGGGTCTCGGAAAATTATTGAAATTAGGTCTCGGAAAATGTTGAATTTGGTTACTGATGAAATTTGGTCTCAAGCCAGTGAAAGGTAATTGATTAATTGATTTGTTCCTTGATTTATGGAAACAGGTCTATGTATATTTGGTTTATTTGCAACAAATGAATGTTGTAAATAATTACTTTGCTTCTGAGCTAAAATAAAATTTTCTTCTTCAATCACGTAACCTATTGCAACTTCAAGACTATCAGGGTTTCTAAGCCTAACCATATCTTGAATTCTACCTGATAAACCTCTAACAAAAGTTTTTAGAGCAAGTTCATCATAATTTTTAATTTTGAAAGTACATTCTGCAAGAGGTAAATTCATAGATTTTAATTTTGAGGCAATGAGGCTTCTAATTTACAAAATTTTCATTTTTGTTAGGTTTCATAATGATCATTTCTTGTACAAGACAATCTAAGTTACGCTGATCTCCAAATGTTAATCGAAGAAGATTTTTAAGTTCATTCCAATTTCTAATTTCTGGTCTACTGCCTACCAATACTAAAGCATTACCTGATAATTTACTGTATACGGCTCTAATTAAAAATCCATTTATCGGATCTTGCAAATTTCTTGGGTTAGTATAGGTTGCAATAAGATATTCACAATGTTCAAAGAAAATTTAAAAGTACAGTTATCATTTCCGTCAAAATTTGGTATAGTATCAATATACAATCTTAATAATTGATAATTTATAGGTACATTTGCTGGATCTTGTCCGTTTGGCATGATGTCTCTTTCTAATACTAAATTATCTAAGTTTCTAATTAAATCCTCAATTTTGAATTTTTATCTAATGAACTGGACTAATCCTACTTTTTGTAAGCTCGAAAATACTAAGCTAAACTTAAAATTAAATGGATAAAATATGGTTTCTATTAACTAAGCAAAACTCAAAAATGTTCAAAATTAATTTAAAATCAATCAAAGTTCAATCAACCTCAAAATTCTCGGAACTATGTCTGAAATATTATATATATATATATATATATATATATATATATATATATTATATGCATTAATATCTAAGACGCAATTGTGTGAAACAATTCTCTTATTCATAAAATTACTGCAAAATATATTTCAAGATATTATATTCATTAATATATGAAACGTAATTGATGATTCAATTCACTTAACAATACCAAGGTCATTTGCTTTGGTATTTGGTGAAGTCGAACTTTATCTGATATGAAAATGGGAGATAGAAATTAGGAAAATTCAATGGATGGCTCACCGGGTCTTCGATATTCGTTCGTTGAAGCGGCTGCAACCAAGGTAGCCCAAATTTCAGGTTTCCACTGCACGAAAAGTTTGTAAGTTCGTCGAGTTCGTTAAGAGTTAAAACTCACAAAAACAATTTCACAATGAAAGTTTTCCAAACTCAAATCCGAATGACTGCGCCAGTATCCTTCGAATCAAATCGAAAACTGTTTTTAAAAAATATTTATTTAATTTAGAAACAAATATATAAAATTCAATTCGTACATTCAATATCAACGGACAAAATAAGACTTGTTGGCAATTACAGTTTCTGTTCTATTTATCACCTCGGATGACATCATATATCAGTCGGCTGCTTGGCTGGGTGTTTGTGCTTACAGGGCGATTCTCGATTATGTAACTCGCTATTTAAAAATATACTATTAAAATAAAGTTTAAAACATTTAAATCACTTATCGTTAATATACGGGTACAAATCAGAACGTTAGACAACCTTGTAAAAGACTCGATCTAATATTGGGAATTTACATTACTGCGAAAAAATATTAAATGTCTCTCCGAATAATAGGTCAAAATTATCGATATACAGGTGTATTCAACTTAAAGGTTAACTAACTGAGTCATTATTCACCTTATTATCATTATTCACCTTATTATGCATGTTGTATTTTCCGACAATTGTAGTTAACTTTCAATAAATGTTTTATATAAAGTATTTGGGACAGTCTTTTTTCTGATCTGAAAATATGTAAAACACTTTCCAATTTATAAAGAATTAAAAATAAAATCTTCATCATGTATAGTCTGAGTTTGAAAACGTTCCGAAAATTTGGTTAAGGAATGTACTTTTACAGTTTTTTATTCACCTTCAGATTGTGTGTGTAGCAAACTGCTTAATGGTTATTAATTTATTGAAAGTGTTTTAAAAATGAAATTATATAGGAAAGACTATTGATGATAATACTGTAATTTGAGTATTTATTCACCAACATTTCTTAGAAGGATTATTTGAGGCAGTTCGATGGTGCATAAAAAATATTCATAGAAACATGAATAGTAGTAAGTTTTTATCCTTAAAAATATTAAGTTCAGCAGTACGTCAACAAATGCGTGCATATTATGTTAAATTATTTACAGTATTATTAAAAGTTTACAAAAACAATCGAACATAATATTAATCGTAATTGATCTGTATTGTAATACAAGAAATATTATGTTAAATATACTGTTACAAGTATTCATCCGACAGCTGGTGCAATCGGCCATCAACCAATTCATGGAAGGGATATTATTCCGATAAATTCGTGGAAACCGAAATGTTTGTCTCTCAAGAGGCGGACCGCTGCCGTTACTGGGAATTCCCTTAAAGCTTCCAGAACATGATGGAATTTCCCGATGGTTCGTGGACGTACCAGACAATTCCGAGATTAATATATAAAAGGAACCGCTTGGGATAGGAGGTATTCAGTTTTCGTCTTTCGTATTGTACGGTTAAGATAAAATGTAAATAGTAGTTTCTGTGAATATAAATTTGTGTTAAAGTAGTGGAAATAAATTAGAGTGAGTTGGACTGTGTTTTTAAATAAATCCAAGAACTGAAGAGAACCCGAGTGTGAAAATAAAAAAAACATTACAGTTGGTGTCAGGTGTGAAGTGAATTTGTGGAAGTTCTAGAAGTGGAAAATAAATAAACTAACAATGTATAAAACAGTGAGTTTGGACCAATTGAAAGTGGCGGACTTAAAAAAAGAACTTGAGGAGAGGGATTTAGAAATTAGTGGGAAGAAAAGTGAATTAATACAACGGTTACGAGATGCTCTAATAAATGAAGGTAACGATCCCGATACTTATTTGTTTGAAGTTTCTGGCAATGGTGACATGAGTATGCTATTAAAGCAAATGGAAAATTTAAAAGAAACCTTACAAGACAATTCTAAAACACTAGAGGACAAATTGCGAGAAAATTCTAAAACTCTAGAAGATAAATTGCTAGAAAATTCTAAAAAGAAAAGAGGCGTTAGAAGATAAATTAGCAGAAAATTCTAAATCCCTAGAAGAAAATTTGAAAAGCATGGTACAGAAAAACTCAGAAATGCTGGAAGAAAAAATATTCGAGAATGAAGCTCGGATGGAAGAGCTAAAACAAACAATGGTCGAAGAGTCAATCAAAAATGAAAGGCGGATAAAAGAGCTAAAGCAGACAATGGTCGAAGAGCTAATACAGAAGACAGACAAAAATGAAACGCGGATAGAGGAGCTAAAGCATATAATGGAGGGTGAGATCAGCAAAATAAAAGAACAGGTAGTCACAATGCAAAGGGGAGAAAGCTGAAACAATCCAGAAGTAGTGGAGTCGAAAATTGGCCTCGAAGGAGCAAGACACAAAATGAAACCTCCACAATTTGATGTGAAATCATCCTGGACTAACTATAGGCGCCAATTCGAGGCTGCAGCAAAGTTAAACGGATGGTCGGCAGAGGAGAAGGCAATAGCACTAACACTCGCCTTAAGAGGGGATGCTACAGATATTTTGCAAACCTTGAATGCCTCTGAGCAAGAAGACTACGAACAACTAGTCAAACATTTAGAACTGAGGTATGGTCAGACACATTTGGAGCACGTCTACCACTCCCAATTGAAAAATCGCCACCAGAGATCAAATGAATCCCTACAAGAGTTTGAAGCTGATATTGCACGTCTGGTTCGCCTTGCCTATCCAGCCACACCAGAAAACGTAATAGAAAGGTTAGCAGTGCAAGCATTTTTGGATGGACTTCGGGACCACGAAGCCAGGCAAGCATTGACCCTAGCTCGACCGACTCAATTAGTAGATGCACTGGCGCGAGCTTTAGAATTCGAGGCTGCGAAAAATACCTGCAGAGGTCAAGCCAGAGTCCGAATCGTTGATGGAGAATCCGAAGATGGCGGAAACGATGAAGCCTCTGTAAGAAAGATAATAGAGAAAGTGCTTACCGAGAAAAGACAACTGAGATGTTGGAAGTGTGGTAAGGTAGGACATATTAGCAGTCGTTGCAAGGAGAGCAACGGAGGCCCGACTTCCTCGTCGCAAAACTAAAGAGGGTCGATGTGAAGGGGCCATCGTCGACCTGTAGCCAACAAGCCCCAACTATCTACGCATATGTCGCTTCGCTACGCAATCACGTTAACAGTGTCTTTGTAGATGGCTTTATTAGTAAGAAGCAATGTGCAATGCTGCTGGATACAGGTGCGACAAAAACAATTATAAGGCCTAATATTGTTTTAGAGACAATGATAAAACCAACAAAATGGCAACTGCGAACAGCGACAGGAGAAGCAGCGAAAGTCCATGGTGAAGTAGAAGTTGAAATGACCTTGGGAAACACAACCTTCCTACATCGGGCATTAGTGGCAGACATCGAAGACGAAGTAATCATTGGAATGGATGTCATGACCTCCAAGGGATTCCAGCTAAACTTCAAAGATGGAATTCTGCGAGTGAATGACGAAGAAGTGGTGCTTCATGGAAAAGATGACATAAAGCTTCGAGCCATCTTAGCAGAAGATGTCAATGTTCCGGAAAGAGCTGAACTCATTATAGATGCTTGCTTAGACGGGAAAGCTAAAGCTGGAACAGTAATGATGTTTGATCCCGAACTTAACGACGGAAATGTAGGCAGAGGAGTCGCACTGGGGAAGACTCTGTTTCGGGTCAAGGAGATTGTGCCAGTAAGAGTAATGAACCTGAATAATTACTCGATTGTGCTAAAGAAAGGAACAACTTTGGGCCATTGTTCAACAGTTTCCTCTGTAGTCAGAAGCACACAGCATGCAGAAATACCACCAGGTAAACTATCTGAGGAACTGGAAAGACTCATCACCGATTCATCTAAGAATTTGAAACCAAACCAGAAAGCAAAATTGAGGGACATCGTTAGAAACTACCAGGATATCTTCGATGTAGGGAATGGCAAAAGAGGACGAACTGATCTGGTGAAACATAAAATTAATACTGGGGACGCTCAACCTATTCGACAGTCGGCGAGAAGACTACCCCTAGCTAAAAGAGAAGAAGCCGACAGGATAATAATAATAATAATAGTGGCCTTTATTCATTTTAATATTGGTTATAATATTTATAACAGTGCAACATTGTAATATTATTTATATTCATCAGAATGCGGCGCAGTCTAGCTGTAGTAGCTACTCTACTGAACCGCAACCTGACACATGAGAATATCTAATACATTGCATAAGTATAGAAAAATAAGAAAATAAAATTATGTAAGGCGAGTGCAAAACGTAACCCTAATACTAAACATGTTGTTATCCTTCCCGTAACACATACATGTAAATATACACACACATACATATAAAATATATAAGATCCAAATAAACTAGTTGTTATTTTGTAAACATAATAAGTACTTTTTATATGTAATTTTAAATGTGTTAGGATTAGAAAAAGTTAAATTGTTTGGAAGAGAATTGAAATGTTTTACAGCATTGTACGAGAATCCTCTCTGAAACATTGCGGTCTGATGATGAGGCATGGTAAGTCGATTAACATCACGTATGTTAACATTGTGTATGTTACTGTGGAACACAATTCGTTGCATTATAGTTTGAGGAGCGGCAGTGTCATTAATAATTTTTATTATGAAACAGCAAAAATGTAGAGTCCTTCTTGCATCCATTTTCAACCAGTTAATATCCTTATAGAGGTGCGAGATGTGATCATATTTACGTAAACTATATACAAACCGTAAGCAAGGATTTTGAACTCTCTGGATTCTGCATTTGCTGTCTTCATCCAAACAAAATCCATAGACATAATCACAATAATTAAAATTAGACAGTACCAATGACTCGCAAAGTTGCTTTTTTAAATTCAAGTTTAAAATAAATGTATTATTATATAATATTTTAAGGGACATATATGATTTCTGGAAAAGTTTTTTTAGGTGATCTTTAAATCTGAGTTGAGTATCCATTAGAATTACTAAATTTTTTGCGGTTTCTACGAAGTTTAGTTTTGAGTCATTAATTCTTATATCGAGAACGTCTTTTAATAAATGAACTGTAGTCTTATTACCAAATATCATAATTTTTGACTTCGATGGATTTAGTTTTAGGTTATGCGCTGTACACAGTTGACTTAAAATTTGTAGATCTTGGTTAACATTTGACTCGGTAGCCCGATAATCTTTTACATCAAAACTGCAGTATATTTGAGTATCGTCTGCAAACGCTTGTATCGTGCAATAATTTAATGACATCAATATATCAGATGTGTACACAAGGAACAATAATGGACCCAGTATTGAACCCTGAGGAACACCGGAAAAGATCTGCAATTGATTAGAGAATTTATTGTCTGAAAATATTTTCTGGTACCTGTTAGTTAAATAAGATTTAATTAAGGAAAATGCTCCATTTTGAAAACCGTAATATTTTAATTTCGATAATAAGAGCGTATGATTAATTGTATCGAACGCTTTGGAAAAATCTAGAAGTACCAACAAAGTATTTCTTTTATCATCATAAGAACGTACAATATCATCAATTACATTTATTAAGGCAACAGTAGTGCCATAACTTTTACGAAAGCCACATTGATTTATGGGGATCATATTATTGTATGTAATATATTCATATATTTGATTGTATATAATTCTTTCTACAATTTTTGACATGGAAGGATGCTTACAATGCGAATATAATCTAAAGTTTTGGGAATATTTACCTTTGATAACGGTTTGCCAATTGATAATTTCCATTGATACGGAAAATAATTAGCTTCAATACAACAGTTGACAATATGTGTTATATACTTACCTATAAATGGGCTACAATACTTTAACATACATGGCGAAATTTCATCAGTACCAACAGCATTTGTTTTGATAGCATGGATTATTTTATTTACTTCTGCCACCTCCGCCATTCGAAAGGAGAAGTGTAACTGTTCATTAAATATGTTATTATTATAATAGTTTATTTTCTCATCACAATTCGAAATATTGTTTAATAGCATACCAAAAAAATTGTTAATGTGATTTGGATCTGAAAGAACTTTATTAATGGGATTTTTATTACTAGAACAAATATTAAAATTTCTTAGTGCAGACCATAACTTTTTCGAATTTTTCTCTTCGAATAATAAATTTATATATTTCTTTTTCTCTCGTCTAATAACTGATAACGTAAAGTTTCTTAAAAATTTATAACTAACCCAATCTTCAGTTAGCCTAGTGCGTTTAAACTTTTTTAAGAAAATTTCCCGTTGTTTCATAAAAATTTTAATATCAGCCGTCAACCATGGGGCTTTAGGTTTAGTATTTCGCGATTCTCGCAATGGAGCGTGTTCATCAAATATTAATAGAATATTTGAATTTTATTATCAATATACGGTTCATACACAATGTTATTCCAAGGCAAACTGTACAGTGTATTTAAAAAATTGACTCAAATTAAAACTTTTAAAACAACTGTATTTAATAATCTTCGGCAACATAGGCGTTTTAATTAAATTGACATTACAGTATATCATACTATGATCTGAAATACCCTCTGATGGAGTTACCCCACAATCCCTTACCAACGATTTGTTGGTTACAAAAATAGCATCTATTAGGGTACACACTGTTCCAGTGACCCGAGTAGGTTCTTCGATTAGTTGCACAAGGTTATAGTTTTCAAACAAAGCAGTTAGTGGATTTTCTGGGTTAAGCAAATTGATATTAAAGTCACCTAGGCAAAAAATTTCGTCAAAAGTTGGATATATCTGGGAAAATATGTTTTCAAAATTTGGGGCAATGCTATTGAAATTCAGTGAAGGTGGTCTATAAAAAACCAAAAACCCATACGTCTTTTTGTGTATTTTAATTTTAAATAGCAAGTATTCTAGTTGAGGGTTAGTATCAAGATTTAAATTAACAATTTCCGCAACATAACTTGTTTTTATATAGGCCGCCACACCACCCCCTTTTCCTATGCGATCCTTCCTAATTAATTGATAATCAGGAATATTAAAAGATTTCCCGTTATCAGCAACAGACAGCCATGTCTCAGAGAGTAACATAATGTCAATATCATTGTAACAAATTAAGTTTTTTAATTCATTAAAACCAGTGCATATAGATCTAACATTAAGATGTCCAATTTTCATTTTAATATTATATGAGTAGATAATATATAGGCAGATAATAACTAGTGATAAGATATTAAGAATTAGGTCGTACGTAAATATAAAACTTAAAGAAGAAAAAAAACAGAAATACAAGAATGATCCCAGTGACGTATTTGCTAGAACAAAATATCGTCTATACTGCTCCTTCTTAAATTGTAAAGTAACTTGAGAATCACAGAAAGGCAAAAGTAGTAACTACAACTAGATTCCTTGAAAAATGCATTACTATTAATTTTTTTGCACGTTTTCAATGTCAGATTCTTCACGTAAATATTACCATTAAGAACCCACGAGTTCGCATTAGTAAATTTTTTAACAACAGTAGTAAACATTGATAGTCGCACTTTGGTTAAGTCTTCTTTTATTTGAATACCGGAATTTTTCAATTGTTTACGGTTTTTTAGCACTAACACTCTGGCCGCATCCGTAAGAAATCGCACCAGAACTGCTGGCGGCTTCTCATTGGGTTGTTTTGACGTTACTCGATGACATTTTTTTATATCTTCCTTTTTAATGTTTATCTTCATGTCATTGTTAAATAAATTTAAGACTTTTGACGGTAGGTTTTCGCCGTTTTCTGCCTTCAAGCCAAATATGCGCACATTTAGATTACGAAAAGACTGTTCTTGTTCATCAATCTTTTTACGTAGCTGTTTATTATCATTTTCTAAGTTAACAATTTTTGTATCTAGATTACGTATTAATATTTTGTGCTCGTTTAGCTTATCCTCAAACTTTCTCTCGACCATACTTGCTACTTTGTCAGCTATTTCCTGGAGAAACTTCTCATTAAAGACACTGGTAATAACTGTTTTGATTTCCCGCAAATCGGCTGTTGACAGACCCATTATGGTGACAGTTCGGTATTGTCCCAAAAGAGAAGATAAAACCGGTAGACTTCGTTCACAAACACTAGAATTCTGATGAACGATACTTAGTCCGCGAGATGGAGGAAGAAGGTGTTATTGAACCATCCGAAGCCCAAGGGCTATTGGTTAAAAAGAAAGATGGTTCGACTCGATTTTGCGTGGACTATCGGCAACTAAACCACGCTACAAAGAAAGACAGCTATCCCCTTCCAAGAATAGACGATACCCTAGATACGTTGGCTGGATCGAAGATGTTTTCCACCCTGGACTTGAAGAGCGGTTATTGGCAGGTGGAACTTGCTAAAGAAGACCGAGAAAAGACTGCTTTTACCATCGGCTCAGGACTTTATCAATTCACGGTGATGCCGTTTGGACTGTGTAATGCTCCAGCACCGTTTGAAAGATTGATGGAAACAGTGTTAAAAGGGCTTTCATGGAAAACGTGCCTGGTGTATCTTGACGACATTATCGTGGTTGGGAAATTTTTTGAAGACCACGTGAGGAACCTGGAGGAGATATTTCGGCGACTTCGAAGTTCCGGACTAAAGTTAGTAGCTGTTCCAAGAAGAGGTGTAATATCTTGGACATGTAGTTTCCGCACAGGGAGTAGCTGTGGACAAACAGAAAATCAAAGCCGTCCAGGAATGGCCGATACCTAAAGATATCCACCAGTTAAGAAGTTTCCTGGGGTTATGCACGTACTATCGTCGGTACGTAGCCGGATTTGCCAACATCGCCAAGCCACTTACTAGACTGAGAGAAGGGAAGGTGCAGTACCAATGGGACGAGGAATGTCAGCGATTATTCGAGACATTGAAAAGAGCTTTGACGAGTGCCCCGTCTTAAGTTATCCTTTGCCAGATGGGAACTTCGTCGGAATTGGTGCGGTGCTTTCGCAGATCCAAGACGGTCAGGAGAAAGTCATCGGCTATTTCAGCAAGACCTTGAGCAAGCCTGAACGTAATTACTGCGTGTTACTCGCAGGGAACTCTTGGCTGTGGTAAAGGGGGTAGAACATTTCTACAAGTACCTTTATGGTAAAAGATTTCTCCTGAGGACTGATCATGCAGCACTGAAGTGGCTCTTGCAGTTTAAAAACCCTGAAGGACAAGTGGCCAGGTGGATTGAGCGATTGCAAGAATTCGACTTCGAGACTGAACATCGAGCTGGAACAAGCCATAAGAATGCTGATGCCCTATCGAGGAGACCATGCCCTGATGATTGCAAACATTGTCAGCGAGCAGACGAAAAAGGGGCTGTTCTCTGCAGAACTACCGCCATCGATGACCATTGGCAATCTGCGGAGATCCAAAGAGACCAGAAATTAGATCCAGATTTGAAAGAGGTTATCCGGTGGAAGATTTCCCGATACTCACCAATCATAAAGTCGTACTGGGCTCAGTGGAACTCCCTCATCCTTGAAAATGGACTTCTCAAGCGCGTCCTGGAAACTCCAGAGGAGGGAAACGACAGAAAACAGATTGTAGTTCCCAGAAATAGGAGACCAGAGGTTTTACGAGAACTACATGATGGTACAACTGGAGGACATCTGGGAGTAACGAAAATCCTGGGGAAGTTGAGAGAACGCTTCTATTGGGTAAACTGTCAAGTGGATGTCAAGGACTGGTGCCGGAAATGTACTATTTGTGCAGCAAGCAATGGGCCTCAGAAGCGACCAAAAGCTCCGATGAAGCAATATAATGTGGGCAGTCCATTCGAAAGAATAGCCATTGATGTTGCCGGTCCATTTCCTGAATCCAACTGTGGAAATAAATACATTGTGGTGGTTATGGACTATTTTAGTAAATGGGCCGAAGCGTATGCCTTACCGAATCAAGAGGCCTTGACCGTTGCTGATGTCCTTGTCAAGGAATGAATCAGTCGTTTTGGTGTTCCCTTGGAGTTGCACTCAGACCAAGGTAGAAATTTCGAGTCTACTCTTTTCCAAGACGTCTGCAAGCTGTTGAAGATCAATAAAACACGGACGACAGCCTTACACCCGCAATCCGATGGAATGGTAGAACGGATGAATAGAACCATTAACCGCCATTTGTCAAAGGTAGTCTCTGACCACCAAAAAAACTGGGACCAGTATCTGCACTTGTTTCTAATGGCATATCGTTCGTCTGTGCACGAGTCCACGAGTCAGACCCCGGCCAGTATTATCATGGGACGAGAATTAAGACTACCATGCGATTTGAAGTTTGGATGTCCCCCAGGAGAAGCGATCGCAGGTGAAGACTATGTCAGCCAGCTACGTCAAAAGATGAACGACATTCATGAACGAGTCCGGTTAAACATCGAGAATGCCAGTGCCCGAATTAAAGAAGCCTACGACATCAAAGCCGAGGGCGGAGAATTCCAAGTTGATGATCTTGTTTGGTTTATAACCCTCAACGTCGTCGTGGATATTCGCCCAAGCTACAGAGGTCTTGGGAGGGGCCGTACCAAATTGTGAAGAAAGTCAACGATGTTGTCTACAGAATAAAGAAGCTACCTCGGGGAAAACCAAAGTTCGTACATTTCAACCGGTTAGCCCCTTATGCCGGAAGTCATGACAGCGAAGATGAACAAGCCCAAGTCCGCTGCATCCAACCACCCGATGGCGAGATGACCTTCGAACAGTTTATGGCACTGTACTCTAATGGGCAGAAAGTGCAGCACGACGTGACCACAGAGGAACCCCGAGACATTTTACTTTTAAATTTTAGAATTGTGCCTTTTTTCATAGTTTCTGTGCCATTGACAAAAGGGTCTGGCCGTCACCCCGAAATGTTTGGAAAAATATAGTAATTTCAAAGTATGGTGCTGTAATTTACCAACGTGGTTAAAAATCTGATATTGCATATAATAGTCCTACCTAGCAGAACTCATTTAAATTCGAGCTACTGATGGTATACTTAGTATTCATGTTGATTTGAGATGAGATAGTAACAGTCCTCAAATGATACTTTGGATACATAAATGTCCTCAAATAATAAGTTCTATGTGCATATTTCTTTAAAAGTTTTCGTTAAACATTATTCCGAGTATTCGTTTGCATAATGCAGTAATAACTTCATGAGTAAGGTTGAATGAAGGGTCCTTTAATTGGTTTATGTTTTCCTCATCAATATATTAATAATCAAGGTCTAAACTGTATTAAGACCTGTTGTTATGATCATATCAGAAAATTTGTTTAGAATAATACTTAAATGGCTTTAAACTGCAACGGATGAAGTGGTCTTTCCAGGCTAGAATCAAAGTTATTTGATTCTGTATATGTATAATGTTTTTTTTTTGATTTCTGTCCCCCAAAACATACAAATGTCCTTGAATAATACGTTGGACATATAATATTTTAGAGACCAGGTCACAAACCATACAAATATCCCCGAAAAATACAAGTATGGCCCGTTTAACTGAAGCAATAAAACCGTAACAAAGGTAGACCTTCAGCAATTAGTTAACAATTAAAAGTCTACACATTTTCACAACGAAAACATTGAAATAAATATTTTTGTTAATTGTCAAGGGGTGAGAAATTGAGTAGGGGATGAAGCGGTAGAGTTACTGAGTTACTGCTCTGGTGCCATTCAATAGCAATTAGTTAGCAATAAAATACGCCCCCAAGATCACCCCGATAAATATGGCTATGCTAACTTTAGTCTAAAGTTTGCATAGCCAGTTTCACGGAAGGGGTTGAACGAATGAAATCGTAACGAGGGTAGAACTTTAGCAATTAACACAAAATATTGAAATAAATATTTTTAGTAATTGTTGGGGGGTGAGAAATTCAGTAGGGGATGAAGGGGTAGTTTCTGAGTATTTGCTCTAGTGCCATTCGATAGCAATTAATTAGCAATAAAATACGTCACCAACATCACCGCGGTAGCGTTGTTCGTTCCGGAGATATAGAATATGGCTATGCTAACTTTAGTCTAAAGTTAGCAGAGCCACTGTTTCTCGGAAGGGGTGGGAGCAATAAATTTAATTTTTGCGTAATAAATTAGCAATAAATTCTGGAGTAGGTCCCATTTGGGCGTTATGAAATGACTCTGCTAGCTTAACTCACATCTGTCTTTGTTTCTCTTTGTTGGTGTCATTCTGAGTAATGGATATAAATTTCAGGTGAATTAAAATAAATGTCACCATTTTGTTACTTTTTTGGTTGCGCATAAAATGAATTTAAATAGATGGATATGACTATCAATGCACAACAAACGGAACTACTAAATAAAACATAATGAGGAATGTGATGCAAAATAATATATGCACTTTAGGGGGTAGTTTTTATGGGTGAGTACCCTTACTGTCTTTGAACCAATTTGTTTACAACCATAAACAAATTCTATATGTCATTTACAGTCTGTCCTGTATTTAGAATTATTCTATTTCTACACATTTAATTATAAGTAGATTTTACATCTCAGATTTAGACCATAAATTATATAAAAATCTAAAATTTAGTTTAGTTACTGTGTGTAACTGCCGTAACATCATTCAAATATTTTATGTGTGCCTCCACATTTCTTTATACTCTGCTTTCTTCATATATCTCAAAAATATTTTCGTTTCGTTTTTATTTCTCTGAATTTATTGATATAATAAGCTTTTGATTTTTATTTAAACCTGCCTCATTCATTAAATTATCTGTATTTATTGAATTTCGTTTCAGCTTTCTTCTTCATATTCTTGTAATTTTTTGGGCTACTTAAAAATATTTTGAGTTTGAGTTTTGTGTTCTCGGTTTAAACAAACCGATATTCTCGAACTAGCAAGCCGGAAGCCTTTCTATTTTTAAACTGATTGTTTGTTCAATAATAAATGCATCAGCAAGCAACCAATGAATATCATTTTGCATTTTTTGAGAATAATACAAAACAAACAATATTAAACTTTTTTCCTTTATATTTTGTAAATTATTGACTATATAGTAATGCTTCCAAAAGAAGAATTGTAAGAAAAGTGAAAAACCTATAAAATTAATTTTTGTAAAGCATGATCGGAGCATTACCCACAGGGAAAAGCTGGAATAACCACTACATTAATAATATTTGAAAAATTCCTAACTTAGGTAGTTTTCAAGCTGAAGCACAGATTATTCAGAAAATAATAGTTTACGATCTGTCCTTTAAACACCATACTTGTTGACCCTGTCAGATGAATGAGTTTTGCATAATCGCATTATAAACAATTTAAGTTCATTGTATGAAATAAAGTTTGTTAAAACGCAAACAACATAAATTTAAACCATATTGTCAATAGTGACAAATCAGAAATAATATGGCTAATTGCAACATAATTTAATTGACAGGCTACAAATTTATAATCCAAAATTGGAAGATCTGCGACTTCCAGGGAATGATAACTTGAAAAAAAATTAGTAATTATTACGCAATATAAAATTCTGTGTATTCGATCTCGTATAGATCAAGTTTGCGGAAAAATATCAGAAATGCATTATCGGATAATTTTAATCTACCTTTTCCTCATAATTGTATTTAAAGTATTAATTTATTCACCAAATATACAGTGAGGACGTGTGGGTTGGAACAAATTCATTTAAAATTCAGGTGTTGGTTTTTTGGAAAAAGCTCGGACACATCGGTTTTTTTTTGGACTGCGGCTTTTGTGATAAATTGAAGATCAACTTCATTTTTTCTAATGGAAACATTTGTTTTTATTTTATTTTTTAATTCTGCATTGAATTCTAAGTATTTTTCATGTACAATGTCCTATACCTAAAATTAACAGTTTTTTAAAAAAATACATTTCTTTCAAAATGGAAGAAAAAAAACTTATCAAATTAAATGTTCAAATTGTTGACCATTAACTCCTGTCAATACCTAAGACTATTTCCGTAACACGTCATTTAGCTTTTGTGGCAGGATTCGTTGTATTTCGTCTCTAATTGTATAATTTAATTCCTTTATATTTTTCGGCTTATTGAAGTAAACTTTCGATTTCACGTAACCCCAAAAAATATATATATCGGGCTTAGATCTGGGGACCTAGCTGGCCATTCGAGTAGATAAGCAAAGCGGATTCTGGACCGGAAGTGAGCATAAAGGTAACCAGTCATCGAGTTCTCTTCGGGAGCTGCTGCCGTGCTGTTGGTAGTTGGTGTTTGGATAAGAAGAAGCCATTGGGAAGACGAAGACATTGGGGGTGGTCGTAGGGGTGCGCGAAAGACATTTGGATGTGTCGCAGAGGTGCGCGCCATCTGTTGTTAATAAATGAAAGCCATGTATTGTGGGTTGCGTGTGTTGCAGGGGTATACGCCATCTGTTGTTGATTGTGGTGGTTAGAAAGAAAAAAAGCTTGGCCGGGTATCGAACGCGGCTTGCCTGATTATAAAGTCAAGTGCCCAGCGAGCTGCGCTAATGCGGTTAATCGAGAAATGTTTATTTGAAAAGGTATACTATATGCCCGTTGCGCGGGCGCGTGTTTTTGGTGTTGTTTGGTTGGCGGGTTGGAAATTTGATGCTGGAATTAGGATGGGGGGATATGGTATTTTGTTAGCTGTAAAAAAATTTAAAATCTTTTGCTAATTGCATGCATGCGCGAGAACGTCCACTCCTTCCAGTCTATAGTTTTCGTAAGCGAGCGCCTGCCTGCGCAAGAACGGCAACTCCTTCGAGACTCTGATTTTGTCGGATGATTCAAGGCATTGAACGCCTGCATACGCGAAAACGTCCACTCCTTCGAGTCTATAGTTTTCGTAAGCGAGCGCCTACCTGCGCAAGAACGGCAACTCCTTCGAGCCTCTGATTTTGTCTGATGATTCAAGGCCGAGCTTAATACTTTTGAGAAAAATTTTTAATGATGAATCAAGAATTTGATGTTATAGTTTCTAGTAGCCTGCTAATAATTTTTAGAATAAAGTAACGATCGAGGTTCAAGATGAGCATAGTGTTTCACCAACTACTGTTGAATGCAGATCAATAAAAATGACTTTATTTAAATCAAGCTTTATAATATTCACATTAATTTTGAAAAATGTCTTGTATGTTAATATACCTTTTGGAACCAAGGACATGGCTGTATGTCATTCAGGGAACTGTTTGAACCGCTCTAACTATACATTGATGGCTCGAGATAGATTAAACGATGGACGGTTGCCTGTATATTTTGCTCGCCTGTAAAACACAACAAAAAATTTCAAACTGAAGCTAATATTTTCTGATGACACTGAAGGTGACACTGAATGGATTTCAGCAGCATCTTGCCAAGATGAACAAACTTTACTATCGAACAGCTCAATGACTATACGTGATGCCAACCTACAAGAGGAGCTCCACAAAGTGCTAATTCTTATTTGTGTTACACTCTCTACAATAACAATATTATTACTTAAATTAATTATGAAATGTATAAGGAAAAGAATAAATAATTAAAACACATAGTTATATACAATATTTTATTTATGTAAAACACTATTTAGAAGCCAATAATAAACTACATCAACATTTTCCTTTGCACATCGTACTGTGTCATTGCAGCGGCAGTGAAAGATGCATGGAGAGTCAGAAGGTTCCAGTTCAACAGTGGCTTTAAAGTTTTCCAGATTGATTAGGTGATAGTGTGATTCTCCATCTTGGTTAGGCAGTTTTCTCAAATTGTGAATTTTCAGCTCTTCAAATAACTTGATAAATAAAAAGTCATATTTCTGATGGCCTCGTACATTTATGTGCGTGCATTTGGTTAGGAAAATTTTCAAAATGTCGTTCATAGTATTTAAATCGTAGTGGCCATCAGAGTAGTGGAGTCCATGTAGCCGTTCTTCCAAATATCGTACTTGCCTTTTGTCTGCTGCTGATAGACAGTTAAACGGTTTGGCTGGTTTAAACAAAAACACACCTGTGTGTTTATGTGTCTTGATAACCAATTCCTTGTGAACAAATCATCCCTCGATTTCGAAACCTTGAATGTCGACAATTGCAATTTCCATGGTGAACCGTTGAAAAGCTGAACCGAAACTGATTTTCTAAACAGGTGGGTGATTTAATATAAGCTTCGGACAATTTCGCTGAGTGGGAGAAATTCCATTAGACAATCGTGGATAATTATGCAGAAGGCTCGGGTCTTATCGGGAAATCCCGCCTGGCTTTCAATATCCAGGCGAATATTCACAGTCGAGGATTTCATGGTGTTCTCACGACGAGAGCAATCGATGACGAATAGGGTGTGCGTCTTGAATGCAACATAATCCAGTAGAGGGTGTTTGCCGCCGCCAAAGCTGGGATAAAAGTCAGTATACCTTTTGTACGCCCCACCGTACTAACTCTTTGAAACATCTAAATCAAATCTCTCCATAGGCGAAAATTCGCTATTTAAATTTAGACGAATGTTGGAAATGTGAATATTATCAAATTCCGTGGGATCTTCTTTGATGTTGCTGTGGCAATCTGTTTGGAAGCCTAAGATAACGTAACGAGGGCTTTCCAGTGCGGCACACGTCTTCACAGCCCAAATTTCACCAGTAGCCCTGTTTTGAGAGCAGGCAACTCATTTAGCTCCCATTTACGAAACGGTAAAATTATACTGGAATCCGGTTTGACGGCTTGCAGTAAATCCAATTTAACGTCATCGTTTGGAAAAATGTGATGGACTTTGAGTTCGATGTTGTTTATTGTCACTTTGCCCTTGGTAGCAGCATCCGTGATTATAAGGCAATCATCATCGCTACGGCTTCGCACCAGACGAATCCTTTGTTTACCACACATCACCTGCTTGTAGTCGTTGAAGATGGAAAACAAATGTCCCAATGAAATGTACAAATGTACATGTGAAAAGTTTTATCGGTGACATTCATATACGCTTTATGTGGAAAATTCCACCCGGCTATGAATAGGTTCTTTGAACTGTTGGGGTCGTAGCACAAGTATCCATGGATTGTACTCACGCGACCAGGGTCTCTCACGGTTTCAATTTCCTTGCCGCACAACTCGTACGTAACGCTGTCGAAGAAGAAAGCCCCAGCATTTGGTGATAGAGAAACATCTCCATTGTCTGCTGTCTTCACCACTTGTCCCTGGATTGAGATGCAGGAATCAGCCATGGAAAACCAACAATCTGTTTGATTGACGGTGATTTCAACGATATCATTGTTGCCGAATGACGACTTATGGATAGTAGGTTCGCAACTCCTCGCGTCTTACACTATTATCAAAATTTGGTTTGCGGAAGATATCGAACAATTGAGGAGTTGACATGGTAGCCGAGCGTTCGAGTCCGAGCCGAGCTGAGTAGTCTCTTGAGAGGTTTCATAGAAACTGATAGTGGTCGAGGAGCGGTTGACTTCTTATATGGTTCTTCATCAAATACAAGTCGAACCATTATTATTGTAGTTGTTTCAGCTCAAGTCGAATGATGATTTCTTCACCACGAAAATTCACAAGTTCAGAGTCTTGATTCAAAATTTGAAATGTGAGGTTATGTATTTCGCTTCTGTTAATCGACAAATAGATTAAATGCTGAGGTGTTTCGTCGATGGCAAAACCAGGATCAACTGCAACGGCAAACTCGTAAATGGTGGGTGCAGGAGTGTTGTTGTAGAAGGCTCCCGATGTGATGTTGCTATCAATGTGGATGGTATGCACCTTGATAATGTTCACTGGTAAATCGGAGCTGTGAACTTGGTTGCGTGGTAGCAGTTGTTTAGAGAAGCCTAGAATATCACCGATGCTGTCTTGCGGTTGAAAGTCCACAGCGTACTTGCTGCTGAAAAGCTCACACTTGAGAGTATTGTTGTTGGGTTTCAATGAGAAAATTGTGTCAGCGTCCTGTGCCAAACGAATGTGTGCGTTTCTAATGTAAGCTTCGATGTCACCAATTTCGTATAAACCTTCAGGCAAGCCGGTGAATGTTTGCGTGTTGTGATCGTCAAACAGGTAGATCTTGTCACCTCTCTCAATGTTTGGGATGCTGTTATACGAGTGAAAACTCAATAAAGCTAGTCCGTAGTTGTAGTTGGGATCCAACTGAATAGGTGGTTGAAAATCAATCGATAGTATTGGCTGCGACCTTTCAATGTGATGATCACAGACATGACTGAAAATTGGCTGCTTGTTAGCTGCTAATATAGGTACAGGTAAAACAACAATAATGCAAAATCTTTATTTTTTATTATAGAGAAATTTCAAGCATAAATGGCCACAATTTGATTGATTGTATGGCTGATAACATTCATTTTTGTAGAGGATTTTCACTCAATTGCCAAAGTAGTTGGCTAATTCTCGGGGTGGTTTCAAACATCCAAAGCTAACAAAGTACTGAACGGTGTTTCCATTTCGCACATAAGCTTACCCAAAGCGTACCGTGACGACTGCTGGTATCCAAATTAAGGATGGCAGACTCCCTGGTTTGTGAATGTTTAGGTAAGGAATCTAGCATGAATACTCCCCGAAAGTGGGGGATCTTCAAATGTTTGGCATATTGCTCAAGCTCGTGATTGTAGAGTGCTCGATTGGGTTGCTTTATTGGGAGTTGTTTGGCTTCTTTAAGTAAAGCCCGAAGCCGTAACTTTTAAGAAAAATTCCGCTTCCTTTCTTCGCAAGCTCTTCCATGGCTTGATTATGGCGCTGATCCTTCTCCAAGTTCTTGCGGGCGTTCTTTGCATCTATCACGGCTTTGGCTACTCCACTGGCTCCGCCAGCAAGAGCTCCAAGTCCTGACAAGCCCGCAAATAGGGGTATTAGTGGGAGAAAACCACCAATTTTCGGCTCAAAAGGAATGACTCGAGGTACATGGATTTTCTTGCGTCCGCCTGCTTCTTAATGACTGCTCGGGCTGCTCTCAACGCCAATAACGATGTCTTACGGACATCACCTCCAGATCCGGCATAGCTCTATTGATTGGCAGAACCACATTCTGCCGAAAAAAATTTTTTCCACATCGTTTTTTCATTCCAAGCCCCATCTTGCTTTTTCTCCAAGTGAAACGTCCTTTGACTTGAATCTCTAATACAAGGCTATGACGACCCGCCAAAGACTTGTATTTACTGTAGGCGATATCGTGCGCTCGACAAGCAGCGTCTGTCTTATTGATTTCCTGCTGACCCTTGGAGAGACGGTCTTGAAGTTTTGTACTGGGTCCACAAAACTGATAACCAGGTAGATGTAGTTCAAATGGTAATTTATTGATTGCGCTATTCAGTAGACTACCTCCTTTGGGAGTTAGTATGATACTGATTGAAACTGAGATAGACTTACTGTATTTAATTAGTATTCGCAATAAGGATGATGTCAGTATATCGTAAGATGTATATGAAGCAACAAGATGTCCAACTGCCTATCGAAAATTTGGATTTTGTCGAAGAATCGTTGTCATCAGCAAGTCGACACGGACAATTGTTACCAAATTCCCTACGAGCAGCATTCTGCGGACCTAGTGGTTGCGGAAAGACCAACGCATCGGTATCACTGCTATTCAATGAAAACGGCCTACGATTCGAGAACGTCTACATCTATACCAAGTCACTCTACCAACCAAAGTACCAGCTCTTACAAGACGTTCTTAAGCTGGCTAAAGGTTTATCGTATTTTCACTTTAAAGACAACGAAAAAGTAATTGATCCGAGTGAGGCACGCGAATGTTCAGTATTCATTTTCGATGATGTGAATGGTGATAAACAAAACAAGATTCAGAATTTTTTTTCGATGGGAAGGCACAGGAATATCGATTCAATATATTTATGTCAAACGTACAGCAAAATACCTAAGCAACTGATTCGAGACAATTGCAACGTGATTGTCATATTCAGACAAGATGAGGTAAATTTGAAGCACATCTTTGATGAGCAAGTGTCTCCTGACATGGACTATGATAAATATAAGGCAATCTGTTCGGAATGCTGGCAAAATCGTTTTGGCTTTATTACAATAGCTAAGGACTTGAACTTGAATGATGGCCGCTACCGTAAAGGATTCGGTAAATATATAAAGGTTCTATAAAGATGATTGCTATTAGTTGATAAAAATCTCTTCATTGAGTAGCAACATTGCTGCCACTGCTCGAAAGAAAAAGATCAAGCAATTGGCACGTTCTGTTCGCAAGAAATATCTTAGTCTGAAGCTGGGAAAGCCGGAACATGATGAAACATTGAATAAGCTTTTTAGACCGGCAATGACACCGCTACAATATATTGCCTCAACTACGGCAAAAGTTCTCACTAAGATGCCAACACAGACCATTAAACGTGAAGTAATTAAACAAAAAGTGCAGGAGCTGCCACCAGTCAAAAAACATGAGTTGGAAGAGACACAATATCTCGATGAAGAACCAATCGCTGAAACTAGTATGCATACCAATGATGATGATGATGATGAAGTGGAGAATGAAACCTTTTACGAGGATTCCGGTAATCTCTCTAAAGAAGCAATAGAGGACTACATGGATCAGTATCCTCCAGTTGCACACAAGTATCTTGAAGACTATATCACTAAACGCGATGATATTGACAACATATATGGACCTATATATGACGCTGCAAGTTCCAAATGGTTTCTTGGGCAAAAGGAAATCAATTTAAGTCGTAGTACAGGTCACATTATCGTTGGTGGGCTACAGTTTCGAGGTACTCCAGGGCTATATCAACCAATATTTTACAAGTCACCTGATTATGCTCCCGATGGTTTAGAAGCATACCGAAAAGTATTGGTAATGACATCAGTACACAAGAATGTAGGCAGGTCGTTTGAAAGCTTCAAGTCTATATAAATATACTGAAATTATAAAGCCAATGTTTCCTCCTCAGTCGAAAAAGCAGCGTTTTGCTGGAACTGGTATGAAGTTAACTTACAATAACAAGCCAATGGAATCCGTCTACTGGGATGATCCCAACGAATTGGTTGAACGGTTGAAACTACTGATTGCATCCAAGGAAGCAGGCAACACCTCTCACGACAACGAAATAATTGCCGTTTTAAATGAACTTAAGGAAGCTAATATTATACGAGATGAATAAATTATGAAATTGAAAGTGTATATTATTCCTTATCCTATGGCAAATATGTCAGTTTCACGATGACTTTAAACAAGTATGGGCGTAGTACCCATCAGCAACTAATGCCATCAGCATCACATAACCTAGCTTTTATGAAAGTACCTTTTTCTTTTACCGCGGAGGGAAATATTGATGCTGAGAAGCTGAAAATTACCAATGTCGAAGTACCGACGAAGGCCATGGATGCCGCCAACAAGCAGTACGTTGATAAGAAAATAGCAAACGGACTGCAACAACTACATAGTGATTTTCAAATAGCTTTCAGCAACTACACTGGTGAAGTTCAGCAAACCTTATCTGTGTTTAAGCAAAACCAAAAGGTTGGCGAGGAACGTGGAGCTCAAAACTTTGTTGCAATGAATACTCGTATGTTGAAAACCAAACAAGCTATAGAGACCCAACTACGAAATATATCGCTTCTCATTTCAAAACTCAATACATTAGAAACTCAGTTGGAATCTGCCCGGAAAGAATATAAGGAAACCATCACAAAATTTGAAGCCTCGTTTAATGACAACAGTATATCGCAGCAAAACCGTATAAATGATCTGGAACTTTCTATGAAACAAGCTCCTAAAGGTGTTGATGCAGCAGAATTATTAAATATTGTTCGAAAAGATAAGGCTAAAGATCTTTCTGATCTAAGTGAACTTATAGACAAGATAACAAAAGTAGTGCCTGACCTATACGGAGATATGCAAAAACTACATGATGATTGTCTTCTAAACGTTGTTTGTGGCATATTCTTGATAACTTATATGTTTCTTTGGGGAATAACACCACAATAGAAATAAAACTACGTTTATAAATATAAAGCCATTGACAACGAAGTCAGAATAGACTTTGAAAGGTTTGGTATTCCTGCAATATACGTAGTTTTATTTCTATTGTGGTGTTATTCCCCAAAGAAACATAAAAGCTACATGATGATATTGCAAATCAAATGTTGGAACAAAATCAAAAACAAAACGCAAACAGTATTGCTGCAATTAAAAAGCATCATTAGGGTCAATAAAAACATGACTTTGTCTATTTTTAAGCAGTATACAAGATTGCTCCTATAGCGAAACATTCCAAAGAAAAAGTTCAAGTCGTTAAGGAACTGCATAGACCTATGAGACGAAAGTTTCCTCGCCGACGTGTAATAGTCAAGGGTTTCGATGACTCCTGGCAGTCTGACCTCGCACAAATGGATCTCTATGCAAAATCCAATCGTAATTTCAAGTTCTTCCTCGTGGTGATTGATTGCTTTTCAAAGTACGTGTGGACGAGACCGTTGAAAACGAAATCCGGTGAAGAGGTAACTCGTGCCTTTGAGAGTATTCTCAAGGAAGGACGGCACCCGAAAAATCTCCAAACCGACCAGGGTAAGGAATACTACAATAGTTGCTTTCAGAAACTAATGAAGTCATACGGAATCAATCATTATTATAGTACTGAAAGCCGTTTGAACGAGTAATTTGAACTGAAAGCACCCGTGGATATTCTAGAAATCTAAGGAACGAGACCTGCGGACATTAATAGGAAAAACGCTAATTTGATACGCGGAAACTGAACGGCGAATACAAGTAAACCAAACACTTTAGTTACCTTCCCAGCTGGAGTACGGAATTGTTTAAAATTACACAGGTTAAAATAACTAATCCAGCTACGTATATTTTGGAAGATATGTCTGGTACACCGATTCAAGGGAGCTTTTACGAAGAAGAATTGCAAAAGGCCGCCTATCCTGATGTGTATCTCTTCGAGAAAATTTTGCAACGAAAAAGCAACAAGGTTAAAGTTCGGTTGCTTGGGTTTGATTCGAGCTACGACAGTTGGATTGGCACTGAAAACAGACTATAACACCAAGGTCAATCATAAATTGATAATATATTGTCATAAATATAGACATGTGCTTGCATTGCAAAATGAAGACTCATGGTGAAAACATCACTGTAAAGTATTCGAAAAGTTAAGTCAACATATTAGCAAACTTAAACGATTACAGAAAGATATCAAATTTTATTGTGAAAAACAAGAAGTGATGCCACATTTAAAAGCCATACATATATGATGATGGTGATGAGCAACAAGAGATCTACTTTTCCATTTTGGCGTAGGAACATAGAATTGAAATCAATCACAATCAGGTAGTGGAAGGGGTACAATTATAAAATTTTGAAAATTCCCTACATATATTAGCAGTCCCAGTTTAACTCTCGAGTGATTTGTGAAAATGAGTATTATCAGCAGTTTTGAAAACATGGATAGTGGTTATAGTAGTGATTCCACTATCAATTACAGTACGGACTTGGATAGAGTGTTACAAATGTATGATGAAGCTGCCAAAAAGGAAGACTATTACTTGTTGCATTCGAGATTCCCATTACTGAATTCAGAGTATGATGTTCAATGTGCATTCAGTCCTGCAAGATACTATTCTCCAGTGGTTATCTTGCAAAAAACACCTGTAGCCGCTGGAACACCAACGAAAATTGTAATGACTATGTACGAGTGGGAAAATGTCATCATTGAGCTCAAGTTCCTGAAAACAAACTTTTTTGAAAATGCCACATCTCCAGAGTTTGCTGCTCCAGTGACCTGCGAAGATTGCCTACATCTATCCCAGATCAAGTATGAAGACGTGAAACAAGTGTTGGTGATGAAAAACATTTGCGCACTATATTTGGATTATAATGATGTGGTTGAACTCTTAGCTATTAACCCTATTATCTCAAGTAAAATAATTTGTTTGGAGCTCTTAAATTTCTGTACTTTTTATTATAAAATAATAGATGAAATTTGTTTATGGTCAAATTTACTAAATCGTTTACCGATTGAAAAATTGTCAAAACCATTTTGTTTAGATGACAAGTCTTCATTATGTATTGCATTAAAAGAACATATTTATTATTATAATTAACATTATTTTGCATTAGAAAAATTGAATAAATGCTTATAAATTAAAAAAATTGTTGTTTATTTCATCAGTTCTAAACCATGGAGTGTCGAGAATACTTCCAAATATACGAAAATCGATTACGTACCTTTGAAAACTGGCCTTCCGACTTCCCTGATGAAAAGTTAGCAAGAGCAGGGTTTATCTACCGACAAGATGCAATAGAATCCGATGGCAGCTTAAATGACGCTGTTGAATGCCCATTTTGTGGTTTCAACTGGGAAGATGGTGATGAGTCTGTTGCCGATCATCTGGACTGGAATCCATATTGTCGCTTTTTTGATTTTGATGACACTTACCACATCACCAGATCTATCAGAAATAAAAGCAAAGAGACATTTGAGAGCAGACTTGAGACGTTCAAAGACTGACCTATTGCCTTGAAGCAGACACCCACCGAGCATGCCAACGCAGGCTTCTTTTACACGGGCTACGGTCACAGGATCACTTGTCATTGCTGTGGCTTAGAGCTCAAGAATCTCTTACCTTATGATGATATTACAGAGCTTCACAAAAAGGGATCAGTTAAATGTTTATTGCTTAGAGACTGCCCACCAAATCCCCACACTGACTTTAATAATAATACTTGCAAAATTTGTTTAACTAATGAAATGGCAATTGTTTTTATGCCATGTAGTAATTGCTAGTTGCTTGGATTGCTCACTGAAAATAGATCATTGCTGTATATGTAGACGGAAAATTGCAGGTTATTTAAAAATATATGTATGCTAAAATAAAAATGCTAAATTGAACATACATTGTTTTATTTAAACATATAATACTAGATATGTACAATAACAACAGTAACACCTATTGCTACGATAAATACAAATAATTTATCCTGGGTTGGTAATTCATTGAGCATCGCTGGAAATCTCCATGGCAACGTTTTCATTCATGATAGATTCTATATTATCAACCAGGTCAGAATCATACAATGGCTCAAGAGAATGGTGCTGATATCGCAGTGTGTTGCCTCTAGCGAACAATTTTAAGTTCCCAAATTGGAACTTGAGAGAGTTACCTATATCTATGGGATGTGAGACATTGAACCATTCTTTAACAAGTTGAGCATTTGGATATTTCTTCAGCACTTCCTTTATAGCTGGTTGGAAAGACCCCCGCTGTCTACGTATGAGGTACCATTCGCTCTTACTAAGAGCTAACAGAGCCATACATCTCTGTTTTTCGTAGTTGATGGGCTTGGGTGCCACACGATGAACTACTTCGTTCCTCAAGCGTTTCACTACCTGAGACTGTATTCTGTTAGAAACAACATTCAGAACCTCATGATGACGTTCCGATGCCTTGACAGATTCCTCTTTTAATCGAACTCGATGCAGTTCGGCTTTGGCTCGTGCTTCCTCAACTTGGATACGTTCTTTTTCAGCCTTAACTGGTTCCTCATTAGCTCGTATGCGATCACGATCTGCTTTGTGTCTCTCTTCTTCCGCTTGTAAACGTTCTTTTTGCATTTGTATTATCTCAGCCTCAGCGGTATTCTTTACTTATATCACAATCTGTTTAAGTCCAGCCAACTCAGTCATCAAATGGTTGTTTTGGGCAGAAATTAGGTCGTTGTGCGCAGAAAGTTGTTTGAGGCGCATTTCCTCCTGATACTTCTCGTACTTGATATATTTCATAGAGATGCGTTTAATTAAAGTATAGAGGATGCGAATTTCTGTAGCCTTCTTGCTCCGCATCTGCATAAATGGCATTTCAAAGTCTATTGCGCTCATGCAAATGTATTTCTCTTGAGTTATATATGCATCTTGAATTTCCTCGTACTCCATAGTTGGTTGCTGCGTCTTGAGTAAATCCACTGTACTCACCAGCGAAACTACACCACTCCAAGACATTATCATCGATGAGTACTTTGTCTGTCCACCTTAGCTTCCAGAAGAAGGCGTTGCGTCTGTCATTTTCAATGTCGACACCAAATTTGAGACATACTTCTGTATAGGTTAATTTACCCATCGGTGTAACCCACAATCTAACATCTTGATCACTTTCAACTTTATTTTGGTTAGGTTGAATAGATACCATCTTGGAATTGTACTGACTACGTTAATCAATTGTTGCAAACTAACTGAAACTTTTGTCTTCGTTAACATAACTAAAGGATGTATCTTGTCACGTCATAGAGAAAGGGAGGGAGGCCCGCTTTTCAGGGCCAGCGACGCCAGATTTCCATATTTCCCTAGATCTCAGAAAATATATGATTCATATATTCCTTGTTAAAGTGATGGAGCAACATTGCCACATTTCTCTAAATCTCGGAAAGTTCCTTGTATCGTTATGATAGCTATTATACCCTTGTCAAATATGAAATCCCTCTTAGAAAAATTTTATTCAAGACTATTCCTTTAGATATAAGGTAAACATACTAATGGTTCGCAGGTGGTCTGCTAATAAACCAGCCAATGAGAGTGCAGCTTATGACGTCATGATTCCTATATTCCTTGTTAAAGTCATGGAGCAACATTGGCATATTTCTCTAAATCTCTGAAAACACACACAAGTTTTATGGAGAGATAACAATGTTCGTACTAGCGTTCTAATCGGAAGTAAATTTCAAGTTCTATGGCCTGTTATGACAGTAAAACAATGTCTTGCATTTAAAATTTTATTTCAAAGCTACATATAATATATTAAGACCCAGCCACTACCTTCTGTTGAAAATTCTTCGAGGGAATTCATAATTGGATCCTTTACGTGATTGTCAAACAATTCATCCAAGTCTGTTCCCCGATCAATAATTTCATTTTTACTATTAAAATATTTGTGATTCGTAATTTCATCCATATCTGACTTTAAAAATTCTCCACAAAAACAAGTATTCACTTTAAGCGCAGATAGTTTTTACAAAATGTTACTAATTCTGGACTTAAACATAATTGAAGCATCATCCAGAAACATCAAGATATCTTTATGTAATTTGTTAATTATTATCCCAGTTCTAACATGAAGCAATGTCAGCCCATTGAACTCTACTAGAACGTTTATTATTTAAACCCATTCCAATTTTTGACTGCTTCAGCAAAGTCCGAAAGTGTTTTTTAAATAACCAACGTTGTTTAGAATGATCCAACTCAACTTGTTTACATTTTTTGATATAGTTGTCACTGTCTACACCAACTTATACTTATACATATTGCATTTATTTACTACAACATTCGGCTAATGGTACTACAGTAAATGCAGCTCATCATAGGCAAGTTAGTCCAAAATTGGATTGGGCTCTTCAAAATACAATTCCAGCTCATCTGGTATTTCAATAGGTACAAAGTCCTATGTTGTGTTATGCGTACCAATTTTTTTTACATTTTTTGTATAGTTGTCACTGTCTCCACCAATCTGATTAAATATTTTAATGAATCTCCACCACTGTAGTTATTTGCTAATTTTATTGCGTCTGGTTGCTAGCAATTCTAAACATAAAATGACGTTAATTTTAAATAATATTATTCTTATACATATTGCATTTAATTACTACAACATTCAGCTACTGGTACTACAGTAAATACAGCTCATCATAGGCAAGTTAGTCTAAAATTGGATTGGGCTCTTCAAAATACAATTCCAGCTCATCTGGTATTTCAATTGGTACAAAGTCCAATTTTTAATATTTTTAAAATATTAATGTTACAATGAAATAAAAATTCGCAATTATTTTATTTATCAGCATGGAACTACGTCATTTGCGTATAACGAAATTTCCGTTCGTTCTAGAAAAACAACTAATTAATGCTTATCACATAGGATCTACCTGCAAAAGTTTATTGCTGCAAACAACATGATAAATTTTTATTACTCATGCGGGGAAAGTAGTATCTTTTTGCTTTCTTTTGGAGTCGAAAAGACGCTAATTTCCCACTTCACAATTACCACACGAGTTTTGAGCAAATTTAATGTCGATTTGAGTGCGACAAGTAAACTTCTCGCACCCAATTTTTTATCTGCACACGCAAATTCACAAGCAAGCTTATAAAATTAAAATAAACAGCAAGAAAAAAAAGACAGTCTCGAAGTGTCAATATTAAAAATATACAGCATTAACAAACTGATTAAGAACATATTCATAACAACTGTCATTTTGATCCGTTAGGCTTACTCTCCACGTAGCGCCATTTGTAGGTTGCATGCATGATGCATATGACGATAATCGTATTTTGCTTCTTTTGCTTCTGTCCACGTAGCGTCACACAAGATGCATGCGAGCTACAAATATGTTTCATTTCTGTCAAATTTTACTTCGCAAACAAACGTCATTTTGGAGAAAATGGCAAATGATGATTCTAGAATACAATTTTTATTACTCATGCGGGGAAAGTAGTATCTTTTTGCTTTCTTTTGGAGTCGAAAAGACGCTAATTTCCCACTTCACAATTACCACACGAGTTTTGAGCAAATTTAATGTCGATTTGAGTGCGACAAGTAAACTTCTCGCACCCAATTTTTTATCTGCACACGCAAATTCACAAGCAAGCTTATAAAATTAAAATAAACAGCAAGAAAAAAAAGACAGTCTCGAAGTGTCAATATTAAAAAAGTGAGGTTGGGATTTAAATAATAAATTATTTTGTACCCGCAATTTAATAAGTTTAAATAAAAATTAAAAGAAAAACAAACATGAATAATAATCCTGACTGGATTCCGGAAACTGATGAAAGTGATAATGATGAATCTATATCGCCAGACATTTTTGAAACACCAAATGATGAGTCTATACCGCCTCAAATTCTTAAAAAAGCAAATGAAGTGATTAATAATCTGACTCCTGCAACATCACGAATTAAATATGAATCAGCATACAAACACTTTATGCACTGGCGAGCAGCACAACGAATTACAAGTCTCTCTGAAGAGGTATTTTTGACTTATTTTAGTGAGCTTTCCGAAACTAATTATCTCCGCATACGTAATAAAAAATAGTATGTGCAACTCGTGCGAAGTTGTCGATTGCCCCAACTTCGCTCTCGTAGGCAATCGACAACTTTTCGCACTAGTTACACAATATACAGCTTCCTGTAAATTCATTTAGCTCGGTTTCATTTAGCGTAAACAAGATATCACAGTTTCCTTTCGCTGCGATCATCATTTCCGTTAGATATAATGCGAATTTATTATCAGGAATTTTTAATAATTACAGATTCATGATTTATATTTTTTTTCGATTTTATTACCATTATTTTTAAATTAATACAGATTCATGATTTGAGAATTTATTATCAGGAATTTTTAAATACAGCTTGATGATTATTTGTGATTTTATTGACATGAATTTTTAAATAACTACAGATTTTTATTCATCCCTCAAGACGTAAAAAATTCCTGGTTCCACCACGAGTAAACTAATCGTATCTGGGAACCCTCCTATTGCTGAACGTTGAGTTCTACCTCCTCCACGGGCGAACTGAGCCTCTGTGAAATCAGTACGACCGCCCATATCTGCACGTCCATTTGGTAATCGATGGCTAAACAAGCAAGTATTTCCAAACGGACATTTGGATTTGCTTTTTCGGAAATACCTACATCGTATTTTTTTCATTTTTTCGTTTTTCTTAACTGTATAACGATCTTTTTCCGCTTTCTGGTAATATACCTCAGACTGGTAGACAAAAGGAGACACAATACGGCACTCTGGACAGCCTCTGCGAATATTCAAATCAAAGTCTTTATTTTGATGCCATCTTTTTACGCATGGGAAGCAGAAACATATTCGACACCTTTTATTCATAGCGAATTGAATAAGACTGCACCTATAGCCACAAAAATCTAATATTTGTAGTGTTTGCTGTCGTAACTCACTCAAGACAATAAGTTAAAAGAATTTATTTCTTTTATTCAGTCTTGAGTTGAAGCTGTAACAATCCAGACATGAATTTGGAAAGTTTACTTGATGCCCAAGAAAGATTTAAAATGAGTGCATTGCCAACGAGAACTATACAGCCGAAAGATTTAACTGGAAAGCTAAATCCCAAAAATGGATGTTACATGATACCAGACGTTTTAACAACTGTGATTACCTACAACGGGCGCACTTGCAAATATGCGGCAGTACCCGAAATTTTAACAATTAATATTACCGATACCGAGACCACTCTCAAAATTGCTGAAACAATTCTACATTTAACGCTGGAGAGTTACACGGTGCTTAAAAAATACTTGGAATTTGCATATGGTTTCCATAACGATCCTTCAAATGGAAAGGGTGAACCTGACACTGTATGGGCTGATTGCCAGCTTTGTTCTGATGGTATTTCTTTGGATCTGAGTATGTGGTTGGATGATGGCGGCCTTATTATATATTGTACAAAAACAAAACAACAAATAGCTTTAATTATTAAGGATGTTCTGAATATTCATAATATACTATATGCTAATAAACTTATTTAAACAATTGTCTAGTTTTAATATATCCATTATTTTCACCTTAATTAAAATCAGAGGCTTGAAACAAATTTTTCCAATTCTCAAAATTATTAAGCTCGGTCTTGAATCATCCGACAAAATCAGAGACTCGAAGGAGTTGCCGTTCTGGCGCAGGTAGGCGCTCGCTTACTAAAACTATAGACTCGAAGGAGTGGACGTTCTGGCGCATGCAGGCGTTCAATGCCTTGAACCTTCCGACAAAATCAGAGACTCGAAGGAGTTGCCGTTCTTGCGCAGACAGGCACTCGCTTACAAAAACTGTAGACTCTAAGGAGTGGACGTTCTCGCGCATGCAAAAGATTTAAAAAAATTTTACAGCAAACAAAATATCATATCCCCCCATCCAAATTCTAGCATCAAATTTCCAACTCGCCAACCGAACAACGCCCAAAAACACCCGCCCGCGCAACGGGCATATACTATACCTTTGCAAATAAACATTTCTCGATTAACCGCATTAGAGCAGCTCGGTGGACACCTGACTTTGTAATCAGGCAAGCCTCGTTCGATACCCGGCCAAGCTTTTTTCTTTCTAACCACCACAACCAACAACAGATGGCGTGCACCCCTGCAACACACGCAACCCACAATACAATGGCTTTCATTTATTAACAACAGATGGCGCACACCTCTGCGACACACCCAACTGTCTTTCGCGCACCCCTACGACCACCCCCAATGTCTTCTTCTTCCCAATGGCTTCTTCTTCTTATCCAAACACCAACTACCAACAGCTCGGCAGCAGCTCCCGACGAGAACTCGATGACTGGTTACCTTTATACTCACTTCCTGTCCAGAAACCGCTTTGCTTATCTACTCATTCGATATTACCTCTCCTTCCGATCCATCTATTTGGGAAAATATTGTCAAGATAATCTCGCACTGTTCGCGAATAGTACGGGGGTGCTCCATTCTGTTGAAATTATACCGAATCTGCCAGTATATTGGAGTTTTCACCATTCGAGTAAAGTTCTGTTAAACAGGGTATTATGTCACTTTTTAATAGGTCTAAATACTTTTCCGAGTTAAGTGTTCCCTCAATAAAAAAAGGACCCACAATTGAAGTATCCACAATTCCGGCTCATACGTTAACTCTCTTGGAAAATGTGTTTCAGTTTCCATAATCCACTGTGGGTTTTCTGATGCCCAATATTGAAAATTTTGCCAGTTTACTGAACCATTTAAACAAAATGTTGCCTCGACGAAAAAACTATCTTACTTGTAAAGTGCGGGTTGGCATTGCATCTATCCGGTCCAAAGCATCTTCAGTAAGTTCCTGAACTAAATGAATTTTGTATGGGTGCCATTTAATTCTATGCAAGCATTTTAGAACACAAGATTTACTTATTTACTGTTCTGCGGCTATTTGTCTGGTGGATTTGTGAGAATTTTCTTGTAAATCGAGCAAAACATTTAATTGTGTATCTTCTGGAAGATGTTTGGTTTTGTCTCTTACTACCAAATTCTAGAAACTTTTTTCTATTTTACTAACTACCGATCGTATAATAGGCCGTTCCGGGTACTTCATATTAAACAATTCGCAAACTTTAACTTTTGTTCGAGTTCTGTGGTCATATCCTACCATCGTCAAAATTTCTATTCGCTGCTTTTCAATTAAACGCGCCATACTTTGAAACTTTGCAACTGTACTAGACAACTACTTATTTGAAGTAAAATTGTAGTACAGTTTCTATGGCAATAAACAATTATTATAAACTCCATCATGAAAAAAAAGGGTTTTCATTCATGCGACTAAAATAATGCCAACAATCATAAAAACCACACGTAAATACATAGGTTCAAACCAACAAACACCTTATTTTTACCGTTGTTTTCTTAACTTTATAAATAAATGTATTTTTTAATAACTGTTAATTTTCGGTATAGGACACTGAACATGAAAAATATTTAGAATTCAATGCAGAATTCAAAAATAAAATAGAAACAAATGTTTCCATTTAAAAAAATGAAGTTGATGGTCGCAATTTATTTCTGGCCCACCCCGTATAAATGTGTTTATCATCACAAAAAAACCGCACTGTATAATAGCATAACTGAATTAAATTACCCCTTTTTAAACATTCTGGTATATCATTACAGTGAAAGAATACAAAGACTTATGGATATAACAAATTTTCCAAGAACTGTTCCTATGATAAAATCTTAATTGCCACACTTAATGAAAAAAAAAATTAGTTGATTATCATGTTTAAATTAGGCCGCATTGGTATCAAAAATGTAATAAATTATGAATTACATAAATGTGTTTTATTTTTACAGTTGATATCCTAAATTATAAATAAATTTATATCATTGCAAGAAAATACCTCAGCTAAAAATCTTATTTTTTCGGCAAATTTAGATATTATGTTTTGAGACTTTTATATTTAGTCATCACATGTAAACTCGCTACTTCCGTTGGTAGAAAGTGTAGCAAATTCATAAATCAGGCAACACTGATGGAGGCCAGAACAACACCTGAGATGCTCGGCAAATGAGGTCCTTACTTATCTTGTATGTCTACTACTATATATAAATATTTTTATATATATAAAATTTTACATTACAAAAATGCTTTCACTCTAATGTAAAACCGTTAATAACTCCCCCTCATCTCATATATAAAGCAATCTCACAGAAATATCATCTGATAGACCTGGAGGTCAGACAGCCTCTTAAACTGTACGGAAGTGACAACTTAACACGTATACATATATATATATATATATATATATATATATATATATATATATATATATATATATATATATGTTCTGAGAGGCTTCCGCGGTCATTATTATGAAGTAAGCTAAGTTCCGGGTGAGAACGCAGAAAGCAGGAGTCGAAACGTCGAGTATTCAATAAATTCAGACGCGGTTCTCACCCGGAACCTAGCTTAGTTCATATATATATATATATATATATATATATATATATATATATATATAGTAATGGAGTTAAACAGACATGAGATAATACAAAAGTTTAGTAATTTGAATAATTAAATGATTGGGGAAATGTAAATAAAATTCATACATATCTAATAAAGAAAGGAATTGCAGAAATCATAACAGATAGTTAACCTAAAAATATAAACTATGTAAAAAGAATGTTTCAAAAGCAAATTGTTGAAAGGATAAAAGGTGGCATATAAAGTTAGATAATCTATCATGCAGATTGTAGTAGAATTTGGATACTTACATAAAAAAATCTAGGCAGGGAGTCACATTTAGGTCAAACAGCAAAAAGGTTAAATTCACTTATGAAAATCACAGTATAGTTTGTAAAACAAGTATAGATCACATATTAGGCAATGACAACACAGAAAATAACACATTTTAGATCAAAATTAATTTTTAAATACATAAATTTGTTAAAAACTTAGACAATTGAAATGTCAGAATTGTAAAAACCGTTAAAAATTTGAAGGGATGATGGAACAGTAAAGAGATTTATACCGTTAGAAAGAGCTTAGAGCATAGTTTATGAAAATTCAATAGTTCAATAGTCTTAATTTCAGTAAAAACCAATTTTTTTAAAGTACCTGTTAAATGACTGGTGACCAGCAGTATCAAATCAAAATTTTTGAAAACATGAATTAAGTGATTTAGATAAAATTTAGGAGAGTAAACGGTATTGAAATTCAATTTAAAATTTGTTTAGATTTTTGCATATGATTTAGAAGGAACACATTTGGAAATTAATAAAATAAATAAAAACGGAAATGGAAATAGCAGGTGGCAAAATATATTACATAAATAGAAAATCTGACATTGAAAGGTCCTCTTTGTTTCCCGATCGTCGACCAGAGCAGTTAAAAATTTCGTTCTTGTAAAATTACGTTTCCATGACAACCAGATAAATGATCTGTGATATCATTGAAATAAGTGTTCCATGTCAGTTCTGACAAGAAATTAAGTTTGAAGTTAAAATTTTTCAAGTTTTTGGATCAACAATTTGAAATTAAATAAAATAATTATTCCATAAAAGGAATTATTTGAAATTCATTGGATGGAGAGATAAAATCAATTGTTGTTGGAATAATAGAAGTATTGGTACATCAGTAAACAAATCAATTAAGCAGCAGAATTTAGTTTATAAAAAAAACAGAAATCAGGAAGCAGTATACCAAAACCAAAATTAAGGAAAAGGGAATTCAAGCCAGGCAACTGTGAGTTTTTGAAACATTATTTAATAAACAGATTATTGAAATCTAAAATCAATCAGTGATAGAATAATAAAGGTTTTTCTTTAAATTTAGTATAATGAATATTTGTGTTTAGAGGATTGAAATTTTTGTAACAAATTGATAGAAATTTAATAATATTTAAGTACCCAGGAAATTTATTTTGTTGTAAAGACAATATTATATCCGAATTGTATTGTGGACAATCATTATAAATAAATTGTAATTTTATTGAGAATTTGAAAATTTATTTATTAGCAATTGGAAAATTATAAATTTGAAACAGAATCAATTATAAATGTCGACCAAACATGGGGCTTTTAATATAAATGGCAACTAGTGTGGCATCAGAAACACATTGGTAGGTAGTTTACAATTTCATATCATTCAATTATAATTGGCATACAACTAAAGGGGCTCAAAAATTAGTGGGTCCTATATAAAAATTAAATATAATAATTGTCAGATTTAAATAAAGAAAAAACGAAATAAATTTCCTGATAAAGTAAATTGTGTGATAATTTGGTTAAATAGATAAGATAAAAAGGTAAGAATATTTGAAATTATAAAACAAGTGATTTTTGCAATTTCGAAAAACTTGGTGGGGAATTTATAAAGTACATATAGAATAAAGAAACAATATAATTAAAAAAATAAAACAATAATAATAAATTTAAATCATATATAATAATAAATAAAGAAATTGTGTTAAAAATAATTTATTAAAATGGTAAAAACTAGAAATGCAAAATCAGTGGATAATCCAGAAGAACATATGTCTGAAGAAATAGAGCAGGATATGCAGGGAACAGATGATATACAAGAAGGAAGTGGAAGTGAAGAGCAAATTGAAGAACAAAATATTCAAATCATTTCAGAGCATGTGGTAGTAGAAGGACAACGAGAAGAATCAAGATCTGAGGAGAATACAAATATTGGATTGGATAGTAATATACAATTAATGGAAATGATGAAGAGAATGATGCAAGATATAGGAAATGTAAATTCTAATATGGATAATTTGAATACAAGAATGGATAATGTAAGTTCAAGAATGGATAATTTCAGTTTAGATTTAAAACAAGATAATCAGAAATTAAGTTCAAGAATGGAAAATATAAAGTCAGATATGAATGAAAACAATCAAATAATAAGACAAGAAATGGAAAATATGAAAGAGGAGTTGAGTTTAAAAATGGATACAAGTTTAAAACAAGAGATAAATAGTATGAAAGAAGATATTGAAAGGAATCTAGAAGATTTTAAAAGAGAAATGTATGAAAATAGCAAAACAATGGAAAATAAATGTCAACAAGCGATCAAAGAAGTGAAAGGTGGTATGGAACAACTGGGAGAGAATTGTAGAATAGCTTTGGAGGAAGAAAGAACAAACAAAGAGACAAGCACAAATCAAGAAGGCAGAGGAACAAGTTAGTAAGAAAATAAAAGGAGTAGAAGAGAGAGTAGGGACAAATGAAGTGAAAATACAGTATATTGGGGAAAAATGGGATGAAACTATAATGAAATATGAAGAAACAATGGACAATAGATTGGAGAAAACTGAAAATGAGTTTAAGAGAAGATATGAAGAGCAAGACAAACAAGTTATAGGGACAAACCAAGAAGAAAGAGCAAAATTTGGGGAAGAAGTTAAAAGTCAAAGTAATCAGGAAAAAGCAGGAACACAAATGAAAAATGAAGAGGTTGTACCAGAACATAGTAGAAAAATGAAATTATATGAAAAAGTGAAGTTAATAGAAAAATATGTAAATTATGGAAGTGAAAATGAAATGAAAATGGATATACAGTGGAGAAAGATAGGATTTTTGGTAACAATCATGTGTAAAAGGAATTATCAGACAGAGTGCATGAAACCGAGCATTAATAATATGAAGCATGAGCAAGAATATATGAAGATGAGCAGATATATGGAAAAATGTGGAAAGTTTTGTGGGGAAACTCATAAGAACACAGTTTATTACTGGGGAATAAACCCAAAAGTAAACTTGAAAACCAGGAAAAAGATATAAAAATATCAATATAGATCAGGAAGGATGGATGGAAGACCAAAATTAGCACAGGAACATGGAAATGAGAATTAATAAAAGATCAAGATAAAAAATTAGCAAATTGAAGACAAGTGAAGGTTCATCATAAGGGAAGTATCATCATAATCAAACCGTATATGGTAAAAACAAAAGATGGAGTGAACAGTTATGAGTTAGTGGACATCAAGACAAAGAAGAACAAAGGAATATACAACATTGATAGTATTTTCAAATATTATATATAAAATAAAGTAATTAAAATCCATATTGTACAAAATATAAATAGAAAACAACAATAATTAATTAAAAAGAAGTGAAGTGAAGAAATTTAGAAATATATTTTCAAAGTAAAATGATTAAGATAAATAAGAATGTAAATGATGGATAAGTAAGATGGTAGATGGTGAATGATTTGTGTGGAGACAGTAGGTAAAAGGAAACAGGATGATAACAAGTATTTCAAAATATGATGAATTATAAATGAATATATGATATAAATGCGGTTAAAATAAAAGAATTATAAGAAGGTATGAAATAATGATGAAATAAAAAGGTACTAAGGTACAGATAAAGAGTATAAATAAATAAATAAAGTGGTAAAAATGCGGTAACATATGAAGAAATATAAATTATCCTGTAGGCAAGAATTATAAAATAGTAAGATGAAATATGGAGATGGAATGGAAGCAAATAAGTTAAAGAAAAGGGAAAATGAGAGTGTTGAGTAAAACTACAGAGAAAAGAAGAAACTTATGAACTAAAAGCATAAATCTTAAATTAATGAAAATATGTACAACTTAAATTTAAAATTAAACAAGGACAATATGGAAAAATATTATAATAATATCAATGAATACAAGTCAGAATATTTTTTAAAATGTTTGTAGAAATCTTATAATCTTCAATGATGAGATAATAGGGAAGAACCAGATGAAGTCTTGATATCACTAGAGGGAAGAAATAAAAATTGTATTAATAATTTGATTTAAAATAAAAGAATTGGTTAAAAAAATAAATGGGAACGATACATGATAATTGAAAACTTACTAAGAATGTTGATTCCAAAAATTTGAACAGCATATATTGGATAAGTTTGTAAATAATATACTAGTAATTGTAGAGTTGTTGAGAGTTTATCAGTTGATATGTTATTTGAGTTTATTGAGTTTTCTTGTTGAGTTGTTGATCGTTCATGTTTAATTTGTTCACAGTATTGTTTGTTATATGATATTCTTGATAGCTAAAAAATTAAATAAAAAAATTAATAAATATAAAAGGTTAAAAAAATATATGGATATTAAGAAAGTATTGGAAAATTTCAGCAAAATAAATTCTTAAGTTAAAACTAAAAGAATTTATTCTGTAAAATTTTGGGCAAATTTAGTTAAACAGACATGAGATAATACAAAAGTTTAGTAATTTGAATAATTAAATGATTGGGGAAATGTAAATAAAATTCATACATATCTAATAAAGAAAGGAATTGCAGAAATCATAACAGATAGTTAACCTAAAAATATAAACTATGTAAAAAGAATGTTTCAAAAGCAAATTGTTGAAAGGATAAAAGGTGGCATATAAAGTTAGATAATCTATCATGCAGATTGTAGTAGAATTTGGATACTTACATAAAAAAATCTAGGCAGGGAGTCACATTTAGGTCAAACAGCAAAAAGGTTAAATTCACTTATGAAAATCACAGTATAGTTTGTAAAACAAGTATAGATCACATATTAGGCAATGACAACACAGAAAATAACACATTTTAGATCAAAATTAATTTTTAAATACATAAATTTGTTAAAAACTTAGAGAATTGAAATGTCAGAATTGTAAAAACCGTTAAAAATTTGAAGAAATGATGGAACAGTAAAGAGATTTATACCGTTAGAAAGAGCTTAGAGCATAGTTTATGAAAATTCAATAGTTCAATAGTCTTAATTTCAGTAAAAACCAATTTTTTTAAAGTACCTGTTAAATGACTGGTGACCAGCAGTATCAAATCAAAATTTTTGAAAACATGAATTAAGTGATTTAGATAAAATTTAGGAGAGTAAACGGTATTGAAATTCAATTTAAAATTTGTTTAGATTTTTGCATATGATTTAGAAGGAACACATTTGGAAATTAATAAAATAAATAAAAACGGAAATGGAAATAGCAGGTGGCAAAATATATTACATAAATAGAAAATCTGACATTGAAAGGTCCTCTTTGTTTCCCGATCGTCGACCAGAGTAGTTAAAAATTTCGTTCCTGTAAAATTACGTTTCCATGACAACCAGATAAATGATTGTGATATCATTGAAACAAGTGTTCCATGTCAGTTCTGACAAGAAATTAAGTTTGAAGTTAAAATTTTTGAAGTTTTTGGATCAACAATTTGAAATTAAATAAAATAATTATTCCATAAAAGGAGTTATTTGAAATTCATTGGATGGAGAGATAAAATCAATTGTTGTTGGAATAATAGAAGTATTGGTACATCAGTAAACAAATCAATTAAGCAGCAGAATTTAGTTTATATAAAAAAACAGAAATCAGCAGTATACCAAAACCAAAATTAAGGAAAAGGGAATTCAAGCCAGGCAACTGTGAGTTTTTGAAACATTATTTAATAAACAGATTATTGAAATCTAAAATCAATCAGTGATAGAAATAAAGGTTTTTCTTTAAATTTAGTATAATGAATATTTGTGTTTAGAGGATTGGAATTTTTGTAACAAATTGATAGAAATTTATTTTGTTGTAAAGACAATATTATATCCGAATTGTATTGTGGACAATCATTATAAATAAATTGTAATTTGATTGAGAATTTGAAAATTATTTATTAGTCATTTAAAAAAATTTTAAAAAGAAAAATAAAGTGAAAAATATAATTGCAAAATTTTAAAAGTGTCAGTGTAACTGAGAAGAAAGAGAATTATAAGATAAGTATAAAATTTAATTATTTATCTAATATCGAGAACTTGAACCCAAGCGAAAAGGACCCTGAGAAAGTATAAATTAAATTCAATTATACAGTTCATAGCTGTCAATTATAATATATATATATATATATATATATATATATATATATATATTTGTTTTTAAGTATTCGAGTAACTAGAAGCGAAAGCAGAAGGCTACGAGAATTATGCGAACCGACCTGAAGAGGGCAGATGTGACTCTGTCGAAACGTCGTCATTTTACCATCGATCCCGGCAGGGATCAGTTATCAACTACGCGGATGAATTCCCGGAAACCATCTAATATATATATATATATATATATATATATATATATATATATATATATGTTATATACGTCGTAAACAATACTTAGAATATTAATATGACAACACCGTGTAACCGGTCAAATGAGTCGTTCACATGGTGTCATATTACACGATATAGAATTCCCAGGAAATACGCAAATGCCCATCGCACGTGTAAAACTGCTGACTGCTGACAATGCAACAGGTAGCTTATAAATGCACATGCGCTGGCTGTGAGCGTCATTCAGTGTATCGCTTTAATTTATTTCATTTATATTGTTTAATGTAACCTTCAAGTAAAATATTTAATTTGAGTTTTAAATAAAAATATTTTTTTTAAGAAAAGCATTTGTGTTTGTGAAGATATAAAATTGACGCAGTCAGTAGGATTGTTCCAAAACGACTACAACACGAGAATTCTAACTAGTCGTGGTGGTTTCCAAACCTTCGTGAGACAATCAACCGCTTTCTGGAGACACAACTGGAAGCGAGCTAGCACCAGGAACACGCAACGGCTAACCAGTGCCCTCAACTTACAGAACAGTCCATGTTAGGAATTATATTGTAAGGATTACGTTATTATTATTTTATTATTTCCATTTATTGATACACTTAATCACCATTTCTATCATCAAAGGTACATCCATTAATATTCCTTAAATATCTTAAACATATTACATCACTACCTTTAATATATTGTTGACTTATTTTGAGTAAAAGTGCAAGAAATATTTTTGACCAATTTAGGTACATATTGATAATTACAAATTAAATTTTTACCATTATTTTGAACGACAACTTATAATAACTTGATCTAATTATTTTGATATTTATCTATTTTCACATTTATTTATACGTTTAACCATTGTCAATTTGACAATTTAATCTGATTTCGACTCTTAATATTGTGCAAATACTTGATTTTTAAACAATATGACTACTTCAAGGCAAGGTGCAGCCACTCCAACTGTGGAGCCCTATAAAATTTCCGAGATTTTTGCGATAGTACTGGAGTACGACGGTAACCCCATCTTTTTAAATACTTTCATCACATCTTGTAACACCGCCCACAGTATGGCGACCGATAACCAACAGGTCCTACTTTTACTCCACATAAAAAATAAACTCCGTGGCAGGGCAGCGAAATTAGTAAATTCACGAAACCCTAGTCTGTTAACTGAAATTATTACTCTTCTCGAAAACCACTTCGGAGACCCTCGAGACCTATCGACACTCATTCAGGATCTCCAACGTATGAAACAATTACCACCTGAATCACCTTTAACTTTCTCAACTAGAATTCAGACCCACCAGGCAAAAATGCTGGCAGCGGTCACAAAACAAAATTTGACTAGTAAGGAAAAACAAGCCCAAATAGATTTAATTGAACCTATGGAACTAAACAGCCTGCTTGCAGGCCTAGAGCTAAAAATGGGACAATTAATTCGAGCAAGCGACCCAAAAGATATCTTAACCGCGATCTCTAGAATTAAAAGATAAATTCAATTAAACCAACTCGAAACCCAAAAATTTTCTAACTTCAAAAATACAACTCCGACCTTCAGAAGACCTAATCAATTGCCATCTCCAAAACAATGTACATTCTGTAAGAGAATGGGCCATTCAGTTAAAGAATGCATCACTAGATCGAGGCAATTCCAACAAAACCAAAGCTTTGGACAAAATCAAAACTTTCAAAGACCTCGCCCTAATCCATTCGCCCAAAATTCTAATCAACAAAATTATCAACAACCCCGCCAAACAAACTTTCCTCCCAATAGGAGTTTTCCAGCAATAACGCCCATCAACAAGTAATCAACCCCCAAATACCGACGAATTTAAACCTAACCCTAATTTTTACCGCCAACAATGTACTCATCACCTAAATAATCATGAGTTCGAAAATCCTTGAAGTGAACAGACTTATTCGAACCCAACGCCCAACGAGTACCAATACACAGATTTTCACTATAACGATTATTGTTCCTACGACAATTACCAGAATGACTTTAACAATTACTTTAAAACAGACTTCGAGAGCGAAAATTACTCTCAAAACTACGACGAAATTTCTCCTACAAATATTCAGGACACTACCCCTCAAATTTAGACAGCTTCGACCCCAATCTGAACATCCCCGAACTCTAAGAACTTATATTACATCACCGATGCATCCAACACCTACAAACTCCTTGTGGACACCGGTGCAGCACTCTCTATTTTTAAGCCAGAACAGAAACGTGCAAACGCTTCAAGGAAAGGTCCCAAGAAAATGTCGTCATATAGGGAATAACTAACGTTAATATCAATGATCCTCATAAATTTTATATTTGCAATATCGATATCGCGTTCGACGGATTGTTACGTTCCGATTTCCTCGAACATTACAATTGCATCGTCGATTTCCATAAAAGGCAATTAGTAACCAACTTCAAAACACTTCCGTTATATAAAGTAGCAGATGATTTAATCAGTAAAGATAACCCCGTCCACACAATTTCTATTCAACCACGTACAGAGCAAATCTGTAAACTTATTTGCAACCTTAGAGATACAGATGCTTTATTAACAGGTATAGTAGTTGAAAAAGTCCATCTCCCGAATGCTCTAGTAAAAGTCGATAGTAATGGCCAATTTCTGACATCCGTATTAAATGCAAATGCCATCCCTAAAACTATAAATTGCACTGACATTAAACTTGAGCCTTTACAACAGTTCAGTGTGAATTCTATTTCACAAACCCAACCAACAGACAACAGCATACTAGAACGACAAGAGCAAATTCTCAATCAACTTCGACTTGACCACTTAAACGAAGAAGAATTCGACTTAATATCGCAACTATGTCTTGACTACTCTGACATATTTTATCTCGAAGGAGACCATCTGTCATTCACCAACGAAATTAAACATACCATCGAGACTAACAACTCTAGACCAGTTTTCACGAAATCTTATCGCTACCCTCAGATTCATAAAGAGGAAGTTAAATCCCAGGTAACGAAAATGCTAGACAAAGGTATTATACGCCATTCAAACTCACCCTGATCCTCCCCTGTATGGGTAGTACCGAAAAAACTGGAGGCTTCAGGAAAGCAAAAATGGCGCGTTGTTGTTGACTATCGAAAACTCAACGAACTAACGGTTGATGACAAATATCAACTCCCTAACATTTCGGACTTATTAGATCAACTTGGCAAATGCCAATATTTCACAACACTCGACCTCGCCTCAGGATTCCATCAGATTGAGATTGACCCAAAAGACATTTCCAAAACCGCATTTACCGTTGAGAATGGGCACTACGAATTCGTAAGGATGCCCTTTGGTCTAAAGAATGCCCCTTCAACATTTGGGGGATAGAGGGAGGCTTTTGCGATAACCACTATATAAACCTTCTAGTATTTGACGAGTAAAAAAGTATGGCGGGGGAATTAGTTCGATAGCTGATTTCCTCTTGAAGTTATTCAATATTCCGCTAGCTTAAACGTTAAGGTAGGAGGGTAGGTGGTTTAGGGGTAGGTTAGAAGTTAAAAAAAATTATGACGGTAAAAAAATAATTAAAAAGTAGTAAAAAATTATGATATATTTTATTTCTGATTATGTTATAAAGTAGACACTAGATTAACGAATCTAATTTCTAAGGATTGTGAGGGCTAGAGGGTGGTTTCTGCGATAACCACTATAAACCTTCTTCTAGTATTGGATGAGTAAAAAATTATGGCGGTGGAATTAGTTTGATAGCTCTTTTCGTCTTATATTATAAAATATTCCTCTGGCTTAAACGTTAAGGTAGTAGGGTAGGTGGTATAAGGGTAGGTTTAGAAGTAAAAAAAAATTATGGCATTAATAGTTAGTTAAAAAGTAGTAAAAAATTATGATATATTTTATTTTTGATTCCGTTATAAAGTAGCCGCTAGATTAACGAAAATAATTTCTAAGGGTTGTGAAGAGTAGAGGGTGATTTTTGCGATATCCACTATAAACATTCTTCTAGTATTGGACGAGTAAAAAATTATGTCGCTGGAATTAGGGTGATAGCAGTTTTCATTTTGTAGTTATAAAATATTCCGCTGGCTTAAACGTTAAGGTAGTAGGGTAGGTGGTATAGGGGTAGGTTTAGAGGTTAAATATTTTTATAACGGTAAAAAATTAGTCAAAAAGTAGTAAAGAATTATGGTGTACTTCATTTTTGATTCCGTTATAAAATACTCACTAGATTAACAAAACTAAATTTCAAGGGTGGTGAGGGGTAGGGTGTGGTTTTTGCCATAACCACTATAAACCTTTTTCTAGTACTTGACGAGTAAAAAATTATGACGGTGGAATTAGGTCAATAGCTGTTTTCCTCTTGAAGTTATAAAATATTCCGTTGCCTTAAACGTTAAGCTAGCGGGGAAACTATAACCAGGGTGGGTTTCGGAGTAAAAAAAATTATGGCGGTAAAAAATTAGTAAAAATTAAGTAAAAAATTATGATATGGGTTATTTTGGATTCCGCTATAGTGTCCCCGCTAGCTTAGCGGACCTTTGATTCGGTAAGGCATACGCTTCTGCCCATTTACTGAAATAGTCCATCACCACCACAATGTACTTGTTTCCAGAGTCGGATTCAGGAAATGGCCCGGCAACATCAATGGCTAATGTTAGTCTGAAGTTGGTAGACAATTTTACTCGTTCCTCGAAGTTTCCTTGGACTTCCATCGTCTTGAAGTGGTTGATCTCACAACTGTGATGTGTTTCTCCTTGTCTCGGGTAGAATGTATTCAGCATGATCTCTGAGAGTGTTGTAAGTTTTCCGTTCTATTTTGAATGTTGGATCAGTAGGCACTGGCTTGTATTTTCCCTTCGATATTACTTCGTCTATTTTCTTGTTGTATTCCGTTCTGTCCATCAGGATGGTGGCATTTCCTTTGTCAGCTGGTAGAATGCTGATAGATTTGTCGTCCTTAAGTGTTTTTATGATTCTCCTTTCGGATTCGTTGATGTTTTGTTTGATGTGTTGTGTTTTCTTAATTGCGGTTCGGTTTAGCCCCTTAAAAAGCAATGGTTCCTCAACTGCCGTGAGAACTCTGGATGACAAGTTAACCACTGTTTTCCTGTTGGTCGTATCCTTCGGCAACTGCTTCCTGGTAAGTTTGTTAAGTTTCTCAGTGTGCACCTTTTGGCCGATTCGTCTGATGTTGTCACAGTGTTTTTGAATCGAAGCAAAAATCGGCATGTGGTCCTCGTGTGTGCATCTTCTGATTTCTTGAAACCTTTCTTCTGCGTCCTGCAGGAGTTGGGATTTCTTCCAACGTTGATGGTTGATTTTTGACCTCACTAAAGCATGGCTGGCCTTGTCAAGTATCTCTGTGGCGACTTCAGTTTGACCATTTGGTACGATCTTTAGGTCTCTGGAGTAACGTAGGAACTTGATGTGATACTCTTCTCTGGTAATCTTCATAGTCTTCTCGTATCCTCTGAATTTCCCATTGATACCGGGTCCGTACCGGGCTTCCAATGTTAGTCTGAAGTTGGTAGACAATGTAATTCATTCCTCGAAGTTTCCTTGGACTTCCATCGTCTTGAAGTGGTTGATCTCACAACGTTTCAATAGCTGTGTATCTGCTATCGTTATCAGGTGAATGATAGGAAATTCAGATTATCCCTCGTATTTATATTATACCCTTAACCGGTCATGCGTTGCCGGTGATGCGTAGCGGCACGGACCGAAGAATAGCTCTCCAAATATTTTTAATTTGGACGCTGGACTCGCTAATTATATTTTCGTTCGAGATTATATATGCTGTCTCTAAGAATTTTCTTTTGTACCAGTGCTCTTCCTTGTGAATTGCTCTGGCCTGGTCCCAGTTAATATTATGGTGTTCGGTACATGCGTGATTAGCTAGCCCAGACTTCGTTACCTCCGCCCTTTGAATAGCTGTGCGGACACCAGGATTAACGAGCACCGCACAGAATGGTTCGAAGAACATGCAGTGAGGAGTTACGAGAAGCAGCCTAAGCTATGGTTGAGGTATGTTGATGACACCTTTATTATTTGGCAACATGGAGAGGCAGAACTATAGGCAATCCTAGGGCACTTGAACCAATCCCAACCATCCATTAGATTCACCATGGTGATGGAAGAGAGTCGCTGCTTACCATTCCTTGATGTAAAGTGTCAAAGGACTAGGACCGGAATCCAAACAACAGTCTACAGGAAGGCTACGCATGCAGGATATACCTTCACTACAATTCCAACCACCCAACAGCAACGAAAACTGGCATCATCCACGGCTTTAGTACTCGATCACCCTCTCTTCACCATCTTGCACCTGGGATATGACGGTCCCCAAACCGGTGTTGCTGGCGTCGATATCTAAGATGAACATGCCGGACTTTGTAGGAAAGGCTAGGATTGGGCGGGAACATAATGCTGCCTTCAGTCGCCTGAATGATGTTTCGCAATCCTGATTCCAACGGAAGGTCTCTTTCTCAGTGGTCTGCCGATGTAGAGGCGCGGCAATGGTGGCAAATCCCTCAACAAATCGCCTGTAGTAGGAACAGAAGCCCAAGAAGCTTCTCTTGGGACTGGCCAATCACGGATCGCTTCTATCTTGTCCTCGTTGGTGCGGATTCCTGACTCGGAAACGACGTGGCCTAAAAACTCTACTTTTTTGGAACATGGAACACTTCTTCGGGTTGAGTCTCAGGTTGACGTTCTTAATTCTGGAGAATTATTCACCCAGGTTCTTCAGATGTTCGTCGAATGTCTGACCCATGACCAGAATGTCATCGAGGTATACTAAGCACGTCTTCCATATCAACCCACTCAGTACATACTCCATTAGCCTCTCAAATGTAGCGGGAGCATTACATAACCCAAAGGACATAACCGTGAACCGAAACAGCCCTTTACTGGTGGAGAACGCTGTCTTCTGTCTGTTGTTTTTGTGTAGACCAACCTGCCAGTATCCACTCTTTAGGTCTAGTGTCGAGAACCAAGGGGAGCCTGCTAGTGTCGTCAAAGTGTCATCGATTCGGGGTAGTGGATAGCTGTCTTTCTTCGTGACGTCATTCAGCTTTCTGTAATCCACGCAAAATCGGGTGGTTCCATCCTTCTTTTTAACTAGGACGACGGGAGCGGACCATGGGCTGATGGATGGCTCAATAATTCCATTTTGTAACATGGACTCAATGTTTTCCTCGACTGCCTGTTGTTGCCCCAAGGGTAGTCATCTAGGTGGTATTCTGATGGGTTGAGCCTTTTCGGTATCTATTCGATGCTGGATGATGTTGGTGCGACCGATGGTTCCATCTTGACTGTTAATTTGCCAGTGCTTTGTGATAAATTGCTTGGCTTTCTTCTGGTTCTCTGGTGTCAGGTGTGCCAAATGGTCAGCAATCTCTTGTAGGAACTATTTATCGGGCCCTGTCTCCTTCACCGACGTCTGGTACTCTTCTTCGCAATTGATGATGGTCTCTACTGGCTCGAAACAAGCTATCTCTTGACCATTGGTAATTCTGATGCCGTTGTTGGACAAATTCAGAACTCTGATTGGTATATCTCGCCCGGTTTTAACTATAGCCCGTCCAACTAAGTAGTCATGAGCTGAGTATACGGGCTCCACCACTCCAACGCAGCTCCCAGGCTTGCTGTCTAGCTGCCCATGATCTGTTCCGTTCGACCGGGAATTCTAACTGAAGATTTTGCTACAATTTTTATGGAGGTGACTGAACTGTTTACGGGCCGTGTCAATACAAATTCCTCATTTAGGAACCGAAGAACATCATATCTCGGGTCGAACATAAATCCATGCTGGCTAATTAGGTCCATTACCAGTATAAAATCGTCCTCAATATTCGCTACCAGGACCCTATGCCGGATCATGTTGTCCCATATCTGTAGCACGACATCTCCCTCACCCTGTATTGACATGGACTCGCCGGTGACTGTTCTGAGCTGGATGTTATTGGTAACTGGCCGAATTTCTGATGCTCTCAAAACCCTGGACTTGGATGCTAACTGCTGGCCCATTGATGGTGCCTCTGATGACTAGGCTGCCGCTATCTCGGTAAAATCCCCGGATGGATAACGTTTTGGGGACTGGTGGAGGGTTAGTCAGCATTCGCCCTCTTATGCTGACTGGCTGACGGTCCCTGGACATATGGCTGTTCTGTTGGTTACCCCTGGTCGGTGATCGTTTAGGTAGCCTTACTCGACAATCATGTTGGAAGTGTCCTGCCCGTCCGCAGCGGTAACATGCCCCTCTGGTGCCAGTTCTTTGTGACCGTTCTAATATTTTGTTCAGACCAGCTAGCACGGCTTCAAATGGTGACTCGGATTCTTCCTGGTTAAAGGAAATGTTCATGACGGCCTCTACTTCCAAAGCCCGAAGTAGACCTTCATTACTTTTCTTGACGCCACTTAGAGTTAGATTTCGTTGTACTTCCACATCTCTGATGCCGTTTATGAAATTATGAGTGGCCAACTGGTCTTTCGTTTCCTCTGGCAGGTCTGGATAGGACAAGTGAACTAACCGTCTAATCTCTGCTTCGAATTCTTGGAGGCTTTCACCGGATTTTTGCGTTTTTCCATTCAGTTGGACTTGGTATACCTGGCTCAAGGATTGATTGTCGTATCGTTTGTCTAGGATGGCGATGATCTTGTCGAAATTGCCTTGTTCATCGACTGGAATGCTTTGGAGGAGTTCTAGGGCCGGACCTCTTAACGAAATTACCAGAGAAGTAGATCCCATCCATTAGCTGTAGCCACGGCCTCAAATGGCCGTTTATACATGGGCCAAGATGAACTGCCATCAAATGTGGGTGGTTTACTAACGGAACCTCTGGTACTCACGGTGTTCTGGTATTTTTCTCGCTTTAAGTCCTGTTGCATTTTTTTAATTTCTGTTTCTAGTTTATTTTGGATGGCACTGATTTTATCTTGTACTTCACTGTGTACTGTTTGCTTGATGGAACTGATTTGATCTTGAACTGTGTCTTGAATTGAACTGATTTCAAATTTTACCTGGCTTTGGATGGAATCGAGGTCATCTACTTTTGTTTCAAGAGTATCCACAGTATTTTTTATGGTCTTAATGTCATCATTTAGCTCTTTTATATCTGTCTCAACTATTTGCATTCTTTCATTAACTGTTTCATTAACTTGTCCTACTGTTTGCATTAATTGTTCGAATTGCAGTTGTCTTTTCTGTTCAGTTTCGTGTCGATTTAATTCAGTTTGACCTGGTTTCTCTTCAAATTCTTTAAAATCATTTTGTCATTTTAATTCAATGTGATTTTGTTTTTGTTCAAATATTTTAAAATCAGTTTCTCGTTTTTCTTCAAATTTCGAGAATAATCCTTCAATTAAATTATGTTGTTCACTTTTCATAGTGGAAACTAGATTTTGTTGTTTTTCTTCCATCGTAGTGACAAGATTTTCTAATTCTATTTTACGTTTTTCATCAAAATATTTTACCTAACCTTTGTTGAATTTCTTCTTGATATTGTTTCTCCTTCTTGTCACGTTTTTCTAGAATCTGTGCAATTTTTTGTCTAGTCCCTCCGTAACCTGCTTGACTATTTTTTGGTAGTTTCGTCCATCTTTTCTATGCTACGAGTTTCCATAAATCAAATTACAATTTTAACTGCACTTAATCCTTCACTTCTGGTCACCAAATTGCAATATAGTCCGAGGGTTCAATTTAAAATTATAAAACTAATATTCAATTTCACTTTTCTAGAACTTTATTTACATCGAATATACAACAGCTGATTCAAATATCACAACAACAATTTTACATATAAGCTCTTCGCTCCACCAACTGCTCTCGCGATCGTGGCCTGCTTCCTTTATAAAACCAGCATAGAAAATTCTCGCAAAAATCATCATCACTCCTACAGGTGCCGAGTCTTTTCGAGAACCATTTTTTTTTATCTCAAAGCGATTGTTGTCGTACTGAAATGAAACAGGGTCGGCTTTGGGTAAATTTCGTAACAATACTTTATGTATAGGAACAATAAAATCTCTTTATACTATTTTGGGATATAATAATAGTCCCACTCGCAACACTCTTGCAGGGAATGTTCAATTTGCTTTACCCACTGAATTGTTATCTTTAGTATGTTGAAGCTGAAGAACAGTCATAAGTACAAAATTGTAAGAAAAATTATAACAAAAATATTTTCGATTAGGTTTATTCCCCATCATGCACTTAATTTTTTTGCCCGCCAGAAACATTTCAGATCTAAATCTTTAGGAACACTTTTATTTTTGCATAAATTTAATTCTTGAATATTTTTCTAAAAGAAATTAAACTGTATTGTACTGGCTTTCAGTATTAGAATTACTTGTCAATCATTCATCTAAATTCCACTAGAACATTAATTAGTTTATTTTTTTGGTCATTTTTCATCGAATATTTCGATGCTTGGTTAACCTGATTTTTCTTTCAAAATTCTTCGAATTGTTTCCTTGTATTTTTTTAGCTCACGTTTTAACTATTGAAAAAGTAAATACTTTAATCTAATCGCATTTTGAGGGCACCTGTTATGCGTCCGAATAAAAAACAATTTGTTAGATAATCAGGTTTGTCTGAAGCCGAACAAGAACTGTAATATTTTTGTTAACAACATAGTACTTCATCTAACTAACTCGTTTCTCGTTATAAAATGTCAATAATTTTTATGTACTGAAATCCAGATTTTAAGCAGTTTCTCAAGTAGCAAATTATTTCGATTATTTCAAATTCTCGATATGTCCCAACAAGATCAAGAATATTTCGAATCCTAGATAATCTGCAGATTTGGACTAGACCTATCTCAAAACAAAAAGTGGTAATAGTCATTAAATTTAGGATGTTTTTTGTCTGTAACGTAAACCTTCGGACGTACGGATTTATAAATATTTTTCACCGTTTACGTGATCTGCAGATCAACCTAGAGTAGATGCATTTCTTATGATCCTACGGTTTTCTTCTCTTTCTTATTAGGGACAAACAGAATGTACCATCAATTTTTGATCAACAAATGTCAGTCAGGAGGCAACACATTGTAATATTGATATGGAACACCATAATGCACAAATAATAACTAAAAAAGGCTAAATCAGCCATTTATATGTAGTCCATATTGTATATTATTATAATTTTCGTCCTCAATCATACAACAAATATATATCATGAAATGAAAGATTGTTTTAATTTTCACAAATTTCTGACGTTTGATAGCTAATCGATAAATACTGATGAATTGTATGTTTAGCTTCGAAGATGGACATGTCGAAAAATCTGCCGTGAGTCTACAACACTTCCTATAAATTTGCTGACTTGCCCCCCTCCTAGGCCAATTTTTTTTCTGATTTGCACCTCTTTCTCTGGGGCATTTTTGTTCCTGATTTTCCCCTCTCTAGGAAAATTTGTTTTTTGATTCGCCTCCTCCCTGGAGTAAAACCTGGGTACACACTTGGCTTCGAATATTTAGCTAGTTTCTTTATGTAATCTACTATGTTCATGTTCAATTCAGACTTAATACTGCTTAATAATTGTGAAAACAAGTCACAAAAATACACATATTTGTTGTGACATTGCTGAAAATGATAGAACTTATTTATATCAAATAAATCAAAACAAGGAATATACGACGCAAAAAAAATTCTTATACCAAATGCTTTTTAAACTACACCGTTTGCCCAGACGACTCTCTTATACTAGTAATCATCGTTCCCCGAAATATCGGTGAAGCAATTCCCAAAAACAATTTGGTTAACACATTTGAATCTGATTTTTTTTCTATTTGCAGACAATTTAAATGTTTAAATGTATTTTTGATGGTGAACTTATCAGAATAGTAAATCTGTATCTTCTATACTATTATAAAATTGTAAGTTTGTTTGTTTGTTTGTTCGGGCATAACGTAAGAACTACTTAACTGATTTTGCTGAATCTTTTTTTGTTGCGAAACCTATAGTTTGAATGGTAGACATTTTATCTCTCTAAATTGACAGAAACGGTAGATATAGGGAAAAAACTTTTACCCAACATGGGTAATTCAATTACTCAATTGATTCCACCGTACGCACAAAATACTAGATACTGGCATCAGCTTAGCTTTTATTCAAAATTCGGAATGTGCAAATGTAACATGTTTCGATTTAACAAAAATCAACATATATCAAGCGTAATTTTAAAGGGTATTCTGAATATAGGAGTAGAAAGAATTACATGGATTTAAATAATCTAAAAAAAGTTATATTTGGTGTCCTATAAGCTGCTGGATATATACGATGTGGTGGAAATAAGGGGGAGTGGAATTAGTTATACGGGGTGATCCAAAAAAGTTATATTGAGTGGATCATAAACAGTTTCATATACCGTATTGAAAAAGGGTAGAATATTTATACAGTGAATAAAAAAACTTAAAAAATGTCTTAGGTAAGCAGTTAGGATCTTTGAATTATGTTCATAAAATTCTATAGTTATGAAATGGGTTAAAGAAATGTTAGAAGCAGTTGTTTATACAGGGTGTTTGAAATATAAGATGGAGTGGAATTATAGTTTATGTTGTGGTTAAAAACTTGGTTTATATCCACAAGTAGTTACATATATAGGATGGTTGAAATATGTAGTAGCGGAGTATAATTACAGCTATACAGGTGGATTTACAAATATTTTAAAGTAATGGTATGATCTACAAGCTGTTTCATTTACCGGATGGTAGAAATATAGGGTGGGGTAGGAATCTGAGGATACAGGTTCGTACAAAAATGTTATATTTGGTGGCAAATAAGTAGTTGCACATAAAACGTTGTTGAAATATAGGGTGGCTTACAGTTAGAATTATACAGGGTGAGTAAAAAATGCTAGAACATTTTTTTTAATATAGCTCTTGCATATATAGAATACCTGAAGTATGGTGCACAGTAAAGTTATAGTTATACAGTGTCATTCAAACAAGGTTGTAAATGAAGGGTGGTTTAAATGAAGTGTGGGGAGAAATTATACTTTAATATATCTTGAAAAAATATATAATATGTAAATAGCGTAGTTCATAATAAGTTGCAAAGATAGGATAGTTGAAACATAGGGTGAAGAAGTGTTATGATAATTAAATTAAAAAATGTTACAGGGTAGTTGTAATACATACAAGGTAGTTCAAAAGCATGTTGAACAAAATTGTTGCAGTTGCGGTTTTGGTGAAATATATTTGGCATTGATGGATTTATAGTTATACAGGGTGGTAGAAAAAATGTTATACTGGGTGGCCGATAAGTAGTTGCAAATACAAGGTGATTGAAATGGCGGATAGAGTAGATTTATAGTCAAACAGGTTGGATACTTTTTTTTGTAGGATAGAACATGAGCTTCATATCTGCAATATCTGAAACATCGATCGAAGTAAAATTATTGTTCATACAGTGTGATTAGAAGTATTTAAAAAAATATTTTTTTGCCCCTAAGCAGATGCACATACAGGGTGGTTGAAATATTTTGTAGAGTAAAATTATGATTATACGGGGTGGTTCAAAAATAGTTTGGGTGAGGGTTTAAATAAAAGTTTGCTGTTAAGGTGCGAAACTGTATTTTTATATTTGTGACTCACGAAGGGTTCCACATCATTTCCATTAGGATGAATAAAAAAAGTTAAAAAAAAAAGTTATATAGGGTAGACCATAAACAGTTGTATTCTACTATATGGAATATCTGAAATATGGGGAGAAGCAAGGTTATAGTTTTAAAGTGTGTAACACAATGTCAGAAAAAGCTCATATAAAGGTTGATTAATATATAGAGTAAAGAGAAATTTTACTTTAAAAGGCGGTTAAAAAAATATCAGAAATAATTTTTATACAGGGTACACCATAAGCAGTTGCATAGCTGAAATATAGAGTAGAGAAAAGTTATAGTTAGGTGTTCAAAAAATTATAAAACAGCAGCATATACAGGATGGTTGCAATATAGGGTGAAGTAGAGTTACAGTTATTCGAGGTGATTCAAAAAATGTCGAATAAAATAGTTATATAGGTGGCCCAGAAGTACTTGCAGTTTGGGTGAAATATATTCGGAATTGGTGTATTTATGGTTAAGTAGGGTGGTTCAAACAAGTTAGTTTTTTTTATATAGGATAACCCATATGTTTCATAAGTTATTTCTTTTTGCGAAGGCTTGAACATTCCGTACGCGGGGGAAACCGCGGGTAACGGCTAGTATTTAATATTATAAATTGTTTTGCGTTTCAAAGTATAATTTTCGGGAACAGAGTTACTTTACTGAATTCAATTTTTAATTCTCATATAAATTCCGAGTAAGAGACTAAGCTCTGTTCAAGTACACGGTTGCCAAGCGTTCCAATGCACCACAACAATTTAATTGCAGTAATCCCGATATGTGATTTAGATGTTAAAATATTTATTCCTGTTATCTTCTATGCTATTTAATTAAATTTGTCTTAGGAATTCGTATATTATAATGAAGCAGTTGTTTGCTATATGTCTCTACCTAAACAACGTGAGGGTTGTGAGGAGTAGAGGGTGGTTTTAACCAAAAACCAGTATAAACCTTTTTCCAGTATTTTATGAGTAAAAAATTATGGTGGAATCAAGTTTTCTTCTTAAAATATTCTGCTGACTTAAACGTTAAGGTAGCGAGGTAAGTGTTGTAGGGGTAGGTTTAATGTTAAAAAAATGTATGGCGAAAAAAAATTAGATAAAAGTAGTAAAATATTAAGGTATACTTTATTTTGTATTCCGTTTTAAAGTATCCCCTAGCACAACAAAACTAGACTTCAAGGGTTGTGAGGATTAGAGGGTGGTTTTCGCGAAAAACTTTATGAGTAAAAAATTATTGCTGTGGAATGAAGTCGATAGCTGTTTTCTTCTAGAAGTTATAAAATATTCCGAGAGTGGTATTTGCGATAACCACTATAAACCTTCTTCTAGTATAGGACTAGTAAAAAAATATGGCGGTGGAATTAGCTCGATAGCTGTGTTTCTCAGGAATTCATAAAATATTCCGCTGGCTTAAACATTAAGGTATTGTGGTAGGTGGTATAGGGGTAGGTTTGGAGATAAAATATTTTTATGGTGGTAAAAAATTAGTCAAAAAGTATTAAAAAATATGATACACTTTATTTTTGATTCCGTTATAAAGTACCCACTAGATTAACTAAATTTTAAGGGTGGTGAGCGGTAGGGGTGGTTTTTGCGATAACCCTCATAAACCTTCTTCTAGTACTTGACGAGTAAAAAATTATGGCGGTGGAATTAGGTCGATAGCTGTTTTCCTCTTGAAGTTATAAAACTTTCCGCTAGCTTAAACGTTAAGCTAGCGGGGAAGCTATAACGGGGATGGGTTTCGGAGTAAAAAAATTTTATGGCGGTAAAAAATTAGTAAAAAATTATGGTATAGGTTATTTTGAATTCCGCTATAATGCCCCGCTAGCTTAACGGACCTCAGAAATTTCCTAAAAAAATTCATCCAAATAAATTCGTAAGGCTGTTAGACCATTTCAGGCAAAGTGGGAGCGTTGGGTACAGAAAACCTACAAACGAAAAACCTGTGACGAAAAACGAAGAAATCAAGTTAGTTGTTATAGCTTCTGTAATGAAAATCCTCAAATTGCCCGAAATGTTAATATCAGTCGAGCCAGTGTGTCCAGAATTCTCAACAAGCATAATTATCATGATTACAAAATCCAAATTCATCAGGAACTTTCCGGAAATTATTTTGAAAATCGAGTTCAATTTTGTATGTGGGTGTTGGATAATGTGGCTGAAAATGAGAACTTTTTAAATTTTATTCTGTTCACTGATGAATGTACTTTTCATAATCAACACAGGTTATTATTTTTTAATACAGGGATTTGATTCACCACTCCCATTTATTCATACATTATGAATTACTTGTTGCCAAAATTATTTTGATTGATACCCTAGAAGTTCCATGGACTGTCAAAAATATAGTCAATAAGTACAAAATAATTTGGTCAAGTGCGAGTTGGACTCGCATACTAAGGGTTCCGTACCAGCTTCAGGATTATAATGTTCCAGTTTCAGACAAGCAGGGAATGAGTGCATTTTCTTATATTTACCCTAGTATCTGTTAGAGGAAGCGTTTTAAATTTATTAAAAATATACACTTTCATTTTCCACACATAGACTTTTTATCTTATCTGCTTCAGGATTCGCTTGATTTTTATAAGAATACATGTTTATTTAATTTTCTAATTTGGCCCCCAAAAATTAACATTAGAGTTTTATTTTACTAATAATAAAGGACAAAATAGGTCAAGTTTTAAATTATAAATTATTAAATCTGTTATTCAAATTATTTAAAAATTCAAATAAAATATATTTTTCAAAATTTAAATAGTGTAGATGGTGGGAATTAAGTCCATGTTTAATATTTTTGTTAATATTTGTTAAACAAATGATTTAAAAATATGATATATTTTTAATTCACATAATGAGTTTTTTATCTGATATATTACATGATACGTCTGAAAACTGAATTTTTATTTTCCATTTAATTGTATAATTTGTCTCTAAAATTACTATGGGTTTTTTTTAATAAGTTTTCTCATAAATTTTAAGTGAGCCCCAGTACCCCTAATTATTTTCAAATTTTGAGTAGTATCATTTCGGAAATAAAGCGAGAAATGAGAATTTTTTATATCTTTATGTTAATATCTTGTAAACAATTAATTTTAAAAATATTAAAAATATATATTTGTCTTCCTCCTAATGAGCCCTTTCATTTGATGTATTGCATGTTGCGTTAAAAAAAATTTCCGTTTAATTCTATAATTTGGCCCCCAATATAAGTTTAGGGATTTCTTCGTATTGTTCCTGTAAACAAAACAATGTAAGTCTTATAGTTTGGGAAACAAAGGAGGAATGTGTAATTTTTTAATTATATTTTAAAACATTATTTTAAAAAAATTAAAAAAATATATTTGTATTCGTCATAATGAGCCCTGTGATTTGATATATTACTTGATCCGTCAGAAACAATTATAATTTTTTATTTTCCATGATTCTGTAATTTGCCCCCCAAAATGAATATTAGGGGGTTGTTCTTATTTTTCCAGAAAAGTTCAGGTGAGGCAACTTATGGTTTCGGATATAATGGGTAAAATTTTTTATAATTTTGTTAATATCTTTTAATTTATTTATTTTAAAAATATGAAAAAAAAATTTGTTTTCGCCATCCCTTTCATGTGATATATAACATAATGCGTTAGAAACAATTTTCATTTTATATTTTCCATTTAATTCTATTGTTTGCCCCCCAAAATTAACATTAATGGTTTCTCTTTAATTTTTCTGTAAAGTTCGGGCAACGCTCTATATTTCCTATTTTTTTCAAAATTTTAGGCTCAGTAGTTTCGGAGATCAGGGGGGGGAATGGGTGAATTTTAGGTATATTTTCGTTAATATCTTTTTAACTAATTTTTTTTAAATATGAAAAAAAATATATTTGTGTTCCTCAGAATGGGACCTTCCATTTGATGTATTACATGATTTCAAATTTTTATTTTTAAATTTTCATTTAATTCTATAATTTGCCCCCCAAAATTAATATTATTTTTCCTGTATAGTACGGGCAACGTTCTACATTTCCTATTTTTTCAAAATTTAAGGCTCTGTAGTTTCGGAGATCACGAGGGGAACGGTCGATTTTTTTTAGTTCCCCCCCCCCCAAAAGTACCCCTAAAATCAAAATTTCTTCTTTTAGGATCTGTACTCCTGATTGGTTCACCAAACTATACATTGTTGTCAAATTTCAACCTCTTCCGTTCAGTAGTTTAGGGGAAAATTGCTGTGATGTGACAGAGTCAGAAATCCGGAGTGATATTATAAGGGTATCCATATATTGTATATACGAAACTCTAGAAAGCCTAACTGTCTATTTAATGGGCAGTCAGACGGATCGAAATGTTTTTTATTGCATTCAACTGAAAGCAGCTACAAAGTTTGTAACTGATGAGATAATATGAGATCAACGAAATTTGACAATTTGCACCGGCGTATAAAAAAACTGCATCTTTGTAAGTGCATCTCGAAGTGGTGATTCATAAACATTTATAATTCGGTAGATAATGACGGAAATGAGTCCAATTTTATTATTTGTGGGTTTTGGGGGTTGCTCAATATGAATATGACCCTCGAAGTACTTAGTGCCAAGGACGTCTGATATCAACTATGGTACTATGGATCAAAGGATTTTTTTTAACGCAAACCTAATATCTGTTCGAAAAATAGAGATATCGATGCAGTTCTTTTTAAAAAATTTAAGCTTGGGTCATACAGATTGAATAAATAGTATTTATAAAGTCATCGTGCCCTATTTTAGGGGTGGAATTTTAATTAATGATCTTATTTTTCTATTGTAATGTAAGAAGTGGACGGATTTCATATTGTACTTCACGTTGTATGCGAGTTCAATCATTTCTGGCATGAAATCAAATCCTAACATATATGTACATCTGATATATGAAAAGTGATTAAATGAAATGAATATCTATTATTTGCTGATTCAATGATTAAGAAAAAAAACTTTTACTGATAGTATCATCCTCACATGGAAGGCAGCCAAATCGCAATTTGTCTGATTTCATTATTTACACATAAACTGTTTTTTTATACGAAGAATTCGAAACATAAACTAGTTAAATTTAACGATTTGTGCAAAATTTGTAAACACAAAGAATTACGAAATATCCCCCACAAAATCCTTTTAAACAGCTATACAATTTCTATTATTACCCAGTGAAATGAATAAAACTAAAGTCCTTATGAACATTAAGCACAAGCAATATAGAGGAAAGTATTAGAGCAACCTATAAAATTTATTTTTGGTAGATATATAAAGTTGAAGAATACCAGACTTCGATCAGTAGCTGTCTACTCCCTCAACTCCGTAGATTTTTTATAATTTTGTTTTTAACCAGTTAAATTTTTAGCCAACTAAACATGTCTGCTGTAAGTGTATTTGCATTTAGCTACAGTTTATTTTTCAAGAAATACTTATTAAAATATTTTGAGATCTTACGTCCAATAGTGTAGTTTATGTGAAACACGTGTAAAAGTTTATGTGTAGTGGTATTTTTTAGAGGACTACGAGTAAGAGGCTAACAACGATATTTTTTTTGTAAAAAATATTAATTTACAATTTTGCATTAACTATTACAATAGATTTTAGAAAGGAGAATTAAGACTACGTTTTAAATAGAGTATTCGTATATTTTTGAATGTGCTTTTATTTTAACTGATGATGAGTTAGAACCGAAGAATTACCAAAAAATTCGGGGCCGCTATTAACAGTAGGAAAAATAATTAAATAAAAGTTATAAAGAAGTACCTAAGTACGTTTCTGTTAATTTAATTTAGCAAAAATTAAAGGTTTTCTGATATTTTATAATATTCCTGTTGTTTTAGGTTATAAAATGATATATCTAGTCGAATTACGTATCTAATATTGGTGTGTTAATCTTAGATAAATTATCAAATGACCGAAAAGCTTTGACATAATTTCAAACAGGCATCTTGAATTGATGAATGATGAATGTTTATAATTGCAATTGAGTGTCCAATAAAAAATTATATTTATTTAACCTTTGCGACTAATAGGGCAACAGTATAATTAAAAAATATTCTCTGGATATGATATCCTATGGTTTCTAAAGTTAATTCAGGCGACATTATTTTTGTGTTTCAATACAAATACCACTGCAACAAAATCGTTGCATTTCAATTACTTTGTTGTTGTTTGTTTAGGTTTATTATTATTTTTTAAAAAATCAGCTCATTCTCAAAGCCTACGATAAAGTTTACTGTCAAACAGAAAATCATATAGTACATGCATCAATATTATAATAAAAATTAAAACCATCAGGCAAATACTGATACTGAAAATATATGTATGTGGTGAAATGATAGTTAACACATTGTCGCAACGACACAAATAAGCAAAGCTGCAAATTAATAAGACTATTTAAATATTATAATAAGTCAGAGAATTACCAGTCAATAATAACTTTAGTGTAAACTAAATAAACTATGTGTAAAAGTCGAAGATAAAATTAATTAAATAAATAACGGTGAATTTAGAGTTTAATATTTTATCGTGGAATGAATTGTGAGTTTCAGGAAAAACTAGTCCACAGTGACTCAAAATTGAGAGTCATTCTGTATAACGACGTTTGCCGGTGATTTATATGATAGAAATTACAGGAAAAAAAACGTAAATTAACTAAAATCTATCAAATAAATCATTATACTAACTTTTCAAGATTTCTCAATCTATTGAATACAAGACAATATATTGTTTCTAGTATCGAAACTTCATCAGTAACGCTCCCGTCAACTGAATGAAATATATTGAATTAATATATATATATATATATAACTGTAGCCGTTTAAATTGGGAACTAAATTCTGAGGTTATCATGGGAATTCTTGGTATAAAAACAGTTTCACCAGTTGCGTAGCCAGTTAATATGATACATTCGATTTAAAAAAATAAATTGGCTATTTTGAATTTTGTACCGATGCATAGTTTCAGTGGACTCAAATTTCTGAGTAATATAACGGGAGCACCTACTTTTAATATTAATTTGAAACCAATTTAGTGTCTTAGTGATTAGTGATATAATATCGGGATAACTTATACTACATTTTGTACCAAAACACAAATATTGTTAAAAATTACATAGACATCCTGCTTGAAATTCACCATTTCCCATTTGAAGCAAGTTGTCAATCATCTTCGCTAAACGATAAAATCCTCATATTGGTTTTATATGTGAGAAAGATGCGATCTGTTGAGCGATGCATAGACTTCATCTGCTTACGTTCCCCTAGGTATAACTGACAAAATTTGACGGAAATCTCTAGAGAATAAAACAGTTCAACCTCCAATTGGGCAGTTACTGATGCGCAGATCTCGCATTGTCCTGTCTAGTGCCTCAACTGAAGCTTTATGAGACATAGAAGCCTCATCTCAAATAATCAAACTGCAATCCATCATTAATTTTTCGGCACTAATCTGTTTAGAAATATTGCAAATGCTAGTGACGTCATAACTACATATTTTAAATGTCCGTTTGAATGTGGAATGGGCGGTTTGCCCACTTTCCAAGAGTGTGGCTGCTATGCCGGACGATGCAACAGCTAGGGCAATTTTTCTGTCGGATCATACTTTTACTAATAATAATTTTATTAAAAATGTTTTACCTGTGCCTCCAGGGGCATCTAAAACACATTTTACCTTTATTACTATAATTTGAGGACAATATTAGGTCTTACAATTTTTTTTGTTCAGCCTTCAAGCGACATTCATCCTAAATAAATATATATACTCTGTACTGATTGTTGCAATTAAATTTAAGTTTAATATCAAGGTGAATAAAAACTTTTATGGATTTTCCTGACAGAGATTCTACTTGTTTATTCAATTCAAATAAAGCTTGATAAAATAGTGGACTCAAAATTATTTAACGGCAATTCTTGACGAATGTGATGCATATACACTGAAATCTTCAGCCATGCTTTGACGATCATTTTGCCAAAGAAGATGTGGGTCGGTAACTTGGCTGAAGGATCTCATGATGGTAAATAAATATCTAATTGATTTAGCTGAGCAGAATAAGGCAGCTTTAGAAAGCGTACTTTCCCAGTGAGAGTCGTCTTCTAACAGACCCATTGCTTTACAGAGTTCTTGAAATATTTCATAAGTTATACCTTAAAAAGTACGTAAACTACTGAAATTGCCATACCTATCTTTATTTCCAGGGGTAAAATTTTACAAAATTTTCTTACTCCCACCCTCAAAGACTACTCAAAGAAGTAGGGCGGGCCTTTTACTGCGTGGGGTAACATCTACGTCTGGGATACGAGGCGCAGGGCAACGGGGAGCCCGCCTGGCCCCGTGAATCACGGCTACACAAAATTAATTTCACTGCGTATTACATATTTTGATTTGGTTATATCTCCTAAGGTATTCATTTAATTTGCATGGTGTACAGGGAAAAATATTCTTCATGAAATGCTGAAGCCAACTAACATATTTAAAATGATGAGGATTAATATCGTATTTGCCTAAATAGCTTTCCAATTACCGCTTTATAATTGCCCATTTATTTTAAGTATTAAAATGAGTATAGTATGTTACCCTTAACAGATAGACATATGTCTTCCCGGACTTTTTTGTAGACCTCTATAAAATACACAATTCCGCCATATATTGTTTTCGTTGAAGGCTCCAAGATGGCTTATTTTTTCCGACAACAAATATCGTTATACAGGGTGGTGCAGAGGAAAAGCATGTTTTTCAAGCCGCTAGTACGCGGCGACGGGAGGGGGTATTGACCTTGAACGAATGTTGGCAGACGGCCCATGCAATGCCGTTTCAGTCGCTATGGAGCGTTGGAGCGTACAACATCGTGTTCGTTGTCGAGCAGTTTTTTAGAAACAATGATTCTGTAGTCACAGTGCAACGTCTTTTCCGTCAATATTTTAGAGTTGGACGTCGAGGTGCAGTGCCTGATCGAAATACCGTACTCCGATGGGTTGCAGCGTTTAGAAGTACTGGTTCTGTGATGAAAAAGAAACCACCTGGTCTTCCCCGTTCAGTTCGTACTCCGGAAAATGTAGACCGAGTCAGAACGGCAGTTGTTACCAGCCCTAAACGATCGACTAGCCGACATGCTGTAGCGCTGGGTATGTCACGTCGTTCGCTTCACCGGATCTTACATGATGACCTCAAGTTCCATCCGTATAAAATAATGATCGTCCAGCAGCTTAAAGAAGGGGATTTTGTACAGCGCAGAGAGTTTTGTCGCATAATGGCTGACATGTTTACGGAAGATCCCGATGCTACAGCCTTCATGAGTGATGAAGCACATTTTCATCTTGACGGTTACGTCAATGTTCAAAACTGTCGGTATTGAGCATCGGAGAACCCAAAAGAATTACACCAAAGACCTCTGCACAGTTTAAAGGTAACAGTGTGGTGCTGCAATTCAAAGTTGGGGATTGTTGGACCATATTTTTTTTTTTTTTGAAGAAGGAAATGATGCAGTTACTGATTTTTCTGATCATTAAAAACTAAATAAAAATTGCAATAATTGTTCTAAAATTATTTCCTTTCGTGGAGTCCTTTCAAATTACACAATAAAAAAGAATACGTAATGAAAGTTTAGAAAAGTTCAATAGTTTGTTTATAATATTTTTTTTAATTAACAAATAAAGAAAAGTCGCCGTAATGTTGTAATATTTTTTTTCTATTTATCATAAGCTTATCGTTTTTATGTCAATAAGAGGCATTTATTAACTTTAACTTTAAAAAATTTATATACATTTGTTTATAACAAATTTATAAACAAATGGACTATTTCAATATTTTGAAAAAAATTTTTTTTGCAACTTTATAAAGAATTGTCAATCATGATTTAAAAAAAAAGATTTTTTCTTAATAATAATTTTCAATTGTTTATAAACGTTTTTTTCATATAACTATTGTTTAAATAATTAGTTAAGAAACCTTTTTTTCTTAAAAATCATAATTGACAATTCTCTATAAACTTCAAAAAAAAATAATTTATTAACAATTACGTTGTTTACCATGTTAACAATTTGTTATAGACAAATTGTCATTTTTTTAAATTTTTTTCCTGAAAGTAATAAAAAATACAATAATGACCCTGTGCATTAAAATATAAAAAAAATACGTAGAACAAAAGTTGCAGCTGCTGATCAATTTATTTATCTAAAATCTTATATAACTTTATAGACTATTAGAGATACGACAATAAACATTCGGTCATTTTTGTTCATTATAAAATTGTCTTTTAGATAACCCATTTTTTGATTTTTTATCTATTGCTTATCTGTTGTCATATGCATTTGTTTATAAACATTTCTGTTTTTTTTTCGTAATTTTCGTACTTTTTTGCCTTCTAGCTCCATAAATAAGTTTAATTTGATTATTTCACTCTAAGATAACTTTGTTCTGTTAAAAATTATGTAACAATTACGCTATTTTATTAATTTCTTTATTAACAATTGCAATTTTTTACAAATCTTCGAAAATTTTTCTTCTTAAAAATACTTACTTATTATTGATCCGCTGCATTATTGTTCAGATTAATCAAATTAATGTTTCGACTGAAGACTATTAAAATGTTTATAAATAAAAGTATAAAAGGTTCGAATTATAATTTTGATTCAACTTCACATTTTAATGAGTAATAACTAATTCTTTATTTGCAAATACAATATAAAATCGTGATTATTAATAAAATATTCGTGTGAGTATTTTAATAAAATTATTTCCGCTGTTTTCTTCTTTTATTTGGTGGCGGTGTTTTTGAAGTACTTGGTTTATTTTCATATTGAACCAAATCGGCTTTTCTTCTTCTTCTGCTACGCAGTCTGTGCTCTGTTTGTTCTTGTTCTCCTTCCTCTTTCCTTCCTTGGTTTCTAGGTTCGGTCGTATCTTCTTTTTCGCTTTCTTGATTTCTGGTTTCGGCTATTTCCTCTTCTTCACTCATAGGTTCTGCTATATCTTCTTCTTCTTCCGTTTCATCTGGTTTTGCATTGTCATCAGATTCTGAATCTGCCCCTTAAATCGATTGAATAATCTTGCGATAAGCAGGCTTCATAGTATTTCGGTGGTCAATAATCGTACCATACTCAAAGTTTTCGTCCTCATCATCATCACCGTCGTCTTCTCCCCCATCGCCATCGTTGGTACTTTCTATAATGTCCGACGCATTTGTGCAATTTTGTCCTTTACAACCTCTGCATGCTCGCGTGAAGTTGAATCAAAATTATAATTCGAACCTTTTATACTTTTATTTATAAACATTTTAATAGTCTTCAGTCGAAACATTAATTTGATTAATCTGAACAATAATGCAGCGGATCAATAATAAGTAAATATTTTTAAGAAGAAAAATTTTCGAAGATTTGTAAAAAATTGCAATTGTTAATAAAGAAATTAATAAAATAGCGTAAATGTTACATAATTTTTAACAGAACAAAGTTATCTTAGAGTGAAATAACCAAATTAAACTTATTTATGGAGCTAGAAGGCAAAAAAGTACGAAAATTACGAAAAAAAAAAACAGAAATGTTTATAAACAAATGCATATGACAACAGATAAACAATAGATAAAAAATCAAAAAATGGGTTATCTAAAAGACAATTTTATAATGAACAAAAATGACCTGAATGTTTATTGTCGTATCTCTAATAGTCTAAAAGTTATATAAGATTTTAGATAAACAAATTGATCAGCAGCTGCAACTTTTGTTCTACGTATTTTTTTCATATCTTAATGCACAGGGTCATTATTGTACTTTTTATTACTTTCAGGAAAAAAATTTAAAAAAATTGACAATTTGTCTATAACAAATTGTTAACATGGTAAACAATGTAATTGTTAATAAAAAAAATTTTGATTTTTGAGAAAATAGGTTTCTTAACTAATTATTTAAACAATAGTTATATGAAAAAAAAACGTTTATAAACAATTGAAAATTATTATTAAGAAAAAATCTTTTTTTAATCGTGATTGACAATTCTTTATAAAGTTGCAAAAAAAATTTTTTTCAAAATATTGAAATAGTCCATTTGTTTATAAATTTGTTATAAACAAATGTATATAAATTTTTTTAAAGTTAATAAATGCCTCTTATTGACATAAAAACGATAAGCTTATGATAAATAGAAAAAAAAATTTACAACATTACGGCGACTTTTCTTTATTTGTTAATTAAAAAAATATATTATAAACAAACTATTGAACTTTTCTAAACTTTCATTACGTATTCTTTTTTATTGTGTAAATTGAAAGGACTCCACGAAAGGAAATAATTTTAGAACAATTATTGCAATTTTTATTTAGTTTTTAAAATGTTGTTAATTAACAATTGTCTAGTTTATTGGAAAATTTAATTTAATGAAAAATTCCAACGGGAATTAGTTCTTTGAAGTGTTTAGATGATATCATAATTTATTTAGATTTTTTTAATTTACTCTAAGTACCCGAAATAAATTTTTTATTATAACTTACGGACTTGCTACAGCATGCGCGCAACCTAAGAATGGCGCGCGGACGGCAATTTTCAACGTTAAATTAAAATTATTAATAATGGAGGTACAGTTTCGGTGATCAGAAGTTATTTGTAGGAAATTTCCTCCTCTTTAAGGATCTTTTTTTCAAAATCCAAAAAAATATGTGTTTACGAATTACAAGCGAAAAACCAAGCACTACTTTTTCAACATCTTTAATTGTTTATAACTTTTGAAATTTTTAATGTGCTAATACACTTTTCATGGACAATTATCTAGACATGATTCCCTATCGAATGAGCCATAACACATATTTTTAGCATTAGTATGACGATTTAACACCATTTTAAACTCCTCATCCAGACTATTACGGAAGATCCCGATGCTACAGCCTTCATAAGTGATGAAGCACATTTTCATCTTGACGGTGTTGGGCTTCGGAGAACCCAAAAGAATTACACTAAAGACCTCTGCACAGTTTAAAGGTAACAGTGTGGTGCTGCATTTCAAAGTTGGGGATTGTTGGACCATATTTTTTTGAAGAAGAAGGAAATGCAGTTACTGTTACATCAGCTCGCTACGTTGAAATGTTAAACAACTTCCTTAGGCCAGAACTTGAAAGGCGTCAAGTGAACATGAGAGACATTTGGTTTTAGCAGGATGGTGCCACAGCTCACACGGCGAGAGCATCCATGGAAGTGGTTCGACAAATGTTCCCAGGACATGTGATTTCGAGATTTGGTGATGTTCACTGGCCCCCTCGCTCACCCGACCTGTCGATGTGTGACTTCTTTTTGTGGGGATATTTGAAATCAAAAGTGTACCTCAACAAGGCTCGCACACTCAATGACCTTAAGAATTCCATTCGTCAGGAAATTGAAGCCGTGCCGAATGAAATGTTGGAGAGAGCTGTCCGTAATTTTCAGAAGAGGATCCACATTTGTATCCAGCAAGAAGGACGTCATCTCAAAGACATTATTTTCCAAACCTAAATATGGTTTGTAATTTCAAAAACTGCATTAAAAAATCATTTAATACTTGTTTTTATTACTTTCAACTCATTGTGTCCCAGTAATTCAATATTGAAAAACATGCGTTTCCTCTGCACCACCCTATATTTTAGCCAATTTATACAAAAACATAACAAATTATTTGCTAAAATCTTGCTCGAGAACCACTCTATCCACTGGTGAAATCAGCATGAAAATCCGTGAGGTAGTTTTTGAGTTTATCGCTAACAGACAGACAGACATACACGGCAGAGGACTTTGTTTTATAATATTTATAGATATAAATTCGTACCAACTTGTTACTGTGTACCGTTATCGAATAATCCGGGGTACGGTTCATGAATTACCTAAAGCCCATAATATCTGAGATTAGTACTGTTCCAGTTTGAGTACGTTTTCGAAATTGAAATAATACCTAATTCACTGGCAATTATCAGTGGCCAAAGATCATGATATAAGTGTAATTAATTTGTTCACAATGATACAGATTGTAGTGGAGAAAAATAACAAATTGCCAATGTTGCTGTTTGATTTCAGGCTTAATACATTCACTTTTTTTACTTTCCGTTGTTAGTTAAATGATTTTTTTAATGAAATATAATCGTATATCCATTACCTCTGATTGGCATGTCTGAATGGCATGGAATATTGTCGTTTACTCATAACTGCAAGTAAAATTAGTTTCTTTTTAATAAACTTTTTAAAAACAATTAATTTTCAAATAAAAAACTAATTATTACAATTAGATCTGAACTAGACAAAAGCTACTAACAGAATGAATTGTCTACTTACTACATAAATGCGACAATATAAAAACAGTGATTCAGCAGTTGTCAGTGAAGCGGCATTAAATTATATACGAGTAAGTGTTATAAATTATTTAACTTGCATGAACTGGTAGATACAAAAAGCGGAATCAGTCAATGTGCACGGTACAGTCCCCTTATAATGTTAAACAATATACCTACCTACATGTTACGGCCATTTCCTGTTATTTTCATTCATAACTACAGATTATTCGTGTCCTGAAGGATAGTGGTGGTATAGTTTGTCACTGTTTAAGCACTTTTTTGGAAAATTATACCACAATGCACGAAATTACTGTATATTTCCAAACGTTTTGGGGTCTAGGTCACACCCCGTTGTTAATGGCAAAGAAATTATGAAAAAAGCCACAATTCCAAAATTTAAAATTAAAATGTTCGACAATTGTATTTGACTTATTTTATTCAATGAACATAACAGGAAATTGGCGTAACATGCATGTTGTTTAACATAAGAGAAATATATCATAATATTCATTTAACGCGATCTCAAATCAGGAATCATGCGTGAGTAATGCAATTGCTAGGATAGAAATCACAGAAAAGAGTTCGTAGGTTAACTAGAATCTTACGAATTATGATACTATGTATCCGACATTTTATAATCCACTGAATGCAAGAAAATATATTGTTTCTGGTTGGGAACCTTGATCAGTTGCGCTTTTCTCATTTGATTAAAATCCCAATAATTATTTATTTATGTATTTTGTACACATAAATACAAGTGAAACTGAGATTCTAACTCGAAATAAAAATCGACATCTATGAGATTTGGGAAAACTAAACTACAGACCTTGGTAAAACTAAGGGTTTTATGAATCTTAAATTCAAATCATGAACATTTGTTAAAAAAATTAAAAATAAATAGATTTCCCGTTGTAAACTTTTCGTAAACTTCAATTAGATTTCAGAAGATGGTTGAGATTGTTTTGGTAGAAAACGTATATATGTTGTATTATAATGCTTAAAAGACAAATATGCATATTATCATCCAGCCCACATCACGCGTACAATTCGTAAATCTCTACAACCGACGAATCCACAATTCCTTCGGAAAACGATGGAAATCATAAAGCCTATCTCTGTCACGACTGTCCACAAAGCTACATCGGTCGTATTACTAGACCCACCAATCATCGTATATATGAACACTCCCTATGAGTATGCAAAAGGAATCCAACGCGGTCCTCGCAAAACATCATATATAAACAGGACACTCTAATAATTTTGAAGAGAGTAGGACAATCATATCCCTCAATTCACATAGGGCCTCTACGATTCGTGAAGGTCTTGAAATAGAGAAACTGCTGTCTGGAGATCAACAATAGCCAGACTAGCGGAGCGGTACGCCCACCACCGGTAGACCTATCACCGGGCGACCTGACCTTCACGTGACATCCATTCTGAACCGAACGACTAGTATAAATACATAGATTGTACTCCATCATGGATGGAACAATATGGTGTGTTGTATCCGGTGTACATCCATTTCTTGGTCTTGCTCTGAAAAGAAAAGTTAACCTGAGGTTTCGCCAAAATCTCATTTGGCATTCTCAAAGATCAAAATCTGAAAACAGAATGAAGAAATGTAGAAAGTGTCTTTGAATTTATAGTTTCCTATGTCGTAAATTGTTTTTTATTGCTTTACCTGTTAATCCCCTTGGCTTATGACCGACCGTCGCATTGTTTATGGCCCCTTGTGATTGTTTTTCAGTTAGTGCTAGAGTTATTACTAGGAGTTTCATGGTGGGAGTTTTGTAGAAGTGGCTGCCACGTTTTTGATAACTTTAGAGCGTTGTCTCGTTTATTTAATTCCCCGATTTACTGAACTTCGATAGCTTAAAGTTTATTTTATGTCCAGATAGCATTGCTAACCTAGATTTTAAGTCCCTATACCCAAGCATTCCAGTCAATGAAGAAAAGAAAATTTCCTAGCTCACATCATAGAACCGCCAAACACTGTCTAAACAATACATATTTTACATACAATGGACAAATATACAAACAAACAGAAGATGCTGCCATGAGTTCATCGCTGTCACCAATAATAGCCAATCTCTTCATGATTTGCTTCGAAGATGTTAATCTTAAACTAACTTTATGGGTTCGATACGCAGATCATATTTCCTTCACCTGGCTACATGGAAAAACCAAATTAGGAAATGTTTTGACATATATCAACACCTTACATCCTAAAATACAGTTCACCTTAGAATTAGAACAAGATAATCGTCTCCCATTCCTAGATGTTCTCGTTACCAAAACACCAAACAGGCTTTTTCAATTTACAGTTGACAGATACCAGTAGATACCTGAACGCCACGTCACACCATCACCCAGCGCTAACAGTCGCCAACACCCTTATTTCCCGATCATTTAGATTAACACACTCCAACACCAAAAACGAAGAAATTAAAATCATAACAGAAGAGCTGAAGAAAAACGGACTCAAAAATCATTCAATAAAGCAAGCAATAAACCGAAACAGACGATAAAAAATCAATAAACATGTAGCTATCCCACCTTATATTAGAGGTACTTTCGATAGAACAGGACGACTATTGCGAAAGCCAATTTTCAAGCTTCACTCGAATATAGGCAAAAAAGTTCACGGTAACTCGAAAGATAAAATCTTTCCCACCTGAACAACGATTATACAGTTTATGACCTAGGAAACTATAAATACAATGGCACTTTCTAAATTTCTTCATTTTGTTTTCAAATTTTCATCATTGAAAATGCCAAATGAGATTTTGGCCAAACGTCAGTTTAACTGTTCTTTTCAGAGCAAGGCCGGGTGGTTCAGACCACTTGTACAGACAGCCCTTATAAAATGAGAATATTATTTAAAAAACTGAGTTTAACGTTCCCACGCTCTTTCGAATGCGCAAATAGTCACTTCCGCTTTCATACCGGATGTGGGAGGTTCAGACCAGAAGTCAACTTTTTTAAATAGGAAGTGCCCTTTTTCACAACACTTGTATTTAAATTTTTTTAATTACTTTGAAATCCGGAAGTTACTGTTTTAAAAAATATGGTCCTCGTTCGACAGTATGTTCAAATGTCAGTATACTATCAATTTGTTTAATTAACGTAATTTTCTACCTTAGGAGCCAGGGGCGGATCCAGGATTGTCATTGGGGGAGGGGCTTGATCTCGTTGGGGGGGGGGACTTGAACGTCATTTAAAGTTGATTTTAGCACAATAAACACTAAAAAACATGCCCCTCAGATAATTTGGGGGAGGGCTTCAGCCCCTTAGCCCACCCCGCTAGTGTTAGGAGCTAACCGGTACTTGATACTCACACCGGAAGTGTCGTTGCCCCTAAATTACTGACCCATATGTCTACCGAAATGGCCCTACCCAAATTAAAATAGTCGGTGGTTACCGGATTTGCACTTTTATTTATGGATTTGTTGTTTCACTATCAGTTGAATAATCTACTTTTTGTGGTATCTAGGAGTTGCTGAAGAGACTTTTTCTGAAAGTTCTGAAGTTCAATGAAATTGAAAAGCATTAACCCAGTATACACATGTAGTAGGTTCAGATTGTATCTAGGGAAGTGAAAAGCTGAGCATGTTAGCATTTTTTTTTTCGAATGTTGATGTAAATGAATGTCTACTTATTTATTTAATTAGCAAACCTAAGCGTTATTTTCATGTTTCTATAGAAATCAGATGTGCGTTACGCTGGGCTGTAGCTAGAGTTGAAGTTGAGGTAGGGCAGCATTTGTTACAGGTAGGGCGGAAATAAAAAAATATCTTAATTGATCTGCCCTCGAAGCACGGGCTCCTAAATTAATCACCATGTATATCACTGACCTCTAGGCCAGATGGTTGAACTTCCAGATTTGGATGTAGAGTGAGTGTGAGGTAAGAATTACTTGTTAATTGGGGTGACACGAGTAGATAGATACGACCAAAAATACCATTTAGATCATATTGTTTATACAAATTTTTTATAATACTTAAGTCAATAATAAAAAATATTTAAAACAGCTGAATTCTACTATTCGCCATGTTATTAAAAATGTGAAAAACTTCGTTCAGATCAACTGATTTTGTTCTTTTTTTTTCAAATGCCAGAAATACCATATCAGTCATTCTCTCGTGACTCACTGACAGCCTTTGAAGCCGATTGATTACAGTTAAAGTTGAAAAGGTACATTCGCACACTGCAGTGCTACATCCTATGGTCGTCACAGATTCAAAAAGTTCATATGTTTCTTTGAGCGCTTCGTTGCCTGTCCAAATCGCTCAATGCCATTTCCATTTTATCCTGTTACTACTCAAGTAAGCTTTAATCACACTAGCCTCTTCTCTTGATGAAATTTTCAAACCTGAAAAATTGGTTAAAATTGTAAAATGAACATGGCAAATTATTAAATTTTTTCATACTTACCCAAATTTTTCAGTGGAAGCATTTTATCTACATCCAACTCATCGAGACTTGCAATCGAATTGGTTAGATCATTGTTGTCCGAAAATCATCTTTGTAATTTATATTTTGCCTGGCGGAGGAACAGGAGGGGACCATACATCAAATAGTCATCCATCCGATTAGGTGTTTTTACTTGACTCTTCGATGTCTGTGTCCTATTTTCAGATTCGTCGCAGTCATCGCTTGTTAAAGAGCTTCTTCCAGAATTTGATTATACATTTGATTTGATCTTAATTTTATAATTTCATTTTCGACACACTTTATGATTGTTATGACGTCTTTCAGTCCTGGGTTTCGGGCTTGCAAAGCTTCGTCTGCAGGTTGTAGCGTGAAAGAATTTTTCTAGTCGCAACTCCTGAAACTTTCCTACTCATTACACTTAGGCCATCATAGCATTGGCTAAGCATACAAGAGGGGTCAATTTTATTTTCCGTAAAGGTATTTAACGTTAATTTTCTGAAAGTGGCTATATCAAGGTTTTCAGTAGTCTTAACCGTCAGCAACGACTCATTGACGACACCATCCTTGACGTAACTTATTAATAATGCAATATTTTTGCCGTTATTTTTATCTCTCATTCCATCTTCCCATTAGAGTAATCCATTTCACGTCAGATTCATTACTATCTTTGACAATGGAACTTCGTACTGCTTGAACCATTGCTTGAATTATTTGATTTTGAATTTTAGGTGAACGATGTGTTGCGTTTTATGGTATATGAGTGAGAACTTCCTTCAAATTTGGATCATTCATACATGTGTATTCAAACAAATTCTGAAATTATCCTTATTATTTTTCTTCTTCCAAAAGATAATTTCCACCCAAAGCTAATTCGTTGACAATTGTCATGTGTCTAGAAGAATTTGTTTTATTGGTTCTCCGATTTGTGCAATATCAGAAGGAATACCACAGCTAATATTACCGACATGTGTTGACCAACCTGCTGTCATGGAACTACAAGTAGCGATTGTATTTTGTACTTCCACCTGTTTTGAGCAGTGAAGTTCTTTTGTTTTTGGTATTTTTAAGGTAGGGCATTGTCTCACAACGTTACGTTATTGATGTGTTATCGAATTGTTATCGAAATAGCGTTCTCGACATTGAAGTTGGAAACAGTTTGCAAATTAGTGGGATAATGATCAAATTAATTGGTTTTTTACATTTTGCAGGTAAGCTGTCATCGTCATAATGTGAGTTTTATAGCATTTCTGGTTTTGATATCCCATTCCCGGTGGATACATGGAGCTGACTGAGTAACTACACCAGGATTGCTTACTCAAATTTAGAGGCAACTGTGCTATTACTAAGTAAAAAATGACATTTCCGGTATTAGTAACACCACTTCCGCTTAGATCCTAATGTATAAAATTACGTTAATCAAACAAATTGCCCCTACACTTGCATTTGAACATACTGGCGAACGAAAACCTTTGTTAAAATTACCACTTCCGGATTTCAAGGTCATTTATGGGGTTAAATGTCCCATTGCAAAAAAATGGAAACAAAAGTGACATATTTTTCACCAATAAATTCACATCCGTTGTTTTAAAAGGCATTTCCTATTTGAAAAAGTCGGTCTGCATCATCCACTTCCGGTATGAAAGCAGGTGTGAGTTTTTGTGCATTCTAGGGAGCGTGGTAATATTACTAAACGGTTAACGGTTTTTAAATAATGTTTTTTATTTTATAAAGGCTGTACGGGTGGTCTGGACCACTCGGTATATATATATATATATATATATATATATATATATATATATATATATTACAATGGTGTTGTAAAATTGGGCTTATTTTTTTTTATTGTTTTTGAAATTACTTTGCTTTGGCTGAGCTTTACACGTTGTGATCCAATTTTAGAATGATCTACTAAATTTGTTTTATTTTTAATCTTGGGCGCCAATTTACAATGTTTAATTGTAAATGTTTTTGTTTACCTTACAATTTAATTGTTTTATTCATTTATTTTCAATTTATTTTACAATTTTTAATATATTAATTTATATTGTTATTTTAAATTCTAATTATATAAATTTATTAGTTTTGTGGGTTCAAAAGGGTTACTATCAATTTTAAATAATCATTCGGCTTATGTTTTTGAAAAGACAGGCTTCGTTATGTTTATTTAACTTTTAACATAATTTAAACAACATTTTCTTATATGAAATCTTATCTACATTCAATTAAAATCATCAAATCAATCAACTTTGAACAATCATTATACTTACATTTCATTGCTAACTTGATTCCTACAGCTCCTTCCTTTGAAGACTTAACCTAACCTAACTTTACCTGGTTTAATTTGTTTATCATTGACTTTCAAATGTTTTATTTTAATTCACTCTATATTTATTCACTTTTATTTAATTTTTATTTTAATTAGATTCTTTATTTTAACTATTTCTTATTAAATTTTATTTATTTCTTTGATATTAATTATCATATTCTATTTACTTTACTTTGGTTAAAAAAAATCACTTAATTTAAATTAATTACAATATGCTTTATTTATATTATTTAAAAATTCAACAAATCTCTCATTCATTTTAAATTGTAACATTATCCTAACTACTATTTATGAGAATTCTCTTTATGAAATCTAGTATCTACTATTATTATCTAATTAAATCTACATAAACAATAATCATATTTTTCAAATTGAAAATACACAAATTAACCATGACAAAATTATTTACCTTAATAATATGGGTTCATTGTCTTTCTTTATTTGGCAATTTTCTTTACTATTGTCCATTTTTCTTCTAATTTCCATTATATATTTATTTAACCATTTATTTATGTCATCATATTTCCATTCCATAGTATATTCCAAACTGCAAATTTAATTTTACCATTTGTTTGGAAATTATGCATTCCTTCATTGTTTGTTTTGTGTTGCATAACACTTCACTTAACTTTAATTGTAAAATTTACCAAATTGAACCTTACTGAATTTCCCACTCCACCATAACCTTTATTTTAGGTTATGGCTTCTGTCAAACATCACTTTGTTATACTAACAACAATACATGCCAACTAGATTTTTACAAGAAAATTATCAGATTGATGATACGTCTTCCACGATGGAAAAATGCATACTCTGTCGAATTTTGCGTGCAGCTTGTATTTATCACCTCGGACATTTGAACATCGATAAAGCGACGCTAACCATCAAACAGCTGCCTAGATGTTTGAAAATTTTAAGTAATTATTTTAATAAATTTTGAATTTTCACTATATGTTTTGAAACTGGTCTCATTTTAAAGAGAATTTAATTTTGATTAAATTATCTTTGTTTTATTTTCTTCATTTCCTTTAGCTGAGGGCTAATTTCATTACAATATATATATATTATTTAAACTACTTAACAGTCACTCTATGTTTACTGTTTTTTGGTTAAGGTGTTTGCCCTATGTATGTGGATTCACAGTTGTGGTACCCTAATTTGTGTATTACATTCGATTGTAGTAGTTTTGGTGTAGGGTCTTTCAGTCGGGCAAACATCACAGTGGCAACACACCGCTGTGATATCAAAAATGGGAAACAAAGATGTGCACTGACTGACGACGCACTAAGATACAAACATTATATTCATTTCGAGGAGGTCCAAATAATCGACAAAAAACAACAGATACAACAAGAGGATTATTTTGGAAATGTTGCACATTCAGAAACAACCCTTCCTAATCAACAAGAAATCAGATTCACAGGGACTGAGTGAGACCTATGCCTACCTTTTTTCGAAGCCACTGAAGGATTTTTACGATGATCCCACGGACCAGTAACCTATAGTTGTATATGTTTCTCTATGGCCGCTGTTGTAATGTTTTCTGTTTTTCGGTTCTATGAAGAGTTGAGTGACATAACACATAACAAAGGCCGTGTGAATGAAGACCAAAATTATTTTTTAAGTAAATTGTGATAATAGTCAGGTTCTAAATTGTGTACAGTTTTTAAATGTATTAATAGTAATGTTTTATTTCACTTTCTAGAAACTTTTATTCACACGTAAACATTCTCAACAGCTGATTCTAATACAATAACATCGAAACCTTAACAGTAGGTAAACTCTACTAACTAGTGCGATAATCGGCCTTTCCTTTTATGATCTTCATGGAATTCTTCCAGGAAATTTCGAGGATAATCTTCCCGGTTGTCGAGTCTTTTCGAGATTTTCTAGCACGGTCGACCTTGGGGATATTCTTTTTTTTATAATTCAATCGACTTGAATGTTTTACGTTATTTCAGCCAGGGACGGGTTAGATAATTTTACAACACTGCCCCCCCCCTTTAATTGTGACTATCCCGGTCAGAAACATCCTCTCCATTGTAGCGGGAGAGTCAAATAACCACCTTCAACTTAGCCCTGGGGTTTCGACGGACACGGTAGACAACGTAATTGATCCTCTTGACCACCTCGCATGCACCATCCCAGACAGGTGTAAGCTTTGGAGATTTACCCTTGCTCCGTTGGGGGTTGTACAGCCAGACTTTGTCCCTCTGTTGGAACCCGACTGAATTGGTCGTGAGGTCATATCGCGTCTTCATCCGGTCACTGGTGGCCAACATCTGCGTTCGGGCTAATTCTTGTATTGCCAGCATGTTATGTCGGAACTGGTAGGCATAATCATTGATGTCTTGGGAAGGTTCATCGGGGGAGCCAAAAGCCAAATCGCAAGGTAATCGCAGCTGTTTTCCTAATAGGACCCTGGCTGGAGTTAGGGCTGTATTATGTACGGCTGAGCGATATGCCAACAGGAATAGGGGAATATGCTCATCCCAATCACGCTGGTTATTGCTGACGAACTTGGATAGGTGTTGTTCCAAGGTCCTGTTGAATCTCTCCACCATTCCGTCCGATTGTGGGTGCATTGGTGTTGTTCTAGTTTTCCTGATCCCCAACATCGTGCAGACCTTTGGGAATACATTCGATTCGAAGTTACGCCCCTGGTCTGTAGTTCCATCGGGACGCCAAATCTGCTGAATAGCTTCTCTACTAGCACCGTCGCTACCGTGGTTGCCTCTTGATTGGGTATCGCATATGCCTCAGGCCATTTGCTGAAGTAATCCATTGTGACCAGAATGTATTTGTTCCCCTTCTCAGAGTCGGGAAACGGAGCCACGACATCGATGGCAATTCTCTCAAATGGGACGCCCACATTGTACTGTTGCATTCTGCCCTTGGTCCAGATCTTCGGTCTTCATCAGTTCGTTTCTAAAAGTTACACAAAATTAAAAAATAAAATAATATATAATAAAATATAAAGACAACTTACTGTAAGTGAGGTTTAAGTATTAAAACCAAATATTTCAGAGGATTGAATATTAATATATAATTTGCAAATTATATATCAGCTCTTTCTCAATAAGTCTTACCTACCCAAACTCTTAAAAAAAGTTCATTTTTAATAACCCACAAGTCTTTACAATTGATGGACTACGACCACAAAGTACTGTACATATTAATTCTTATCCAACAAATTTTAAACAAAATTATGTCTCCATTCCTTATATTAAAAATTACGCCTAAAATCCGACACATTTTCAAAACTGAAGACAACATTACATTTGCACAAAAATATACCAAAACTGTAAATTCTCTTTTTAGCAAAATACAAGACAAAACTCCAACTAATCTTAAATCTAATGCAATCTACAAAATTGACTGTAAAGACTGTCAGCCTCTCATATTGGCCAAACATCTAGAAATCTTAAACACAGAATCACTTCCAACAGAAGTGACATTAGACTTAATAAAGAAAATGTGCACTTGCAACTCATAGTTTAAACAAAAATCATTTTCCAGATTATGGAAATGCTCGAGTTTTGGCTTGTGAAAGAATAGTTTCAAAATAAATTTCCTAGAGATGGTGTATACTCGTATTAAAAACTAAAACAATAATATCACACACTTGATAGGGCAATATGTCTGTGCATAAAGCACTCTGTTCTTAAATCTACTCCCGTCACGCCCATAGCCAGCGGGGGTCAAACACCCTCCGAAATTTTGGAATTTTTGTTTTCAAGATCAAATTTTAATAATAATCATCATAATCTTTTTCATAAGAATAAATATGATGTTTATACAATTTTATATATCCTGGAAATACGTGAATACTTTATCAAAAAATTATCCAAGCCCCCCGAAAAAATTATCGAACCCACCTGGCAAAAATTTCCTGGCTACGGCCTTAACTCCAGCAAGTTTTAATGTTTAACCCTGTGCTTTATTAATTGTCATTCCAAACGTTATTTTGACGGGAAATTGTAGTCGTTTAAATTGGAAAGGCAATTTTGAGGGTATCATGGGATACTTGGTATAAAAACAGTTTCACCAGTTGCGTTGTCAGTTAATACGATACATTCAATGAAAAAAAAAATAATTGACTACTTTGAATCTTGTCTCGTTGCACAGTTTTAGTAGACTCAAATTTTTGTGTAATATAATAGGAGCATCTACTTTTAATATTAATTTGAAACCAATTTGGTTTCTTAGTGGATATGTTAATAATATCGGGATAAAATTCAATTTCAATTTCAATAACTTTTTCCACATTTTATACCAAAACTCAAATATTGATAAAATGTTCCTGCTTAAAATTCACCATTTCCTATGTGGAGCAAGTCGTTAGAAAATTGCCAATTATCTTCGCTAAACGATAAAATCCTCATATTTGTTTTAAGTTCAAATTTCGTTATATGTGAAAAAGATACGATCTTTGAGCGATGAATTGAAGTCATCTGCGCACGTTCTTCTGGTTATAAATGGCAAAATTTGACGAAAATCTCTAGAGAATAAAACAATACAACCACCCATTGGACAGTTACTGTTGCGCAGATCTTGCATTGTCCTGCCTGGTGCCTCAACTAAACACTTGTTACCATTATTTAGAAATCAGACCAAGCATTGCATCACTAGTGCTACAGTTCTTAATGAAACCATATTGTTTATTAGAGAGGATGGAGTTGGTTATTAAAAAATCATATAATCTATCTTTTAAACTTTTTTCAAATAGTTTGGCAAAGTTGCTAATGAGGCTTATAGGTCTGTATTTTCTACCGGTTGGGGGGTTGAACCCCAGAACCCCCCCGTTGGCTATGGCCTTGATCTTACTAGCCATTACCCGCGGTTTCTCCCGCGTATGGAATGTAGAATTCTTTGCAAAAAGAAATAGCTTATGAAACATATGGGCTATCCCATATAACACTTTTTTCTAACTTTTTTGAACCACCTAACATAGCTATAAATCATCTACTAATGCCGAATACATTTCAACCAAACTGCAAGTGCTTATATGCCACATTAGAAAACAATTTTATTCAACATTTATTGGAACCACCTTTTATAACTGTAACTCTGCTTCAACCTATAATGCATACATCCTGTATATGGTGCTGTTTGTTTGTCACCCAATATAACATGTGTTAATTACCTAATTATAGTTCTACTCCACCCTATACGAGATATAACAATTATTTCTGATAATTTTTGAGCCACACCGTACACTAAAATTTTAACCGGCTTTTATATGCAACTTTTTCTAACATTGGGTTAAACACAATATATAAATATAATTTTGTTCGCCCCATATTTCAGTTTAATCCTAAGCCCCCGATCTCAATCACCTTATATATACAACTACTTATGTGCCACCCAATATAACATTTTTTCTACCATTCTGTATAACTAAATTCACCATTCCCCAACATATTTCACCCAAATTGCAACTTTTGATGGCCACCCGATATAAGAATTTAATTCAATATTTTTAAGAACTGCCTTCTATAGCTATAAGTATACTTCCATATATATTTAAACTATCTTGTATATACTGCTGCCAATTAGTCACCCATTATTATTTTTTAACTATCCTGTATAACCATAATTTTATTCTACAAAATATTAAAATATTTCAACTACGCTGTATATGGATCTAGGGACTAGCAAATATAAAACTTTTCAAACACTTAACTATAGCTCTGATCCACTCTATATTTCAACTATCTTATCTATGCAACTGCTAAATAACCATTTTTGAGATAGGTGATCTCATATACTTTTCTGCGACGTGCAACTTGCAGTTTTGCAGAAAATCGCCGAAAATTCCAAAATTCTTATCAAAAATTTCATCGAAATGACATAACGGACATTTCCTCATAAATATTTTAATTCCAACGTAATAGTGCGGTAATTTTAGACACTGGAAGTTCTAATTGCGAATTTGAAAATTTTCTATGTACATCTCAAGCATATAGGTAGTAAAGCATAGTATTTTCGGCTCCTTAAATCAATGAGTACCAAGCTCGTTTTGTTTATATACCAGGCAAATACCTATTTAAATGCAAATTTTTCCAGTTTGCGAAGACGGTGCTTTTGGTTGTCACATTCTTCCGGCTTAATAGAAAATTCAGTGACAACATATGTCAAACTTTAAACTGCTATTTGGTACGTTTATAGACAGGGTGTTTAGTTATAGCAAACAAAAACACAAAGTAAAGTGATAGAAGGAGTTGCATTTATATGAAGATTGAAATATAGGACGGACTAGAATGATAGTGGTCCGTAGGCAGCCGTATATACAGGATGGGTGGAATATAGGGTGGACTGTACGTTTGGTGGTATAAAAATGTTGGAACAAATGTGAAATTAAAATTATATAGGGTAATTAAACAACTGTAATAATATGTGTACGTAAACAAATCATATACAGGATGGTTGAAATATATGCTGGAGGTGAATTATATTTATACAATGTGATTAAAAAATTATTTATTTCATAGCCCATAAGAAGTTGCATAAAGTGTGGAGAGGAATTATTTATGATGGTTGAAATATAGGACGGATTTGACTCCGTAAATATGAGATGGATTCTATACTCCGTCCTATAATTTAGAGAAGGCAGCTAACAAATTTATGCTTGTATGTAGGGAGTCGTATGTACAGGATGGTTGGTACATAGGGTGGAGTGGAATTATCTATTGTTATACAGGGTTGTCAAAAACAGTTGTAAAATGGTTACGTCGCGTGGTTTTTAAGACATAAATATATTTTGGGCTTATTATATCAACGCGTACTAGTACATTTTGTTCGTAAACATTTACCTGTCATTTTAAACGAAAATGTATCATTGTGTAATGGTGGGGCTTTCGATGTTACCTGGTCCTGTCTATTAAGGTTATACATACAAAATTAAAAATAAAGAATAAAAACTACATGAGTTCAAAAAAACTAAAAAGTTGAAAATAAAAAAATATTTAAAAAAATATAACCGACTTCCACCTATAACTAAAAAGCTGAAAACAACAATTAAGTTTCATGAAGTAGTAGACAAGTACGCAATGCAGGATTTTAGAGTTGCTTGGCACCGACTTCAAAAAAATACTAGATTGGTAGATAATTAATTTGTACAGAATGAACACCTTTTAATGTTTACATTTTTTACTTTCTGGGTAGGCACCTAACAACATTAAATGTGTTATTTATTTGCTAGAGTTGTATTTTGTTATAATTATTTTCAGCTTTTTAGTTATAGGTGGAAGTCGGTTATATTTGTTTTAAAAAATGTTTTATTCCGTATATCTACCGTTTCTGCCAATGTAGGGAGATAAAATGTCTACCAGATTTTAAGTCAAATTATAAGCTTTGCAACAAAAAAGGTTCAGCAAAAACAGTTGGGTAGTTATTACGTGATGAGGAAACAAACAAACAAGCAATCAACTACAATTTTAATAGTATATAGATTTCTTTATAGTACTTATTATAGTGAGATGTCAAAAGTATGTTAGATACATACTGCAAATAAAATTCAATTTATGCTTGTGAAATCATTTCCGTGACAGTTAATAATATTAAAATGCACTCTCCAGGTGCATGGTTAAGCAAACCACCAGTCTATATTAAAAAAACTAACAGGCCATTGATTTCTCTTTTATTCTTAAATAAAAGTTAATCGAACTGAACTTAACTTAATAACACACTTCCAAAATTATTGTGGAATCATTTAACGAATAAACACTCAGGGAAATTAGGTAAACGTGTTTGCTTTAATTCCCATCTAAAAATACCAAGTTAGATTTTTTGGCCGATTTCAAATATTTCCATTGGCTCTTGAATGTTTCAGACAACGTATGATGTGGGTTGAGAAACGCCCTGACTCTGATTTGAAATTATAGAATATATGCTAGTAATCCACTATAACTTTATATTTTAATATTAGACGACTTTGCTTCTAAAGAGTCAGTTCTTCTGTTCCATTTGATATCGTTGAGAGCTACCCAAAAGAAGGCATATAAAATGGTACATACGGTTATATGTTTATGATAAGTGGCAAATTTATGTGGAGTGTTTTGTGAAGTGTACTATTATAATATTTACATAATGACTTTTCTTGGTACATATAAACAAAAACAAATTACTAGAAATAATCTTAAACCATTTCAAGATTTCTTAGTTTACATTTTCAAACAAATATACATCACTATTTTGGTATATATTTTTTAAGTGGTGTTTTAGGCATATTAAAATTAATCACCAAAGGACTTCTATTTAAATTTGACAGCAGAATTTAATATGAAAAAGCATATCAGTTAATAATATCCATAGAATCTGTTAATTGAATTGCAGTAAATCAACTACAGATAGTTAACATTTTCGCATATTTGTTAAAAACCATTTCAATATCTTTGGTTATGTATTACCATATCGCTTATCGATATATGGTTCAGAATGATTCAAAACATGTAGAGTGTACCAATAAACATAGAAGCAGTTACGTTTTAATAAATATTCTAAGATACTTATTCAAGAAAATAATCAATAAACACACAGTAACAAAATGCTGCAGAATTGTAGATTCTTGAATAATTACCAGAATTTTTACTTTTTATGATTTTTTCGATTTCTACCTTCATAAATATGAATGCGGAGAAAACTTTTAAGTTTATTTATTGTTATAAATCTTTAGATTTAATCAAGAGCACCCCTTGAAATGGGAGGTTTTGGTTTTTTGGTCGACGGTTGTTAGAGAGAGGCTTATCAGAAATTTTCTCTTAAAACAGATATAAATGTACGTACAGTAGGTACTAATGATCATAAATTATTATAGCTTTTATTTCTCAATTAACAATTTTATTTGGGTATGTGGTGAAGTGTAAAATGATTCAATCCATTTTTTATTCATTACTAAAAAAATCTAATATATTTATCAATGAGTATTTATTCATACTCTCTTCGAGGTGTCATTTTTTTGTACTCAAGACAATATATATTGTTCTTCAAGAGTATCTATTCGTTATATTCTCGAACTGAACTAGATAGTCGGTTTTACAAGTTATAGAGCTATGTGATATTTTATTGGCCACCATGTTTTAATATTTAGCATAAATAGTTAAAATTTACTTGTGAAACGAATAAAAAGTACAAGCATTGAACAAAGTTTTTATAATTACTCCAATATGTTGCTTCAATAATAATATAAAATTAATATTTTGGAGTACTGTATTGTATAGGACTTAACCTTTTGAAAACTGCTGAAAATTTAACGAGTTTTCAAAACAAAATCAGGGACAAAAATTAAAGGCTTTTTCTAAATAATAACCTTTATTGAAATATTCCCTTTCCACGGAATATTTATGCATGTTTTAAGTCTGGAAAGATAAGCGCAAAAGGGAATTAAAGAATATCTGCGCCAAATAACTATCATTTTTAATCAGCCAGCTATTTTTAAAATCAGATCTATTACTGTTAGGGAACATATTCTATAGATTGTTGCCTCATATTTTTTAATTTAGTAATTTTTTAACAATACGGGTTACTTAAAATAAGGTTAAATCAGATTCAATTATTGTTTTGTCTCTGCAGTCGTTTTTTAAATATTTTTTGAAGTTATGTAACCAATAATATCGTTGCTCGTAGAAGGAACTTCAATATTTTTATAGCAAATATAGTTTTAATATTTTTCCTACATTAGACCGTCAAATCTAAATAATCACCAGAGCTTAATATCGTAACATTCTTATGCATTTCTTATTTTTCAGGACGAACTCCCTCCAGAACAACTCGCTGGTGAGTAAATGTGTGGATTCTAATTTAAGTAAAACATTGAAACAATAAAATGAACTGATAACTTGAATTACATTTTTCACCAGTATCTGAAAATACAGAGCAGTTTTTGGTAATGTGATTTCTACGTTTAAATGTTAGAAAAATCTGTCCTGAAAATTACCAAAAATTTTTGCCTGGCAGCACATGGAAGAGTGAAATTAATTACCATCAAAACTTTTACTCATTTATAAATTAGCTATGAAAAAGTTTATACTTTTAAAAATAAAAGCAAATTAGTAGTGGTTAAATATCCGAGAGTTAAAATATAACGAAAAAATCCTAAAAGTAGGAGGCATTTTTTTGATGGTTTGAAACCTTAATTTGAAATTAGGAATAAAGTTTTTGTTGGTTATTCCTCTACAAATTGATAAATGAATGGCAAAATATTTAATTCGAGAGGGTGTTTGTAGGAGATGTCTTTCTATTATATTGATACATTTTGGTAAGGCGGGACTGCACCTGCTCTTGTCCTGAAATAACTGCGGGAATTTGTACACAAACATTGTGGTTTTCAAATTTAGAACTTTCAGCAGTTTATTTGGCACAATGTCATTGAATTTTACTACTAAGGAGCATTCGAATAAAAACAAGTCAAATGAAAAATACGTTTGAAATCAATAAAATTATTTATGGTGTAAAGAAAATTATGTATGGTCTAAAGAATAGAAATGGTGATGTTTTTTTTTGACAAAATTCATTCAAATGTTTTGAATGTCTATTATTGTTATATGTGTCCTATCCTTAAGAATATTCCCTAATACTAATAATAGCTGTGTACTTTGTCGAAGGAATTAAAGTAAGCTGAAATTTTACTTATACATGAATCGTCTCTGATAACACTTGTAGTACGAAGTGTTGAACATTATTGGAATCTAGCTGAATATAAAATAATCTCATCAAACTTCTTTGATTAAATAAGTTAAGGTTAAATGTATTAAAAACAGAATGTATTACTTTTGACTATTATGCTCATAGATTTTTACAAAATAAAAACATAATGAAAAATAACAGCCAATTGAAAGGATCTAATAAAGTTAAATACTAACTATGCTTGAAATCACTTATATTGCAAATGCATCATTTACTAAACTAAGGAATCTGTGCAAAGGTTTGTTTAGCTCTGAAATTGACCTATAATCTTAGAATTAAAAAAACAGGAGTCTCACCCGGAACCTAGTTTAGTTCATAACAATGGCCGCGGAAGCCCCTGAACATATATATATATATATATATATATATATATATATATATATATGTAACAAAAGAAGAAATTTCTACAAGTCTCTGACAAAGTTAATAAGAAAAAGTATTAGATAATTGAAATTAGATTAGTATAAAACAACCGAAATAATATTTGTACCATCTTGAATGTGCCTGTAACGCCCGATTAGATTGATGTCATAATCATAATATATTTATTTTGATCAGACAATTATACATAACTATGCTAGTGTACAATAAGTGGCACTGTAAATTGTCAACAAATTCTGTATATGTAAATTCAGATGATTCATATTCACGTGGTAAACAAAATGGTTTTCATTTTCTTCATTATAAGGCGACAACGAGAAGTATGGAGGCTGCAATGCAGGAGACTAGCAAGGACATTTTCAAACGAGTTACCGACATCTAAAAAGATCTTGGAGAGACGAGATAAAAGGAAACGCAATGTGTCACGATATTCCAAAGCGATTGTAATGAGAAATTCGAAAATATTCTAAATACTGTTAATTATAAATAACAAACTCTGATTATAGCCATGAAAGGTGAACCATAAATGCTCGTCACTACTATGAGAAAAGAACAACACAATTTAAATGAAGGTTTATTTTCCAAATTAGAAGAAAAGGGGCATACTGAAAAGGATGCACTTAAAACATTTGAATTAAATGGCAAGACGGCTTAAAAATTAAAAAACTACTCACCAGGTCAATCTGATAGAAAGGAATAATGAAATTAATATTCTAAATAGTTAAATGGATAATGTCAAGTTTGACATCAATTCAATTCAAAGCAAAGTATAATGTGAACCTAGCACTATCCAAAATCAATTCGAAACGGTGATTAAAAACATCCAACAAGTGTTGCAAAAAGCAAGATATCAGGACACCGTAAGTACCAAAAGTTAATTTATACAACGACGCATCTTTGATCATATTTCTTTTGGCTTATGTACTTACGATAATTTGAAAGACTGGCTGCAATTAACGGTTGGAATAGCCAAGAAACATATGTATTTTTTGTAATTTCTTTAAGAAGTATAGCATTAGAACTTCATTAGTGCATTGACGTGAATGAATTAAGTAACTTCTTCAAGATTATTACAGTCCTAGATAAAAGATGTGAGAGCCAATCACTGAGTCGAGTATGCCAGGTGCAACTGAATGGAAAAGCACTGAAAACTGGTAAAATTCTACCACAGTTCGAAGCAGACACTAGGGGTTGTTAAATGACATTAGAGATGTCGAAGTGCAACGAAACCAGGAACTTAGACATTCGTTGGCAGTAGGGGCTATTACCTACATGTCCAAACCAAAGGTACAAGGTTTTTATCAATTAGGACGAGTTAGAATCATCCGTTCGAACAGTGCTGTCCGAAATAAACAAAATAATTGAGAAAAAAAGAAACAGAGGCCCAGAAGCGCATGTCATCATTGTGAAAGAACAGAACACTTTCACCGTGACTCATAGTGAAGATACCAGACCAATCACCCATCTCAGTTGACCAACGCAACTATGCCACCACCAGTAACAGTCAGTCAGTCAGTGTAGGGGCGGTGAACGGTGACTAATACTACGGCAGCTCCCAGGGCAGTACCCATTAAAGTGATTCCTGTAAACGTGAATGAAGATTGGTCAATAGAACAATGTATACAGGACCAAATGGCCGAACCTATCGGTTTACTCAAGAAACATGTGACAACGTAGCTATTCGGGCATTCTGAACCGTTTGTGGGCCCACTAGGACTCTTTACTGGTAGAAAATGGAACGTTGAAGAGAATTTGGCAGAGAAGAACAGTCCCAAAGAAAAAAGTATCTGCCGTCTTGATTTAACTCATGAGATTACCGAAAGTCATCCGGATATGAATAAGATTCTAGATAACATTCATTAATGATATTACTGGAAACATTACTTCGAAGACGTTAGAGTTTCGTGCAAAAAATGTGACACGTGGACACCTGCTGCTTTACCTGGCAATGGCCATCGTGAAACAACCAATCTGCAACTCAAAAAAAGTAGAGTTTGTAAACCACGTCGTTTCTGAGTGAGGAATCCGCATAAACAAAGACAAAATAGAAGCCATTCGTGATTGGACGGTCCCGCGAGACAAGCATGAATTACTAAGCTTTTTGGGTCTCTGTTCATACTACGATGCGATTTGTTGAGGGATTTGCCACCATTGCCGCACCTCTACGTCCACATACCAATGAAAAAGAGAGCTTCCTTTGGAATCAGTATTTCGACACTTCATTCAGAAGACTGAAGACGGCATTATGTTCCAGCCCAATCCTAGCATTTCCTACACAGTCCGGCAAGTTCATCTTAGACATTGATGCCGACAAAATATCTTTTGTCGCTTTGCAAATTGAAAAAAACATACTTTTTGCAATAGTGAATTACTTCTTGGAAAAGCAATAAGAGCTTAATATATATTTTTAAATAAACAGCCCTTTACTTGCTAAATTAACGTAAACAAATTCGTCATAAAATATTCTGTATGTTAGGCAACAGTTCAAGTAATAACAAAACTAAGTATAAGGTTGCATAAATGATTTTAGAAGGGGGAAAAAGTCTGGTGACTGTGTGTTTATAGCCCATCTATGATTTGTATATTATTGATCAATTAAATTTATTATCGCACAAGCCTACAAAATGACGTCGAAAAAACTAAATTTTCAAAACTAAATCAATGCTTAGAGGCCAAACTAGCATAATTTCTCAACACAAAATGGAAACCCGGTTTCAATGGTCAATGCCTTTTTGTAATTTGCGCAGCAACAAAACAATACATAGCAACTTTGATGCTGTGATTCGAAAGAATTATTAGAACACTTTGATTTCCCTGATAGGTATCACAAAATTTTACTTACCTACTTAAAAAACAGAGCTGACATTTTTTGATATTATAGATTTTTTCAATTAAAAATCAGAAATGTATAGGTTTTCTTGCCTTGGAAAAAAAAATAATTGGGCTATTTAGGCTATAACAAGATCGTAATATTCTTTTTATTCTAATGATTATTTTTTCTCCCAAAACTTCATAGATAACTTAATATATGATTTACCAATGTATTGATTGGTCTTTCAATGCTTTATTGATATTGTAAAAAAAATGTACAGGTCCGTATTTAAATAAAAATAGTTGATGAGAGTCCAGAAGTCCAGTGTAGTGGTGAAGATTTGATCACGCCTTATTACATCAAAATATGTGTGAATAAACTTTTCCTTTTGTCATTTTTTGTTATTTTTAAAATAAAAGTTGTAGAAGAAAAATAAAAAATGACATTTTTGGTTTTCCTTGTATAACTTGAGAACGGCAAGAGAGCGTATTTTTCTTTAAGAATTCGAATGGGCTGTAAAATGCACAACTATTTCGGATAGTAAGAAATTTAATTTCATTATTGTAGGATTTTATCCATTATTCAGCAACAAAAACATAAACTCGAAACAAATGGTGGCTAACTCAAACAACTTTCTTTTTTAGGGTTCCGTATATACAATATACGGATACCCTTATAATATCACTCCAGATTTCTGCCCCTGTCACATCACAGCAATTTTCTTTTAAACTACTGGACGAAAGATGTTGGAATTTGGCATCTATGAATAGTTTGGTGGCGCGATCAGGAGAACTTATCGTAAATGAAGAAATTTTGATTTTAGGGGTATTTTTGGGGTGGAAAACTAAAAAAATTGACCGTTCTCCCCCTGATCTCCGAAACTACTGAGCCTAAAATTTAAAAAGAATAGAAAATATAGATCGTTGCGCGAACTTTACAGAAAAAATAAGGAGAAACCATTAATATTAATTTTGGGGGGCAAATTATAGAATTAAATGAAAATTTAAAAATAAAAAAAATTCAAACGCATCATGTAATATATCAAATGAAAGGTCCCATTCTGAGGAACACAAATATATTTTTTTCACATTTCAAAAAAAATAATTAAAAAGATATTAACGAAAATATACCAAAATTTATCCATTCCCACCCCCTTATCTCCGAAACTATAAAACGTAAAGTTTTTGAAAAAAGTTAGAGGTATAGGGTCTGACCTGAAGTTTACTGGAAAAATAAGGAAAAACCTCTACTTTTAATTTTGGGGGCAAATTACAGAATTAAATGGAAAATATAAAATTAAAATTGTTTCTAACCCATCATGTTATATGTCAAATGAAAGGGCTCATTATGACGAAAACAAATATTTTTTTTTCATATTTTTAAAATAAATTAATTAAAAGATATTAACAAAATATTTAAAAAATTACCCATCCCCCCCCTTATCTCCGAAACCATAAGCTGTAAAATTTTGAAAAAAAATACATGTATAGCGCCTCACCTGAACTTTACTGGAAAAATAAGGAGAAACCCCTAATACTCATTTTGGGGGGTAAATTATAGATTTAAATGGAAAATAAAAAATTATAATTGTTTCTAACGGATCAAGTAATATATCAAATCAAAGGGCTAATTGTGACGAATACTAATATATTTTTTTATTTTTTTTAATAAATATTTTAAAATTATTTTAAAAAATATTAAAAAAATGACCCATTCCGCCCTTTCTTCCCCAAACTATAAGACCTAATTTTTTTTGTTTGCAGGAAAAATATGAAGACATCCCTAATATTAATATTGGGGACCAAAATATAGAATTAAACAGAAAATAAAAATATATTTTTAACGCATAATGCAATACATCAAATGAAAGGGTTATGAGGAATACAAATACATATTTTTCATATTTTTAAAATTCATTGTTTACAAGATATTAACATAAAGATATAAAAAATTCTCATTTCTCGCTTTATTTCCGAAACCATACTACCTAAAATTTTGAAAATAATTAGGGGTACTGGTGCTCACTTGAAATTTATAAGAAAAATTATTAGAAAACCCCCATAATAATTTTAGGGACAAATTATACAATTAAGTGGAAAATAAAAATTCAGTTTTCAAAGGCATCATATCAGATAAAAGGCTCAATATTAAACTTCGACTTAATTCCCACTTTAGAAACTACACTATTTAAATTTTGAAATATATATTTTATTTGTATTTTTAAATAATTTGAATGATATATTTAATAATTAATAATTTAAAACTTGACCTATTTTGACCTATATCTTCCAATCTACAGAGCCTCAAAATTGAGACAGTAGATTATAAAAGGCTTCCCTGAAAGTTTATTAGTAAAATAAAACTCTAATGTTAATTTTTGGGGGCCAAATTAGAAAATTGAATACATCTGGATTCTTATAAAAATCAAGCGAATCCTGAAGCAGATAAAATAAAAAGTCTATGTGTGGAAAATGAAAGTGTATATTTTTTATACATTTAAAACGCTTCCTTTAAAAGATATTAGGGGAAATATAATAAAATGCACTCCTTCCTTGCTTGTTTGAAATTGGAATAGAATCTTGAAGGTGGTACGGAACCCTTAGTATGCGAATCCAACTCGCACTTGACCAAATTATTTAGATAAATATATCAATTTATATAAAAAGTATATCATACATTTTATTTCTATGTCAAAATAGATATTATTATTTTATTAATAAAAGTTGCTTTAAATGTGGAGAATTATAATTATTAAATTAAAACAATGTAGCTATACCATTATTAGTATTATTAAACCAATTTTAAGGACTAAATGATATTAATAAATCAACACACTTAAATTTTTAAATGCATAAATACCTTAGTTTATTTTTAGTTTCATTTGTTTTAACTTTCGATTCCGAGCTTCTTTCTTCCCTTAATTTCAAGTCGTTATTCCAGTATCCAATCTTTATTTATATTATTACTGCTTTCATTAGACTCTTCTTTCCATTGTCTGCATTACTAATTGATAACATCTATTTCCTGCTATTTCTGTGATATTATTATTCTTTTTACCAATTGAGCAATCCTCTCTTTATGATTTGCTTTATTTGATTTTATTCTGGTGATATATGACATTTTAGCTATGTGTAGGGTTTTGTTCATGTACTTCGGTCAGGATGGCTGGTATCTTTTTCATATAAACTACCAGTTGGGATATGGTTTCTCGGCCATCAGGGCTCTCCCAAACACGCTTGAGCATTCGATTCTCTACTCTTAGAAAGTCCCATTTGGGCCTATAACGATTTCAGCACGCCCAAGTATCTAGCTACCTCGTCCCATCGTGGCCTGGGTGCCCCTCTCATTTTGAGAGACAAGATTGGTTCGATGTCATTTGGTTCTGGATGCACTGTTCCGTTGTCCAGTCTTCATTGGCCTGCACTCGTATCTGTTTGATGGAGATAGCTTCTCGCTGTTCCGTCGTCAGACAATGTCCGCATTCTGCTCTACAGGGTCTTCTGGATAAGGCATCGGCATTATTGTGCAAACCACCTTGAAATCTTATTGCTGTAATTTCTCCATCCACCTGGCCAGTTGTCCTGCCGGTGTCTTCATGTCCAGCAGCCATTTGAGGGCGGCATGATCTGTTAGGATTAAGAAATGACCACCATAGAATTTCTGATGCTCTCAAAACCCTGGACTTGGCAATGGACACAGCGGCGCCGGTGTCGATGGTGATGGTAACTGCTCGCCCATTGATGGTGCCTCTGATGACTAGGCTGCCACTATCTCGGCAAAATCCCCGGATGGATAACGTTTTGGGGGCTGGTGGAGGGTCAGTCAGTATTCGCCCCCTTATGCTGACTGGCTGACGGTCCCTGGACATGTGGCTGTTCTGTTGGTTACCCCTGGTCGGTGATCGTTCAGGTAGCCTCACTCGACAATCATGTTGGAAGTGTCCTGTCCGTCGCAGCGGTAACATACCCCTCTGGTGCCAGTTCTTTGTGACCGTTCTAATAGTTTGTTGATACCAGCCAACAGTTCTTGTAATGGCTCTGCCTGATTGAAGGAAACTGCTCGGACCCTCGGCTTGGACATGTTCATGACGGCCTCTTCTTCCAAAGCCCGAAGTAGAGCTTCATTACTCATTACATGTGCAGACTGTCATAAAACCTATGTGAGGCAAACTAACAGAAGAATTCAAGCTAGACGTGATGAACACCAGAACGCTAGGAAAAACAACATCCATTGCAGAACACGCAACCATGACGTCACACCGAATAGACTTTGAGAACACCAGAGTACGGGCAAATATCAAAAATCAAGACTCACAGTCTAAACGCACGCAATGAAATCCAAAACTTATCGAATTGTTGGAAAGTTCTATTAAACACCGTACCGGCCCGGACCCGTCCTATAACAACTCAACCGGATATAACCAATCAACAAGCGGGAGGCGTGGCTACTAAGCGCCAAGGGCCAATCAAACGCAGCCGTTCACGGTGCCAACCGTCAGGCGCCAAGCCGCGACTATATAACAGCGAGCGCATTCATGAAAATCTTAGTATTCGAGTAACTAGAAGCGAAAGCAGAAGGCTACGAGAATTATGCGAACCGACCTAAAAGATCAAGTTATCAACTACGCGGATGAATTCCCGGAAACCACCTAACACACACAAACACACACACACACACATATATATATCCCGTAAATGAAAGTACTGCAACTCAACCTCAACCATTGCGAAGCAGCCCAAGACCTACTGGTACAGCGGGTGCGGGAATTGGATTGCGACGTAGCCATAATCTGCGAGCAGTACAAAAACTTCGACACCCTGTCCTGGGTAAATGACACAACGGACAGAGCAGCGATATGGGCTTGCGGTAAACTTCCGTTCCAACAACTCCCAAATACCCCCGAACCATGGCTTGTGAGAGCCAAAGTGGGAGGGGTCCACTTCTATAGCTGCTATGCACCTCCTAGTGCACAGTTCGAGGAGTTCGAGTTATTCTTGGACACCTTGGCGGAGGATGTACGGAAGCGTGAATCGGTCGCCATCGCAGGAGATTTCAACGCCTGGGCAATTGACTGGGGATGTCGGGAAACGAGCGCGAGAGGACGAGCTCTCCTTGAGACCATGTCTTCGCTCAACCTGGTACTCCTCAACACAGGAGCCGTAAGCACATATCGCAAAGGCACAGCCAGCTCCATTATCGACGTAACATTCGTTAGCAGCAACCTAATTAAAGGGGGCTGTGAGTGGCGGGTCGATGAGGAGTTTACTAATAGCGACCACCAAGCTATTATTTGGGAAATCAACACCACTCCCAAACGAAGATTGTGTGTCAGTCGTGCGAGGTCACAGCCAGTCGGCTGGAACAAAAATGCTTTCGATGCTGATTCATTCGCCTTGGTTATGGAGCAGGAACCATTGTCAATAGCAACAAGCGCAGAAGCCACTGCCAAAGAGGTAATGACAAGCGTTGTCAAGTCCTGCGATGCTTCCATGCCAAGGAGACGGCAGAACAACAGCCGCCCACCAGTTTACTGGTGGAACGACACGATCTCACAACACCGACGAGAGTGTCTCAAAGCACGAAGGCTGCATCAACGAGCACGGAGACGCGACAGGGTCACAACAGAAGAACTAAGGCTCGACTATGAGATCAAAAGACAACAACTACGAAGAGCCATTCTCTCAAGCAAGAGATCCTACTGGAAGGAGTTGTGTGACGAAGTTAATCAAGATCCATGGGGAAAACCGTATAAAATCGTGATGCATAAAATTAAGGTCCCTCCCATGACATCAACGAACTGCCCCGAATCATTGCACCGCATTGTCACTCACTTGTTTCCTGCAAAGCCTGAGCTACCCGCTAATCCTTCGTGGCAGGTGAGGGACGAAGATATACCATCAGTGACTATGAGTGAGCTGATGGGCGCGTGCAACCGGCTCCAAAACGGTAAGGCTCCCGGTCCAGATGGCATACCTAACATCGCGCTAAAATGCGCCATAGCCAATAGGCCTGACATGTTTCTACACATGTATGAGACCTGCCTAAAGCAGGGGGTTTTCCCGAGTAAGTGGAAAAAGCAGAGGCTTGTGCTCCTCCCTAAAGGGGGAAAGAAACCTCCCGACGAACCGTCATCATATCGTCCCCTCTGTATGTTGGACTCTGCGGGAAAACTCCTTGAAAGGATAATAGCAGATAGGCTGGAGCCCTACGTTGAGCCGAAACTTTCCACCAACCAATTCGGGTTCAGAAAGGGGAGATCAACCATCGATGCCGTGACACTCGTTACCAACATCGCCAGAGAGGCTATCTCGGGAAAGAGATGGAGAAGAGGTGGAAAAAAGTACTGTCTAATAGCCACCCTGGATATCAAGAACGCCTTTAACTCGGCCCGCTGGGACCGCATTTTGGAGGCTCTTGTCAGGATGGAAGTTCCGCAGTACTTGCGCAGAATGGTTTCAGCCTATTTCAAGGACCGCATCTTGTTGTACCAAACTGAAAATGGGCAAGTAGACTATAAGATCACAGGAGGTGTACCTCAGGGCTCTGTTCTTGGCCCCCTCTTATGGAACGTAATGTACAACGACCTGCTCCTGCTCGGTCTGCCTGAGGGCGTCAGGCTAGTGGCATTCGCCGATGATGTGGCATTGATCATAGTGCGCAAGCACATAGAGGAAATACAAACAACCTTCTCATTCGCTATAGCCACAATTCAGCATTGGATGCTCGCAGCGGACTTGAGTTTAGCAGAACAAAAGACCGAAACACTTCTTGTTAGCAGTCGAAAGGCAAGGGAAACCATCACCCTCAAAATAGGCGACTCCTACATACAGTCGCAGCCCTTCATCAGCTATTTGGGGGTGCTCCTGGACACACGGCTCAACTTCAAAGAGCACATAATCGCGGCCAGCAAGAAAGCAGCTGGGGTACAGGGGGCATTATCTAGAATAATGCCGAATGTCGGAGGCCCTAGACAGATAAGAAGACAGCTACTGGCAACAGTAACTACTTCTGTTTTGTTGTACGGGGCACCGGTATGGGAGAAATCGCTCGAGCTACCATCGTACCGCCGGAAAATGAAATCAGTCCAGCGGCTCTCAGCGATTCGAGTGGCATCATCCTACCGCACTGTGTCTTACGAGGCGGTGAGTGTGATTGCCTCTACCCTACCAATCGACATCCTGGCTGCAGAAAGGGGACGGCTTTATCGCAGAAAGTTAGAGAAAGACCAACCGACAGGAAACAGCGATGAAAGGGCCATGAGTCTAGGGCAATGGCAGGAGAGGTGGGACAGCTCTACTAAAGGAAGGTGGACATATCGATTGATACCTAACATCAGTCGTTGGGTCCACCGCCAGCATGGGGAGGTTGGGTTCTACATCACTCAACTCCTGACTGGACATGGATGCTTTCGAGCATACCTGCACAGGTTCAGGAGGGCAAACTCCCCAAACTGCCCACACTGTACGGACGTGATAGAGGACGCGGAACACGTGTTCTTCTCCTGCCCCCGGTTTCAGGATCAACGTGCTGAAGTGGAGAGGATTCTGGAGACTAATATCGTTCCAGAACAATTAGTAGAAGCCATGCTGAAGGGCCCCCAAGCCTGGAACTTGGTATCAGATTACGCGGAGACTATCCTCAAAGAACTCCGCAATACGTTCGAGGAGTAGGCTTTAGAGGCTTTCAATGTAAGAGCAGTAAACATCTGCAATGAACCACCCTTGCGAAGTAGTATTGACTAAGAGTGCCGCAGGGGACCATGGTTGTAGGAGAAAGAGGTTAGGGTTTTAGCGGGTATACGGTATACTGGTTTCAATGCAACGATTTACTCTTGCTTTGAAGTCATTACATCGGGAGTCCCGCACGACGGCCAGCACGTGCTAGCTAAGTACGGAATGTATTTCCCCCCTCTTCGGATAAAAAAAAAAAAAAAAAAAAAAAAAAAAAAAACATATATATATCCCGGGGTGGTTGTTGGTCCACTACCGGGCGCCTCCCCAGGTGGCGGATAGGGGAACGCTCTCCAGCAATGGGGAGTACTGAGGATTTCCTCAGGGCGGACCAAAATCAGATAGGGGAAGGGACCCCGAAAATAAACCATTTATGGATATGGGTGATAAGGTGAACTTAATACCCCAGGTGGGTACCTCTGCAGAGGATAATCCCGCCACCGGTTCCGATCGAGTGAAAGCCTCGGTGGCCGGTGCACGCTCCACGGATTCTGGGGGGAGCGAATTATCACTGGTTCCGTCACAAAGTGACAAGAAGAAGAACACTAGTAATGGTACAACATCGACCATTACAACTAGAGCTGGCAGCAAGACACTATCCAGCCAAGTCCTCCAAAAGGCGAATAGTGGAGTTGACGTCCAACAAAGGGCAACAAATGAGAGTGGCGCTCCAAACAAATTAGGAGCAAAGATCGATGAGCTCTTGAAGTTCATTGGGCCTAGGCACAATGTACATCATGAGATCAAGAAACTGGCACACGCCATTAAGTCAGAATATGACAAATATCAGACGTCAACGACGCGGCCACCTCCTGTAGCGAAACCTGCTACAACACAGACATCGCCAGTAAAGGTGTCAAACACTCAGACACAAGGTGGACAGCAAAAGGAGGTCCCAAAAGCGGCTGCCTCAAAAGCAGCTAACTCAAAACCGGCTGCATCAACACCGGCGGCCCCAAAGCAGGCGGCTTCAATAAAAGTAGCCTCTGTAGCAAGGACCTCGCCACCGAAGGTCTCGCCTTCAGTAGCCTCATCAAGTAAGGCACCACCACTTAAAACTCTTAAACCGGTGCTAGCTAGCAAGCTAAAGCCCGGTAAGAAAGGTCGCCAGAACATCGGGCAAACCACCCAGGGAACAACAAGTAGGGTGGTCAATTCAGAAGCGAAGAGAAACAATGAATTAAAATCCAAGTTTAAACCGCAGACCAAAAACCAACCTGCAAACCAGTCGACTGACTGGCAAGTGGTAAAGAGGAAAAAGGCCCCGAGGACCAATAAGCAAAAACCAGCGCCACATTGTACGCTGCATATAAAGAAAGGCGAGAAGAGCTCCCATGCAGATATCTTGCGAGGTATCAAGAATGATCCCACCTTGCAGGATATAGGCAAAAAAGTCAATAAGATCCGACGAACAGCTAAGGGAGATCTACTTTTGTTATTCGCCAAGGCAGACGCTCAGGAGATGGAGCGCTATTGTAACGCCATCAAGAATAAGCTCCCAAGCGGGGCCACTGTACAATCTCGAATACCGCAAATCGAGATTGAAATTAAAGACTTGGACGAGATCAGTACCAAGGAAGACGTAGTAAACCTGCTCAAAGATAATATCGACGGCCTGGCAGAGATCACTGAGGAGGCAGGGAAATCACTTCGACGGGCATATAGATCAACACAAACGGCAGTTGTTTGTCTCCCAGAGGTCCAGGCCAAGAAAGCCATCGCACTTGGAAAGCTGAAACTTGCGTGGGGCACAGTACGTGTTCGCGAGAGGATCAGCCTTCGACGGTGCTTCAAATGCTGGCACTTTGGGCACAACGCCCAGGCGTGCAGAGGCAAGACTGACCGAAGCAGTTGTTGTCACAGATGCGGAGGCGCTGGTCACAATGCCTCGGCTTGTCAACAACCTGCCAAGTGCTTACTCTGCAAAGAGAAAGATAGTAGGTCAGACTGCCGGCACGCTGCGGGTAGTTGGAAATGTCCGATCTACCAACAGGCGATGAGAGCAGCACAAGCACGTAAATGAAAGTCCTGCAACTCAACCTCAACCATTGTGAAGCAGCCCAAGACCTACTGGTACAGCGGGTGCGGGAATTGGATTGCGACGTAGCCATAATCTGCGAGCAGTATAAAAACTTCGACACCCTGTCCTGGGTAAATGACACAACGGACAGAGCAGCGATATGGGCTTGCGGTAAACTTCCGTTCCAACAACTCCCAAATACCCCCGAACCATGACTTGTGAGAGCCAAAGTGGGAGGGGTTCACTTCTATAGCTGCTATGCACCTCCTAGTGCACAGCTCGAGGAGTTCGAGTTATTCTTGGACACCTTGGCGGAGGATGTACGGAAGCGTGAATCGATCGCCATCGCAGGAGATTTCAACGCCTGGGCAATTGACTGGGGATGCCGGGAAACGAGCGCGAGAGGACGAGCTCTCCTTGAGACCATGTCTTCGCTCAACCTGGTACTCCTCAACACAGGAGACGTAAGCACATATCGCAAAGGCACAGCCAGCTCCATTATCGATGTGACATTCGTTAGCAGCAACCTAATTAAAGGGGGCTGTGAGTGGCGGGTCGATGAGGAGTTTACTAATAGCGACCACCAAGCTATTATATGGGAAATCAACACCACTCCCAAACGAAGATTGTGTGGCAGTCGTGCGAGGCCACAGCCAGTCGGTTGGAACAAAAATGCTTTCGATGCTGATTCATTCGCCTTGGTTATGGGGCAAGAACCATTGTCAATAGCAACAAGCGCAGAAGCCACTGCCAAAGAGGTAATGACAAGCGTTGTCAAGTCCTGCGATGCTTCCATGCCAAGGAGACGGCAGAACAACAGCCGCCCACCAGTTTACTGGTGGAACGACACGATCTCACAACACCGACGAGAGTGTTTGAAAGCACGAAGGCTGCATCAACGAGCACGGAGACGCGACAGGGTCACAACAGAAGAACTAAGGCTCGACTATGAGATCAAAAGACAACAACTACGAAGAGCCATTCTCTCAAGCAAGAGATCCTACTGGAAGGAGTTGTGTGACGAAGTTAATCAAGATCCATGGGGAAAACCGTATAAAGTCGTGATGCATAAAATTAAGGCCCCTCCCATGACATCAACGAACTGCCCCGAATCATTGCACCGCATTGTCACTCACTTGTTTCCTGCGAAGCCTGAGCTACCCGCTTATCCTTCGTGGCAGGTGAGGGACGAAGATATACCACCAGTGACTATGAGTGAGCTGATGGGCGCGTGCAACCGGCTCCAAAACGGTAAGGCTCCCGGTCCAGATGTCATACCTAACATCGCGCTAAAATGCGCCATAGCCAATAGGCCTGACATGTTTCTACACATGTATGAGACCTGCCTAAAGCAGGGGGTTTTCCCGACTAAGTGGAAAAAGCAGAGGCTTGTGCTCCTCCCTAAAGGGGGAAAGAAACCTCCCGACGAACCGTCATCATATCGTCCCCTCTGTATGTTGGACTCTGCGGGAAAACTCCTTGAAAGGATAATAGCAGATAGGCTGGAGCCCTACGTTGAGCCGAAACTTTCCACCAACCAATTCGGGTTCAGAAAGGGGAGATCAACCATCGATACCGTGAAGCTCGTTACCAGCATCGCCAGAGAGGCTATCTCGGGAAAGAGATGGAGAAGGGGTGGAAAAAAGTACTGTCTAATAGCCACCCTGGATATCAAGAACGCCTTTAACTCGGCCCGCTGGGACCGCATTTTGGAGGCTCTTGTCAGGATGGAAGTTCCGCAGTACTTGCGCAGAATGGTTTCAGCGTATTTCAAGGACCGCATCTTGTTGTACCAAACTGAAAATGGGCAAGTAGACTATAAGATCACAGGAGGTGTACCTCAGGGCTCTGTTCTTGGCCCCCTCTTATGGAACGTAATGTAGAACGACCTGCTCCTGCTCGGTCTGCCTGAGGGCGTCAGGCTAGTGGCATTCGCCGATGATGTGGCATTGATCATAGTGCGCAAGCACATAGAGGAGATACAAACAACCTTCTCATTCGCTATAGCCACAATTCAGCATTGGATGCTCGCAGCGGACTTGAGTTTAGCAGAACAAAAGACCGAAACACTTCTTGTTAGCAGTCGAAAGGCAAGGGAAACCATCACCCTCAAAATAGGCGACTCCTACATACAGTCGCAGCCCTTCATCAGCTATTTGGGGGTGCTCCTGGACGCACGGCTCAACTTCAAAGAGCACATAATCGCGGCCAGCAAGAAAGCAGCTAGGGTACAGGGGGCATTATCTAGAATAATGCCGAATGTCGGAGGCCCTAGACAGATAAGAAGACAGCTACTGGCAACAGTAACTACTTCTGTTTTGTTGTACGGGGCACCGGTATGGGAGAAATCGCTCGAGCTACCATCGTACCGCCGGAAAATTAAATCAGTCCAGCGGCTCTCAGCGATTCGAGTGGCATCATCCTACCGCACTGTGTCTTACGAGGCGGTGAGTGTGATTGCCTCTACCCTACCAATCGACATCCTGGCTGCAGAAAGGGGACGGCTTTATCGCAGAAAGTTAGAGAAAGACCAACCGACAGGAAACAGCGATGAAAGAGCCATGAGTCTAGGGCAATGGCAGGAGAGGTGGGACAGCTCTACTAAAGGCCGGTGGACATATCGACTGATACCTAACATCAGTCGTTGGGTCAACCGCCAGCATGGGGAGGTTGGGTTCTACATCACTCAACTCCTGACTGGACATGGATGCTTTCGAGCATACCTGCACAGGTTCAGGAGGGCAAACTCCCCAAACTGCCCACACTGTACGGACGTGATAGAGGACGCGGAACACGTGTTCTTCTCCTGTCCCCGGTTTCAGGATCAACGTGCTGAAGTGGAGAGGATTCTGGAGACTAATATCGTTCCAGAACAATTAGTAGAAGCCATGCTGAAGGGCCCCCAAGCCTGGAACTTGGTATCAGATTACGCGGAGACTATCCTCAAAGAACTCCGCAATACGTTCGAGGAGTAGGCTTTAGAGGCTTTCAATGTAAGAGCAGTAAACATCTGCAATGAACCACCCTTGCGAAGTAGTATTGACTAAGAGTGCCGCAGGGGACCATGGTTGTAGGAGAAAGAGGTTAGGGTTTTAGCGGGTATACGGTATACTGGTTTCAATGGCAACGATTTACTCTTGCTTTGAAGTCATTGCATCGGGAGTCCCGCACGACGGCCAGCACGTGCTAGCTAAGTACGGAATGTATTTCCCCCCTCTTCGGATAAAAAAAACACACACACATATATATATATATATATATATATATATATATATATATATATAGTCGTAGGCTTTTATGGATGAAACAATAGGTAGAATTATTTTTTCGGGAATACATCCGTTCGTTATATTGATTCAAGCTTGAATCTTGCAGACGTTTCGCCAAGGTCTCACTTGGCATTCTCAATGCCTCGTTACGGTGAACTGAGAGGTGATCTACCTGAGATTTTATTTTATATGCCTCCATCGGAGGTCATATCACGCCTGATTGGTAGGTGTTGACTCCGCCCCTGCACTACTGTGTAGGGTGTGCCACTTGTTGACGGGTTTGTATTTTGCGTGGCTAATTCTGTTTTATTTTAATGTGTAGCACACACAGTGGCAGGGCGTCATCTCTTTTGCTTAGATGTCCACTTTTCTCGATTTCAGTGGCTTCTCGTATTAGTCTGGTTTTATAATGAGTTGTTTGTGCGATCTGTTTGCAACTATCGAAATTAATTTTATGGCCCGATTATTGTTGGTGTTGGAATAGGGCCGATGGTGTCTGTTTTTCTTTGACAGCTAATCTGACTACCTCAAAAGTGCCTATTTGATGTATGACAACCGCATATATAAACAAACCGACGGAGCAGCAATGGAGTCCCCACTATCACCAGCGGTGGCAAACCTCTTTATGAACTATTTCGAGAAAAAGGCACTACAGACAGCAAACCTGAAGCCAAAGTTATGGCTAAGATACGTCGATGATGTATTTGTCATATGGTCTTTCGGCAAACAAGAACTCCTTAAGTTTCTGGAACACCTAAACTCCATACACCCCAGGATTCAATTTACAGTAAAACTTGAAGAAAACAACAAGTTGCCTTTCCTTGGCGTCATCGTAAGAAAAAAAACCCAGAATGGACACTTCGACCACACCGTATATAGAAAGCCGACACACACGAACAGATACTTAAACTACAAATCCCATCACCACCCTCCTCAAATAGAGAGAGTTGCCAACACGCTAGATACATATGACTGACCGACGACAATAACAAAACACACGAATTAAAACAGATAGCTACCGCTCTACGACAAAACGGATACACAAACCACACAATCAAAAAGGCAATAGCACAACAACACCATGAGCCAAAACCAAAAGGTGACCTCACCGAAAAACCAAAAGTAGTCTTACCATACATCATAGGGGACAACGGACAGAATTGGCCGAATCCTTTTAAGGCATGACATAACGACAGCATACAAATCACACCAGACTATAGGCACAAGTTTAGGAAATCCCAAACCAAAACTTGAAAACCAAGGGATATATAGTATAACTTGTGGAACGTGCGATAAGGTATACGTCGGACAAACGAACAGGAGAATTTCAACCCGTTTAGATGAGCGCAGATTAGCCCTGTTCCAACACCAACGACAATCGGTCCATAAAATTAATTTCGATAGTTGCAAGCAGATCGCACAAACTCATTATAAAATCAGACTATTATGAGAAGCCATTGAAATCGAGAAAAGTGGACATCTAAACAAAAGAGATGACGCCCTGCACCTATCTACACATGGAAGACAATTATTCAACATCAAAATAAAACAGAATTAGCCACGCAAAATACAAACCTGTCAACAAGTGACACACCCGACACGGCAGCGAAGGGTGCGGAATCAACACCGACCAATCCAGGCGTGATATGACCTCCGATGGAGGCATATAAAATAAAGAGCTCAGGTAGATCACCTCTCAGTTCACCGTAACAACGCATTGGGAATGCCAAGTGAGACCTTGGCGAAACGTCCGCAGGATTCAAACTTGAATCAATATAACGAACGGATGTATTCCCGGATAAATATATATATATATATATATATATATATATATGTGTGTGTGTGTGTGTGTGTGTGTGTTTTTTGAGGTTGGTAAAAATACATTTGCGTATCCAGCATGACCAGTTGCCTCCAATTGCCTGGCCTGGGTATGTCGGACTCAGATGGCCAATACCGACTAAAAAACCCCTCCTCTTTCTCCAGCCTCTGATTCCCCGCGGAAACCGCCGTCAGGTATTACTTCACGGGGAGAGGATTTAGCAGATTTGCTCTTCCTTCATGTTGTTGAGGTCACTTCTTCTGATCCTCTAGCCGTGATTGACTTCGGCTCTCTCCCTTTCACTGAAACGTAAATCCTTGATTACTTTCGTGGCGAAAATACTGGTCGCATTCCAAGCAGCTTCTGATGACAACATAGCCTCTACAAGTGTTTCTGGTTGAATAGTCTGTTGAAGGATGGTTTTCAGATCATTACGTTCCAAGTTAAAACGAGGACACACGAAAAATACGTGTTCCGCATCTTCAGGAACTCCGGGGCAGGACGGGCATTCCGGGTCATCATCCCTTTTAAAGCGATGGAGATATGCTTGGAAGCAGCCATGTCCTGAAAGCATCTGTGTCAGATGGTGGTTGCTTGTCCGTGATTTCGGTGAAGCCAAGCATCTATTCGGGGTGTAAGGCGGTTCGTCCACCTTCCTTTCTCTGACGCATCCCACTGCGATTGCCATCGGCGTATGCTATTCTGCCGTTCCTCAGTTTTTATTTCATCAGGGCCTGACGTAAATGCCTTTTGTCGCTGATAGAGGACTTGCCGTTCTTCAGCTAGTGCTCATGCTCGAATAGGCAGCATTCCGGCAATAACGCAAACCGCGTCTTGAGAGACTGTACGGAAAGCACTAGTCACTCTCAGGGCACTCAGTCGATATATTGATATGACCCTTCTTTTTATTTCTTTGACTTCTAGGGCCTCAGCCCAAACGGAAATTCCATATGTCAGAATTGAGGTGACTACTGACGATAGTAACATCCTTCTACTTTGTTTTGGACCTCCGACATTAGGCATCAGACGTGATAGGCTTGTCCTCACCACTGAAGCCTTGGCACTAATATGCTCTACTTGCTGCTTGAAATTAAGTCGGGCATCAAGCATCACTCCCAGATACCGAATAAACGGTTTTGATGTTATCTGGTGGTTCCCGACTTCCAGTGTGATGGTTTCCATCTGCTTTCTGCTCGTAATTAGCACTGCTTCGGTTTTGTGCTCTGCCAACTCCAGTTTCGTCTTACTCATCCACTGGCTGATCCTCTGGAACGTGGTGTCGAACGACATATTTATCTCTTCAAGAGTCTTCGCCACTACTACCACAGCTACATCATCCGCATATGTTACCAGTTTGACATTTTCTGGCAAGGCTAGCCTCAGCAGCCCGTCGTACATGATGTTCCACAAAAGAGGGCCTAGGACTGAGCCCTGTGGTACTCCTCCAGTTATTCGGTATTCTTTTGTACCAATCTTCGTGTCGTATTTCAGACGCCTATCTGTAAAGTAGCTCGCAATTATTCTACGCAGGTATCCTGGTACTTTTTTCTCTTCAAGGGCCCGCATTATACAGTCCCAGTGGGCGGAATTGTAGGCGTTCTTGATGTCCAGAGCAGCCACCAGGCAATCCTTCTTCGTACCACCCTTCCATCTGGTCCCGGCGATCGCATTCTTGGCTGTGGTGACGACAAGATTTATCGCGTCTAGCATTGATCGTCTTTTCCGAAAACCATACTGGTTGTCGGCTAGCAGCGGTTCGGCTACTGCTTCGATTCTTTGATGGATTGCTCTCTCTAGTATCTTGCCTGCTGTATCCAGCATGCAGAGCGGCCGATACGATGACGGTTCATCTGGTGGCTTATTCCCCTTAGGCAGTAGTACCAGTCGTTGTTATTAGGGTCCCTTCTTTGAGACATGCTTCATAGACTTCGAGGAACAATGATGGCACTTTCCTGATAACTATTTTCAGAGCGAGGTTTGGGATTCCGTCCAACCCTGGTGCTTTATTGTTCCCCACTCGATTACACGCCTCCATCAATTCGTCCGTCGCAGTAGGTGGGATCTCTTCCGATTCACACTGCGCTGGCGGGTAGTCAAATTCACGTTGTTGCGGAAACAACGTGGTAACGATCTTCTGTAATAAATGTGGACATGTAGGTGACGACATGGACTGGTGGGCCATGACCACCTTGTATGGCCTACCGCACGGGTCTTTGTCTACTTCGTCAATTAGTTCCTGCCAGCATGCCTTTTTGCTATCCTTAATGGCCTTCTTCAGTTTCCGATGTGCTTTTTTGTACTCTGCTACCAGCTCTGCAGCGTCAGGTCGTCGGTAGCCACGCTGAGATATTCGTCTTCTTCTAAAACACTCTTTGCGTAAACAGCTGATTTGGTTGTTCCACCAGTGTACAGACGGATGTTGTCTCATTCCCCGTTTACGAGGCATACTCGCGTCGCAAGCCTGGGCAACTCTCCTCATTAGCTCCTTTGCTTTCTCCTCAGCATTCCCAGCGTTGATTGGGTCTCGGCTCAAGGCTACTGCGCAGACATTTGGGTCAATTGATTTGACTCTCTAGCCGATCGCATTGGTTGGCCTATTTGCTCTTCTGGTGTTCTGGTTTTTTGATATTTCCCAGAGTATTGCACTGTGATCACTGGCTGTGTAGATCTCCATTACCTTCCAATAGTAGTCTCCCCTAATAAGGCCGCTGCTAACGAAAGTTAGATCTACTACGGAACTCATATTTGCTTTGGTGAACGTTGGTGTGTCACCGCTGTTGAGCAGAACCACATCTAGCGTAGTCATAGCCTCCAGTAGTGCTCTTCCTCGTGCATTAGTCTGCTTGCTGCCCCAGTCCACTGCCCAGGAGTTGAAGTCGCTGGCTATTGCCACTGGATAATGCTGCTTCGCATCATTGGTCAGCCGGTCCAGGAAATCGATATATTCGTCGATGGTTAGACTAGGTGGAGCATAGCAGCTGTAGAATCGAAATTCCGTCTATCCCATGCAGCCACAAACCCTGCTTCTCTATTATTTGCCACTCTCTGGAAAGGAAAATTCCCTCAAGACCAAATGACAGCGTTTGCTGTTTTCCCATGGTTGATCACTTATGTGTTTGTATGGCTCTGCTATTAATACTACATCTAGCTTTAATTGGCTCACTGTTTGCTTAAGCAAATCATGCGCAGCCTCACAGTGATTGAGGTTTAGTTGCAGTATCTTCATGCGTGTCTGTTTTTTAGCTTCATGAGTGCCTCTTTATAAACTGGGCATCTGCTGGTTCCCGCATAGTGGGCAACATTTTTGGTGTTATGTTGTTCAGCACATAGGGCACACTTAGCTGAATTATTACATCAGCGATTTTGTGTCCTGCTTGCCCGCACTTAATGCAGAGCTTAGACCGATCCTCTTTACTTTTACATTGGCCAGCAAGATGTCCAAAGTGCCAGCATTTGTAACATTGGATTGGTCTATCCACTAGTCCTATTCGTCAGGTTACCCACTCGATCTTGATCCTGCCACGCTCACCAAGTACTTTTTGCGCTGTCGATACTGCTAGTCTTACAATGGCAACCTGAGTGCCTCTATAGACCTCATGCAGTGTTCTGAGCGCCTCCAGGGGGATCTTACATTCATCTCCAGCTACCTTCTGTATAGCTGCCTGAATATCTTCCTTCGATGTATCTATATCCAGGTCTTGGATTTTGAGAACTTCTTCAGGCCCCATACTGATGACATTGGTGTTGTTCTTAAGGATGCCCTCAATTGTTTTCTGCAGGGCCTTGCCCCTGTCAGCGCTCTCCCTCGTGAGCGTAATCAGCATATCTCCAGTGACTGTTTTCCGGATCTTATCTACTATAGAACAAACTTGGTCATCCGGGACATCCTTCCTGATCCGGCGGAGTATGTCAGCATACTTCTGCTTTTCAACCGGGCGGATGATCAAGGCATTTGGTTTGTTCGGTTTTCTTCGCTTTTTCTCTTTGGGTCTTTGTGAAGACTGCTTAGCCGTTGGCCGTATTTGTGCCGGCAACTGCTTCGGTTGCTGTTCTTTGCTTAGCTTCCGTCTGTCCGTCCTCGATTGCACCACTTCCCATTATGGTATGTTCTCCTTCTTCTTGTCGCCGGGGTTCTGTGTGGACTGCTTGAGCGAAGGGGTTGGTCCTGAGACCCTTTTCTTTTTCACCCGCTTGTCTATAGCGTCCGGGGATGTCCGATACTTCCTTTTAGTGAACTTTTTCTCTCGCTCGTCTTCAGCGACTGATTCGATGTCACCGTCGGCTCCTGTTTCCATATCTTCTGCTGTAACAGCGTCGCTTTGATCGGTTGATAGTGGTGGCTCACTGCTTTTCTCGAGTGTGCCACAGGGAGGCTGCTGCTGCATAGCTTGCCACTCCCCATCTAGTTTTTTAAACCTTCTGAATGTGATTACGACATTGTTTAACTTGGTCTTGATCTCCTTATGTATGTTGGCCTTCGACATGACGCACTCATGTAGCTCGTTGGCAAGCTTCTCTAGGTGTTCCAAGGCTTGCGTCCTTTGCGTTTCAATGCTTACTTCTAAATCTGCTTGATTGGCGTATTCTCTAATGTTGTTTTCCTGACTTGTTCTCATACTCTAAAGTTACCAGTGCTTCGTACCGAGTGGGGCGGGTTGCCAAGACTAGGAACGGGTGTACCCTCAAAGATAAACTTCTACCCCAGTTTCCTGAGGCCTAGCCGACACTTGGCCAATCCCGGAATACACGAACGGATTGGACGCGCCCGGGGCGATGCAGATTCCGACATCTGCATTCACTGCGTACTTCCTGATCAAGGCCCGAAGGGACTGGCTCCAGATCTACTGCTGCAACTTACATCTCGGCAGAGCAAGCTCACATCAGCCGCAACTCGCACCGACGGAAATAATCGATGCAGAGCGCAAGCACTTCCAATGGGTTACAGCGGAGAACGATCGTGATATGTGGGGATACGCGGGAGGGATGGTAGGTGTGGTCGTGACCTCTGGTTTCCCCTATGTGGTATTTGGAGATAAACCAAGGCTCGCATAGGCAGGGGCGCGTCCCTGAAGCCAATCTGTCACCTATCAGGACCATAGATGAGTACCTGCCTGCTATGTGTGTGTGTGTGTGTGCGTGTGTTTTTTTTTTTTTTTTTTTTTTATCCGAAGAGGGGGGAAATACATTGCGTACTTAGCTAGCACGTGCTGGCCGTCGTGCGGGACTCCCGATGTAATGACTTCAAAGCAAGAGTAAATCGTTGCATTGAAACCAGTACACCGTATACCCGCTAAAACCCTAACCTCTTTCTCCTACAACCATGGTCCCCTGCGGCACTCTTACTCAATACTACTTCGCAAGGGTGGTTCATTGCAGATGTTTACTGCCCTTTCATTGAAAGCTTCTAAAGCCTACTCCTCGAACGTATCGCGGAGTTCTTTGATGATAGTTTCCGCGTAATCTGATACCAAGTTCCAGGCTTGGGGGCCCTTCAGCATGGCTTCTACTAATTGTTCTGGGACGATATTAGTCTCCAGAATCCTCTCCACTTCAGCACGTTGATCCTGAAACCGGGGGCAGGAGAAGAACACGTGTTCCGCGTCCTCTATCACGTCCGTACAGTGTGGGCAGTTTGGGGAGTTTGCCCTCCTGAACCTGTGCAGGTATGCTCGAAAGCATCCATGTCCAGTCAGGAGTTGAGTGATGTAGAACCCAACCTCCCCATGCTGGCGGTTGACCCAACGACTGATGTTAGGTATCAATCGATATGTCCACCGGCCTTTAGTAGAGCTGTCCCACCTCTCCTGCCATTGCCCTAGACTCATGGCTCTTTCATCGCTGTTTCCTGTCGGTTGGTCTTTTTCTAACTTTCTGCGATAAAGCCGTCCCCTTTCTGCAGCCAGGATGTCGATTGGCAGGGTAGAGGCAATCACACTCACCGCCTCGTAAGACACAGTGCGGTAGGATGATGCCACTCGAATCGCTGAGAGCCGCTGGACTGATTTCATTTTCCGGCGGTACGATGGTAGCTCGAGCGATTTCTCCCATACCGGTGCCCCGTACAACAAAACAGAAGTAGTTACTGTTGCCAGTAGCTGTCTTCTCATCTGTCTAGGGCCTCCGACATTAGGCATTATTCTAGATAATGCCCCCTGTACCCCAGCTGCTTTCTTGCTGGCCGCGATTATGTGCTCTTTGAAGTTAAGCCGTGTGTCCAGGAGCACCCCCAAATAGCTGATGAAGGGCTGCGACTGTATGTAGGTGTCGCCTATTTTGAGGGTGATGGTTTCCCTTGCCTTTCGACTGCTAACAAGAAGTGTTTCGGTCTTTTGTTCTGCTAAACTCAAGTCCGCTGCGAGCATCCAATGCTGAATTGTGGCTATAGCGAATGAGAAGGTTGTTTGTATCTCCTCTATGTGCTTGCGCACTATGATCAATGCCACATCATCGGCGAATGCCACTAGCCTGACGCCCTCAGGCAGACCGAGCAGGAGCAGGTCGTTGTACATTACGTTCCATAAGAGGGGGCCAAGAACAGAGCCCTGAGGTACACCTCCTGTGATCTTATAGTCTACTTGCCCATTTTCAGTTTGGTACAACAAGATGCGGTCCTTGAAATACGCTGAAACCATTCTGCGCAAGTACTGCGGAACTTCCATCCTGGCAAGAGCCTCCAAAATGCGGTCCCAGCGGGCCGAGTTAAAGGCGTTCTTGATATCCAGGGTGGCTATTAGACAGTACTTTTTTCCACCTCTTCTCCATCTCTTTCCCGAGATAGCCTCTCTGGCGATGTTGGTAACGAGTTTCACGGCGTCGATGGTTGATCTCCCCTTTCTGAACCCGAATTGGTTGGTGGAAAGTTTCGGCTCAACGTAGGGCTCCAGCCGATCTGCTATTATCCTTTCAAGGAGTTTTCCCACAGAGTCCAACATACAGAGGGGACGATATGATGACGGTTCGTCGGGAGGTTTCTTTCCCCCTTTAGGGAGGAGCACAAGCCTCTGCTTTTTCCACTTAGTCGGGAAAACCCCCTGCTTTAGGCAGGTCTCATACATGTGTAGAAACATGTCAGGCCTATTGGCTATGGCGCATTTTAGCGCGATGTTAGGTATGCCATCTGGACCGGGAGCCTTGCCGTTTTGGAGCCGGTTGCACGCGCCCATCAGCTCATTCATAGTCACTGATGGTATATCTTCGTCCCTCACCTGCCACGAAGGATAAGCGGGTAGCTCAGGCTTCGCAGGAAACAGGTGAGTGACAATGCGGTGCAATGATTCGGGGCAGTTCGTTGATGTCATGGGAGGGGCCTTAATTTTATGCATCACGATTTTATACGGTTTTCCCCATGGATCTTGATTCACTTCGTCACACAACTCCTTCCAGTAGGATCTCTTGCTTGAGAGAATGGCTCTTCGTAGTTGTTGTCTTTTGCTCTCATAGTCGAGCCTTAGTTCTTCTGTTGTGACCCTGTCGCGTCTCCGTGCTCGTTGATGCAGCCTTCGTGCTTTGAGACACTCTCGTCGGTGTTGTGAGATCGTGTCGTTCCACCAGTAAACTGGTGGGCGGCTGTTGTTCTGCCGTCTCCTTGGCATGGAAGCATCGCAGGACTTGACAACGCTTGTCATTACCTCTTTGGCAGTGGCTTCTGCGCTTGTTGCTATTGACAATGGTTCCTGCTCCATAACCAAGGCGAATGAATCAGCATCGAAAGCATTTTTGTTCCAACCGACTGGCTGTGACCTCGCACGACTGACACACAATCTTCGTTTGGGAGTGGTGTTGATTTCCCATATAATAGCTTGGTGGTCGCTATTAGTAAACTCCTCATCGACCCGCCACTCACAGCCCCCTTTAATTAGGTTGCTGCTAACGAATGTCACATCGATAATGGAGCTGGCTGTGCCTTTGCGATATGTGCTTACGGCTCCTGTGTTGAGGAGTACCAGGTTGAGCGAAGACATGGTCTCAAGGAGAGCTCGTCCTCTCGCGCTCGTTTCCCGGCATCCCCAGTCAATTGCCCAGGCGTTGAAATCTCCTGCGATGGCGACCGATTCACGCTTCCGTACATCCTCCGCCAAGGTGTCCAAGAATAACTCGAACTCCTCGAGCTGTGCACTAGGAGGTGCATAGCAGCTATAGAAGTGAACCCCTCCCACTTTGGCTCTCACAAGCCATGGTTCGGGGGTATTTGGGAGTTGTTGGAACGGAAGTTTACCGCAAGCCCATATAGCTGCTCTGTCCGTTGTGTCATTTACCCAGGACAGGGTGTCGAAGTTTTTGTACTGCTCGCAGATTATGGCTACGTCGCAATCCAATTCCCGCACCCGCTGTACCAGTAGGTCTTGGGCTGCTGCGCAATGGTTGAGGTTGAGTTGCAGTACTTTCATTTACATTTGTGTGTGCGCGTGTGTGTGTGCGCGTGTGTGTGTGTGTGCGTGTGCGTGTATATATATATATATATATATATATATATATATATATATATATATGTTTGTGTATACTGTTTCACGGATGGAAATATGTGGTTGATGATTTATTCCGGTGTACATCCGTTCGTCTGTATTCGTTTGAAAAATCACTTGACGTTTCGCCAAAATCATATTTGGCTTTCTCAAAAGATACTAAGTAACTTAGTATCTTAGTAGTACTTAGTATCTTTTGAGAAAGCCAAATATGATTTTGGCGAAACGTCAAGTGATTTTTCAAACGAATACAGACGAACGGATGTACACCGGAATAAATCATCAACCACATATATATATATATATATATATATATATATATATATATATATATATACGTATCCAGGTAAAAAACCGAGGGCCGATGTATTCAGAAGGTCACCAGAGGCCTACATGAAGGGATAGTTTTCAAATAATATATTTTGTTGTTTTGGAGTATTTTTAAAACGTTTAATTGTAATCTCTTTTGAGGGGTAAGATATTAACAAAAATAGAATATTTTTATATCTCATGTACATTCGAGTCCATTGGTCAATATTAACACACATGCGAGGCCTACTGTATATAAAATAGTTTTCAATGTATAACCGAGCTCCGGCAACGTTGCCACGATTTGCCTATGGGGTCCGCCAGATCGTTTTTACCAAGCAGCACTAACGCTCTACACCCTTGGGTTTGCCCGATGCGTTCGGCCTTATAATTATTTTATTTTGTTTGGTATTATGGTGATTGTTAGTTTATGGCTGGCAATGTAAGTGCATGTTGTCAACAAATAATTTATTTTTTAATAAAACCATGTTGTACTTATTAGAAATAAATGAACCTTATAAATAGTAGGTACAGATTTCTTCATATTGTTGATCAGAACCTTTAAATATCTGAGACATTTTTATTTTAGATAAAAGTCACCTTATTGTAATCAGATGAAATGTTTCATATCTAGAGCCCTAAGAGTATTGAAATGTTAACTTGCATCCAAACGCAAAATCTTGCCAGACTCTATGAATGGGACTGTATAATATAAATTATCTGTAAGAAAAAATACAAGGATAGAAATTAACTCGTACACATCAGAATAGATTTGACACTACATACATTTCAAAGAGTTCATCATTAATAAAAAAACCTATACAAATCAAGAAATATTCAAAGAAAAAGAAAAAAACCTTTTCGTAAAAATAGACTGGGTCTGAATTACAACATTTTTTTGCAATCAGTACAGAAACTACTATCCTAAACTGCTATAATCAGTGAAGCATTGTTTTTTTCTGAGACCTCTAGATCTACACTACTAAGTTTAAACAAGATATTTATAATTATTAAATAATTATTAAATCTATTAGTAAAATGAACTTTAAACAGTATTCTCCCGTTAATTCATATTTCCGTTTTCTTTTGCTTAACCTGGGATTAAACAACTACATAAATGTAACATAACCTAACCTAAATGATGGTAATTTGTACCGTATGCAAATTACTTATCACTCACTCTAGATTCCACAAACATGCTTTTCTTAAGATCAAAGTATAACTTGTTATACATATTATTTATTTTTCTTAAAAGCATATATTCTTTACTACTATGTCTGTTTATTGAGTTTTCCTTCTCCTCACTTCTTTTTTGTAACTGATAATTAGTTGAGATTTGTGATGGAAATTACCAAAAATTGTGCGGATTACTGGTTGACCTTTATGGGAAGTTAAACTCACACATGTTCTGAGAGAACGAAAACTAATAATAATAATATGATCAACAGTCTTCCTGAGTGCAAATAGGTGTACTGTATAATTGTTATATAGGGCTTTGATTTCAAAACTAGCCACCCCAAAATAACTTTTTTAAAAGAAAAAGACAAAAGAATACGGAGGGACACATTTTACACGAATCGGTCACCATGCAGTTTTAACCCCTAAGCGTGGGTGAATCTCACTTCTACAAGTTTAAATATAAAGGGGTATCATGTGATACCTATTTTAAATGTGTCTTTTGTCATACTGTTGACACATTATTTTCTAAAATCAGATTATTTTTAGGGTTCCCTATATACAATAAACGGATACCCATATAAATCTAAATCTAAAAAATCGACCGTTCCTCCCTTATCTCCGTAACAATAAGAAGAAATTAGAAATATAGGGCTTCACCTGAATTTTACAGGAAAAATATGGAGAAACCTCCACTATTAATTTGGGGGAGGGGCAACTTACAAAGTTAAGTGGAAAATATAAAATTAAAATTATTTCTAACACATCATGTAATGTATCAAAGAAAAGGGCTCATTATGGCGAAAACTTTTTTTTTCATATTTTTAAAATAAATTATTTTAAAAATATTAACAAACATATAAAAAAACCTATTTCCCCTACTTTATCTCTGAAACTATAAGCCATACAATTTTGCAAAAAGATATATGGCCTCACCTTAAATTTACCGGAAAATATAAAATTGTTTGTGCAATAGTTCAAATGAAAGGGCTTATTATGAGGAATACAAATATATATTTTTCATATTTTTTAAATTAATTGTTTACAAGATATTAACAAAAATATATAAAAAAATCTCATTTCCCTCTTTATTTCCGAAACTATGCTATTTAAAATTTTGAAAATAATTAGGGGTCCTGGGGCTCACTTGAAATTTATAACAAAAATTAGTAGAAAACCCCAATATTAATTTTGGGTACAAATTATAAAACTAAATGGAAAATAAAAATTTAATTTTCAAACACATTATGTAATATATCAAATAAAAGGCTCATTATGTGAATAACAAATATATCATATTTGTAAATCATTTGTTTAAAAAATATTAAATATCGACACATTAGAAACTAGACTATCTAAAATTTTGAAAAATTATTTTATTTGTAATTTTAAATAATTTGCCTAAAAGATTTAATAATTTAATATTTAAAACTTGACCTATTTTTCCGTTTATTTTCCAATCTACAGAGCCTAAAATTCAGACAGTAGATTACAAAAGGCTTTCCTGAAAGTTTATTAGTAAAATAAAACTCTAATGAGTCTAATGTTAATTTTGGGAGCCAAATTAGAAAATTAAATGCATATGTTTATTAAAACCAATCGAATCATCTAGTAGATAAAATAAAAAGTTTATGTCAGGAAACTAAAAGTATATATTTTCTATAAATTTAAAACGCTTCTTTTAAAGGATATTAGTGTAAATATAAGAAAATGCACTCATTCCCTGCTTGTCTGAAAGAGGAATATTAGAAAAATATATACATTGTATCAAATCTTGACGGTGGTACGGAACCCTTAGTTTGCAAGTCCAACTCGCACTTGACCAAATTATTTACAGAGTAAAGACCCTAAAAAGTTAAATTTTTGAAAATTATTGCCAATTACAGAAAAATTGGATCTCACTTTTGGCGCATTTCCTTTTGTTACAAAGTCATAGTTCCAGGTACTATCTCATCTTGAATCGGACAAAATGACATCAAACGCAAACGGAATTGTAAAAAACTAATTTATTTTAAACTTTCTAGTTCGTACCTCTGGTGCATTCTATTTTACCTAGAGAAGTCAGAGTTTTAGACACTATCTTATCTTGAATCGGAAAAACATTGTCTTCACACTCAAACGGAGTTGTACAAAAATGTGAATTATTTTAAGTTTTATTTTACTTCAAGAAGTCTAAGAATAGATTTTTACTTCTTATGAAATTGTTGTTTTCACTAAATCTGCAGAAATAAACACTCTTGAGATTTTGTTTATTTAAGTTATAACCTTTCTACTTCGGCATTTAATATCATCAGCGGCTGATAGGTTCAGTCACATTCCTTACTCTGATATCATTGAAAAGAATATAAACTGTAATGGAAACCTAATCTCAGATAGTGAGGCAAAATGAAAATTTTTGCAACCTACTATTCAGAAGGATTTCCCTCTCAGTCTTGCGATTAATGACGGATTAAAGAATGGATAATTGAAATTTCATAATAATAATTTTATAATATACTAACCGTTACCTTCTGTTTTACCCGCGTATGGAATGTACAATTCTGTGCAAAAAGAAATAGCTTATGAAACGTATGGGCTATCATCCTATATAACAACTTTTTCTAATTTGTGAACCACCCAACATTAATTAACTAATCCCGAATATATTTCATTCAAACTGCAAGTGCTTATGAGCCACCCTATATAACAGTTTTATTCACTATATTTTTTAACCACCTTGTATAACTGTAACTCTACTTCTTGCTTTAGTGCAACCATCCTGTATAAGGTGCTGTTTATTTGTAACCACACATAACCTTAATTAAACACCTAAGTATACCTTTACTATCAGCTATGCAACTGCTTATGGTCTACGTTATGTAACAATTATTTCTGAAAATGTTTGAGCCACCTTGTAATGTATAATTTCTCTCCACCCTATATTTTAACCACCCTTTATATGTAAACTTTTTCTAAGATTGTTTAAAAAACTGTATAACTATAATTTTGCTTCGTCCCATATTTTAGGTATTCCACATAGTAGGATGCAACTGTTCATAGTCTACCCTATATATTTTTTTATTTTTTTTTATCCACGCTGTAAAACTATAGTTCTACTCCACTCTTGATTTCAACCACCTTGTATATACACTACCTATTATAACATTTTTTGTACCACTCTGTATAATAATAAATTCACCAAATACTTATTGACCACCCCTTATAACGATTTTATTAATTTTTTTTCAACCGAATTTTATAATTATACCTCTACTTGCTTCTATATTCAAATCAGCCTGTTTATACTGCTGCCAATTAGATAACTATTATAACTTATATGTCTCCACCTTATATTTTAACCCCTCTTATATGCTAGTTTTTCTAAGATTATTTTATTTACACTGTATAACTATAATTTTTCTCCTCCCTCTATTTCAACTATTGTATACGCAACTTCTAATAGGCCACCCAGTATAACATTTTTGTACCACCCTATATAACTATAAATCCACCAATCAACAACATATTTAACCCAAACTGCAATTGCTTATTGGCCACCCAATATAACAATTTTATTCAACTTTTTTATTGAACCGCCTTGTACAACTACAACTCTACTTCCATCTATATTTAAACTATCCTGTTTATACTGCTGCCAATTAGTCAACCATTATAACTTATTTGTCTATCAGTTTTTTAACCATCCCGTATAACCATAATTTTACTTTACTAAATATTTCAACCGCCCTGTATATGTATCTGCTTATTGCTTACCTAATATACCATATTTTAAAAAAATCACTTTACCTCTACTCCACCCTATTTCTCAACTATCCTAACTGTGCAACTAATTATGAGCTAAGCTCCTCGAAGTTTGAGGAACAAGTTACATTATCTACCAGCTACAGACTAACATGGGCTAAGCTATTTCACAATTTTTTCTCATATATTACTTTGCCCCAATTGTTCATGTTCTACTCTATAAAACCCATCCTGTATAATTATAAATATAAGAAATACAATATAACAAATTTGGCCCAACCCTTTATACTTAGAATTCTAATCCACCCTATATTTCAACCATCCTATATCTAATACTGCTTGTAGATCATAACATATGTTTGTCATATTTTTTAAACCCACCTGTATAACTGTAATTTTACTCCAACACATATTTCAGTCAATTGGTATTTATAATTATATAAGCAACTACTTGTGGATATTAAATAATTTTTTTAACCACCCTATAAACTATAATTTCACTCCATCTTATATTTCAACAACACTTTATAAACAACTGCTTCTAACATCTTTTCAACCCGTTTCATAACTATTACTCAAGAAAATTATTCAAATATCCTGTTTACATAGCACATTTTTTCAAATATTTTTTTACTACCCTGTATAAATGTAATACTTTCTACCCTTATTTATTTATGACCCAAAGATTATAACCTTTTGTTATCCACCCTGTATAAATATAATTTTTCTCCATCCGTTTTTCAACTGCCTGGTATACACAACTATTTATGGCCCACCCAGTTCAACTCTTTTGAACCACCCCGTATAATTAATTTCATTACCTAATATCACTTTTTTTAAAGATTCTTTAAACCGATGTAAATCTATTCCGCTCTGTTTCACGTACCCCATATATGGAACACCCTTTACAATTACGCTTCATATATCAGTCGATTTTTTTTATCTAAACATGTTACTTTGGCATATTAAGAATTTTGAATAAAAGCTAAGCTGACGCAAGTATCTAACATTTGGTGCGTGCGGTGATACCAATAGAATAATTGTGTTACCCATCTTGGTAGAAGTTTTTTCGCTATATCTACCGTTTTTGCTATCGTATGTAGTGAGATAAAACCTATACCAGATTTTTACTCAATCTATCAAAAGATTCAGCAAAATCAGTTCTTACGTGATGCCCGAACAAACAATTTAAATTTAAAAATACTCCTGATTTAGATTTTTATGCACTATATTATCTTTAATTTAAGCATTTTTCGACCTTAATCACTAACTAAAATAGTTTTCTAATTTCCAAGCATAGAAATCCATTGAGATATTTAACAATCAAAGAATTCATGTATTATATTGGACATTTGAGTTGATTTATTGAATTTTTTTATACCCGAAACTACACAATTAACCATAATTTTAGATATTTGATTTTAGTAATACTTAATGCAATGCAATGCACTTAATGCAATGAAACATCACGCTATAAAATAAAAACAAAATACAAGATTTTATTAATTTTAAAATTACCAAATACCACGTAAACACCATTAATAATTATTTATTTATTCTCTTTACAAACACCAAATAGCTACTTACATGTGAAGGGTTAATCAGTACACAAGTATTTGACAATGTCACAGCCATGCCCATATCATGAAGGGTTTGCATCCTGATGCAGCAATAATATGCACCTAAGCTCACCAAATTTGATGTTAATAGGTCAGGAACTATGTTTTTGGACAGCATATCATTGCAGACACTGAGTAGATAAGTGAAGGACGAAGGGCTTCCGTTGTTAATGTAGAAGAGATTAGATGAGCTAATTTTGGAGACCCTAAACTTAACATTATTGATCAAGCCACAATCGAAATATTTTCTGTTATTTAGAATGTTATATATATATATATATATAATGCTGTGAAAAGAGACAGAAATACCTCACTCTCATACGTTCTCTTTCTGTTGCCCTTGATTTTAATGACATGAGACGGCAGTCGCCCGTCCAGTTTGTATTTAGTTCAATATCTGATATGAACACCAAACGATCGAGGTCTCAACAACATTGTTGCCATGCTTAGGAACTCGGAATTGGCAATAACCCTATAAAATCAGTGCATATGCGGAGGCCTCGCATAGTTAATGGACAGTATATACAGAACGACAAACGCGACCCCTAGTTCAAGTTTTGATGAACTAAAAACTTATGAAACTTATGAGCCTAAAAAAATATGGATTATAGTTTTGTGGCAAAAAAAACAATCTTAAATATAAGCTTTAGAAAAACGAGGCCCGAAATCGGGCGTGCAACGCGGGCCTCGTTTAGTATCTTGCACATATATAAACGGGCCTCGCATGTGATAAATATAGATCTATGTATATATATATTTTATATCTTGTAAATCACTTTTTAGTTTTTAAAAAAATATATTTATTGAAATATAAAAATTAAAACTTTGAATAAAACATTAAATTGAAAATTAAAAATAAACTAACTAAATGGTACAAGTATACTAACGATAAATGACGACCCTGGGACCGCGTCGCTCTGATTTATAACATTAAGAAAGCTGACTAATCAAAAGAACGGTCAAGTCGATGCGTTTGCACGTTTACATAATGAAGCAGGAAACTGGTCAGCGAAATATGATACTTTGTATCATGCACGTGCATGATATTTAGGCCTAACAGCTCCCCTTTACCAAGAAAAGTTGTAATCAGTTGCTGATAAATATTTTCGGGGAAAATTGCTTCGAACTTGATTCATTTTCTCGATCAACGTTGCAGGTATTGAAGCTCCGAGGAAGGTCTTCATTTCAATTAAAGGGTATTATTTTCAAGCTGAAAATCAGGAAGAGGCAGTGACTTCTATAGTAACACATTATTTCTCTTTTGCTCCCCAGAGTCGAGCTGAAGTCGATTTCAAGTTAATCGCAACGTTTGTAGAATTTTACTCTATAATGTTGATTTTGTTGACTTCAAATTGTACAATAGTTTAAATTTATACTACCTTACTAAGTTTTTCTCAGTTAATCAAGGAAAAATGAAAAAAGCTTTGGTTGATGAAAATGTATTTACATCAGAACGAGCTGCTGCTTTGAATGTGTCCATCTTAAAAACTTACAATAAACCAAATGGATTTGAAAATTGACAGCTTTTCAACTTTTGGAATTTACTGGACGCTAGCTAAATTAGCAAAAACAATACAAATATGGAAATAAAATAAAATTAAAGTGAACATAATGATTAAGTTTAAATAGGTTACATAAAATACAAAAAATATACAAAACACAAAAGTCAAATAAGAATAGAAATGTATCAAAAAGGTTCTCACTTCTATAAGTCTGGATGTTCAGGTTCCTCTTCGATTTGGGGCCTCAGTTTTGGTATCAGCCTGGAGAACGGTTTTGTCAGGATACTCAGACTCTCTGGATTGGAGTTGTCGTTTTTCGGAGGTCTCTTAACGTGCCTCATGATTTTCAATGAGCGGTATACAACAACAATTGTTACAATGATAATTATTGTAGCATACCTGAACTAGGAAATGTTTTTATTAATAAAGGGTTGGTTGATGAGATCGTCGAGATCCTTTGAATACTGGTGCAGCTTGTGGTTGGCTATGGATAGTTCTTCCATGTTTAAGCCGTCCAGCTTCAGGTGCTTAAGGTCCGGAATTGCAAGTTTCTCAGGATGAGAATTGCAACAATTGAATGGAATTAAAACTGGATGAGAATTGTCCGAAATGTTCATGAATTTTTGTGGTTCGGCTTGGATTTTCGTAATCTCAACAAAAGCACTACATTCCGTTTGTAACCGAATGATAGAATTGTTCGTTAGCACTAAAGTTTTAGCGTCAATTCCTGGACAATTAATGGTCACATGTAAGGGTTCCGATATGATTACAATCCACGCATTTGTTTCATATTGTACCCTTCACTGAAAACGATGGCACTTTTACAAGTTTCGGGGACACCACGAATGTTTTGCAGGAGCTGCGCCTCACAGGGTGCATTTGAATCTATGGGATACGCGTATAAATCGGAGCACAGTTTTCGGAGTGGACTCAGCTGTTTGCACGCACTCAAGTCCTTGATTGGTATGTACATAAAAGAATCATCATTTCGCGCTACATAATTTTGAGTAAAAGAAAGGATGTGATGAAAACTAGTTCTATCATCTAAAATCGGAATAGGGTATAAATGGTAAGCTGTATAAAGCTGTTGCTCTACTACAGGGATTTTTAAAATGAATACTAGATCTGAGTGAGTTTGAAAAGCTTGTAGTTCAATTACTTCTAAATACTGTGCAACACTTGAAAATCTGAGTGGTAACGGTAAATTATTTTTAACAAGGTTTTGAGAAATCTCCTGTAATGCGGCAATCAAATGATCCGGTGTAATAATAGATGAGTGAATAATTTTCAAACGAGGAAAAGTTATTGAATTTAAAATATCGTTAAGGTTAGGTTAGGTAGGTATTGAGGATTCTGTTATTATTTTCAAATAGTTGATTAAGGGTTGTCAAGTTCCGGTGAACTAATAGAGTCCATTTATAGTTTGATACAATTATTCGACTTTCGTCATGGTAGTAGATACCGAGAGTGTTGTTAATCTGTTTGACGTCGTACTGTGAAACTGCTGATCCGAGCAGCAGAAGAAACCTGAAAAGAAAGTTAGTTTTCAGAATATGGTTTCATTCTGTCAAAGTTCGTTTTCGTTCGTTGGTTAGTTCTTAGGTTTAGAAGTGTAGCAGAGTTATTGTGGAACTCAATAATTTGGAATGGGCCATTAAATTTGTTCTGGAGTTTGTCTTTTATTTGTGACTCTTTAACGTATACCTTGTCACCGATTTTGTAATCAGGAGGGTTTTTCGAAAGGTGTTGGTCAAATCTTTCTTTCGCTTTTTGTTTCTGTAAGTTAGTCTTTTTACGTGCAATTTTGTAATAGTAAGAAATTCGGTTATTTAGGTCTCGTACATATTTGCTAATTAGTTCTTTTTGATTATAAGAGTCTCTGGGGGTCTGCTGGAGGTATGTCCGAAAACGAGTTCGAACGGGGTGAAGCCATGGGTCTTATTGGTTGAATTGTTATAGGCAAAAATAGTATATGGAAGTACGTTTAAGGGGTGTTCATCGGGATTTTCAGCTTTGTGAATGCGAATCATTTCTAGTAGAGTAGTTAGTTTAGTTTTAGCCTGGAATAATACGCACTCATCAAGGTGGTTGATTTTAATGCGTGATAAGGCGTCGGCGTTTTTGTTAATTTTACCCGGTTCGTAAATGATCTCGTAGTCATATTCTTCGAGTTTAAGTCTCCATCGGGCTAATCGACTTCCGGGGTCTTTTATCGAGAACAGCCAAGTCAACAGGCGGTGATCGGTAAAAAGTTGGAACTTTCGGTCATAGATTATCGGTCTCCAGTGCTTCACTGCCCAAACAATAGCCAACAGTTCTCTCTCAATAGTCGAATACCTTGTCTCGGCTTGACAAAGTGTCCTGGAAGCATATCCTATGGGTAAATCTTTACCTATTGGCCCTTGGGATAGTACAGCGCCGATTGCAAAAGCACTGGCGTCAGTGGTTAGTATGAATGGTTCCTCGAAGTTCGGATAGATCAGTATTGGTGTCGAAGTTAAAGCACGTTTGAGTTCGTTAAAGGACGTGACGCATTCAGCGTTGAAATTAAACGGTTCATCCTTTTGTAAAAGTTTAGTTAGGGGTTTCGATATTCTCGCGAAGTTTGGAATAAACCTCCGATAATAACCAGCAAGTCCCAAAAATGACTTAATATTTTTGGGGTCCTGCGGTTGAGGAAAGTTTAAGATACAGTCGACTTTCGACGGGTTGGGTTTTACACCGTCTTTAGTTATTAAGTGTCCCAAATAAGCGACCTCCTTGCGGAGAAACTCGCATTTGTCAGGCTGTATTTTGAGGTTTGCCTAAGTCTTTTAAAAACGTAAGTTAGTCTTGCTAAGTGTTCGTGAATGGTGGGCAAATAAACGATTATATCGTCCATGTACACCAAACATCTTTCTTTCTGGATTCCTATCAGAATATTGTCCATCACCCTTTGGAATGTTGAAGGGGCATTTTTCAACCCGAAAGGCATGTGAACAAATTCAAAATGACCGTTCTCTACAGTGAAAGCGGTTTTTTGAATGTTCTTGGACTCAATTTGAATCTGGTGGAAACCAGAAGCTAGATCTAGGGTGGTAAAATACTGGCATTTGCCAAGTTGGTCTAACAGATCGGATATGTTGGGTAACGGATATTTGTCGTTTATTGTCAGTTCGTTAAGTTTTCTATAGTACACGACTACGCGCCATTTCTGTTTCCCGGTATCGTCGAGTTTTTTCGGGACAACCCATAGAGGGGAAGCCCAGGGAGAGTTTGAGGGACGAATAATGCACTGTTCTAACATTTTCGAAACTTGGTTACGGACTTCCTCTGTGTGAATTTGGGGATAGCGGTATGATTTAGTGTATATGGGTTTGGCGTTGTTTGTGTCGATGGAATGTTTAATTTCCTTCGTGAAACTAAGATCAGAGGCGGCGCAAGACGTAAACTTAATGTGGGCAAAATACATTTCGCGAGGCCCTCTGATGGTGCAAGAAGGGACTATAAAATCAAAAATCATTTGAAATTAAGATTCGAGGCCCTTTGCCCCGCGAGGTCGTGGGCGGTGCGAGACCCATTACCCCGCGAGGGCGGTAGCCCACATCGCCCACGCCTTATGCCGCCTCTGACTAAGATGGTCACCTTTTAAGTAGAAAATGTCGGAAAAGTCAAGACAAAGTTGTTGTATTAGTTCGGCCTCTTCCTCGTTAAGGTGTTCGAGTCGGAGTTGATTGTTAATCTCCGTTTGTCTGTCGAAGTTAGGATTAGTTGCAAACGAAATTTCTTTACAGTAATTTACAGAGTAATTTTGAATGGGTTCTAATTTGATAGTGTCGAAATTTACAGTTTTTGGGCAGGCGTTAGCGTTTAAGATGGATGTCAAAAATTCGCCTTTGTCGTTAACTTGGACTAAAGCATTCGGAAGTCTCACATTTTCTAGGACGGTAGTGGTTAGTATAGCTTCTGTGTTACGTAAGTCACATTTGAGTTTGCAAATCCGTTCTGTTCGCGGTTCAATAGTAATCGTGTTTGAAATTGTTGGGTTAATTGTTGGAGATTGCCTGTTTGAAGATATTGTTTCGTCTGTTACTTTCATAAGCGGAATACTTTTGAAGTTGGTTATAAGAACTTTTTTGTTAAAGTCAATCACACAATTGTAATGTTCTAAAAAGTCAGAACCTAGTAGACCATCGAATTCGATGTCTAAGTTACAGATGTAAACTTTGTGTGGATCGTTAAGATTAAATGGGACTAAGGTCGATTAGTTAATCAGGATTTTTTGATTAGTGATACCTTGTATCACAACGTTTTCTGGGTATTGGTGTCGAAATTTTTTACAAGTGTTTGGTTTAAAAATTGATAAACCAGCACCTGTGTCTATTAACAGTTTATACGTATTAGTGGCGTCGTTGATGTAGAAAAGGTTCTTAGAATTCACCGAAAGTGAGGGGCTTATAGGAAAGCTTGTTCCGGAAAATTCAGGTTCGGGTTGAAGTCGTCGAGTAAACTCAATGTTTCGAACTGGGTTTGAAGATTGCAGATCTGTGTATCGGGTGGTTTGTCCACTGTAAGTACCTCTTGAAAATTTTGTCCTCGGTCTTCGGGTAATTCAGAAGGGAATTCAGGGTAATTGCTTTCAAAAATTTCAGGATAGTCATTTTGAGAGTATTCGAAATCTGTATTTTGGGGGTCTGAATAAGAACAATCGTCTTGTTAGAATGAATTTGTATAAGGGTCATCGTTTGTGAAATTGTTCAAAGGGTTATAGAACTCATCTTAGTTGAAGTGGTGGGTTCTTTGTTGTTGGTTTCTGTAAAAATTGGGAGTTGGTCGAGATTGATTAGGACTTTGATATTGCCCGCTGGCAGAAGGTCGGTTTTGTTGAGCGGGATACGTATTGGGATCAATATTGGGCCTAGTTTGATTAGCCTATTGATAAGGAGGATTCGGTCTAAATTGTTGCGGGTTGTTATTGTTAAAGTTTTGGTGTGGTTGTTGGTTAGGTTGTTGTTGTCGTTGTCGTGTTAGACATTCATTATACAAATGTCCGATGTGTTTGCAAAACGAACACTGTTTTATAAAAGTTTGAAGAGGTGGTCGTCTTTGTGGTTGATGTTGTTGAGGGTTCCGTTCATTTGAGAATTTTTGATTTTCCAAGTGACAAAGTTGGAGTTCTCTTTTTATTCGGGAAACTGCGGTAATTATATCGGGAGGGTTATTAGCGCGAATAATTTGGCCTATTTTTGGTTCAAGTCAGGTCAAAAGACTATTTAGAGCCATGGAATCTATAAGACAAATTTGCGCGTCTTTTTAACAGCCGCGTGGATTTTTGCCTCGTGGCTTTGTAGTCTCGCTGAGAAAGATAGTGGGGATTCAGTTGGTAGTTGTCGCATTCTTTGTAAATCCTGAATTAAAGCGGACAAGTCGCGTGAGTCACCGAAATGGTTTTCTAAAAGTGTTTTTATTTCATCCCAAGTTAACGCATTTCTTGAATTAACGAGCTCGGCTGCACGGCCTCTTAGCTTGTTTTTAATGTGCAAAACTAAAACAGTTATTTGATTTGCGACAGCCATATTTTATGCTGTCGAACAGGAGCTGATGAAAGTATTTAAGAAAATTGGATTGCCGTCGTATTCAAGGATGATAGCGAAAATGTCCGCAAGTTTGTAAGGTTCTACCGTACCTTGGCGTGTTTCAACCATATTTAGAAATATTTGAACTACTTTATATAAACAAATATATCAAATTAAATATTAAAAGGAAAAATCAGTGTATGGGTATGTTTGTAGGTAAATTTGTTACAGCAATTAATAAACAGGTCAATATAAATGTAGTAAAGTGAAGGTAAAAGGTAAATGCAATGCAAAGTAAATGAGGTATATTTGCAGTATTAGAAACAATTAAAATAATATCGAACACAAAAGCACAGAAGGCCTCTATGTGTTTAAGTATGTGTTTCAAGAATTGTTTTAAAATAATAGAGATGAATGTGGTGGGTGAATATTAAATGATAGAACTGTATGTTCAAGATACATAAAAATCGTATCCAATAAATCAATAAAATAATAAAAATCAATAACGTGATGATTGTAATAGTACATACGTTAATACTCCTGGCATGAGACTGTTCTGAAGAAGCTGAGGACTGGTTAGCTGTAAGTTGCGTGTTCCGTGTTCTCGTTGCTACAGTTGTTGTCTCGGTCTGGAAGTTCTTGTCCACAAGGATTTGGAAATCGACACAACTAGTGAGTGTACACGTATTCTAGCTGTGTTGGACAATCCTACTGACTGCGCCAATTTTATATCTTGTAAATCACTTTTGAGTTTTTTTAAAAAATTATTTATTGAAATATAAAAATTAAAACTTCGAATAAAACATTAAATTGAAAATTAAAAATGAACTAACTAAATGGTACAAGTATACTAAAGATAAATGAAGACCGTGGGACCGCGTCGCTCTGATTTATAACATTAAGAAAGCTGACTAATCAAAAGAACGGTCAAGTCGATGCGTTCCCACGTTTACATAATGAAGCAGGAAACTGGTCAGCGAAATATGATACTTTGTATCATACACGTGCATGATATTTACGCCTAACATATATATATATATATATATATATATATATATATATATATATATACACTATTTACGTAAAGTATGAAACATCTATACTATTATAAAATTTTAAGTTTGTCTGTTTGTTTGTTTGTTCGGGCATCACGTAAGAACTACTGAATTGATTTTGCTTAATCTTTTTTTGTTGCGAAGCCTATAGTTTGACTTAAAATCTTGTAGACATTTTATCCCTCTAAATTGACAGAAACGGTAGATATAGCGAAAAAAAATTTACCATGTTGGGAATTCAATTACTCAATTAATTACGCACAAAATATTAGATACTGGCATCAGCTTAGCTTCTATTCAAAATTCGGAATGTGCAAATGTAATATGTTTCGATTTAACAAAAATCAACATATATCAATCGTATTTTTACAGGGTGTTCTGGATATAGGAAAGTTAGAGCGGAGGAGAATTACATGGATTTAAATAATCTAAAAAAAGTTATATTTGGTGTCCTATAAGCAGCTGGATATATACGATGTGGTGGAAATAAGGAGGAGTGGAATTAGTTATACGGGGTGATCCAAAAACGTTATATTGAGTGGGCCATAAACAGTTCCATATACCAAGTGGTTGAAAAAGGGTAGAATATTTATACAGTGATTAAAAAAACTTAAAAAAATGTCTTAGGTAAGCATTGAATTACAATCGTAAGATTTTATAGTTATGAAATGATTTAAAGAAATGTTAGAAGCAGTTGTTTATACAGGGTGTTTGAAATATAAGATGGAGTGGAATTATAGTTTATGTTGTGGTTAAAAACTTGTGTTATATCCACAAGTAGTTACATATATAGGATGGTTGAAATATGTAGCGGAGTATAATTACAGCTATAGGGTTTAAAAATATTTTAAAGTAATGGTATGATCTATAAACTGTTCCATTTACCGCATGGTTGAAATATAGGGTGGGGTAGGATTCTAATGATTCAGGTTCGTACAAAAATGTTATGTTTGGTGGCAAATATGTAGTTGCATATAAAACGTTGTTGAAATATAGGGTGGCTTACAGTTAGAATTATACAGGGTGGGTAAAAAATGCTAGAAAAAAATTGTTATATAGCACTTGCATATATAAAGTACCTGAAGTATGATGCACAGTAAAGTTATAGTTATACAGTGTCATTCAAACAAGGTTAGAATAAGTTGTAAATGAAGGGTGGTTTAAATGAAGTGTGGAGAGAAATTATACTTTAATATATATTGACAAAATATAAGGAAAAAATGTGAAATAGCGTAGTTCATAATAAGTTGCAAAGATATGATAGTTGAAACATACGGTGAAGAAGTGTTGTGATAATTATTTAAAAGATGTTATATTAGCTGACCAATAAGCAGTAGCGTATACAGGGTAGTTGTAATACATACAAGGTGATACAAAAACATGTTGAACAAAATTGTTATTTTCGGTGCCCCATAAACAGTTGCGGTTTTGGTGAAATATATTTGGCATTGGTGGATTTATAGTTATACAGAGTGGTAGAAAAATGTTGTACTGTAGTAGTAGTTGGAAATACAAGGTGATTGAATAATTTTTTGGATTGGATTGGAAAATTTTTTTTGTAGGATAGAACATGAGCTGTTGCATATCTGCAATATCTGAAACATAGATCGAAGTAAAATTATTGTTCATACAGTGTGATTAGAAGTATTTAAAAAATTATTTGGTTGCCCCTAAGCAGATGCACATACATGGTGGTTGAAGTATTGTGTAGAGTAAAATTATGGTTATACAGAGTGGTTCAAAAATAAGTTGTAATGTTTGGCAAATTGGCAAAGGTGTATACAGGATGATTAACAATTTTTTTGAATAAAATTGTTAGATAGGGGGCCAATCTACAGTTGCAGTTTAAATAAAAGTTTGATGTTAGGGTGCAAAACTGTGTTTTTATATTTGTGACTCACGAAGGGTTCCACATCTTTTCCATTAGGATGAATAAAAAAGTTTAAAAAATTGTTATATAGGGTAGACCATACACAGTTGCATTCTACTATATGGAAGATCTGAAATATGGGGAGAAGCAAGGTTATAGTTTTAGAGTGTGTAACACAATGTCAGAAAAGGCTCATATAAAGGTTGATTAATGTATAGAGTAAAGAGAAATTTTACTTTAAAAGGTGGTTAAAAAAATATCAGAAATAATTGTTATACAGGGTACACCACAAGCAGTTGCATAGCTGAAATATAGAGTAGAGAAAAGTTATAGAAAAGTTATATTGGGTGACAAATAAATGTCGAATAAAATTGTTATTTAGGGTGGCCCATAAGCACTTGTTTGGGTGAAATATATTCGGGATTGGTGGAATTATAGTTAAGTAGGGTGTTTCAAATAATTTGGAAAAATTGTTATGTAGGATAACCCATACGTTTCATAAGTTATTTCTTTTTACAAAGACTTGTACATTCCATACGCGGGTGAAACCGCGGGTAACGGCTAGTACTAAATAAAATCTGTCCAGATGAAAGGAGATAAAAACCTCGTTAACTTTAATTTAATAATTAGATCTCTCCTACATGACGTCCTCTTCATGTTTTTTAAATGGCAGCTCCAATATATGATATATCGATTTCAAAGATCTAGTAATTCTACATCGAGGACGTTTACATTTTAAATCGGTTGCATAACAACTTTTTCTGGAAAAAACATTTTCCCTTTTATTCACTTAAACTGAAAATCAACTTAAAGGCATAAATGTAACAAAAGAATAAGAAAAAATCAATGCAAGTGTTCAAATTGGCCACCATTTACTAGCTGACAATGAGCAATGCGATTTTCAAATTCTTTTTTAGCGTTGGTTAACACATCAGGTGTCATTAGTCTGATTTCTTCCAGTATTTTTATTTTTAAATTTCCTGTACTATTTGGTCGGTTGACGTAAATTATTGATTTCATATAGCCTCACGAAAAGAAATCGAGTGGAGGTAGGTCGGGAGATCTAGCAGGCCTTTCGATCCGCCCTCTCTTACCAATCTATCTATAAGGAAAAATGTTACCTAAATAATTTCGGAAAGGGTGTGAATAATGTAGCGGGGCACCTTCCTGCTGAAACCATAGAACATCATCAGGCATGCCAGAATTCTGCGCATTTGGAAAGACTCCTGCAATTGCCGGTATTATGTTTTGCTGTAGTACTTCCATATAATTCCCTCCATTTAGTGCACCTTCAATAAAGAAAACGTACATATGACTGCAGTGCCGACAATCTATGCGTTGAACTTTTGTGGGCTTTGCGTATATACTTCCTTCATCCATTGCGGGATTTTAGATGCCCAATATCTACATTACTGCCTATTGACGGAACCATTTTAACAAAATGCAGATTGTTATGGCACCGCCCCATCATTGTTTCACAGAATTCAACTCTTCAAAATCATCTTTCTTAAGTTCTTGTACAAAATGAATACTGACTTATTCCTTGCTGCATTGGGACTTAATAAGAAAAGATTTTCTTCAGCTGTTATTAAAACATCTAATTGTTGTTCTTACGGTATTACTGGACGACCTGATTTAGACTGATGTCTGACATGACCCAAGTTACTATATTTGGCTTTTAATTATGATTCATCTTGTAATAGGCCGAGCAGGGTACTTATTGTTAAATACTTCCATAACCGGTCATAATTAAAATTTCAATATGTTAGGTTTTATTTAAACTCACCGTCCTTTACTTTTTAGTACAATCAAATTTACAATTCAAGTTTATCGACCATCAAATATGACATTTATCATGTGGAACGCATAATCAACTTGTTTATTCATTGTCCGGGAAAAAAATCGAAGTAAAAACGAGAAAAACATAGGTCTTTAACAAAGCATAAAAGGTAGAGAAAAAACTTAAAAAAAACTATCGTGTTAACCAGCGAGTTTGAAAATCGCATTGCTTTTTGTGAGCTAGTAAAAGGGGGCCAATTTGCATACTTGCTTTGTTTTTTCTTATTCTTTTGTTACATGTATACCTTTCAGTTGATTTTGTTGGTTTAAGTGAATAGAAGAGATTTTTTTCTAGAAAAACTTGTGTAACCGATTTGAAATTTAAACTTGCTGTATGTAGAATTACTAGATCCTTCAAATCGATATATCAAATATTGGAGTTGCCATTTAAAAAAATTGTGTGCCGTTATACATTAATGACGTCATGGGAAATCTATTTATGTCCAAATTTGCGCTTTATTAAATTGAGGTTGGCCAGGTTTTTTTTTCTCCTTTTATCTGGACAGATTTTACAGTGTGCACATAAAGTATGGAACATACCAACTAAAATTTATTCAGATAAAAAAACACTCCGACAACTCACCTTAATTTAACAATAAGTAAATTTGGACATAAATCGATTTCTAATGACGTCATTATTGTATGTAAATTATGAAATATTTCTTAAGTTAATGCTGTTAAATTTGCCTACCAGTATAAATATAATTATTTTATTAAAATCTTGTCATTGTAGATTGTAATGAGATATAATAAAAATAGTACTGTTCGTGTATTGTGTTTCAACAAACCATCTGTTTAAATTTCACTAAATCAATATCTGCATTAATTTAAATTGTTGCAGGTATAGGTAATCGCATAGTCGGCCAAATTCACTTCACAGTAGTTAATTCAGGATATATTTATAGAATATAGTAGATTGTTCAGTAAAAAGTTATTCTTGAAAGTGGGTGAACACTTTAAGTTCAATATATGTATGTTTATAAATTTACAGTTCGAATTTCTACTCGAAAATAGATTGTGACAGCTACATATACGACGCTTTTATTAGAAGCAGACGCAGATCTGAAGTCATTCATTTCAAAATAATTTACATTTAAAATGTTATATGATCCACAATTTAGACGGAAAATAATTTCTGATATTGATTTTATTTATAGGAAATGGTATTGTGACATTCTGATGAATTTCTTTATTATTTTAGTCCTCAGAAAAGCCTTTGAGGCTTTTGATAGTCAAAAATCTGGAAGCATCCCATGTGACATGGTTGCCGATATTCTACGGTTAATGGGTCAACCTTTTGACAAGAAGATTTTGGAAGAACTCATTGAAGAAGTTGATGCTGATAGTAAGTATTTCTCTTTTATTGTACAATCAAGTTTATTATGTAAAATTAGGAAAGGAAGATCTTGTGCAAAACAATAATTGTTGTATAAAATGAATATAGTCGAGAGACACTTTTATTGTTTTGGCAGATATATCACCAAATACTCTTTAGGGACGGTAACAATATTGCTCTTAGGGCCGAAAGAAGGGGAGGGGAAGAGCTCACACCTTATAGACTTAAACCTCAGTCCTATAATGTAATAGTGCAGACAATAGTGTATGTCCAAAACTGCAAAACTCTGAGAAAATTTATTATTATTACTGAATATTATTGCTTCCAAATTTAATTTCAAACGATAAGAAATGTTTTATTTCAGTTATTACTTATCACCAATAACTTTTTCATTTGATGTTAAATAGATCGTATTTAGATATCATACCCATGTTTCCAGTTAATCTGTAAAGGAAAAGACTGTTCTGTGGTGGTAATTTTCAGGATGTATATATAAGCAGTTAAATTTCTTTGTTTACACCCCTAAATTTTTCAAATATTTTCATATTGTGCGTAAGCTACTGAACCTTCCAAGATTTGTATTACATAAAATGAAAAAAAAAATCATATTATTACCAATGGTTTAATAGAATGTTACACTTCATTCAAATGGAACGTTATACTTCATTTCAACAAAACAAAAAATTACCTAAGTTAATGCGAGTAAATGGGACAATAAGAGTATTTAATGGTTTGGACAAATTCATTATTGTGGAAACGGAAAATGATACATGTCAAAAAATTGGTATATACTCTCTTATCCTGAAATAATTTAAAACAAATTTAGACAGTTTCTAGGAATTGTAGTATCGGTTGGGGGCAGGTGACGAATTATTTTATGATATCGTCACCAGGTCGTGTAATATCTCCAATTTGACAAAAACCAAATTTTACAGGAGGAGAAAAAACTGTATAATATACAAAACCGGTAAACAACAACAGTCTCATTTCTTAGTGAGTAGTTAAGATATACCTAATGCAGTAACATAAATTAAATTTGTAACATATAATTGTATTAATTTGGATAAAATATTTACATTGAATCTGTTCAACCGTCTTTCGAATTATAACATTATAGATATTTCTACAATGTTCTTTACATTATTCAATTTATGCTAATATTAGAACACCATGCCAATGTGCAGATTACACTATCTTTTACATTTGTTTCAAAATGTAAAAGATAACGAGCAATAATTCAATTAGTTCCTTTAATTCATGTACATTTTTGTATTCGCCTTCTGTTTAAGGTAGGTAGATTCTTATAAAGTTGGATATCATACACCTGAAACGATAGTGGTAGCCTTTTATAGGCAGTTATTGCAAATTTTCTGAATAATTCAGAATGTATAAAAAATTTCCATGTGTCAAATATTCCAGTTGTCTGTGATTATTCAAATTTCTAAACAGTATAAATTAAGATGTTAACATCATAGGTGACCTTGATCGAAGCATGCGTGTTCTGGCTATGTAATCAGCTTGTGCATTAATTAGAAGATAAAAATAGTGCTCTAAAGTTAAATAGACAGAGTATGTGCCTATCATAATATAATCCAGTTGTAAAAATAATTACTGAATAGTTACCATTTTTTCATATGCAAAACCATTTAGAACACTCCCAAACTTTTATACGGTTTTGATAGCTGCGTCCATGTCTCCTGGCTGTTTAAACAACTTAATTAAGAATCAATAAGGCAGGAAACAAATTCGGTTTGACGTAACCCCTCTAATGGTCTCGTGCCTCACATATAATGCACGTTTTTTTAAATTTAATGCATAAACGGCAAATTGCCCAGTTGCAGTTTTAATTTATAATAACTTTTTGACGCTAAGAACTTTGGACTTGTCAAAATACATACATAAATAAATACATAGTAACTACCAATATACCCTCACTTGTATTAGTTTTTAATTTAATTTTTAAATACATTGATTTTCTCGAGGTTTGTGAGCAGAAATTTTTATCTCTTAAATTTTGATTTAAGTTTGGTTTTAATTTTCTAAACAATGTGTTGTGAGAATGCGATACGTTTTCTTTCAAGATAAAAGCATTGTCCACATAGTCTGTAATAGAAGTTGTTCTACAATAATGTGACATCACTTTCGATAACAATCAAGCCAGCCGAGAACTCGCGTGGAATTTTTGGTGGGTCACAAATGTACAAATCACAGTTATGCATCCTAACACCAAATTTGAAACTCTCATCGGCATTTCAACAACTCTATCTAACTAAATCTATTTACAATTTTGACTAATTTATACGTACCAGTATATCTATTATGCAAATATACAGTAATCAGTATACCTTTTATCTTTAAAATTTATTTATTTTTAAATCTGTTATTTAGAATTCAGGTACTTAAGATTTACCCTTTGTACTTATTACTGTAATTTGCAAAATAAATTTACTGGTATGTGTGAATTAGTGAAATTTTTAAATTGATTTAAATTGGTTAGTCCATTATGACAATATATGGTTGTTGAATCGGCGTTGAGGGTTTGTTGTTAGGGTTCAAAACTGTATTTGTTTCATTTAGTTCAAGAACTAGTATAAGAAATTCATTCACCTGCGGTCGATCTGAAAAAATATTTTTCTATCTTCTGGCCAGCGCACACTGGCGGAATTTCAAATAGTTTCGGTCAAATCCCCAAAATGCGAAGTTGGCTGTGACAGTTACGTGACTTTATTTTTTGAAACTTACTGATTTATTCAAACCAACAACAGTCCTCATAATATTTTTAACGAATGTTTAACTTGTTAACCACAAGGGCAAACTATCGTCTCCAACATAAAAATTGACCATTGTTTAAATCGAATTAAAAAAAATAGTGTCGTGTTTTAAAAGTGGTGTAACATTTTATCATGTATTGTGAGCCTGGGGGTATGTATCGGTGATTCTAAAGTTGATTTTTTAATTTTTCAAGTTTGCTTGTAATAAACAAAATAAAATTAATATACAACTTAAATTTTATTCAAAAATTTATTTTATTTGCTTAGAAAGTTACGAATTCATTAGAATCAGACAACTTTATAAATATTATTATCAACTTATACATCTTGGCTTAATATCTGTCTCAATTGCAGTTGCTACTATGTGCTACTCTCCCTTTTATTAAATAATTATAAACATAAAATTAAAAAAAAAACGAAAATATTTTTAATTTATTTTTTCATTTATAAGTTCATCTTCTGAGAATGTCATCATATGTCGTCGACAGTTAGTTGAATATTATAAAGACTGTAATTCGACAAATAATAAAGAAAAATTCGAAAATCTAAAGTAAAATTAATTTAAGGCATAAATTAATTCTTTGTATGATTGACAGAAAAACTGTAGATGCTATAACTGACAAGAAATTAAACCAATGATGTTAACTGAGTGATTTAACGTCAAAAGACTTAATAATGTATTTCTTAAGTTTGTCTACAAATATTGTTAACTGGGAATTCTTAAATCTTGGAATATCTCCACTACATGCCCGGATCGTTTTTTTTTTAATGTTTGAGTAATGTAAATTATAGACTAACTATATATAAGTGGCAAGTTCGAGCAGCAGAAAATAAAAATAAAATAAATATTAGAAGAAAACGTATAGAAAGATAAATTCAGAAAAAAAGATGGGTCTCATAATACATACGCCTAAGCCTGAATTTGAAAGTAGCAATGAGGGAAATACGGCAAGAATTTTTTTCCATTTCTACGAAGAGTCAGCTAAAATAACGGGCATTAACATAGTTTATTTATAATCCTTTTGGCTCTTACAAGTACCTTTCCAATTATTCTAAATAATGATACTAGGGAAATAAAGGTCCAAACCCACAATCTTTGAATACTTTATTATCGACGACTAGTTTCGGGGTCCATTAGTTACACCCCCTTATCAAGTCCAAAGCTACAAATATAATTCAAATAACACAAACATACAGCAAACATAGTATGAATACTTACAAACAAGACAAACAAAGTAAATTATTGTCACAAATACATTAAAACAAAACGACAGAAGTTGTTAAAAAAAACTAATCGAAATTACAATTAAAATTAAAATCTTTCCCTTCAAATAATTCTAAATTGTATTAGCAAGAATAAAAAAATATAATGAAAAGGAAGGAAACAAATAAATGGAAATTTTGCTAAAAGTTCAGATTGATGGTGGCATCTCTGTTTTTATTATAGAAACTAGTATAAACAGAAATATAGATTTATTTAGACAGTATTAATAACCTGGAGATTAGATGGTCAATCATGTTTAAATCGTAATCGAATAACCGGAGAAAAATTTAAATTGAGTTGTGCATTTAAAATCTTTGCACGTTGATTTTTATATAAATTCAAAATTTCAAGTTGTTCTAAATTGTTAAGGTACAATCGCTTATTATCTCTGTGTAAAATCTTAATCCCATTTGTCTCATCAAAACTGCGTTTTGCAAAATGTCAGAAACCAGAAGAGTTTTGGTTTAGACATCTAAGATGATCTTTTAATCTTATCTTGAAACATCTGTAAGTTCTACGGATGTAGAATGATCCGCATGTATCACAAGTAAGTTGATAAACACCACTGCAACTCATAATATCATTTGGATCTTTGTGAATAACTTTGAAAATATTCATATTAATAACAACAACAATACGTATTGTCTTCTAAACGTTGTTTGTGGCATATTCTTGATTACTTAAAAAAACATAAAAGTAACAATACGTATTTTCAATATATAAAATTTTACTGTAGGTACGTGGATGATATCCTCATAATTTGGAATGGTTCCCACGACAACTTAACGCAGTTTCTTAACTATTTAAATTCAGTCAATCCCAGCATAAAATTTACGCTAGACAACAGAATAACGCACTACATTTCCTAGATCCCACTTTAACGTTAGAAAATGATTGTATATGTTAGGACATTTACAGAAAACCTTCCCATACAGGTATTATCATTCAGAATGAGTCCAATCATCCGTATCAACATAAACTTGCAGTACATAGTTATTTAAATAGGCTTATAAAATTAACGTTAAATGAATCCAACTACACTCGTGAACTCGATACTATCAAACAAATAGCTACTCTGAATGGGTTTGGTACTTCACTTGTGGACAAATTGTTGAACAAAAAGACAAATAGAATGGTTGAATGCTCGGTTTACCTACCAAAATCACATGACCATAATAACGTACAGCTACAGAAACCTTATAGATCATTATCATTTCACGATACCATTTCTTACAGGATAGCCAACGTTTTCAAACCTTACGTTCCTTTAAGGCCAAAAATACCATAGGGAACCTCTTTTTGAACAAAGATCCAAATGATATTATGAGTTGCAGTGGTGTTTATCAACTTACAGATATATTTCAGTTTATACTAGTTTCTATAATAAAAACAGAGATGTCACCATCAATCTGAATTTTTAACAAAATTTCCATTTATCTGTTTCCTTCCTTTTTATTATATTTTTTTATTCTTACTAATACAATTTGGAATAATTTGAAAGCATACGATCTTGTCGTACTTAATTCTAAGAAAAGATTTTAATTTAAATTGTAAATTCGATTAGTTTTGTTAACAACTTCTGTCGTTTTGTTTTAATGTATTTGTGACAATAATTTACTTTGTTTGTCTTGTATGTAGGTATTCATACTATGTTTGCTGTATGTTTGTGTTATTTGAATTATATTTGTGGCTTTGGACTTGATAATGGGGTGTAACTAATAGACCCCGAAACTAGTCGTCGATAATAAATTATTCAAACATTGTGGGTTTGGACCTTTATTTCCCTAGTACCAAATGTATATAAATCCACACGTACCAATTTTCCAGACTAATCTAAATAAGTTAATTTTTTGTTGTAAGATAACTGTGCTGTTTATTATACATGGATTCCCTTACCAACAACAGTACACATAATTTTAATCCATAGCTATGAACTAATACAAAATTGTATATTGACTTTGGGATTACACTCAGAAGAAGCTCACGAGTGTAGGAAAAGATATATAAAAAGTGTATACAGAACATTATTCTAGAAAACTTAGTAGAATTCAAAACATCGAAGATGTGTTTAATAACCTTCTAGTATCATCAGATCCTTATATTACGGACATTTCCAGAAACTATTACAATAAAGATTCTAAAATAAACTCTTTTGGATAAAAGAGTTAAAATAATGATGATAGTTTCTGTCTTTACTAAATGAAAATTCATTTTAATATTATATTAAAATAAACACACTTATGTAATTTTCACTTAAATTTATTTACTATTGACAATTGTTTGACCAGGTTACTGGCTTCTTCAGAATACAAAGTAAGACTAGTTTTACTTTGTATTCTACTTTTATTTATTTATATTATAATTGGGTTTTTAAAAATGGATAAATTATGGCTGTAATGAGTTAATATAATTCTATTGAAAAGATTAAAAAGATTAAGTAATGGGGATGAATTAGTTTCGGTTTAATCATTCAAGAGGTATGATGAATTTTTGTTTTTGTTAATTTCTAATGACTGTAAAAGATATAATTTTTTACTTTTATGTTGTAAATGTAATACTTCGAACATATTCTGAGGTACATGATTTTCATTGAATAAATGGTCGGCAAAAGTTGACTTATTATAATTGTGGCACTCAAAAGCTTTGGTATGTTCTTCCCATTTTGTCTTGAATGTATTGCTGTCAATAACAGTTATAACCCTCAAATTATCGACAATATGTTAACTAAAAAATTAAATAAAAAGGCTTTAAATGAAGTATATCCTACTACTCCTAATACCGAGCCCAAACTATATAAAAGTATCACATTCATCGGCTCCCCTTCTCAAAAAATAGCCCAATTTTTATTAAATAGAAACATTCAAACAGCTTTTAAAACAGATAACAACTTAGGAAATCATATAAGAAACAATAAAGATAAAACAAAAATAACAACTCGGGTGTCTATAAGTTGACATATGGTAGTTGCCCTAGTTTCTACCTCGGTCATACGGGAAGATCATTCAAGACAAGATGGGACGAACATACCAAAGTTTTTGAGTGCCACAATTATAATAAGTCAACTTTTGCCGACCATTTATTGAATTAAAATCATGTAGGTACCTCAGAATACGTTCAAAGTATTACATTTACAACATAAAAGTAAAAAATTATATCTTTTAGAGTCATTAGAAATTAACAAAAACAAACATTCACCATACCTCTTGAATGATCAAACCGAAACCAATTCATCCCCATTACTTAATCTTTTCAATAGAATTATATAAACTCATTACAGCCATAATTTATCCATTTTTAAAAACCCAATTATAATATTGTACTTTCTTTTTCTTAATTGTGATAATCACCTCCTATCTGCTTCAATAATCCTCTAAATACCTCTGTAATTGCATCACCATAGTTTTTTGTAATACTTTAAGGCATTTAACTGTTAGTCTTACGTTGTATTCTGAAGAAGCCAGTAACCTGGTGAAACAATTGTCAATAGTAAATAAATTTAAGTGAAAATTACATCAGTGTATTTATTTTAATATAATACAGAATAATTGCTTACAACACATATTACAACTAATATTACATTTATTAAAACGTTCTGCAAACTAGAGCAAACTATAGATTTTGTTCCAAACTGAAAGTTCTGTGTTTTTTTATTAAAGGTTTTAAAGGTTTTTAGTTTTAACATTAATGCCAGGGCATGCAGTTAACTAGCCCTATCGCCAGAGCGCGCCTCTACACAGACATATTTAGTGATTCGAGGTTATTTAACCCTTTCAAAAAGAAAATTTGTTTTCGAACAGGACAGGTGAAATGAAATTTACGCTAATAATATATATTTACAAACAATATGCTTTGTAAAACTCTTAACCTTTCTTACAGAATCCGGAAGGTTGGAGTTTGAGGAATTTGTTACATTAGCCGCTAAATTCATTGTAGAAGAAGATGATGAAGCTATGCAAAAAGAACTGAAGGAAGCCTTCAGGTTATATGACAAAGAAGGTAGGTACCTACTAAAAATATGTTTTTTGAAATTTAATTAAAATTGTATCTACTAAGATGCTAGGTAGAGTAAAAAGAATAAAAACAGAATGATTTGATATATAAAATTTGTTCCGAATTAGAATAAGTATAAAAATTTAAAGAACAGCATTAAAATTTATTATTGTCTATTAGTAATTTCGTACAAAACGAAATAGTATATATTTAAAAAAATCTTTTTGTTTATATATCAATGTAGTGAAATAGAAATTCAATTCGATAAAAAACTGTAGGTAGTTTAGTATCATTATTCAGTATACTGGAAGTTGATTGGTGTCAATAACCTTACTGCGATTCAGTTTTCTTCATACTATCGTAGCGATCACAGAAAAGTGCATCTTGATGGTACCGAATTGCACGCCTGCCTGAGGCGTGTGGTTCAAATAGTTCATATTATTTTTTGATTTTTGAATTGCTACAGCCTATTGTCATGCTTTATGTTTGTGTTCAATTGGAGTGTTTCGAACAAGTTAATGTTGCATCTTACTTTAGGCTACATGTCCTGTAGGTGAATCCACCATTGAGTCCATGAGTGATAAGAGAGGGTGAAGATTAATAATCCCGCCTTTGTTTTTTTTTGAAGGTGGAAATCCATTATGGACAATTTGAGTCTATCACTCAAATTAGTGTGGGACTCACACCCACTAAAACCACCTTGTTGTTTCTGCAGTTTATGAAGGTGGTGGTACTGTTATTTCTAACTTGCGTCGCCACCTTCCTGCCTTTCTTTGCCTTCATCACACCATTCTGTTTAAATCTTCTTTCTCCTTTTCCTCTATAATTTCCCTTGTCCATTTGTATATAATTTCCTTGTTCTCTTTACTTTCGATCATTAGTTTCATCACGTTAGATGGTGTTATCCTTTCACCAATCGTTGTTTCTGCTCTTGTTTTATTCCTTGCATATCTTTCGCAGTCAAAAACCACATGCTCCATTGTCTCCTCAATTTGGCACATATCACTGTTACTCTCCCTCATTTTCCCTATCCTTTTCAGATATGCTTTAACACTACCATGCCCAGACAAAAATTGTGTCATAAAGTAATCTGTACTTCTATATTTGCTGCTCGCCCATTTTGTTAGGTCTGGTATTAGTTTCTTTGTCCATTCCGCTTTTCCCGTTAGCGCATCCCATTCTTTTACCGTATTATTCCTGTTTTCTCTGCATTGTTTATTTTCGTAATTTTCTCTAAGTTTTCTACTGTCAGATGGATCGGAGGAATACCGGCTATAACTGCCGTTGCCTCATACGAGATTGTTCTATATCCGCTTATTACCCGCAGCAGCGCCTGTCTTTGTATTTTTAACATCACGTTCTTATATCTTTTTATTTTCATACCTCTGTGCCATGTTGGTGCCCCGTACAAAAGTGTTGATTGTACCACTCCATAAAGCAGTCGTCTCTTTGCATGTGATGGTCCCTTTATGTTTTTCATAATTTTTCCAAGTTTTGCTAACTTATCACCCGCTTTGCTTACTGCATTTACAATATGTGTCCTTTATGTACCTTGGTAATCGATAAATATACCGAGATACTTTAGACTCTTTTGTGGTGTTATATTTAGATCCCCTATTTCTATTTTTATTTTTTCTCTTATTTTCTGCATTTTTGTACCTTTGAGTAGCACCGCCTCGCTTTTTTCCGGTGTCCATTTCAACTTTGCCTCTTTCATCCAGTCTCCTATTATTCTTATTGCCTCATTTGCTTTTTCAACCAGTCTGTCAGCGTTTGGCCCTTACACATATAGTGCCAGGTCGTCTGCGAATGCTATCGTATTTGCACCAGTTGGCAGCTTCTGATTTAGAAGATCATCGTACAATATATTCCATAACGTCGGCCCTAGTACTGATCCTTGTGGTACGCCTGTGCTCATTTTTAATGTTTTTCTTTCCCGAGTATAATACTTCTTTTGTAGAAATAACTCTCTATTATTCTTATTAGATATTCACTAATCCCTTTCTTCTCCATTTCCTTAACAAAACGTTTCTATGAAGCCGAATTGAATGCATTTCTAACATCAAAAGTGATGAGTATCACCCAGCCCGCTCTAGTGCTCCTTGCTTTGTCACGAATAGAGTTTGCTGCTTTTACTGTTGATTTCCCTTTCCGAAACCCAAATTGTCTTTCTGACATTTTTTCATCTCCTAATTCTTTGTCTATTCTGTTTCTAATTAGTGTTTCTAATACCTTACCCATAACGTCCAACAGGCAAATGGGTCTATATGATGTTGGGTCATTCATAGGTTTAGCGCTCTTCCTCAGAAATATTACTTTAGCCTTCTTCCAGGGGAATTCCTGTTTCTTTATTAATTCGTTATACATATCCCTTATTGTGGCTTGGTTCTTTTCAAATGTTATTTGTATGACTTCTGGCGGTAGATTATCTGGTCCAGGTGCTTTTTTCATCTTGATATGCTTAATTGCTATTTTAAATTCTTCTTCTGTTATTTATTATCTCTTGATATTTTTATTCGCTCTTTCCATTCACCTCTGGTCTTTATAAAAAGGGTATTTGCTATTTCTGTTGTCTTCTCTGTACTAAGTGTCAACAATGGTGTCGGTTGTATCTTTTGGATAGTTATCCCATATGCCCTTCTCCATACGTCTGTTTCCAGCTGTCTAGATAATTCTTCCCAGCATTTCCTCTTGCTTCCGTTTATGAGTTTCTTTAATTCTTTGCTTCTTTTGTGATTTTCCGCCGTATCTCTACGCACTTCCTTTTAGCTTCCGAGATTTCAGCTGTCCACCACTATGGGATTTCTCTGTTTTCGTTTCTGTTTATCTGCCTTCTTTTTGCCTTCAGGCATTTTTTGATTTCTGTCTTTATTTTTTCTGGTGTCAATTCTTTTTTTATTTCCCCGGTTATTGTGTTAAACATTTTTTCATATTCATCGATGTTATATTGTGTTCTTGTTTTAAGGATTTCTCTCGCCTTTCCCCCCTCTTGTAACTGTACCAGAATATATCTGTGGTCTGTAAATATGTTTTCGTCTATGGTTTCCCATTTCTTAATGTGCCGTACCATGTTGCTCGAACAAATGGTGACATCTACGTGTGTTTGTGTACTACCTCTAACGAAAGTTGGGTTGCCGTTATTTAATATCTCTAAATTGTATGTAGCAGCCAATTCGGCTATTGTTCCTCCCATAGCATCCGTCTTAGGAGCGCCCCATAGCGAGGATTTTGCGTTGAGGTCTCCCAATACCATGATTTTGTTCCGTGGTAATTTCCTTAGTGATTGTGCTATTATATCATCTATCCTACTTCTGTATTCTTCTATTGTTATATTCGGAGAAATATAGCAACATGTTATATTGACATCTCTATGTTTAATAACTATGAAACCTTTATACTCAATACCAGTCTCTCCATTCCTAATTTCGACAGCTATGCTTTCCTGCTTGTCTACGATCCATTTTCTGTTTTTTCTAACTATTCTTATGTTTGGCTCGCTAGGTACTATTACGTCTATTCTATTTTTGAGGGCTATTTCGTTAGCCTCATCATGGGCTTTCACCGATCTTCCTAGATTACTTTGCAGTATCCGAATCTGCATCTTTTCTTTCTTCTGTATTCCTGTTTAGTTGCTGTTTTTTCCTGTTTCTACATTTTCCATCATTATATCTATGTCCTTTCGATTCGCACTTAAAGCAGTATTCTTCGTTTCCGCAATCAGCTGCTTTGTGGCCCGTCTTGCAGCAGTTCCTACACCAGCCCATTATATCCTTCCCTTTGCATTCCCTGGCCACGTGCCCACTTTCCCGACATTTAAAGCATGTCTGCATTTCTCTTTTCCTTTTAATTAAGCCTGTTGTCAGCCCTACCCTAATCTCTTTCCTTTCCAACAGTTTTTCAATTGTCTTTTCGTCCGCTATGACAGTTGTCATCTACATACCACCATTTTGCGGTCTAAGAGCTTTGACTTCCAGTTCTGTCTTAATTTCCAATTCAAGGTGTTCTCTATCCGTTGTGATGTCCAGATTGACAATGTTGACCGCCTTCTTCTTGTTTTTCTTCTCGGCCAGGTTCCTTTTCCTTTTTGTGTCGCTATTAGTATGTTACCGTTTCTAGTTTGCCTAATGGTTCTAATTTTATCTCCTGCCCCTTTATTGATTAATTTGTTTTTGACTTGCTTCACCAGGTCTGCATATGTCTGTTCCCCTGCATCAATTATAAGAGCTTCGTACTCCGGATTCCTCTCTTTATTTTTTTGTTCTATTTTTTCATGGAGCACTACTTTCCCTTCATAGTCATTGAAGGCGTAGTGTACCAGCTTTCTATTTCTTCCCGTTCTTTCTTCCGTTCCAATAATGGCTGTATGTATCTCCTTAATTTCTTTTTTGATACACATCTTTTTGAGGTTCACTAACTTTCTAAATTTGTTTCCATTTCTAATATATCTCTCGTCTTCGTCTGCATAGTTCGCGTAAAATGTATACTGCTCTTCTGTTTCTTCTTGGTCCTCAATCCCTATTGTCCCAAATGTCTTTTTGAATAATATTTCCGATTTCTTTAATTTATTTTGTCTTATATAGTTCCTCACTTTACTAGATTCCCCTATCATTCTTGATATTAATTTGTTATCTTTTTGCATGTAATCTGCTATTAACGCGCTGTCCTCCTCACTTATTTCTTCCTTCGCTGTTTGAACTTTAAACATATCTTCTGGCCATCTCATTTGTAGTACTTCTTCTAGGTCTTCTTTTGTTCATATTGTCGTCTATATAACTCTCGATTTCCATTTGTAGTTGTTCTTCTACTGTCTCCGAAGTTTGGGTACCCATATCTTTTTTCGATACATCTTCCTTTCGGTCCCTCGATCCAAATAAATCTTCTACTTTTCCCATTAGTGTTGTCATATCGGCCGTCATAAGCGCGCTGCTGATACTTCTTAACCTTCTTGCTTTTTCTTTAATCTCAACCTTGGTGTTGGTGTTAGCCATAATTAACGCTCCTAGTGCCCTGGTTTCTGTATCAATTGCATTTATGTATACTCTTACTTTATTGAACATTAATTTGTCAGAAACGAGTTTCGCCAATTTTAATCCCGCCATGTCTTCGTCTGCAAGACTACGCCTTCTCTTTGTGGACTTAGCCTCTTCATCGTCCCACAATAGATCCATCACCGTTCTGTTTGCCATACCGCCTGCGTTACTCGAGCTCGTATTACCTTCTGTTATTTCTTTTTTCTTGTACGCCGTTTGACTATCTAGTGAGTTCCTTCTTTGGGTACTCGTTATCTTATCTATTTGTCTATTCGTAACCTTGTTTGCGTCTGTCATTTGCTCTTTGCTCTTGTTGTCATCAGATTTTTTATTGTATTCTTTTATAGCCATACTATTCCCATGAGTTGGGTCGTTTTGCTTGTCCGGTGGGGCAGAGCGCCCTTACCCCACTAAGGCTGCGTTACTCTCTGAGGTCACCTGTTATCTCAGTGGCTCCGTTCTAGACCAATGGCCATCCATCCCTCGGCACGGGTCGCTTGACACCTTGGATTTCGGATTTTTTCGACAGGTTTTCTCCTGTGAGTCACATCTTAGTCGTCATACACCCTTCCCTCCGACCTTACCGGCATGGGAAACCCTACCAGGAACCGAAGTTCCCGCCGGCATTGTTGTCGGGATCATTAGGTTTATGACTTAAGCCCCCTCACCAACGACAAGGTCTTGTGACTCCTAGAGGTGGTAATAATCCTGCCTGGCAGCCTAAGACTTTAAGGACTTTATGTATAAATAAAGTCAGGAATCAACAATTTTCTTAGCATGCTGAGACGAATATTACGAATAAATATCAATTTTTGCTTGGTATTCGTATTTTATTAATTATTAAATAATTGTGGAAAAGCCATGGAACCTTTAGTATGTTACCGTTATATCAACAACTTATTTAACGAGTGCGATAAGTAAATATTTTGTGTTGGGCTAAATAAAAGAATTATATTCATTTCATAATACGTATGTTATTTTAGGGATTGCTTTGCAACAGTAATAACGTAAAGTAAACTTTAAAGCATCTAAACTATAACTTTTAATATTGAACAAGTATTTTACAGTAATCTCTTAAAGTACGTATATAAGTACATAGTTTTATAAAATAAAAATATAACAAAACATTTATATTTTTAAAATATAATCCTTATAATATTTTTAGGAAATGGTTACATCCCTACAACTTGTTTACGTGAGATCTTGAGAGAATTAGACGACCAACTTACAGATCGAGAATTAGATATGATGATAGAAGAAATAGACACTGACGGCTCTGGAACAGTCGATTTTGATGGTAAGAGTGTCGTCTTATTAGATTATCAATAAAATCTTAAGAGTAAATTAGTTTTCAGTAGCTATCTGAAAATGTTATCAAATTTCGAGTCGAGTCGATCTAAATGAACCACCTTCAACTTAGCGCTGGAGTTTCGACGGATCCGGTAGCCGACGTCATTAAGCCTCTTGACCACCTCGTATGGACCATCCCAGGCGGGTGTAAGCTTTGGGGATTTACCCTTGCTCTGTTGGGGGTTGTACAGCCAGACTTTGTCCCTCTCTTGGAACCCGACTGAATTGGCCTTGAGGTCGTATCGCGTCTTTATCCGGTCACTGGTGGCCAACATCTGCGTTCGGGCTAAATCGTGTATTGCCAGCATGTTATGTCGGAGCTGGTCGGCATAATCGTCAATGTTTCGGGAAGGTTCTTCGGGGGAGCCAAAAGCCAAATCGCAGGGTAACCGCAGCTCCTTTCCGAATAGGACCATGACTGGAGACAGGCCTGTACTATTATCTACGGCAGAGCGATATGCCAACAGGAATAGGGGAATATGCTCATCCCAATCACGCTGGTTATTGCTGACGACCTTGGATAGGTGTTGTTCCAAGGTCCTGTTAAATCTTTCCACCTTTCCGTCCGACTGTGGGTGTAATGGTGTTGTTCTCGTTTTGCTGATCCCCAACATCGTGCAGACCTTCTGGAATACATTCGATTCGAAGTTACGCCCCTGGTCTGAATGTAGTTCCATCGGGACGCCAAACCTGCTGAATAGTTGTTGTACTAGCACCGTCGCTACCGTGGTTGCCTCTTGGTTGGGTATCGCATATGCCTCAGGACATTTGCTGAAGTAATCCATTGCGACTAGAATGTATTTGTTCTCCCTTTCAGACTCGGGAAACGGACCGGCGACATCGATGGCAATTCTCTCAAATGGGACGCCCACACTGTACTGCTGCATCCTGCCCTTGGTCCTTTGGCCTTCGGGCCCTTACCGGTGGCACAGGTGTCACATTTCCGGCACCAAGCTCTGACGTCTTCAAAGTAATTTACCCATTAATATCGCTGGCGAACTTTGCCTAGGGTTTTGTTTATGCCCAGATGGCCTCCGGTAATCCCATCATGTACTTCGGTCGGGGTGGCTGGTATCTTTTTCTTATGAACTACCAGTTGGGCCTTGGTTTCTCGGCCATCAGTGCTCTCCCAAACACGCTTGAGCATTCCATTCTCTGCTCTTAGAGAGTCCCATAACGATTTCAGCACGCCCGAGTATCTAGCTACCTCGTCCCGTCGTGGCCTGGGTGCCCCTCTCGTTTTGAGTGACAAGATTGGTTCGATGTCTGGATCAGCCATTTGGTCCTGGATGCACTGTTCCGTTGTCCAGTCTTCACTGGCCTGCACTCGGATCTGTCTGATGGAGATACCCTCTCGCTGTTCCGTCTTCAGACAATGTCCGCATTCTGCTCTACATGGTCTTCTGGATAGGGCATCGGCATTATTGTGCAAACTTCCGGCACGGTGTTCCACCTTGAAATCGTATTGCTGTAATTTCTCCATACACCAGGCCAGTTGTCTCTCCGGTGTCTTCATGTCCAGCAGCCATTTGAGGGCGGCATGATCTATTCGGATTAAGAAATGTCGACCATAGTGGTATTTGTGGAAATGGTCTACCGCCTTTATTATTGCAAGAAGTTCTTTTCTGGTGACGCAATAATTTCTTTCCGGTTTCGAGAATCCACGGCTGTAGTACTCGTTCACCCTCTCTTCACCATCTTGCACCTGGGATAGGACGGCCCCCAAACCTGTGTTGCTGGCATCAGTGTCGAAAATTAACTTGCCGGACTGTGTAGGAAATGCTAGGATTGGGCTGGAACATAATGCTGCCTTCAGTCGTCTGAATGATATTTCGCAATCCTGATTCCAACGGAAGGTCTCTTTCTCAGTGGTCTGCCGATGTAGAGGCGCGGCAATGGTGGCAAATCGCCTGTACTAGGAACAGAGGCCCAAGAAACTTCGGAGTTCATGCTTGCCTCTTGGGACTGACCAATCACGGATGGCTTCTATCTTTTCCTCGTTGGTGCGGATTCCTGACTCGGAAACGACGTGGCCCAAAAACTCTACTTCTTTTTGGAACATGGAACACTTCTTCGGGTTGGGTTTCAGGTTGGCATTATTAATTCTGGAGAATACTTCGTCCAGGTTCTTCAGATGGTCGTCGAATGTCTGACCCATGACTAGAATGTCGTCGAGGTATACTAAGCACGTCCTCCATGTTAACCTGCTCAGTACATACTCCATTAGCCTCTCAAATGTAGCGGGTGCATTACATAACCCAAAGGGCATGACCGTGAACTGAAACAGGTCTTTAGTGGTGGAGAACGCTGGCTTCTCTCTGTCGTTTGCATGTAGACCAACCTGCCAATATCCACTTTTTAGGTCTAGTGTGGAGAACCAACGGGAGCCTGCTAGTGTGGTCAGAGTGTCATCGATTCGGGGTAATGCATAGCTGTCTTTCTTCGTAACATCATTCAGCTTTCTGTAATCCACGCAAAATAGGGTGGTTCCATGCTTCTTTTTAACTAGCACGGCGAGGGTATACCATGGGCTGATGGATGGCTCAATAACTCCATTTTGTAACATGAACTCGATGTTTTTCTCGACTGCCTGTTGTTGCCCCAATGGTAGTCATCTAGGTGGTGTTCTGATGGGTTGAGCCTTTCCTGTATCTATTCGATGCTGCTGCGACCGGGGGTTCCATCTTGACTGTTAAAAATTTGCCAGTGCTTTGTGATAAATTGCTTGGCTTTCTTCTGGTTCTCTGGTGTCAGGTGTGTCAAATGGTCAGCAAACTGTTGTAGGAACTATTTACTGGGCCCTGTCCCCTTCACCGCCGTCTGGTACTCTTCTTCGCAATTGATGATGGTCTCTACTGGCTCGAAACAAGCTATTTCTTGACCATTGGCAATTCTGATGTCGTGGTTGCACACTAATTGGTATATCTCGTCCGGTTTTAACTATAGCCCGTCCAACTAAGTAGTCATGAGCTGAGTGTACGAGTTCCACCATTCCAACACAGCTCCCAGGATTGCTGTCTAGCTGCCCATGAATAATCTATTCCGTTCGACCGGGAATTCTGGCTGGAGATTTTGCTACAATTTTTATGTCGATGAGCTTTTAACGGGCCGTGTCAATACAAATTCCTCATTTAGGAACCGAAGAACACCATATCTCTGGTCGAACATAAATCCATGCTGGCTAATTAGGTCTATACCCAGTATAAAATCGTCCTCAATATTCGCTACCAGGACCCTATGCCGGATCATGTTGTCTCCTATCTGTAGCACGACATCTGCCTCACACTGTATTGACATGGGCTCGCCAGTGACTGTTCTGAAGTGGATGTTGTTGGTAACTGGCTGAATTTCTGATGCTCTCAAAACTCTGGACTTGGCAATGGACACAGTGGTGCCGCTGTCGATGATGATGGTAATTGCTCGGCCATTGACTAGGCTGCTGCTATCTCGGCAAAATCCCCGGATGGATACTGTCCTGGGGGCTGGTGGAGGGTTAGTCAGCATTCGCTCCCTTATGCTGACTGATTGGAGTTTTCCTGGTTGGTAAGGTCGGTTTGTTGGCTACCCCTGGTTGGTGATCGTTCCGGTAGCCTTACTCTGCAGTTACATTTTAACATGCCCCACTGGTGCCAGTTCTTTGTGACCGTTCTAATAGCTTGTTCAGATCAGCCAGCAGGGCTTGACATGGTGACTCTGGCTCTTCCTGGTTAAAGGAAACTGCTCGGACCCTCGGCTTGGACATGTTCATAACGGCCTCTATTTCTAACGCCCAAAGTAAAGCTTCATTACTTTCCTTGACGCCACTTAGACGTAGATTTCGTTGTACTTCTACATCTCTGATACCGTTTATGAAACTCTGTGTGGCCAATTGATCTTTGGTTTCCTCTGGCAGATCTGGGTAGGACAAGTGTACTAACCGTCTAATCTCTGCTTCGAATGCTTGGAGGCTTTCACCGGATTTTTACGTTTTGCCACTGAGTTGGACTTGGTATACCTGGCTCAAGGATTGATTGTCGTATCTCTTGTCCAAAATGGCGACTGGAATGCTTTGGAGGGGTACTAGGGCCGGACCTCTTAACGAAATTACCAGAGAAGTAGATTTTTCATGATTGTCCCATCCATTAGCTGTAGCCACGGCCTCAAATTGCCGTTTATACATGGGCCAGATGAACTGCCGTCGAATGTGGGTGGTTTACTAAAGGAACCTTTGGTACTCACGGTGTGCTGGTATTTTCCTCGCTGTAAGTCCTGTTGCATTTTTTTGATTTCTGTTTCTACCTTTTTTTGGATGGCACTGATTTTATCTTCTACCTCACTTTGTACTGTTTTTTTAATGGAACTGATTTGGTCTTGAACTGTGTTTTGAATTGAACTTATTTCAAATTTTACCTGCCTTTGGATGGAATCGAGGTCATCTACTTTGGTTTCAAGAGTGTCCACGGTATTTTTTATGGTCTTAATGTCATCATTTATCTCTTTTATATCTGACTCAACTATTTACTTTCTTTCATTAACTGTTTCATTAACTTGTCCTACTATTTGCATTAATTGTTCAAATTGCAGTTGTCTTTTCTGTTCAGTTTCGTGTTTTTGTTGTTTTTCTTCCATCGTAGTGACAAGATTTTGTTGTTCGCTTTTCATCGTGGAAACTAGATTTTGCTGTTCGCTTTTCATCTTAGTGACACGATTTTCTAATTCTATTTTACGTTTTTACTAACCTTTGTTGAATTTGTTCCGGATGTTGTTTCTCTTTTTTGTCACGTTTTCCAGAATCTGGGCAATTTTTTCGTCCAGTCCCTCCGTAACTTGCTTGACTATTTTTTGGTAGTTTCGTCCATTTTTTCCATGCTACGGGTTTCCATAAATCAAATTACGATTTTAACTGCACTTAATCCTGCACTTCTGATCACCAAATTGTTATAAATTCAATTAAAATTAAAAAAAAAACTAGTTTTCACTTTCACTTTTCTAGAACTCTTATTCACATCAAATTGTACAGAACAGCTGATCACAATAACATTTCTACATAAGCTCTTCGTCGCACTAACTAACTGCCGCGATTATGGGTCGCTCTTTTATAAAACCTGCATCGAAAACTCTCGTACAATCAATCACTGATCACTTCTACAGCTGCCGAGCCATTTCGATAACATTTTTTTTCCCTAAAAGTGATCGGAATGAAACCAGGGCCGGCTTAAGGAAATTTCGTTACAATATATTTTATATCAGTTCTCGTATACGGGATTTACCTTTTACCTAAGGCTTTTGGTTTTGGATAGAGTGTACGAGATATCATGCCAGGACTGTAACATTTTATATAGCTGAAAAACAAATAGCAAAGTCAACTGTCGCAGAGAAGAACACAGAAATTCCTCAAAACAGAAAGGTACTAAATCAGCTTTAGCCCGAAAAACAAACACAAAATTGAAAATCTAGGGTCATATAATAATTCTGAGAAATTAAAGTAGTCAAACCTATAATAATACAGTCAACACGCACTTCTTTATTTGATCTGTACATTTGATGGCCAATCAGCAGACACAAAGGTTATCCAAACCGGACTGCTGTGCAAATGCAATTGAAAATGTTTTCTAACATTTTCAATTTTTTATTTTGTACCTTGACTGGCTGACAACTGAATTATTTGTAAAAGGTTATTAAGTATAAAATATAATAGTAAAATTACTAGCAAAGTTAAAATGGAAATAACGAGATAAAAAGGAGAGGAAGACTCGGCAGGAGGGTTTGGCAGTAACTTTTGAGGAGAAATTGGTGAATTTTTTAACCACTATGAAATATGTACAACAAATTTTAATTGAAACTTTATTTTCGAAATTACAAGGTAAGCACAAAATATTCGAAGAAAAAAGGCAGGAGGATGAATTAAAGACACAAGATGACTTAAAAATGCAACAAGAACATACTGAATTAAAAGACAACAATTTGAACAAGTGATATAATTAGTAATACAAGGTAACTAAGCAGTTAATCAGAGAATGTAAATGGTGGAATCTGATATAAAGGAAATAAATGATGAATAAATAATCTTGAAAATATTGTCGATGACATCTTTCTGTTCAAAGCAAATTACAAGATAAAATCAGTGCTATCCAAACCAAACACAAATTTAAAAAATGCAACAAGTCTTACAGAGAGGAAAATATCAAAACACCGTAATTGCTAAAGGTTCTGAAGCAGTGGCCGCAACTAATGGATGGCAGAGGCAAGAAAAAACTACCACTGTTGTAATTTCTTTGAGAAGTCCTGCATTAGAACTTCCCCAAAGCATTCCTGTGGAAGAACAAGATAACTTCGACAAGTACATTGTAGTCCTAGATAAAAGGTAAGACAACCAATTCTGTCCTGCTTGTACACCTGTTTTACCAGAAGAGTCAAAAAATCAATTAGCCACAGAGAGTCTTATAAATGGTATCAGAGATATTGAAGTTTAAAGAAATCCAAGACTTAGTGGCATCAAGAAAAGCAGTGAAGCTTAACTCCGGGTTTGGGAAGTAGAGGCCATCACAAACATGTCCGAGCTGAATGTTCGAGCAGTTTCTTTCAACCAAGAGGAATCAGAACCACTGTTCAGGAGGTTTTGATCTGAATAAGCAAACTACTAGAACGGTCACAAAAGACTGTAGAGTGAGGCTACCTGAACAATCACTAACCAGGTGTAGCCAATACAAAAACCTCACCAATTAGAGAATCTCCGATCAGTCAGCATATTTGGGTGAATGCTGATCAAACCTCCACCAGCCTATAGGACAGGATCAATCATCATCACTTTTGCTACCGTCGCCGCTGTGTCCATTGTCAGATCCAGAGTTTAGAGGACGTCAGAAATCCGACTATTTATCAACATCATTCAGCTAAGAACAGTTACCAGAGAGTCCGTGCCAATACAGGGCGAGGAAGATGTAGGGCTACAGATAAGGGAAAACATCCGGCAGAGGGTACCTAGTAATGAGGATGATTTTATACTGGATATGAACCTAATTACGCAACATGGGTTCATGTTCGACCCGAGATCTGATGTTGTTCGATTCCTAACTGAAGAATTTGTATTGACACGGCCCGTCAACAACAACTCATCGGCTTCTATAAAAATTGTAACGAAATCCTTAACCAGAATTCCTGGTCGAACGGAATAAATTATTCATGGGCAACTAGAAAGAAATTCTGGGAGTTGCCATGGAATGGTAGGGCCCGTACAGTTAGCTCATGAGTACTTGGTTGGATGGTCTATAGTAAGAACCGGACAAGACCTACCAATTAGCGTCCTGATGTTCAACACCGAAGTCCGCTTTGCCAATGGTGCAGAAATAGCTTGTTTTGAGGCAGTAGACACCATCATCAATTACCAAGAAGCTTACTAGGTCTCGGCGAAGGAGATCTCAGTAAAGAATTTATAAAACGGTGTGTCGACCATTTCTCCGAGGAACTTATCTTAAATCACTGCCTGGTTTTCATTGGTCAAGATTGTACTATCGGGCGTACAAACGTCAGCCAGCACAGTATAGATAGTGAAAAGGCTCAACACACAAGAATTTTAGCTAGGCGTCTACCATTCAGACCACAACATGCTCCCGAGAAAAACATCGAATCCATATTACGAAAGATAGTTATTGAGCCATCCATCAGCATCGTTTTAGCGAAAAAATGAAAGATGGAATCAACCGACTTTGCGTGAATTTCGTTTCGATATTTATCACTCCACATTCGACAGTTTTGTTTGTTGACATTTACTGTACCCAACAAACTCTCATTACTGCCGATGATTACCTGGCTATATTACCTACTCTACTTCGAATGTATATGATTTAAGAACAAAACTTTTCTCATAATTAATATTGGTTAACGCCAACAAATTGACACATTCTGATTTTCGAATCCCTGTTTTTCAGCTTAAAGGACGGCTGTATTCCTCAAAATTTTGCACAATTTTCTAAACGCTCTGCCACGATAAAGAATTATTCGCACCAAAAATTGCTACATAATATAAAATGTAATGTTTGTATAAGTATCGTTACAACAAACACGTTGTTACCAATTTACGATGTTGTCAACAATCAATATCTTCCTTCAAAATCAAATTAAATATTAAATAAATAAATTTAATAGGTATATGAAAATTTTATTTTATAAAGTTATGCTTTTCTATTTTTTTTTTGTTTTTATCTAAATATAAACTTTTCCTGATTATCTTTAAGTGGAATTTTTTTATAGTTGTGGCATCTGAACAATTTTTCTTATATTTTTTTATCCTACACTAAAACAGTTATGTTGTGAAAATATCACAACATAACTGTTTCTATGAGAACGTAGGTTTTCGCGTCCAGAGTCATAGCTGATTCTGCTTTTTCCATATTTGAATCGAGTCATTTTTTCGAATTAATTTACTTATATATCTGAAACCAGCATATAAACAAAGTTTTCCGACGTTTCGCCCACACTTATAAGGGGCTTTTTCAAGGATGATAAAACAAAACAAATGTTACTTACCTTGCGGCTACTCCATTCGTTTCGTCTTTTTCTCACAAACACACTTTTTTAAACTTGTCACACTGAGGCACAAATTGTAAATGTACTTATACTTTGGAACTAGACAACCAAGAAATAATAATTGCCCCCCCCCTGAAATTTCAGGTAAAAGAAGGGTAGGAGGCACTTAATGAGATTATTTTCGATCGTTTTATAGTCGTGATAGGTTCTTCGAATTTTATTAGTAGGTAATGTAAGTAATTTATTTTGTTGATGCCCTTTCTGTTGAAATGTGGGATTTTTGGCGATTTCAACGGCCTCACGGAATTTTCAGGTGAAGTAATACGGAGATTTGGCTACGAGTAAGGAGCTGTCGAAGAGGATTTGGTGGCCCGTTTTGTGATGATGTTCAGCTACAGCAGAGTAACAGTTGTTACCCTCTTCAACGGATAAACAAAATCTCCTTTCATCCAAGGCCTCACAGAATTTTCTGGTGAAATAATACGGAGATTTGGCCACAACTGATAACCTGTCGAAGAGGATTTGGTGGCCTTTTTCATGATGATGTTCAGCTACAGCAGAGTTTGATTGCAGGCCCGTTTTCAAATATTGTTTGTGCTCACATAGACGGGTGTTTATAGATTGACCTGTTTCACCGATGTATACTGCCCCACACGAGAATGGAATGGAATAAACACCCTTGGATGAAAGGAGATTTTGTTTATCCGTTGAAGAGGGTAACAACTGTTACTCTGCTGTAGCTGAACATCATCACAAAACGGGCCACCAAATCCTCTTCGACAGCTCCTTACTCGTAGCCAAATCTCCGTATTACTTCACCTGAAAATTCCGTGAGGCCGTTGAAATCGCCAAAAATCCCACATTTCAACAGAAAGGGCATCAACAAAATAAATTACTTACATTACCTACTAATAAAATTCGAAGAACCTATCACGACTATAAAACGATCGAAAATAATCTCATTAAGTGCCTCCTACCCTTCTTTTACCTGAAATTTCAGGGGGGGGGGCAATTATTATTTCTTGGTTGTCTAGTTCCAAAGTATAAGTACATTTACAATTTGTGCCTCAGTGTGACAAGTTTAAAAAGTGTGTTTGTGAGAAAAAGACGAAACGAATGGAGTAGCCGCAAGGTAAGTAACATTTGTTTTGTTTTATCATCCTTGAAAAAGCCCCTTATAAGTGTGGGCGAAACGTCGGAAAACTTTGTTTATATGCTGGTTTCAGATATATAAGTAAATTAATTCGAAAAAATGACTCGATTCAAATATGGAAAAAGCAGAATCAGCTATGACTCTGGACGCGAAAACCTACGTTCTCATAGAAACAGTTATGTTGTGATATTTTCACAACATAACTGTTTTAGTGTAGGATAAAAAAATATAAGAAAAATTGTTCAGATGCCACAACTATAAAAAAATTCCACTTAAAGATAATCAGGAAAAGTTTATATTTAGATAAAAACAAAAAAAAAATAGAAAAGCATAACTTTATAAAATAAAATTTTCATATACCTATTAAATTATTTATTTAATATTAATTTGATTTTGAAGGAAGATATTGATTGTTGACAACATCGTAAATTGGTAACAACGTGTTTGTTGTAACGATACTTATACAAACATTACATTTTATATTATGTAGCAATTTTTGGTGCGAATAATTCTTTATCGTGGCAGAGCGTTTAGAAAATTGTGCAAAATTTGAGGAATACAGCGTCCTTTAAGCTGAAAAACAGGGATTCGAAAATCAGAATGTGTCAATTTGTTGGCGTTAACCAATATTAATTATGAGAAAAGTTTTGTTCTTAAATCATATACATTCGAAGTAGAGTAGGTAATATAGCCAGGTAATCATCGGCAGTAATGAGAGTTTGTTGGGTACAGTAAATGTCAACAAACAAAACTGTCGAATGTGGAGTGATAAATATCGAAACGAAATTCACGCAAAGTCGGTTGATTCCATCTTTCATTTTTTCGCTAAAACGATGCTGATGGATGGCTCAATAACTATCTTTCGTAATATGGATTCGATGTTTTTCTCGGGAGCATGTTGTGGTCTGAATGGTAGACGCCTAGCTAAAATTCTTGTGTGTTGAGCCTTTTCACTATCTATACTGTGCTGGCTGACGTTTGTACGCCCGATAGTACAATCTTGACCAATGAAAACCAGGCAGTGATTTAAGATAAGTTCCTCGGAGAAATGGTCGACACACCGTTTTATAAATTCTTTACTGAGATCTCCTTCGCCGAGACCTAGTAAGCTTCTTGGTAATTGATGATGGTGTCTACTGCCTCAAAACAAGCTATTTCTGCACCATTGGCAAAGCGGACTTCGGTGTTGAACATCAGGACGCTAATTGGTAGGTCTTGTCCGGTTCTTACTATAGACCATCCAACCAAGTACTCATGAGCTAACTGTACGGGCCCTACCATTCCATGGCAACTCCCAGAATTTCTTTCTAGTTGCCCATGAATAATTTATTCCGTTCGACCAGGAATTCTGGTTAAGGATTTCGTTACAATTTTTATAGAAGCCGATGAGTTGTTGTTGACGGGCCGTGTCAATACAAATTCTTCAGTTAGGAATCGAACAACATCAGATCTCGGGTCGAACATGAACCCATGTTGCGTAATTAGGTTCATATCCAGTATAAAATCATCCTCATTACTAGGTACCCTCTGCCGGATGTTTTCCCTTATCTGTAGCCCTACATCTTCCTCGCCTGTATTGGCACGGACTCTCTGATAACTGTTCTTAGCTGAATGATGTTGATAAATAGTCGGATTTCTGACGTCCTCTAAACTCTGGATCTGACAATGGACACAGCGGCGACGGTAGCAAAAGTGATGATGATTGATCCTGTCCTATAGGCTGTGGAGGTTTGATCAGCATTCACCCAATATGCTGACTGATCGGAGATTCTCTAATTGGTGAGGTTTTTGTATTGGCTACACCTGGTTAGTGATTGTTCAGGTAGCCTCACTCTACAGTCTTTTGTGACCGTTCTAGTAGTTTGCTTATTCAGATCAAACCTCCTGAACAGTGGTTCTGATCCTCTTGGTTGAAAGAAACTGCTCGAACATTCAGCTCGGACATGTTTGTGATGGCCTCTACTTCCCAAACCGGAGTTAAGCTTCACTGCTTTTCTTGATGCCACTAAGTCTTGGATTTCTTTAAACTTCAATATCTCTGATACCATTTATAAGACTCTCTGTGGCTAATTGATTTTTTGACTCTTCTGGTAAAACAGGTGTACAAGCAGGACAGAATTGGTTGTCTTACTTTTATCTAGGACTACAATGTACTTGTCGAAGTTATCTTGTTCTTCCACAGGAATGCTTGGGGAAGTTCTAATGCAGGACTTCTCAAAGAAATTACAACAGTGGTAGTTTTTTCTTGCCTCTGCCATCCATTAGTTGCGGCCACTGCTTCAGAACCTTTAGCAATTACGGTGTTTTGATATTTTCCTCTCTGTAAGACTTGTTGCATTTTTTAAATTTGTGTTGGTTTGGATAGCACTGATTTTATCTTGTAATTTGCTTTGAACAGAAAGATGTCATCGACAATATTTTCAAGATTATTTATTCATCATTTATTTCCTTTATATCAGATTCCACCATTTACATTCTCTGATTAACTGCTTAGTTACCTTGTATTACTAATTATATCACTTGTTCAAATTGTTGTCTTTTAATTCAGTATGTTCTTGTTGCATTTTTAAGTCATCTTGTGTCTTAATTCATCCTCCTGCCTTTTTTCTTCGAATATTTTGTGCTTACCTTGTAATTTCGAAAATAAAGTTTCAATTAAAATTTGTTGTACATATTTCATAGTGGTTAAAAAATTCACCAATTTCTCCTCAAAAGTTACTGCCAAACCCTCCTGCCGAGTCTTCCTCTCCTTTTTATCTCGTTATTTCCATTTTAACTTTGCTAGTAATTTTACTATTATATTTATACTTAATAACCTTTTACAAATAATTCAGTTGTCAGCCAGTCAAGGTACAAAATAAAAAATTGAAAATGTTAGAAAACATTTTCAATTGCATTTGCACAGCAGTCCGGTTTGGATAACCTTTGTGTCTGCTGATTGGCCATCAAATGTACAGATCAAATAAAGAAGTGCGTGTTGACTGTATTATTATAGGTTTGACTACTTTAATTTCTCAGAATTATTATATGACCCTAGATTTTCAATTTTGTGTTTGTTTTTCGGCTAAAGCTGATTTAGTACCTTTCTGTTTTGAGAATTCTGTGTTCTTCTCTGCGACAGTTGACTTTGCTATTTGTTTTTCAGCTATATAAAATGTTACAGTCCTGGCATGATATCTCGTACACTCTATCCAAAACCAAAAGCCTTAGGTAAAAGGTAAATCCCGTATACGAGAACTGATATAAAATATATTGTAACGAAATTTGCCAATCTCCGTATTATTTCACCAGAAAATTCTGTGAGGCCGTTGAAAAAAAAACCAGAATCATAACTGTTTCTATTCGTTACGGAATGTACCTATTTGAACATTTCCTGAATGGCTTTACAAACTTGCACCTCGAAAATTTCGGTTATTAACGTTTTCGTTGATTTAGTGTTAGAACTAACTAATCTCTGTACTAATTTTTAAAATGGTTTTCAAAGTCCTAACATGTATACGGTTATATGGTTTTCACCCTTTTGTTGCCTTAAAAACAATTAATTTATTTTTCGAATTTCTTATTTATACCTAAATACTTTAACATAATAAAAGAGCTATAATTTGTTTATAAAATCAATTAATTTATAACAGATTTTTATACATGTTATTTAATCCTTATTATATTTAAGACCCTTTCACACACCAGGCATTTAATGAAACATTTGTTCGCGACAAAACTTCAGTTGAAATATTTCATGAAATATTCCTGAAACGAAATAATTCTGTAATATTTCATTATACATTTAAAACGGTTATTTGTCAGCTTAGACATACGAATACTTCATCAATATTTTAACTAAATATTCTAAAATATTGCATGTACTTAGATATGTCTTAAAATAAAAAATTGCCACATTTGAAACATGTTAGGATAAAACATATTTTGCAACATTTCTATAATATTTCAGAAATATGTGTTAATATTTCAAGCTATGTGGGTTATTGTAATAATAGAACTATCTAGAACGAGAATCTATTTTATTATCATTAATTCATATTATATTTCTTACAGAATTCATGGAGATGATGACAGGAGAAGTTTAGTTGTTCCAGTTCTTCACATTATTTTTTACTTTGCTGTATTTTTTATGAAACACAAGTTTGTAATGTAATTGTATCAACAGCAACTGATAAAATTGGTGTTGTTTATATATTTCACTTGTTAAGTACATTTTTCGGTGACTATAGTTGTTGTTTTATTTACTTACTAGCGGACCCGTTCCGTGCTTGGGACAAATGGACGTACTTGATGGATGAACATTTGTTCATTTGGTAATTTTAACATCCCATATATTATATGGCTACAAAAGCGTCTAAAAATAAATTGGTATTTAAAATGGAGTGAAATACATATTTGACATGTTTGAGATATCATATTACAGTTTTCCCGTTTTCGATATCACTGAAATTTTTAACATTTTTGGAATTTTTAATATTTTTGACATTTTCAACGTTTGGCAGTTAGACAGTTTCACCATTCTCTAGGTTTATAATATTTTTGTCTTTTTTGAAATTTATTTTCATATCATAAGTTTTTGTCACTTGACATTTTTTATATTTCGCACATTTTTTAATTTTTTATGATTCACCAGCGATTAATCAGATATTCCACATTTTTCAGTCATAAATTGAATATTGAAAAATGACGAATAACGTCTTCATTCATTTCAAGAAAAGAGTGAGTTTATCAATCTCATCCAATTTCCGAAAAATTATTGAACCCCTTTTCAATTGTAGAAATTCGGCAAAATTTCATACCAATTTTCTACTAATTTAAAGAATTAATATCATAATTCTCATATCTATATTATTTTCAGTACTTACTTGCCCCTATCGGAAAATGTATTTTCGCAAAATGAGAAAACCCTCCTCAATTTATTTTAGAAAATTATATTTATATACAGTGATGGGCAAATGTGTGGAACCAAGTAAATATCTCTGGAATTATTAGAGATATCAAAATGAAATTTGGAAGGTGGATACTGCAGTAGATTGCCTATTTGTTTCCAAATTTTTTTACAATTTTGGATTGCCTGTTTTACCGGAAGTAATGTCGATTTTAAAATTTGCAATGAAACACCCTGCATAGTATTTTAGTTTCTGATGAAACATTTTATTGGGAATACAAAAATATCGGGTTTGATATTGTTTACTTCAATACCTAACGAGATATTAACAGAAAAGTAACTAAGGAAAGGAAAAATTCGATGGTAGCTAAACTCGGTTCAGATTTCATTTACGCCCGATAAAAACAAATCGCTCGGTAAGGATTTGTATTTCTATTGCCCAATAGGTGGCATTTTACGGTCACAGCCAACAGCATTGCTTGTTCCATAGTCGAATACACGTGCGTTTGTTTAAATGAGGCACAAATTAAATCTGAATCAAGTTTAGTAGTCCATGAAATTCATTGCAGAAGTGACAGTAGTTGTCAAAATAAGTTATTAGTTTTTTTTATTTCAACGTAAAAAGATTGTATTGTTTTAATTTGATCGTAAAATGGCCGAATTAAGTGAAAGAGAAAGAATAGAAATATTAATGATTATTGGGTATGGGGAGAAGAAAAGGACGCATCAAGAAGTTGGTGACCTTTTTAACATTGTTCATCCGAATACACAAATATCCCGTTCAGTAGTGACGAAAACTTTGCGAAGGTACGACATAAGTGGAACAGTTAGCAATTTACCAAAAAGTGGACGGTTAAAAAGTGCAAGTAATGAAGGTGTAGCTCAAATTGTTACTATATATTTGGAAAAAAATCCACACTTATCCACTACCAACCTCGCCAATATGCATGGAATTAGCCGTCGTGCAGTAGGAAGGATATTAAGGCGAGAAAAATATCATCCATACAAAATTCACCTCGTTCAAGAAATCTCCGAAGACAATTTCGACAGACGTTTGCAATTTTGCGAAACGATGATGGATATTTGTAACCGTGATAATAATTTTATAAGAAATGTGGTGTTTTCAGACGAGGCTACATTTTGTTTAAATGGTACAGTCAATCGACATAACTGCCGCTACTGGTCGCAAAGTAATCCTAATTGGGTACAAGAGGCTCATACACAACATCCCGAAAAATTGAACGTTTTGGCCGGCATTTATAACAACAGAATAGTGGGACCCTTCTTCCTACAACAAACATTACAGCTCTTGGAGACACAAGTTATTCCGGCATGGGAGGTAAATGGACAATTACCAAATAATATCTGGTTTCAGCAGGATGGGGCACCACCCCATTATGCTCGCATTGTTCGAGATCATTTAGATAGGACATTTCATCACAGATGGATTGGAAGAAGGGGTACTTATAAACGGCCTGCACGAAGTTCTGACCTTAATCCAGTAGACTATTTTCTGTGGGGTTACTTAAAGTCTAAGGTTTATGTTGATAGACCAAATAATTTGCAAGAATTAGCTGCAAAGATTAACTCAAGAAATCTAGGGAATTACACCAGAAGTAATAGCTAATGTTACTAGAGAATTTAAAAACCGACTTGCTTATTGTCAAGAAGTAAACGGTGCTCAGTTTGAACATCTAATACATTAAGTTTAGTTAAGTTATTAAGTTTAAATTTTTTTGAAAATCACTTAGATTTAGTTAATAATTATGATTATGTATTTCTTTAATGGGTATTAGATTTTTCCTTTCCTTAATTACTTTTCTATTAATATCTCGGTAGGTATTGAAGTAAACAATATCAAACCCGATATTTTTGTATTCGCAATAAAATGTTTCATCAGAAACTAAAATACTATACAGAGTGTTTGATTGCAAATTTTAAAATCGACATTACTTCCGGTAAAACAGGAAGTTCAAAATTGTAATTTGGAAAACAAATAGGCAATTTACTGCAGTATCCACCTTCCAAATTTCATTTTGATATCTCTAATAATTCCAGCGATATTTGCTTGGTTCCACACATTTGCCCAACACTGTATATATATATATACATATGAAGACATATTTATCCGGGAATACATCCGTTCGTTATATTGATTCATGTTTGAATCCTGCAGACGTTTCGCCAAAGTCTCACTTGGCATTTTCAGTGCATTGTTATGGTGAACTGAGAGGTGACCTACCTGAGCTTTTTATTTTATATGTCTCCATCGTATCGCGCCTGATTGGTCGGTGTTGACTCCGCCCCCTTCGCTGCCGTGTCGGGTGTGTTGCTTGTTGAAGGGATTGTATTTTGCCTAGCTAATTGTGTTTTATTTTGATGTTTAATAATTTTCTTCCACGTCTTAGAGAGGTGCAGAGCGTCGTCTCTTTTGTTTAGTTGTTCAGTTTTTCGATTTCAAAAGCTTCTAGTATTAGTCTGGTTTTGTAATGAGTAGTCTGTGAGATCTGTTTACAACTATCGAAATTGATTTTATGGCCTGATTGTTGCTGGTGTTACTTCGAAGAATTCGGCCAGTTCTGTCCGTTGTCCCTTTCATGTATGGTAGGACTACTTTTGGTTTTTCGGTGAGGTCATCGTTTGGTTTTGGCTAATGGTCTTGTTGTGCTATTTGATTGTGTTGTTTGTGTATCCGTTTTGTCGTAGAGCGTTAGTTATCTGTTTTAATTCATGTGTTTTTTTATTGTCGTCTGTCAGTCGAAATTGGAGAATCTACAAGCAAAGTCTCGAAAATACGAACAACCCACAGTCAGATCCGCGAAACCACCTCAGCCGACAGGAAATGAAAGCCCTCAAGACTCTCAATGAATCCGAAAATATTACCATACTACCTGCCGATAAAGGAAACCCCACCGTCGTAATGAACACTATAGACTACCAGGACAAAATGAAGCAACTTCTCAACAATGACTCAAGTTACAAACCATTACCCAGAGACCCGACCACCTGCCTAGAAAAAAAAAATAAAATCCAAAATCGAAGATTCACCCATAGAAGAACTACAGAAAAAACTGATTCCAAGACAAAAGTCAAGTCGATGCCCAAAGCTCTACGGTTTACCCAAAATCCATAAAGACGGAGTCCCACTTCGACCTATAGTTAGTGCTTTAACTCGCCAGTATACAACTTGGAAAAAGTACCCTACAACCAATTACCGGTAGAAGAAACACTTCAACAAATATCTGAGAATGAAGACCTCCCACAATTCGTAATAGATTTGTCACGACACTGTCTCAAAAGTGCCTATTTATGACAACCGCCTATATAAACATAAACCGACGGAGCAACAATAGGGTCCCCACTATCATCTGCGGTGGCAAATCTCTTCATGACCTATTTCGAGAAAAAGGCACTGCAGACAGCAAACCTGAAGCCAAAGTTATGGCTAAGATACGTCAATGACGTATTTGTCATATGGTCTTTTGGCAAACAAGAACTCCTCAAGTTTCTGGAGCATCTAAACTCTATACATCCCAGGATTCAATTTACATTGGAGTTTGAAGAGAACAACCAGCTGCCTTTCCTTGACGTCCTTGTAAGAACAAACTCCCAGAATGGGCACTTCGACCACACCGTATATAGAAAGCCGACACACACAAACAGATATTTAAACTACAAATCCCATCACCACCCATCGGAAATACAGGGAGTTGCCAACACGCTAGTTTCCAGATCCATACGACTGACAGACGACAATAACAAAACACACGAATTAAAACAGATAACTAGCGCTCAACGACAAAACGGATACACAAACCACACAATCAAAAAGGCAATAGCACAACAAGACCATGAGCCAAAACCAAACGATGACCTCACCGAAAAACCAAAAGTAGTCCTACCATACATCAAAGGGACAACGGACAGAATTGGCCGACCTCTTCGAAGGCATGGCATAGCGACAGCATTCAAACCGCACCAGACTATAGGCACAAGTTTAGGAAATCCCAAACCAAAAGTTAAACTTGAAAACCCAGGGGTCTATAGTATAACTTGCGGAACGTGCGATAAAGTATACGTCAGACAAACGAACAGGAGAATTTCAGCCCGTTTAGAGGAACACAAATTAGCTATCAAGATTTTCGCCCGTATTACATTTTAATTAGAAGATATTAAAACAATAGTGACCCCCTTTTAATATTTCAGTATCTCCATGTTCGCTGTGGACATTTCCAATATATGTACTTACACCATCTAGCTATATACATACACACAAACACACACACACGCACACGCACACGCACACACACACACACACACACACACACCCCGGGGTGGTTGTTGGTCCACTACCGGGCGCCTCCCCAGGTGGCGGATAGGGGAACGCTCTTCAGCAATGGGGAGTACTGAGGATTTCCTCAGGGCGGACCAAAATCAGATAGGGGAAGGAACCCCGAAAATAAACCATTTATGGATATGGGTGATAAGGTGAATTTAATACCCCAGGTGGGTACCTCTGCAGAGGATAATCCCGCCACCGGTTCCGATCGAGTGAAAGCCTCGGTGGCCGGTGCACGCTCCACGGATTCTGGGGGGAGCGAATTATCACTGGTTCCGTCACATAGTGACAAGAAGAAGAACACTAGTAATGGTACAACATCGACCATTACAACTAGAGCTGGCAGCAAGACACTATCCAGCCAGGTCCTCCAAAAGGCGAATAGTGGAGTTGACGTCCAACAAAGGGCAACAAATGAGAGTGGCGCTCCAAACAAATTAGGAGCAAAGATCGATGAGCTCTTGAAGTTCATTGGGCCTAGGCACAATGTACATCATGAGATCAAGAAACTGGCACACGCCATTAAGTCAGAATATGACAAATATCTGACGTCAACGACGCAGCCATCTCCTGTAGCGAAACCTGCTACAACACAGACATCGCCAGTAAAGGTGTCAAACACTCAGACACAAGGTGAAAAGCAAAAGGAGGTCCCAAAAGCGGCTGCCTCAAAAGCAGCTAACTCAAAACCGGCTGCATCAACACCGGCGGCCCCAAAGCAGGCGGCTTCAATAAAAGTAGCCTCACTGCCGGGAGACTCGGTAGCAAGGACCTCGCCACCGAAGGCCTCGCCTTCAGTAGCCTCATCAAGTAAGGCACCACTACCAAAAACTCTTAAACCAGTGCTAGCTAGCAAGCTAAAGCCCGGTAAAGAAGGTTGCCAGAACATCGGGCAAACCACCCAGGCAACAACAAGTAGGGTGGTCAATTCAGAAGCGAAGAGAAACAATGAATTAAAATCCAAGTTTAAACCGCAGACCAGAAACAAACCTTCAAACCAGTTGACTGACTGGCAACTGGTAAAGAGGAAAAAGGCCCCGAGGACCAATAAGCAAAAACCAGCGCCACATTGTACGATGCTTATAAAGAAAGGCGAGAAGAGCTCCCATGCAGATATCTTGCGAGATATCAAAAATGATCCCACCTTGCAGGATATAGGCAAAAAAGTCAATAACATCCGACGAACAGCTAAGGGAGATCTCCTGTTTTTATTCGCGAAGGCAGACGCTCAGGAGATGGAGCGCTACTGTAACGCCATCAAGAATAAGCTCCCAAGCGGGGCCACTGTACAATCTCGAATACCGCAAATCGAGATTGAAATTAAAGACCTGGATGAGATCAGTACGAAGGAAGACGTGGTAAAGCTGCTCAAAGATAATATCGACGGCCTGGCAGAGATCACTGAGGAGGCAGTGAAATCACTTCGACGGGCATATAGATCAACACAAACGGCAGTAGTTTGTCTCCCAGAAGTCCAGGCCAAGAAATCCATCGCACTTGGAAAGCTGAAACTTGCGTGGGGCACAGTACGTGTTCGCGAGAGGATCAGCCTTCGACGGTGCTTCAAATGCTGGCACTTTGGGCACAACGCCCAGGCGTGCAGAGGCAAGACTGACCGAAGCAGTTGTTGTCACAGATGCGGAGGCGCTGGTCACAATGCCTCGGCTTGTCAACAACCTGCCAAGTGCCTACTCTGCAAAGAGAAAGATAGTAGGTCAGACTGCCGGCACGTTGCGGGTAGTTGGAAATGTCCGATCTACCAACAGGCGATGAGAGCAGCACAAGCCCGTAAATGAAAGTACTGCAACTCAACCTCAACCATTGCGAAGCAGCCCAAGACCTACTGGTACAGCGGGTGCGGGAATTGGATTGCGACGTAGCCATAATCTGCGAGCAGTACAAAAACTTCGACACCCTGTCCTGGGTAAATGACACAACGGACAGAGCAGCGATATGGGCTTGCGGTAAACTTCCGTTCCAACAACTCCCAAATACTCCCGAACCATGGCTTGTGAGAGCCAAAGTGGGAGGGGTTCACTTCTATAGCTGCTATGCACCTCCTAGTGCACAGCTCGAGGAGTTCGAGTTATTCTTGGACACCTTGGCGGAGGATGTACGGAAGCGTGAATCGGTCGCCATCGCAGGAGATTTCAACGCCTGGGCAATTGACTGGGGATGTCGGGAAACGAGCGCGAGAGGACGAGCTCTCCTTGAGACCATGTCTTCGCTCAACCTGGTACTCCTCAACACAGGAGCCGTAAGCACATATCGCAAAGGCACAGCCAGCTCCATTATCGATGTGACATTCGTTAGCAGCAACCTAATTAAAGGGGGCTGTGAGTGGCGGGTCGATGAGGAGTTTACTAATAGCGACCACCAAGCTATTATATGGGAAATCAACACCACTCCCAAACGAAGATTGTGTGTAAGTCGTGCGAGGTCACAGCCAGTCGGTTGGAACAAAAATGCTTTCGATGCTGATTCATTCGCCTTGGTTATGGAGCAGGAACCATTGTCAATAGCAACAAGCGCAGAAGCCACTGCCAAAGAGGTAATGGCAAGCGTTGTCAAGTCCTGCGATGCATCCATGCCAAGGAGACGGCAGAACAACAGCCGCCCACCAGTTTACTGGTGGAACGACACGATCTCACAACACCGACGAGAGTGTCTCAAAGCACGAAGGCTGCATCAACGAGCACGGAGACGCGACAGGGTCACAACAGAAGAACTAAGGCTCGACTACGAGATCAAAAGACAACAACTACGAAGAGCCATTCTCTCAAGCAAGAGATCCTACTGGAAGGAGTTGTGTGACGAAGTTAATCAAGATCCATGGGGAAAACCGTATAAAATCGTGATGCATAAAATTAAGGCCCCTCCCATGACATCAACGAACTGCCCCGAATCATTGCACCGCATTGTCACTCACTTGTTTCCTGCGAAGCCTGAGCTACCCGCTAATCCTTCGTGGCAGGTGAGGGACGAAGATATACCATCAGTGACTATGAGTGAGCTGATGGGCGCGTGCAACCGGTTCCAAAACGGTAAGGCTCCCGGTCCAGATGGCATACCTAACATCGCGCTAAAATGCGCCATAGCCCATAGGCCTGACATGTTTCTACACATGTATGAGACCTGCCTAAAGCAGGGGATTTTCCCGACTAAGTGGAAAAAGCAGAGGCTTGTGCTCCTCCCTAAAGGGGGAAAGAAACCTCCCGACGAACCGTCATCATATCGTCCCCTCTGTATGTTGGACTCTGCGGGAAAACTCCTTGAAAGAATAATAACAGATAGGCTGGAGCCCTACGTTGAGCCAAAACTTTCCACCAACCAATTCGGGTTCAGAAAGGGGAGATCAACCATCGATGCCGTGACACTCGTTACCAACATCGCCAGAGAGGCTATCTCGGGAAAGAGATGGAGAAGAGGTGGAAAAAAGTACTGTCTAATAGCCACCCTGGATATCAAGAACGCCTTTAACTCGGCCCGCTGGGACCGCATTTTGGAGGCTCTTGCCAGGATGGAAGTTCCGCAGTACTTGCGCAGAATGGTTTCAGCCTATTTCAAGGACCGCATCTTGTTGTACCAAACTGAAAATGGGCAAGTAGACTATAAGATCACAGGAGGTGTACCTCAGGGCTCTGTTCTTGGCCCCCTCTTATGGAACGTAATGTACAACGACCTGCTCCTGCTCGGTCTGCCTGAGGGCGCCAGGCTAGTGGCATTCGCCGATGATGTGGCATTGATCATAGTGCGCAAGCACATAGAGGAGATACAAACAACCTTCTCATTCGCTATAGCCACAATTCAGCATTGGATGCTCGCAGCGGACTTGAGTTTAGCAGAACAAAAGACCGAAACACTTCTTGTTAGCAGTCGAAAGGCAAGGGAAACCATCACCCTCAAAATAGGCGACTCCTACATACAGTCGCAGCCCTTCATCAGCTATTTGGGGGTGCTCCTGGACACACGGCTCAACTTCAAAGAGCACATAATCGCGGCCAGCAAGAAAGCAGCTGGGGTACAGGGGGCATTATCTAGAATAATGCCGAATGTCGGAGGCCCTAGACAGATAAGAAGACAGCTACTGGCAACAGTAACTACTTCTGTTTTGTTGTACGGGGCACCGGTATGGGAGAAATCGCTCGAGCTACCATCGTACCGCCGGAAAATTAAATCAGTCCAGCGGCTCTCAGCGATTCGAGTGGCATCATCCTACCGCACTGTGTCTTACGAGGCGGTGAGTGTGATTGCCTCTACCTTACCAATCGACATCCTGGCTGCAGAAAGGGGACGGCTTTATCGCAGAAAGTTAGAGAAAGACCAACCGACAGGAAACAGCGATGAAAGAGCCATGAGTCTAGGGCAATGGCAGGAGAGGTGGGACAGCTCTACTAAAGGAAGGTGGACATATCGATTGATACCTAACATCAGTCGTTGGGTCAACCGCCAGCATGGGGAGGTTGGGTTCTACATCACTCAACTCCTGACTGGACATGGATGCTTTCGAGCATACCTGTACAGGTTCAGGAGGGCAAACTCCCCAAACTGCCCACACTGTACGGACGTGATAGAGGACGCGGAACACGTGTTCTTCTCCTGCCCCCGGTTTCAGGATCAACGTGCTGAAGTGGAGAGGATTCTGGAGACTAATATCGTTCCAGAACAATTAGTAGAAGCCATGCTGAAGGGCCCCCAAGCCTGGAACTTGGTATCAGATTACGCGGAGACTATCCTCAAAGAACTCCGCAATACGTTCGAGGAGTAGGCTTTAGAGGCTTTCAATGTAAGAGCAATAAACATCTGCAATGAACCACCCTTGCGAAGTAGTATTGACTAAGAGTGCCGCAGGGGACCATGGTTGTAGGAGAAAGAGGTTAGGGTTTTAGCGGGTATACGGTATACTGGTTTCAATGCAACGATTTACTCTTGCTTTGAAGTCATTGCATCGGGAGTCCCGCACGACGGCTAGCACGTGCTAGCTAAGTACGGAATGTATTTCCCCCCTCTTCGGATAAAAAAAAAACACACACACACACACACACACACACACACATATATATATATATATATATATATATATATATATATATATATATATTATATCTTCACAAACACAAATGCTTTTTAAAAAAAATATTTTTATTTAAAACACAAATTAAATATTTTACTTGAAAGTTACGTTATAAAATATAAATTGCTATATCGTGTAATATAACACCATGTGAACGACTCATTTGACCGGTTACACGGTGTTGTCATATTATTATTCTAAGTATTGTTTAGGACGTATATAACAACTCCCCTCACAAAGAAAAAGTTGCTGTTTTACAGGAACTTTTCTGAAAATAGAATTTGTAAAATAATAAAATATAAAGGTTGTATACATATGAAATTTGCAGAAAGCAAAAGTGAATAGAATAGCGTAAATTGTATAAACGTATAAAATAAAAATATAATTAGCATTAAGGTCATTAATAATAAAACCTAAAATAATACAGTTTTTAGCGATAAATAAGTTTTACAAAACAATTTTTGATATTATTTTGAGGTACTTAGCTCGATGTCTTCAGTTTCGTTCGGTCGAAGGTTCGGTCTCAATCTTGGCAACAATTTTGAAATTCTGGTTGTGGGTGATGGACTTTCGCTGGTTGTATTGCATTTACGCCAAAGCGTTTGGAGGTCAAATACAGCGACAATTATTATTATGGAAAATATTGTCACGTAGGTGAACCAAGAAATGTTCTTTTTGACGAATGGCTGGTTTATTAGTTCGTCTAAGTCGAAATTCAATTCATGGAGTTTCAAAGGTTTAAGTTCGGGAACGATAATTTTTTCTGGTATGGTATCGCAGCAGTTGAAAGGGATAAGAACTGGTTGATAGTTGTCAAGGGTGTTGCTGCTTTTTGTGGGTTCTGCTTCGATTTTGGTTATTCCAATGAAGGCACTGCAATCTTTCTGAAGTTTTAATAAAGAGTTAACATTGAGTGTTAAGGGTTTTGTATTGATGTCGGTACAGGTGATGGTAATGCTGAGAGGCTCGGTAACCATAATTAACCACAAGTTGGTTTCGAGTTTGTGAACGTGGTACCCTTGAGCAGAAATCACGGCACTGTGACAATTGTCCGGCACTTTTTTAAAATTCCTTAAAAGTTGGGCCGCGCACAAAGCATTTGAGTCTATCGGATAGGTTCGGAACACAATTTATTTTGATTGTTCAACGGTTTGCACGCTTTTTTTTTCGTTTTTTGCTATATATTTATGAGTGAATGAAAGTACATGGTATAACCCAGTTCTATCATCATAGATGGGGATTGGGTATAAGCGGAGAGCAGTGAATGATTGCTGTTCAATAAGAGGAATTCTGATTATAAATACAAGGTCGGAATCTGTTTGAAAAGCTTCTAATTCTGTAATTTCTAAGTATCGTGCAATACTTGAATATTTGACGGGCAAAGGTAAATTATTTTTCACGAGATTCTGGGATATTTCCTGTAAGGCGGCAATGAAATGTTCGATAGTTAAAATTGAAGTATGGATAATTTTTAGACGGGCAAAAGTTGTGGAATTAAGAACATCATTTAAGTTCTCTTCTAGAAAGAGATAATTTTCGATCAGTTTTTCCGTCATTTCTAGAAATGAAAGTTTTATTTCCACGTACGCCATTTTGTCGTTTACTTTACGAATCATATTTTCCATTTTTCGAATATTTTCGTTAAATATTTTCTCGTCGACCTGAATGTGTTGAATAGTCTCGTTAAAGTTCTTTATAATTGAGGTGGTTACACTGATTTGGTTTTTCAAAAGGTTTTCGATCTGCAGTTGTCCTTTGTTTAAACTATTTATACTGTTGGTGAAGTACTCGCCGTCGGCGGCGTCTAAGTTACCAGTTACGGCTTTGAAAATTGAACAGGCGCCATCGATTAGTCCACGTTTGTACCTTCGAGTGTCCATGTGGATTTCAGTAAATTTGTTTTTGACAGAGTTTGAGATTTGGTTAAGTAAGTTGATGTGTGATTGAACCTCAGCACGGAATACGTTGGTTGGGTGGACGTTAGTTTTTAGTGATGAAGTTAGTGCATCGAGAATTCTGTCGTTGGTATCGAAAGCTTGTTCTAGAACTGAGAGATTTCTATGAACTAGAAGAGTCCATTTGTGATTTGACTCGGCTATACGTGATTCTTCATGATAATAAATCCCTAGGGTGTTATTGATTGGCTTTATTTCAAATTGGGATGCTGCCGATCCGAACAGCAGGATGACCCTGTAAAGAAATCAGTCTTCTGTGAAAGGTTTCATACGGTCAAAGTTTACTTTGGTTTTTTGGTTAGTACGAGAATTAAGTAAAGTAGCTGAGTTTGTATGTAGTTCTACTATTTGAAATGGTCCGTTAAATTTGTTTTGTAGTTTATTTTTGAACTGAGATTCGCGTACGTAAACGTTGTCACCTACTTGATAATTTGGGGTTTTGTCCGAAACATGTTTATCGAATCGAATTTTGGCTTTCTGTTTTTGAGTATCGGTTCTTTCGCGTGCTATTTTGTAGTACTGTGAGATACGATTGTTTAAGTCTCTGATGTATTTAGAAATCAAGTCCTTTTCGTTATAGAGGGTTTCAGGTGGTCGGCTAGACGTGTCCCCGAAAACGAGTTCATAGGGTGTGAACCCATGAGTTTTGTTAGCGGAGTTATTGTAAGTAATAATTGCGTATGGCAGAATATTGAAGGGGTGTTCGTCAGGGTGCTCGGCTTTATGAATACGGATCATATCTAACAAAGTTGAATGAAAACGCTCTAATGAGCCGTTAGATTGGGGGTGTCCTACACTAGAGTAGGAAAGTTTAATATCGAACAATTTGCAAAGGTCTTTGAGGAGTGCATTGTCGAATTCACTACAATAGTCGCAGTGTATTCTCAGAGGCGTTCCGAAGTGTTGGAAAAACACTAAGAGTGTACTAACGACGGTTTTGGCGGACTTGTCGCTAATCGGGTAGGCCTGGGAATATTTAGTTAATTTGTCTCGGATAGTGAGGGCGTAATTTCTGCTAGGAACTTCGAGAATGTCGATGTTTATTCTTTCGAAAGGGGTTCTTGGAGTTTCTGTTACTACTAATGGGTTGTCAAGGTTTTTACGGAAAGCTTTAGTTGTCTGACAGATTTGACAGTTTCTAATGAAGTTTTCTACGTCTTTTGTAATTCCTTGCTAGTTATACTTTTCTTTAATTCGTCTAATCATTGATCCCTCTGTGTATGTTGTTTTTTACCGTTATGGAATTGATCTAGTATTATTGGCACTTGATCTCTTCCTACTGTTTTTGTTATGTTCTGACAGACTTTCCACTTTATGTCTGTTTCTGCGAATCTAAACGAAAGCATTTCGAGTATAGGTAGGTCAAAGTTATTTTCAACGCAGTATAGTTCAGAGTCAGTTAGAAGGTCTTTGCTCTTGTAAATTGAGGCAAATAATACCTCGGTCATAGTGTCGAAATCAGTCGGTAGGGGAATAATGTAATATCGTCTTTTTCGAACGCTTTTACTATTGAAAATATTGATTTTGAATTGCTCAAAGTCGGCGTTCTCTTCGAAGATATCCCCAAAAATTTGGTTATGAAAATCTTTTAAATTGCCGGATTGAAAGAAAACTAAGATATTTTTGTTTTCTCTATCAAGGAGTTGACAGTTGGAGTACTGAATTTTACTATAGTCGATAAGTGAGACGGTCTTATACCGTTCTACGAATGTCCGAAATTCTGTAAAAATTGAGTTGTCTTCGTCGTCGGTTTCAAGTTGTTCTGTGTCACTGTTTTCGTTTTCGTTTAAGGGAGTTATCGTGAAGTGTTGGAGTTTGGTGTTCGATTGGAAAGTCATACATTCATCAAAATGGTTGATTCGATGCGTGAAAGGGCGTCTGCGTTCTTATTTACTTTTCCCGGTTTGTATATAATTTCATAATCGTACTCCTCGAGTTTGAGGCGCCATCTGGCAAGTCGACTACCTGGATCTTTAATAGAAAAGAGCCACGTTAACGGGCGGTGGTCGGTCAGAAGTTTAAACTTTCGTCCAAAAATTATTGGCCTGAAGTGTTTAACGGCCCAAACAATAGCCAGAAGTTCACGCTCTATTGTGGAGTATCGGGTCTCAGCCTTGCAGAGGGTCCTAGATGCGTATCCAATTGGCAAATCTTTGCCTATTGGTGCCTGTGAAAGCACAGCGCCGATTGCAAATGCGCTAGCGTCAGTTGTCAAAATAAAGGGCTCATTGAAGTCGGGATAAATTAAAATTGGGGTCGAAGTTAGGGCTTGCTTTAATTCATTGAAAGAATTAACGCATTCAGAACTGAAATAGAATGAAACATCTTTTTGCAGCAATTTTGTGAGTGGTTTTCAAATTTTAGCAAAATTGGGTATGAATCGACGATAATACCCGGCTAATCCCAGAAAGAATTTGATATCTTTTTGATTTTGGGGCTTTTCAATATACATTCTACCTTTGATGGATTCGGTTTAACTCCATCTTTGGTAATCAGATGTCCGATATAGGCGACTTCTTTGCGAAGAAATTCGCACTTGTCGGGGTGGATTTTGAGATTTGCCTTTCGTAGGCGTTTAAAAACATCAGTAAGACGAGACAAATGGTCGTTGATAGTGGGAGAGTATACGATTATGTCGTCCATATAGACGAGACAACGTTCGTTTTGAATGCCTAAAAGAATGTTGTCCATAACCCTCTGGAATGTTGAAGGGGCATTCTTTAGACCAAAGGGCATCCTTACGAATTCGTAGTGCCCATTCTCAACGATAAACGCGGTTTTGGAAATGTCTTTTGGGTCAATCTTAATCTGATGGAGTCCTGAGGCGAGGTCAAGTGTTGTGAAATATTGGCATTTGCCAAGTTGATCTAATAAGTCCGAAATGTTAGGGAGAGGATATTTGTCATCAACCGTTAGTTCGTTGAGTTTTCGATAATCAACTACAACGCGCCATTTTTGCTTTCCTGAAGCGTCCCATACAGGGGAGGACCAGGGCGAGTTTGAATGGCGTGTCTAGCATTTTCGTTACTTGGGATTTAACTTCCTCTTTATGAATCTGAGGGTAGCGATAAGATTTCGTGAAAACTGGTCTAGAGTTGTTAGTCTCGATGGTATGTTTAATTTCGTTGGTAAATGACAGATGGTCTCCTTCGAGATAAAATATGTCAGAGTAGTCAAGACATAGTTGCGATATTAAGTCGGATTCTTCTTCGTTTAAGTGGTCAAGTCAAAGTTGATTGAAAATTTGCTCTTGTCGTTCTAGTATGTGTTGTTGTCTGTTGGTTCGGTTTATGAAATAGAATTCACACTGAACTGTTGTAAAGGTTCAAGTTTAATGTCAGTGAAATTTATAGTTTTAGGGATGGCATTTGCATTTAATACGGATGTCAGAAATTGGCCATTAATATCGACTTTTACTAGAGCATTCGGAAGATGGACTTTTTCAATTTCTATGCCTGTTAATAAGGCGTCTGTATCTCTAAGGTTGCAAGTAAGTTTACAGATTTGCCCTGTACGTGGCTGAATAGAAATTGTTTTGACGGGTCACCTGAAAATTTTTTGGGGATGTCTTTACTGATTAAATCGGTATTGTCGTAATCTGTGTATTGGTACTGGTTGTTTGTTGGGTTCGAATAGGTTTGTTCAAATCTATGATTTTCGAACTCATGATTATTTAGGTGATGAGTACGTTGTTGGCGGTAAAAATTAGGGTTCGGTTTAAATTGGTCTGTATTTGGGAGTTGATTGCTTGTTGATGGGCGTTGTTGTTGGAAACTCCTATTGGGAGGGAAATTTGTTTGACGAGGTTGCTGGTAATTTTGTTGGTTGGAATGTTGGGCGAATTTAGGGCGAAGTCTTTGGAAATTTTGTTCAAAACTTTGATTTAGTCCAAATCTTTGGTTTTGTTGAAATTGCCTCGATCTAGTGATGCATTTATTAACTGAATGGCCCATTCTCTTACAGAATGTACATTGTTTTGGAGGTGGCAATTGATTGGGTCTTCTAAAGGACGGATTTGTAGTTTTGAAATTAGAAAATTTTTGAGTTTCGAGATGGTTCAATTGGATTTCTCTTTTTGATTCTATAGATCGCGGTTAAAATATCTCTCGGGCCACTTGCTCGCATTAATTGTCCCATTTTTGGCTCTAGGCCTGTAAGTAAGCTGTTTAGTGCCATAGGTTCAATTAAATCTATTTGGGCTTGTTTTTGCTTACTAGTCAAATTTTGTTTTGTGACCGCTGCCAGCATTTTTGCCTGGTGGGTCTGAATTCTAGTTGAAAAGGTTAAGGGTGATTGCGATGGTAATTGTTTCATACGTTGGAGATCCAGAATGAGCGCCGATATGTCTCAAGGGTGTCCGGAATGGTTTTCTAAGAGAGTTACAATGTCAGTCAATTGTGTAGGGTTTCGCGAATTTACTAGTTCTGCTGCCCTGCCACGGAGTTTATTTTTTATGTGGAGTATAAGTAAGACCTGTTGGTTATCGGTCGCCATACTGTGGGCGGTGTTACATGATGTGATAAAGGTATTTAAAAAGATAGGGTTACCGTCGTACTCCGGTACTATCGCAAAAATCTCGGAAATTTTATAGGGCTCCACAGTTGGAGTGGCTGCACCTTGCCTTGTAGTGGTCATATTGTTTTAAAAATTAAGTATTTGCACAATATTAAAAGTCGCAATAAGATTATATTGTCAAATTGACAATGCAATAACGTATAAATAAATGTGAAAATATATAGATTAAAATAATTAGATCAAGTTATTATAAGTTGTTCAAAATAATGTTGTAAGTTTAATGTGTAATTATCAATATGTACCTAAATTGCTCAAAAATATTTTTTTACCTTGCACTTATATTCAAAATAAATGAACAATATATTAAAGGTAGTGATGTTATATGTTTCAAATATTTAAGGAATATTAAAGGATTTATCTTTGATGATAGAAATGGTGATTAAGTGTATCAATAAATTTAAATAATAAAATAATAATAACGTAATCCTTACAATATAATTCCTGGTATGGACTGTTCTGTAAGTTGACTGCACTGGTTAGCCGTTGCGTGTTCCTGGTGCTAGCTCGCTTCCAGTTGTGTCTCCAGCAAGAGGTTGATTGTCCCACGAAGGTTTGGAAACCACCACGACTACTTAGAATTCTCGTGTTGTAGTCGTTTTGGACTACTGACTGCGCCAATTTTATATCTTCACAAATGCTTTTTTTTAATATATTTTTATTTAAAACACAAATTAAATATTTTACTTGAAAGTTACGTTATAAAATATAAAAGAAATAAATGAAAGCGATACACTTAATGACGCTCACAGCCATCGCATGTGCATTTATAAGCTACGTGTTGCATTGTCAGCATCAGCAGTTTTACAAGTGCGATGGGCATTTGCGTATTTCCTGGGAATTGCTATATCGTGTAATATGACATCATGTGAACGACTCATTTGACCGGTTACACGGTGTTGTCATATTATTATTCTAAATATTGTTTAGGACGTATATAACATATATATATATATATATATATATATATATATATATATATATATATATATATATATATGAACAAGGCTAGGTTCCGGACACTAGGTAACTGAACTGAATTTGAGTCTGCTCTGCTTCTTTTATTTATAGTTAGCGCTGGGTTAGAAGGGGATGTCACGTGATGGGGCTGTGTTGTGATTGGTTGGGTGTTGGTGGGCGTGTCTTCTTTGTTTAATCTGGCAGTTACGGAGATCCATGCTGTAGGAAGGCGAGAGCGACACTTTCGTTTCGAGTCTCGTATCGTAAACATCGTTAGAAATTCGACATGCCACCCAAGACAAGCGGTAAAGCTGCAAAGAAAGCCGGAAAAGCTCAAAAGAACATTTCAAAGGCTGACAAAAAGAAGAAGCGCAGAAGGAAGGAAAGCTATGCCATTTACATTTACAAAGTATTGAAACAAGTACATCCCGATACCGGTATTTCCAGCAAGGCCATGAGCATCATGAACAGTTTCGTCAACGACATTTTCGAACGTATTGCTGCTGAAGCTTCCAGACTGGCACACTACAATAAACGTTCCACTATTACAAGCAGGGAAATTCAAACTGCTGTTCATCTATTGTTGCCCGGTGAACTCGCCAAGCACGCCGTCAGCGAAGGAACTAAAGCTGTTACCAAATATACCAGCTCCAAATAAATCAGACAATTTTCGCATTAATAATATACTTGATAAAATAAATTCATCGCGTCGGTTTAGACAGAGGGGTCTTTTCTCTATTTCTATTGCTTCGCGAATAGTAGATGCCCTAAGGGAGTTAAGAGATACGATAGTCCTACTGCCCTCGAAGTTGATAGAGTGTCCTGTTTGGATATTATGATGCGCGAGAGCGGAAGTCGGATCTTTTTTGCGAACTGACAAAGAATGTTCATATACTCGATGGTTGACGCGCCTATTTGTACGACCGATGTAGCTTTGTGGGCAATCGCGACATGGAATTTCGTAAACTCCCCGATCCTCGTTAGATACTTTATCCTTAGAGTTCCCGGTTAAGTTAGCTATAGTTTGACTAGTGTTGAAGACCGTCTTTATTTGATGTCGGTGTAGGATTCGTGCTATTTTGTCAGTGACTCCTCGAATGTACGGAAGGAAAGCTTTCGGGTGTTGTTGGTCTGTTTCTGATGGGGTTGGTGTACTCGAGGGTTGTTGCGATTGACGAAATATGCGTGCAATGTGGTCTGGATGATAACCGTTTTGTCGAAGGATTTGTTGAAGAGTATAAGTTCGTTTTGTCTATTGTCAATGTCTGTTAGGCGAATAGATCTAAGGGCCAAAGATTTCATTACAGAACTTAATTGGGCAGGGTGATGATGTGATTGGGCATTTAAGTATCGATTGGTGTGGGTTGGTTTCCTATAGACTGTATGTGAGAATGTGCCATGGCTGGTTTTTGTTATGAGGACATCAAGAACCGGGAGCGAAGAATCGGATTCGATTTCCATTGTAAATTAAATGTTAGAATGTATACCATTGAGGTGTTGTAGAAAGTAGTCTAACGACTCTCTGCCATGAGGCCAAATGACAAAAGTATCATCAACATATCTAAGCCAGCAGGAAGGTTTTAAATTAGACGAGTTTAGGGCCTGAGTTTCTATTTGTTCCATGAAAATGTTAGCAAGCACTGGAGAAAGAGGTGAACCCATCGGGGCCCCACATACTTGTTTGAACAGAGTGTCTTGAAATGAAAAATAAGTATTAGAAGAACAGTGCTGTACCAGTTTGATGATGTCAGAAGAGATATTGTGTTTAGTTTTTAGAATATCTAACGTTTTTGAAATGGGGACATTGATGAAAAGAGATACAACATCCAAGCTAACCAGGATATCATTTTCTGAAATTCTATAAGCGCCTAATATATCTATAAAAGAAGAAGAGTTCTTTACGTACGAGGATGCTTGTTCGGCTAGAGGTTGAAGGGTTTTGGCTAAGTACCGGGCTAATTCTTGAGTCGGGGATTGTACCGAACTGACAATGGGCCTAAGAGGAATATCCGGCTTATGAATCTTGAGTAGTTCGTAAATTTTGGGAATTTTAAAAGATTTATCACGAGGAATGATGGTCTTTTTGACGTCAAGAGGAAGATGTGTTGTGTTGATGATTTCCTTGGTCTTTTTCTCTAAGTAAGTAGTCGGATTATTGTTAATTATTTCGTAGTCTGGAGTGTGGAGGAGAGACTTCATCTTGTGAATATAGTCCTTAGTGTTGAGAAGAACAGTCGCGTTACCTTTGTCGGCAGGAAGAATAGTTATGTCACCGTTGTCACGTAGTTGTTTTAATGCATGTCTTTTGTTGGAAGTTAGGTTTGATTTTGGTGGCTTTGATGTCCGGAGTACTCTAGCAATGTTTTGACGAGTATCTTCAGCCTCAATATCTGCTAGTTCAACCAAAGCTACCTCAACTTGAGAAATTATTCTTTCAGTTGGGATAGTTTTTGGCGTCACTGCAAAATTGAAACCTTTGGATAGGACGTGTAAACTGGTAGAGTCTAAGGAGAAGTCAGAAAAGTTGTGGACAGTCGTCTGAGGGAGTGAGGTGACAGCGGTTTTTGTTTTGTAATAAGTCCTGTTAGTTTATGTTTTTGAGTCACTGTTTTCTTTTGAGCCAAGTGATCTGCTTTATCGCTCGAAATGCGATCAAAATTGTCCCACAGAATTGGATGAGGGTTGAAAGTATGTAATGACGAGTAACAATGATACAAATTTCGGTTGGTTTGGTCAAGTTGATGTTTGATTGAATGGATGGAATTTTGTAATAGGGCGAAACTTGCTTTGTTAAGAATACTGGAAATTGAACGTGAAAAGGTGTGATGTTTTAGTTTGAAAGTGTTCGGAATGATGTTGTGGGTTCTGCAAGATTTAAGGAAAACGAGATCACAAAGACGCAGAGATTTTCGAATGAGAAGTTTGCTGTATGTTTTAGTCAGTTGAAAGTAAGCTTCGTGAATTTTACACAAGTTATAGATTTTTTGCAGAGTGCTTCATGGGAATAGGAGAACTGCCAATCTCAAGCTTAACCGTATCTTGAATCTACTCCTTAACAGTATCACTGCAAAAAACCATTGCAACGGATTTTTCCGAATTGATTTTAAGTTGTGATTCAGTGACTTTATACTAAATATTAAATAAAAGTGGGTCAAGTATGCTACCCTGGGGAACTTTGCGAGTTAGTTGTTAAAGTTCAGACGCCCAGCCATCTAAAATAACAAGTTGTTCTCTACCTGTTAAAAATGAACTAATAAAATTAGACGACTTTGTATGAAAGCCAGAGTATTTTAAGATCATTATTAAAATTTCGTGATTTTAGTAAATCGAAGGCTTTTGTGTAATCAAGGAGAATGAGAATTGCTGAGCTTTTATCTTTGGATATCAAAACATCCTCTCTAGTATCTCAGATAATGCAGTAGCACAGCTAAATTTTGATCTGAAACCAAACTGCCTGGCAGGGATTAAAAGTATCTTTTCTAAGTATGGATTCATTTGAAGCTCCATGACTTTTTTGAAAATTTTAGAGAATGTAGGACGGATAGAGATGGACCTTAAATCTCTGGGTTCAAAAGGAGATTTAACTTTTGGTAAAGTTAAAACTTGTGCTACTTTCCAGGCGTTAGGGAAGTACGAGTTCTTTATACAACAGTTAACAATATGGGTGACAATCGGTATTATAAATGGACAGCAAAATGTAATGAGAGTAATATTTAATCCATCAGCTCCAATCGACTTTGATTTCAGACGAAAAATAATATTAGAAATGAGATTATCAACCACTTCTTCGAAGTTCAATTAATTTGGGGTTGACCTGCAATTATTACCATAAAAACTTAGAAGCTACGAATCAGGACAAAAATTACTCGCTGTACCCTTTAGAATGTATTGAGTTCATGTAGGTTTCTTAAATTTTATCAGGGATTGTTCTTTTTTTGTTGGAGATAATATTAATTTTTTTTTAATTCTTTCAATTTTTTTTTGGATGTTACATTTTTTAAAACGATTATTGAGATATGTTATTTTTTCTCTTCGAATAGCCGTAGTCGTAAAATTTCTTAACTGTTTATAATATTTCCAGTGATGAATATTTTTTGTTATTCTGAAATGATTTAGAGCCTTAATTTCTTAAGCGTTGTAAAAATCGAATATATATACAGATATATATCCACATATTTAGAACTATATCATTCAACGTATGACAGCCGTTTCGAACCAGGAGTTCTCGTCAGATACGCTTCCTTGAATGACAAGTTCTAAACTAAAATACTTGGATGTTATACACATCAGTAAGACAACAGTCAGTGTATTGAACCTAATAGGTGTCGGTGACATCTACCGTCTATTGAGTAAATTAAGTATATGAAGGCATACTATGCTATAAAATATACCATACTCTTGACAGATGGTTCGAGTGTTTTATATAAACACATAAGTAAATATATATACAGATATATATCCACATATTTAGAACTATATCATTCAACGTATGACAGCCGTTTCGAACCAGGAGTTCTCGTCAGATACGCTTCCTTGAATGACAAGTTCTAAAGTGAAATACTTGGATGTTATACACATCAGTAAGACAACAGTCAGTGTATTGAACCTAATAGATGTCAGTGACATCTACCGTCTATTGAGTAAATTAAGTATATGAAGGCATACTATGCTATAACATATACCATACTCTTGACAGATGGTTCGAGTGTTCTAAATATGTGAATATATATCTGTATATATATTTACTTATGTGTTTATATAAAACACTCGAACCATCTGTCAAGAGTATGGTATATGTTATAGAATAGTATGCCTTCATATACTTAATTTACTCAATAGACGGTAGATGTCACCGACATCTATTAGGTTGAATACACTGACTGTTGTCTTACTGATGTGTATAACATCCAAGTATTTCACTTTAGAACTTGTCATTCAAGGAAGCGTATCTGACGAGAACTCCTGGTTCGAAACGGCTGTCATACGTTGAATGATATAGTTCTAAATATGTGGATATATATCTGTATATATATTTACTTATGTGTTTATATAAAACACTCGAACCATCTGTCAAGAGTATGGTATATGTTATAGCATAGTATGCCTTCATATACTTAATTTACTCAATAGACGGTAGATGTCACCGACATCTATTAGGTTCAATACACTGACTGAAAATCGAATATTATCGGTTATACACGGCGCGTATGGTTTCTGCTTGCCTTTACATGTCTTTTAATGCGGGTGTTTATTATAAAGGTTCGCAAGAATATTAGTTATTGTGGATACTTTAAGGTCAATTTCATGTGTTAGAAATATTTCACACCAGGGAGCACCTTCCAAATCAACCTGAAATTGAACATAATTTATGTTATTTAGTGCCCTGTGAGTAAATTCATGTGTAGTAGGAGGCTCAAATTTGAAATTTAATTTACAATAAATTAAGCAGTGAACAGAGACGTTAATGTCAGTAGCGCCGGAATCTATCACTTCTTTAAAGTTGCAGCAAATAACATCAATAAGTGTAGCAGGATCACAAGTTATTCGAGTTGGTACTGAAATAAGTTGTTTTAAATCAAAGCAGGCCAGTATATTATTGAATTCAGACGTATAGGAGGAATCTACATCAAGTACATCTATCTTTTCAGAAGAGTTTGTAAATAGTATTAGGATATCTTCGAGATAGTTAAGAAATTCGTCTTGATTTCTACATGGCGGCCCATATATCACACCAAAAATAAACTTTTCTTTACCTTGTGACACCTCGACCCAAAGATGTTCAATATACTCCCTGTACTCTTTAAGAAGAACAGTAAATCTGACTCCATTTTTAATATATGTCTTAAAACCGTATCATTATTAATAGCGACTCCTTCTTATATCACTTATTACTTATATCACTGCGACTTATATCAGCTCTGAACCAGGTTTCCTTGACACCTATTAAATCATACTGAGCATACTATTAAATCATAAAATAATAATTTGCATAGTAATATAACAAAATAACTTAACATTAAGTATAAAAAAATTTAACTTGGATTATTCCACAACTAGTTACACAAATATTTTTTGCCATACATTTGTACTTTCTTTTCGAAAGCTGCAGATTTTATTGGAGTGTCTATTTGATAAAATGGATTCATAATATGTTTAATGTATGATTCGTAGATTTGAGAGAAAAAGTTTTTAATTCCATCATCGTTTCTATTGTCGTGAACAATAACAAAACGTATTAGACTTGCAGGGTCAAATGCAGAGACGAACCACTGGTTGAATTTATCCACAGATTTCAAATATGTATTGTGGGTTTTCCATTGATGTTCGTCTATTAAATCTAAAGAGGAATGTGCTATAAATTGATTTAGATGTCGATGATCTTCTTTCTTGGGATCTTTGCTAGTTGTAAATTCTATTTCGAATAGTTCCCTACTATAACAAAATAATATGTGCCAATCATTTTATAAATTTTAATTTGAGTAATCTTATTTTTATGTTGGTGTCAAAACAATTTTTGAAACATAACCTCCTTGCCCTTCACTTGATAATTAAAGATATCAAAATCGCTCAGTAGAGATCTAACATTAACATGGGAACAGTAAAGCATAACTAAGAAAGGGTAGAAGCGGAATAGGAGAGATTAATATAGAAAGAGATTTGAAATCTAAAACTATTAACAATTAAGCAATAAAAAAGTAGACTCATGTCTCTTGAAATTTTATTAACAATGAAAAATGTTCAAGCTAAATTAGGAAAGGCATAATATTGAAAGAAAAAACCTACTCGTAGGTAAGTATGTGTGTACTGCTAACAATAATATAGTCCTTCAGAAAGCCAACCCAACAAAAATAAGAACAAAAAAGAAAAAGAAATAAAGTTCGCTAATGTTTGTACATGCTGCGGTGCTCACAGGTTCTATATGAAGCAGTGCTGGTAAAAAAAATCAACAATACGTATGCGTAGACATAAAGTTCGGATTACTTACAATCTGATGAAGATTTTAATCATTATTTAGCGAGTTTTTCAACATACAGAGATCAGTTTCTTCAGTAATACTCGGAGAGCTGATCGCCACCTCGACTAAGGTGTTCGCTTCAAAGCTGAAATTTTTTATATAGTTTATTTGATAGTATTAAAGTATGCGAATCTACTTCTGTCGGGGTGGACGCGGTTGCGTAAATAACCTCTCTATTTTTTAAGTTTACGAATTTTTTTTTATTTAAAATATACTTTTACACTGCCGTTTAGACTTGTTATAATTCATATCATGCTAGGTATATAAATTGTTTCCAAGTCTATTAAATGTGAGGTTAAAATGATACTGTCAAGATCTGACCTCGAAAATATTAAGGCAATATTTTTCGACAACATTCTTCAGGAAATCATAGATAAGGTCTCACAAAATATTATAATAAAAATTGAGGAGAGACTCAAAAAGCAAGATGAATCAATCAGAGAATTATGAAAATAAAATCTCCATCTAAAAATTTTTAATAATACAATGTTTCAAACATTAGATAATCTAGAGCAATCCTCCAGATCCCTTAACATTCGAGTATTTGGTGCTCCTAAGACCGAAAATAAAAATATTCATCGAAAAATGCTGGATTTATTGAAGAAAATGCAGGTAAATAACTTGCATGACAGTCAATTATATCTTGCCGTCGAGTGTCTTCAAAAAATCCAAATAACAAGCCACCTGCGGTTATTATTAAATTTTCAAATGATTTGGTACGTTCAGATGTTTTGAAAAACCGAAAAAACCTAAAGTCAACAAACATACACATCAAGGAAGATCTAACTCAGTACCGTGTGCTAACCGCAGCTGTGAAAAAATTTTCGAACAAAATGGCATGGTGTTTTAATGGTTCTGTTTACGTTAAAATCAATAGTGTGGTGCATCCCATTAGAATTCAAGAGGACTTTGGTAAGTTGTTAATCTAAAATGTACGTACACTACTTGCTTTTACTAAAAATCAGTTTCTTACTTATATTTATATTTTTTCTTCACATATTTCTTTTTTACTTTTTGAATGTGATGAGTAATCAATATACATTTGTAAACAATATAACCATTTTAGATTTCTATTGTGATTCTGAGTTAATAATTCTACATAATTTTAGTTTTTGAGTTATATCGATTTTCAAATCCTATAAAATTAAAATGTTAAAAACCATATTGTTACGAAATTTACCAAAAGCCGACCCTGTTTCATTTCAGTACGACAACAATCGCTTTGAGATAAAAAATGGTTCTCGAAAAGACTCGGCACCTGTAGGAGTGATGACTGATTTTACTGGAGAATTCGACGCTGGTTTTATAAAGGAAGCAAGCGACGATCGCGAGTTCAGTTGGTTGTACAAAGAGCTTATATGTAAAATTGTTATTGTGATATTTGAATCAGCTGTTGTATATTGGATGTAAATAAAAGTTTCTAGAAAAGTGAAAGTGAATATTAGTTTTATAATTTTAAATTGAATCCACGGACTATATTGCAATTTGGTGATCAAAGGTAAAGGATTAAGTGCAGTTAAAATGGACGAAACTGCCAAAAAAAAATAGTCAAGCAGGTTACCGAGGGACTAGACGAAAAAATAGCCCAGATTCTAGAAAAACGTGCCAAGAAGGAGAAACTACATCAAGAAGAAATACAACAAAGGTTAGTAAAATCTTTTGATTAAAATCGTAAAATAGAATTAGAAAATCTTGTCACTACGATGAAAAGCGAACAACAAAATCTAGTTTCCACGATGAAAAGTGAACAACAAAATCTTGTAACTACCACGGAAGAAAAACTACATAATTTAATTGAAGGATTATTCTCGAAATTTGTAGAAAAACAATATCAAACTGAATTGACGAGACAAAATGAATTTAAATTATTTGAAGAAAAACAAGGCAAAACGGAAGAAAAAAGACAATTACAATTTGAACAATTAATGCAAATAGTATCGCAAGTTAATGAAACAAAATTTGAAATGAGTTTCGTTAAAAACACGGTACAAAGTGAAGTAAGTGAAGTAGAAGATAAAATCAGTTCATCCAAAACAAGGTAGAAACAGATATCAAAAAAATGCAAAAGGACTTACAGCGAGGAAAATACCAGCACACAGTGAGTACCAAGGGTTCCTTTAGTAAACCACCCACATTCGACGGAAGTTCATCTTGGCCCATGTATAAACGGCAATTTGAGGCCGTGGCTACAGCTAATGGATGGGATAATCAAGAAAAATCTACTTCTCTGGTAATTTCGTTAAGAGGTCCGGCCCTAGAACTCCTCCAAAGCATTCCGGTCGAAGAACAAGGCAATTTCGACAAGATCATCGCCATTCTGGACAAGAGATACGACAATCAATCCTTGAGCCAGGTATACCAAGTCCAACTCAGTGGGAAAACGCCAAAAAAAAACGGTAAAAGCCTTCAAGAATTCGACGCAGAGATTAGACGGTTAGTTCACTTGTCCTATCCAGACCTGCCAGAGGAAACGAAATACCAGTTGGCCACACAGAGTTTCATAAACGGCATCAGAGATATTGAAGTACAAAGAAATTTAAGACTGAGTGGCGTCAAGAAAAGTAATGAAGCTCTACTTCGGGCTTTGGAAGTAGAGGCCGTCATGAACATGTCCAAGCCGAGGGTCCGAGCAGTTTCCTTTAACCAGGAAGAGTCAGAGTCACCATTTGAAGCGCTACCGGCTGGTCTGAACAAAATATTAGAACGGTCACAAAGAACTGGCACCAGAGGGGCATGTTACCGCTGCGGACGGGCAGGACACTTCCAACATGATTGTCGAGTGAGGCTACCTAAACGATCACCGACCAGGGGTAACCAACAGAACAGCCATATGTCCAGGGACCGTCAGCTAGTCAGCATAAGAGGGCGAATGCTGACTAACCCTCCACCAGTCCCCAAAACGTTATCCATCCGGGGATTTTACCGAGATAGCGGCAGCCTAGTCATCAGAGGCACCATCAATGGGCCAGCAGTTAGCATCACCATCGACACACCGGCGCCGCTGTGTCCATTGCCAAGTCCAGGGTTTTGAGAGCATCAGAAATTCGGCCAGTTACCAATAACATCCAGCTCAGAACAGTCACCGGCGAGTCCATGTCAATACAGGGTGAGGGAGATGTCGTGCTACAGATATGAGACAACATGATCCGGCATAGGGTCCTGGTAGCGAATATTAAGGACGATTTTATACTGGTAATGGACCTAATTAGCCAGCATGGATTTATGTTCGACCCGAGATATGATGTTCTTCGGTTCCTAAATGAGGAATTTGTATTGACACGGCCCGTAAACAGTTCAGTCACCTCCATAAATATTGTGGCAAAGTCTTCAGCTAGAATTCCCGGTCGAACGGAACATGGGCAGCTAGACAGCAATCCTGGGAGCTGCGTTGGAATGGTGGAGCCCGTGCACTCAGCTCATGACTACTTAGTTGGACGGACTATAGTTAAAACCGGACAAGATATACCAATCAGAGTCCTGAATTTGTCCAACAACGACATCAGAATTACCAATGGTCAAGAGATAGCTTGTTTCGAGCCAGTACAGACCATCATCAATTGCGAAGAAGAGTACCAGACGTCGGTGAAGGAGACAGGGCCCGATAAAGAGTTCCTACAACAGTTTGCTGACCATTTGACACACTTGACACCAGAGAACCAGAAGAAAGCCAAGCAATTTATCACAAAGCACTGGCAAATTTTTAACAGTAAAAATGGTACCACCGGTCGCACCAACATAATCCAGCATCGAATAGATACCGGAAAGGCTCAACCCATCAGAATACCACCTAGACGACTACCATTGGGGCAACAACAGGCAGTCGAGGAAAACATCGAGTCCATGTTAGAAAATGGAGTTATTGAGCCATCCATCAGCCCATGGTCTCCTCCCGTCGTGCTAGTTAAAAAGAAGGATGGAACCACCCGATTTTGTGTGGATTACAAAAAGCTGAATGATGTCACGAAGAAAGACAGCTATCCACTACCCCGAATCGATGACACTTTGACCACACTAGCAGGCTCCCGTTGGTTCTCCACACTAGACCTAAAAAGTGGATATGGCAGGTTGGTCTACATGCAAACGACAGAGAGAAGACAGCGTTCTCCACCAGTAAAGGGCTGTTTCAGTTCACGGTCATGCCCTTTGGGTTATGTAATGCACCCGCTACATTTGAGAGGCTAATGGACTGTGTACTGAGCGGGTTAACATGGAGGACGTGCTTAGTATACCTCGATGACATTCTAGTCATGGGTCAGAGATTCGACGACCATCTGAAGAACCTGGACGAAGTATTCTCCAGAATTAATAATGCCAACTTGAGACTCAATCCGAAGAAGTGTTCCTTGTTCCAAAATGAAGTAGAGTTTTTGGGCCACGTAGTGTCCGAGCCAGGAATCCGCACCAACGAAGACAAGATAGAAGCCATCCGTGATTGGCCAGTTCCAAGAGACAAACATGAACTCCGAAGCTTCTTGGGCCTCTGTTCATACTACCGGCGTTTTGTTGAGGGATATGCTACCATCGCCGCCCCTCTACATCGCAGACCACCGAGAAAGAGACCTTCCATTGGAATTAGGATTGCGAAACATCATTCAGGCGACTGAAGGCAGCACTATGTTCCAGCCCAATCCTAGCCTTTCCTACACAGTCCGGCAAGTTCATCTTAGACACCAACGCCAGCAACATAGGTTTGGGGGCCGTCCCATCCCAGGTGCAAGATGGTGAAGAGAGAGTGATCACCAGAAAAGAACTTCTTGCAATAATAAGGGCTGTAGACCATTTCCACAAATACTCTATGATCGTCATTTCTTAATCCGAACAGATCATGCCGCACTCAAATGGCTGCTGGACATGAAGACACCGGAAGGACAACTGGCCAGATGGATGGAGAAATTACAGCAATACGACTTTAAGGTGGAACACCGTGCCGGCCGTTTGCACAATAATGCCGATGCCTTATCCAGAAGACCCTGTAGAGCGGAATGCGGACATTGTCTGAAGACGGAACAGCGAGAGGGTATCTCCATCAGGCAGATCCGAGTGCAGGCCAATGAAGACTGGACAACGGAACAGTGCATCCAGGACCAAATGGCTGATCCAGACATCGAACCAATCATGTCACTCAAAGCGAGAGGGGCACCCAGGCCACGATGGGACGAGGTAGCTAGATACTCCGGCGTGCTGAAATCGTTATGGGCTCAGTGGGACTCTCTAAGAGTAGACAATGGAATGCTCAAGCGAGTTTGGGAAAGCGCTGATGGACGAGAAACCAAGTCCCAAGTGGTAGTTCTGAAGAAAAAGGTACCAGCCATCCTGACCGAAGTACATGATGGAATTACCGGAGTCCACCTGGGCATGAATAAAACCCTAGACAAAGTTCGCCAGCGGTATTACTGGGTGAATTACTTCGAAGACGTCAGAGCTTGGTGCCGCAAATGTGCCACCTGTGCCAATAAAGGCCCGAAGACCCGACCAAGGGCAGAATGCAGCAGTACAATGTGGGTGTCCCATTTGAGAGAACTGCCATCGATGTCGCTGGTCCGTTTCCCGAGTCTTACCCCTGTTTGCACGGGTTAGGCTTAAGAGGTTGCTTATCTAAGCTACACTTAATGTTAAGCTTCCCTTAAACTTTTGGGCCATTGCACCGTCTCTGGCTTACTTAAGCCCGAAAACGTATTTCTGTGATTGATATTTCATATGACGTTTCTGTCAAAACTGTCAATTGAAATTTGAAAAAATTGAATCTGTATAACAAATTCGCTCTTAATGGATAATAAATGGACAAAATGAAAAGGAACAGATCGGCTAATTTTTCGAGTGACGAGAAATTGCTAATACTGAGTTTAATTAAAAACCGGAAGGATGTTATAGAAAATAAAAGAACGGATGCAGTGTCTTGGAAAGATAAAGAGGAGGTTTGGAGTCAAATTGAACATGAATTCAATAGTCAGAGCCCTTCTGGGGTATGGAGAAATAAGTTTCACTTAAGGAAATTTTATGAAAACCAAAAAAAAAATCACGAGAAAAAAGGCTGCTGCAACACGTCATTATGTTACTGGAACTGGTGGTGGCCCTCCTGAAGCAACATGTAACGATCCAACATTTGATTTAACTTTATATAAAAAAAGAATTGGCCCAAAGACAAATTGAGTTAGTGGAGTTAGAACTGCAACATAAAATGGAAACAAGAGATATGGAACAAAATGCTCATAACTTAAAACTGAAGTGGGAAGAAGATATGCATGAGCTGTAGAAACAAAATTTAGAAGCAGACATGAAATTAAAAAAGCTACAAATTGAAAGACTGAAAAATTTATAAAGATTTTGATTTAATGTTTTCTAGTTATATGTGCTATTTTTTGTTGGTTTATTTTGAAAAACTGTTTTGTTAATTTTGTTGTGGGATTGAGTTTATTTATTTAATATTAAAATACTGTTTTTTGCAGAATATTTTTATTAATGCCATATATATTTTTAAGTTATCAAAATAGAATTTTACAAATTTGCAAAATATTCATTAATGAATATTTGCCTCAATTGTGGACCATTAATGTCATTTTGAATAGCATTTGAAATCTGACCATTGTTAATTAATTGATTTAATTCATGCATATTCAATTCTTCAGGAATGGGAGAGGATCTGCATCACCTTCAGCTATGCAAACATTGTGTAGAACAGAAGTTGCCACAATTAATGGTAGTACTCTGTCAAGTTTTAGTCTACATCCATACGCTAAAATGGGGAATCGTCTTTTTATGACTCCAAAGCAGCGCTCAATAACATTTCTAGTCCTTATATGAGCTTCATTGTATTGCTGTTCAGGCCTTGTTGTGGGATTTAATAGTGGTGTAAATAAGTAGCTTTTATTTGGATATGCACTGTCTCCTAAAAATATCAAAATATGAAATCAATTTAAAAAAGTCTATACTAAATTTACCTAAAAGAAGACAATTTGGGTAGTTCTGCTGTTCAAAGTCTCTGTAAACGGAAGAGTTCCTAAAAATGGTTGAGTCATGAACTGAGCCAGGCCAACGTGCAACAACATTGAGTATTCTCAAGTCTGTCTCACAAATAGCTTGAACATTAATTGAAAAGTACCCTTTTCGATTTTGATGATTTTGACGTGTGTGCAATCAATAGCTCCAATAACTCTTGGAAATGATGCTATATTATAAAATTTTTGCTGGAGGTGTTATAATTGGTTATGAGCAGGCATTTTAATATAAATAGTTTTCAAACTAGCAAAGCTTTCTGTCACCCTTTTGACTATTCTGTAAACTGTTGACACATGCATGCCACTAAAATCAGCCACTGTCTGGAGATGTCCACCTGTAGCATACAATCGTAAGCACGTAAGTAGCTGATTTACTGGTGAAACCACATTATTGCTGCAAAAAAAAAATGTAAACCATGTGATCTAGACTAAATTTGCAATTAAGTACCCAGCAAATTTGTCCCAAAATTTGCAGAACTGACTGCTTTGAAAGACGAAATCTTCTTCTAAAAGAAACATCGTCTAGATTATAGAAATGATTGCTTCTCTCATATAGCTGTCGGGGTAAACCATTATCTATGAAATCTAAGATTTCATCATCTTCATCGTAATCTTCATACACTATTTGATTATTCATTTTAATTTGTTAATTATATGCCGAGTTAAAACCACTTCAAAGAATAAATCAATCCAAATTGTTCAACATAGAAATATAGTTAGTTTTTACCAGTGGATGTATTTACTCACTGGTTTTTACAATCATGAAGAAAGAAATATATATTTCTTTCATCATTGGTTTTTTAGAAATACACAACGGTCGTAACTGTCAATTGTCCATCACCTTTAACGTATTGTTTTGTGGCTAATTTAAGTGAGCTTAAAGTGTGGTGCAACGGAAAATTCAAAATAAGCCAAGTTTAAACTTTAAGCGGAACTGGTGCAATCGACCATGAGAGGGGGAACAAATACATTCTGGTCGCAATGGATTACTTCAGCAAATGGTCTGAGGCATATGCGATGCCCAACCAAGAGGCAACCACGGTAGCGACGGTGCTAGTAGAACAACTATTTAGCAGTTTTGGCGTCCCAATGGAACTACATTCAGACCAGGGGCGTAACTTCGAGTAGAATGTATTCCAGAAGGTTTGCACGATGTTGGGGATCAAGAAAACGAGAACAACACCATTACACCCACAGTCAGACGGAATGGTGGAAAGATTCAACAGGACCTTGGAACAACACCTATCCAAGGTCGTCAGCAATAACCAGCGTGATTGGGATGAACATATTCCCCTATTCCTGTTGGCATATCGCTCTGCCGTACATAACAGTACAGGCCTGACCCCAGCCAGGGTCCTATTCGGAAAGGAGTTGCGATTACCCTGCGATGTGGGATTTGGCTCCCACGAAGAACCTTCCCAGGACATCGAGGACTATGCCGACCAGCTCCGATATAACATGCTGGCAATATACGAATTAGCCCGAACGCAGATGTTGGCCACCAGTTGGCCGGATGAAGACGCGATACGACCTCAAGGCCAATTCAGTCGGGTTCCAGGAGAGAGACAAAGTCTGGCTGTACAACCCCTAACGGAGCAAGAGTAAATCCCCAAAGCTTACACCCGCCTGGGATGGTCCATACGAGGTGGTCAAGAGGCTTAATGACTTCGTCTACCGGATCCGTCGAAACCCCAAGGCTAAGTTTAGATCGACTTGCTCCTTACCATGGAGGGGATATTTCTGATCGAGACGATCAGAATTAAAGGTGGGCAGAGTTACGAAATTTACCCAAAGCCGACCCTGTTCATTTCAGTACGACAACAATCGCTTTGAGATAAAAAATGGTTCTCGAAAAGACTCGGCACCTGTTGGAGTGATGACTGATTTTACTGGAGAATTTGAGGCTGGTTTTATAAAGGAAGCAAGCCACGATCGCGAGTTCAGTTGGTTGTACGAAGAACTTATATGTAAAATTGTTATTGTGATATTTGAATCAGCTATTGGATGTAAATAAAAGTTTTAGTTTTATAATTTTAAATTGAACCCACGGACTATATTGCAATATGATTTGACGACAATAACTTTAAACATACACGACGGGCGACGGTCGGTGTGGACAAAGGGCAGGAACGTAATCAACGCGAGCTTATGACTCGCGCTTACTGGGAATTCCTCGTTCATGGGCAAGCTGCAATCCCTACCACGAAGGAGGTTCAGCGGGTTACCCGGGAAGCTCGGCCAGGGAGAACAGGCTGATTCCTTCAGTGTAGCGCGCGTGCGGCCCAGAACATCTAAGGGCATCACAGACCTGTTATTGCTCAATCTCGTGCGGCTAGAAGCCGCCTGCCCCTCTAAGAAGAATTGTGGGTACGCCGATAGTAAAAACCGCGCACGGCAGAGGCCGAAACCAACTACCGGCGGGCCTTTGGGATGTCGAAATACGCCTAGTTAGCAGGCTAGAGACTCGTTTGTTACCGGAATTAACCAGACAAATCGCTCCACCAACTAAGAACGGCCATGCACCACCACCCACCGAATCAAGAAAGAGCTCTCAATCTGTCAATCCTTCTTTACTTGTAATGATACTCTTTCGTCATTAAAAAAATATTATACTAAAATTAAATTTTTCATTTCTTTAACAAATATCGGGGTAGGGTAGGTATGGTCACAATGTTTTATTTTTTTAGGATTCTATGTTAAAAGTTATGTTTGTGTTATATGTAACACTAAGCAATGTGTGTATTTCCTATTGTTACTTTTATTTTTTATAAGTAAACACCTCTTATAACTCACTAATCCGGGAAGGCGGCTTTCTTAGGTTGTTTTTATTGAATTTTAGCCTATAATATTTACATAATGCGTTTTGCCTTCATTAATTTGCGCTCTAGTCATACTGGCTTTAATGATATTAAAACCTTAGTAATTGACTATAACAACTTCAATGTAATCATGGTTACAGAAGGTTCGGTCATGGACAAGCACGTTGCACTGCCACACCTCGCTGCGTGAAATGCGGAGGAAACCACGAGTCAAGAGTCTGCAGACGGCCGAGGAAACAAGAAGCAAGGTGTGCAAGCTGCGGAGGTGCGCATCCGGCTAGCTACAGGGAATGCAAAAGAATTCCCAAAAAAGAAAGAAGTACAAAGAAGACCAGAAACAACAGGGAAGACAAGGCTCAACTATGCAGCAGCAGCAGCGAACAAGAGTAACAACACAGAAACATCAGAACAGAACTTCCTCACGATGATGGAGGAAATGAAGAAATTGTATCAGTCATTTATGGAGGCGGCAATGAAAATAACTTCGAACCTAAATGGATAAGACGACCCCAACAGCACTGAAAATAATGAGCTGGAACGCCAAGGGGATTAAAAATAGGAAGAATGAGCTAGAAGTATAGTTAGAAGAAAACAACGTAGATGTGGCGCTAGTCCAAGAAACATTTTTAAAGGAAGAGGGCGACTTCAGAATAAGAAACTAGGCAATATATAGACGAGACAGACCAAACAGAAGACCAGGCGGAGAAGTACTAATAGCAGTGAAGAACAGAATTAAGCACCAGGAAGATGACCCATACCCGGCGGAAAACATCGAGAATGCGGCAATAGAAATGGAGATGAGGGACGGTCAACGGATACAATTAATCAGCCCTAATCGACCACCAAACAGAGTTGAAGAGTAATGATCTAAATTTATTATTCAGAGACAACAGGAAGCCAAAGATACTCGGAGGGGACCTAAATTCGAAGCACACAAATTGGAACTCAATGATAACCACAACCAGCGGCAGGAAACTACAGGACCACGCAGAAAGGGAGCAGTATAACGTTATAGGACCAGCGGAGCCGACACACTATCCAGCCAGGGGAGATCGACCGGATGTACTGGACATATTCATATTACAGAACACCAACATGGACTACGACATTGAGCCGACGCAGGAATTATCATCGGACCATGACCCGGTGACACTAACGGCAACAAGATGGAGGAACGAGCAGCCAACTAGGACGACAACAAGGATCAACTGGGAAGGATACAGAACAACACTGACAGAAAGAACAAGGATAACACCAATAATAGACGGGATTGATGAAGAGGCAAGGATAATCAGAGACGAGATTACAGCAACACACGAAATAAACACTACGACGAGACCAATCTACACAAGGGACATCCCGAGACAACTGAAGGAGAAGATCAGAGAAAGAAACAGGAACAAGAGAAGATACCAGATAAATCTAGATCCGAGGACAAAACAAACAATCAACAGACTGAGCAGCGAAATAAGAGAAGAACTGAAGGAGAACAGAAGTGAAAAATGGGACCACTACTTACAAGGACTGAACATAGACAAAGGCTGGCAAATAATGAGATTGAGGAAGAACAAGGACACGCAAACTAAAACACCACTACAAGGGAGAGACGGACTAAAATACAGAACAAAGGACAATGTAGAAATATTCGCAGACGCAGTGGAAGAACAGTTCAACACAGATCAAGGATAAGACAGACAATTCGAGGAAGAAATAGAAGAAAAAGTCCAAGATATTAGAACACGACGCCCCAACAAGGGTCCAATTAATGAAACGACAATGGAAGAGATAAAGGACATCATAGGAAATCTGAAAGTCAGAAAAGCACCAGGATGGGATAAAATATCAAACAGGATGTTAAAGGAACTACCAAATGTGTACATAGATAAAAGACTAAAAACACTAGATAATAATATTTTGTTTCAGCAAAAATACCCAGATGAATGGAAGAAAGCGGAGATAGTGATGATCCCAAAACCAGGAAAGAGCAAGAAACTACCAGGGAACTACAGACCGATAAGCCTACTAAGCCATACCAGCAAGATAATGGACATGATCATTCTGAGAAAGCTCAAGGAGCAAGAGGAACAGCTAAACATCATTCCAGACAAACAGAGCGGATTCAGGGAGGGACATTCCACAGAGGACCAGGTAATGAGGATGATAGAAGATGAAATGACCAACATCGAGAACAAGAAGACAACGTGCATCATATTCTTCGACGTAGAGCGAACGTTCGACAAGATATGCCAAAGGGGACTATTATCAAAAATGGAGGGACAGGGATTCAGCAGGACGATCATCAGGATAATACAAGACTACCTAACCGGACGGATATTCAGCATCAGGATCCACGACACCACATCGACGGAAAGGAGGATACGAGGAGGAACGCCCCAGGGATCAACATCATGGAAGGCGGACCAAGCGGTGAACTACCTGCAACAAGAAGTCGAGGACATTGAGCAATGGGCGAAGAAATGGAAAATCAAGATCAACGCGGGAAAAACGCAGGCAATAGCCACAGGAAGGAGGAAGAAGCTGGATCAACCAACTAGAAGACTTACGGTAGGAGGAAATCACATCGAATGGAGCCAAGACGTCAAGTATCTGGGGATACATATAGACAGAAAACTCACGTGGAAGTAACATATAGGAGAGACTGACGAAAGCCAAGTCAAGGGTCAGCCAACTCAACCCAATGATAGGAAGAAGAAGCAGACTACAACTGAGGACGAAGAGAAGCATCAGTGAAGCCAATCATCACATATGGAGCCAGCATCTAGGGACAAGCTGCAGCAACGCACATCAAGAAACTAGAGGCAGTACAGAACAAAGCTGTAAGGAGGATGACGGACGCCCCATGGTAGCTGAGGAACAACCAACTAAGAAGAGACCTAGAGATCACCACAATCAAGGGAGAAATAACGAAGAGAACGAAGAAAACCATAGCCAGGATGGAACAGCATAGGAACCCAGTGATGAGAGAGGCAACCAACTACGATGAACATGAGAGATACAGGATGAAAAGACCGCTGCAAGCCCTACTACAAGAGGAAGAAATAGTGAAGAGAAGAAAGAGAAGAAGACTGTAAATAGGATAAGAATATTAGGAAATAAAATATGATATATTAACTAATGAAATATCTTAGGGAATTAGCATTATATCAATATAGGAAAAAGAAAGTAGGGAAATAAAATCGAACTAGAGGATAGGAGTAAGGAAATTTATGTAATTTTAATTCTGAAAATAAAGATATGTTAAACTGGTTACAGAAACCTGGTTAACTAATAATCAGGATCCGACTGTTTTTTCAATACCTGGTTATAACTTGTATACCGTGAATAGTAACGAAAGGGGAGTGGTGTGGGGGCTTATGTAAAGAATATTTTTCACTCTGAACTAATTACCTTTGACATTGATATATCAAGTAATCTGGAAATGATTATCTTAAGTATTAAAATAAAATCCATTACAATGGCAGTTGCAAATTTGTATAGACCACCAAAAAGTAAACTTCTCTATTAATATGATTTTGATCATATTTTAGGTGATATTACAACAAAATTTGCTCACATCATATGTTTGGGTGACTTCAATTTAAACTTTTTTGAGATAAGTAATCCTGTCATGAGTTGCTTTGAATCTTGTAACCTTAAGCAAATTCTTAACGAACCTACACTAATCACACAAAAAACAGCAGGCTTATAGACCCTATATTTGTTAGTGACCCAAACTTGGTTTTTGCGTGCGGCACGGAGTCGGCAGACACTTTCTCTGACCATAGGCTCGTATTTGCTGAATTGAATTAAAAATATACAAAAATGGAACCCAAATGGGTTACATACCGATATTTTAAGTGATTTTTTACGTGATCTGAAATTATTATCTTGGATGAATCTTCTTTATGAAAATAATACAGACAAAAAAGTCAAAATTTTGAACGACTTAATAAATGTAGCCTTTGATACACATGCGCCGATTAAAGTGATCCTAGTAACTAAGCCCAAAACTCTGACGTAGAATCTTAAAATGATCATGAAGGAAAGGGACAAAGCCTTACAAAAATTTAAACGTACTAAGGCTGGCATTGACTGGGACAGATATAAAGAGCTGCGTAACTTCACAGTAGCTTCAGTCAGGGCTGAAAAGAGGGCCTATCTTAGCTTTATTTCCAGGCACAATAATCCAAGGCTAACTTGGAAAGCACTTGACCTATTAAATGTACGTCCTACTCTTACTACAAAATGTGTCTGATCCCAATAACATAAATAGACATTTTGCTCAGTTTTTCCAAAATATCTCATATAAATGTATTAATAAAATTAATTATTATAAGGTTAACCATTATGATTCCACAAAGACCTTTTCGTTTAGTATGTGTACTGTAGATACTATTAATAAAGCTCTACACAGTATTAAGACTATCTCTCGGAGCGCTGACGGAATTACTTCTGATAAATAGATGTGTCGAAAATAATTACTTTCCCGAAACATGGAAAATTAGCACTGGAAAACCGTTACCGAAAATGAAAAAGCCTGAATCATTTAATGACCTTCGAATCGTATCAATCCTACGTACAATCTCAAAAATTATAGAAAAGATTTTATACTCTCAGCTCTACACTTATTTCAATACTAACAATATACTTCCTGACAACCAAAACGGGTTTAGTGAAAAACATAGTACAATTGCCGCTCTTCTGTCAGTATTCGACGACATAAGAGAAGCTTATGACCATGGCCTGGAAAGTGCTCTTGTGTTACTTGACTTTTTTAAAGCGTTTGATACGATTGAACACCGTCTTTTGAGTAAACTTAAATATTATCGATGTGATACTAACTCATTAGGTCTAATTAAATCATATTTTTCTAACAGAACTCAGAAAGTTCAGGTAGGAGACCTTTATTATATATACATCTGATCTGCTCAAATCTACGACATATTGTAAACTACAGGCCTTTGATGATGATACACAACTCTATTGCCATTTCCATATCGACAATTATCAGGAAACAACGCTTGCTATTAATCAAGGCATAGAAGTCATCAAAACTCTTTCAGAAGACCATGCACTGAGTCTCAATCCACTTAAATCTAAACTATTATTATTTGGCAAGAAGACAAGTAAAGAAACTTTAAAAGCTAATTTGAACGTTAAAATATCTGATCAAACCCTTCAGGTTTGCGACTCGGCAAGTAATCTTGGTGTTACAATAGATTCCGATTTAAAATTTATTAATCAAGTAAAAAACCTGGTGCAAAAGTCATATATTTCTATGAAACAAATTTATTCCAATAGACATATTTTGAGTTTTAAGCTCAAAAAGATGTTGTGTGAGACTATAGTTCTTTCTAAGTTTAATTATGCTGACTTTCTTTACGGTCCTTACCTTCGACAAACTGAACAATACAAAAACCGGTAGACGTCTATTTTTTTGTTTAAGAAAGTATGACAGAATATCTCAGAAAATTAATGAACTACCTTGGATAAACATGGAGAACAGAAGACTTAATCATCTAGGTAATTTTGTGTCCTTAATTAGAGACACGGATTTATCTTATTTTGCCTTGAAATTTCCGTGACTCTAAGAAGTCCGTGTGTGGGACAATATCCGGGCTCCACGGATATCGGTGCCGTTAATTAGAAAAACGGATTTATCTTATTTTACCTTGAAATTTCCGTGACTCTAAGAAGTCCGAGTGTGGAACAATATCCGTGCCGTTAATTAGAGACACAGATTTAATCTTATTTTGTGTTGAAATTTCCGTGACTCTAAGAAGTTCGTGTGTTAATTAGAGACACGGATTTATCTTCTTTTACATTGAAATTCCGTGAGTCTAATCTTAGAGCTTGTACCTACTCCATAGTACACAAATATCACGGTAGGACTAAACAGGATATTTCACTCGTTTGGGACTGTTGGGAGCTGCTTCCAATGAAATACGTTCAGCATGTTATTCGTTGGCCGGCTTCCACCAACCAAGTGAAATAGCCTCTTTCTGCTTCTATTGCCCTCTCTTTCTAGCCTTGTTATGATTTGTGCATTCCAAGCTATCTCCAGATGGTACATGCTCTAAGATTCTAATAATTATCCCTAACACTAACAAACAATGTATGATCTAGCAGCGTCGATTCTATGTGGTCTATTAACGTCGATTAAGATATTCTATTATGTCAACGATGCTTCTGGAAACTTTAAACTTCTAATTGATACCGGAAAAGTTCTCACAAAGGTAAAGAGTAACAATTCAAGGCATTACTCATGAGAATATCCCGTTCTCACAATCCACCCTCATTCCGTTCGCTCTAGGTAATCCACATAAGGTTTTTATCTAAGATCTAAATATTAAATTTGATGGAATATTAGGTCTTGATTTTCTTGGGCATTTCGAATATATTTTCGACTTAAAATCCAAACATTTAATTACTGACTTTAAAACTATCCCCCTACATAAAGTGCCCGATCACGACCAATCTAATACACAACCAACGGACACCCGCAGTACTAACGCACGACCGCAACCCATAACAATCAAATAATAATCCAGGCTCAAACCGAACAAATTTTTAAACTTAAATGTAAACTTAGAAATAATGACGTAATTTTACCGACACATATGATTGATAAAGTACGACTTCCCAACGCAGTTGTACGTGTTAATTCAAAAGGATAATTTCTGACTTCGATAATAAACGCGAACGCAATGATCAAAACTGTTAACTTTTCCAATCTTCATTTAGAATCCCTTAAACACCCTCTCTTAAATCTGAATACACACGATTACCCTGAATTTATAAATTTAGATAGAAACTTTACCATCAGAGAACAAATTCGGGCAGAACATCTTAACGACGAAGAGCGAGAACTTATCATGAATCTCTGCTTAGGATTTGAAGATATTTTCTGTCTCCAAGGAGATGTTTTGACTTTTACTAACGCCGTCAAACACTATTAACACCAATAATGCCAAGCCCGTTTTCACAAAATCTTACAGATATCCACAAGTGAAAGTTCAAATTTCCAAAATGCTTGATCAAGGCTTTATCAGACACTGTTTTTCTCTTTAGTCCTCCCCCGTCTGGGTCGTCCCTAAGAAACACGATGCTTCTGGTAAGCAGTTGTTATCGACTATAGGAAGTTAAACGAACTCACTGTAGACGATAAATATCCTCTGCCGAACATTTCTGATCTCCTCGACCAAATTGGAAAGTGTCAGTAGGTACTTTTCGACACTAGATCTCGCTTCCGGGTTCCATCAGTTGGAAATCCTTGAGTAGGTAAGACATTACCAAGACATTACGAATTCGTTCGTATGCCATTTGGTTTTAAAAATGCACCTTCTTCTTTTCAGAGGGTCATGGACAACATTCTTTTGGGTATCCAAAATGAACATTGCCTTGTGTACATGGATGACATCATAGTCTATTCACCAACCATCCATGAGCATATGTCCCTTTTGACAGAAGTCTTTAAGCGTTTTAGGCAGTCGAACTTTAAAATTCAACTTGACAAGTGTAAGTTTCCTCGTAAGGAAGTTGCTTACCTAGGTCATCTTAACACCCAAAAAGGAGTAAAACCAAACCCTTCAAAGGTTGAATGCATCCAGAATTTTCCTGAGCCCCAAACTCCTAAAGATGTTAAATCTTTTCTTGCTCTCGCCGGATATTACCGACGTTTTATCCCCAATTTCCTACGTCAAATTCATCTTCGATGCAGATTGCTAGTGCTTTTGCAATCGGAGCGGTTCTTTCACAAGGCCCTGTAGGAAAAGATCTTCATATAGCATATGCTTCCCGTACTCTCTGCGCTGCAGAAACTCGATACTCTACCATCAAACGGGAACTGCTAGCCATTGTTTGGGTAGTCAAGCACTACAGGCCGTTACTTTTTGTGAGAAAGTTTACTATCCTGGATCTGTGTGAAAGCCTAGTAGAGAGCTATATATTTATCGATTTCATTCTCAGCGATGTTTTAACTGCAGTCTCTTTCGCCCGCTTAAAAATTTTATATAGTTCGATTATAAACCCAGTAGATTTGGTCGATTCCCTTCAAAAAATTTCTGTCACTCCAAGAAAATAATTTACCACTTCCTATTTACAGTTCAAATGTTGCTCAATACATCGATTTGATCGAATTAGAAGCCTTTCATATCAACACTAAAATCATTTTTGTACTAAAAATTCCTTTAGTTGATCCTGAGATTTACACTCTTTATCACCTTTATCCTATCCCAATTTTGAATGGTCGAACAGGGTTTCATCACATACTTTCAAGCGATTCGTTATTATCTACATCCTTCGAAGACCTGACTGACTGCAAGCCATTAAACACACAGCATAAAATTTGTACCAAGTCAATTCCACATCCAATAGACAAAGATGCCATCTGCGAAGGATTATTTCTCAGAAAGCCAATCTGACTTCCCGTGACCTGCAAAACTTCGATATTATATGCAGACGATTATAATATCCAAGAGAGCAACCTAAACCTCTGGTTGATCTCTATCTCCAGACCTTTGCCCAAATGCAAGGGAGAAGATGTTGTAACACTAACCGTATCGACGAATTCATTAATGGAAATTCAGCTCCAGTGCAACGCCTTCATCGGCAATACCAGATTCCATGCCAGACGGACCACCAAAAATAGCATCACACTCAAATATCATCCTGTAAATATCACCTACAACTTCTGCGACGGCATGCATCCTGTCAGTCAACTTCCCAATATTGAACCCTTAAAACTACAAGAACTAGATGTCCGAGACCTTAAGATTGCCAATCATAAATTCGGCCAGTACTCGAGATGAACTAACCATTTCTGGAGAAGCTTACCTCCTTGTTCACAATAAGTGCAATCATCTTAGCAATAATTGTTGTTCTCTGCTCACCGCCACAGCAATCCGGAAAAAGTTGAGTAAGTTTACTAAATCTGGCCCTATAGCGAGTCAGCACTACTACCATGTCCAGCTAACAGTAACTCTAGAGGAAAGCTTGACAACCTACTAAGCCCTACCGAAGACATAAGACTTCAAATTTTCCCTTAAAAGTTGATGATACAACATCAACTTTTTCAAATGGATGGGAGTTGTTATATAAGTTTATAACATGAACTTTGTGTGAATTTATGTAGCACCTATATTTCGCAGTTCCCAGCTGGCTCAGCGACTCGTGCAGTGTCACATTACAGTACCGCCGAGCATTCGTGGGAATCGCCGTGTCGACAGTGCCGATTCAGCATCATTCATTATGTTATAAATTGTAGAATTTCACTTAGTCTTTATTCATTATTACTCAGTTACTCTGTCAGTTTATACTGTTATTTTCATTTACATTTTAAGTTATAATTGTTTTGTTTATTTTAATAAATATTTATATATATATATATATATATATATATATATATATATATATATATATATAAATATGTCCAGAGCAAGAAGTGAGCCACCTCTCAAAGAAATTTCCGGTAATAGACCAAGTCAAAGAGAGGACCGTATACGGTCCTCACTTTGTATATCACTCTCAAATAGTCCCAAAATGTGTAATTATTAATTCTAGCATTATTTTGAGTGGACCTCACTTTGACGAAAAATGCAAATTTAGTTCACCGAATTTTAGACTGAGGGCGCTTCACCGTATGTATATCTTCACGACGTATATTTTTACGACTATTCAAATATTATGCTATGCAATAAGTGAGGACATATAATCGGTAACCATGTACAGTCCTCACTAAGAGTGTAGGTTGGTATAACATTCTATTTATTAATATACATGTTATTTCCATTGACGTTTATGTAAGTAGTAAATTTCTTTGGTCGATGTTTACAGTTAAACTGAAAATTCTAATTTCCGTTTATTCTTTGACAATCTTCAGGAATAAAATATTTGAGGCTAGATATTGTTATAAACTCCGAGGGTTCAATTAATTAAAAACTAATATTCACTTAGTATCACTTTCTAGAAACTTTTATTTACATCAAATATTCACAAGAGCTCATTCGAATATCACAATAATAACACGAAATAATAAACCCCGTGTGGTGTCCGGGTTAGAATAGCACCATGGTATCTGCCGCCTGTCGTATGAGGCGACTAAAGGGGCAGCTGTCCGCTGACCTACTACCTAGCCTTCCTCCAAAACCCGCACGGGATGATCTGGTTTAAATCATTTCATCTGGGAACTGACAACCCCACGGTTCCGAGTTACCCGGGTCACCCATGAAAATGGAGCTACGGAGTAGAGGCCTCGGAAAAGAGCCGCTGCCTGGGGATCGCCAGGGCATGTCTGGAGCCGGCGCTGGACATGACAGCATGCGGGACGTCGGTGGCAGGGTGCTGAGGAGGCGGGCCCCTGTCGTCCAAAGAGCTACAGCCCAAGAACCACAACAACATTCACCAATACAGTCACAGGAACAACGTGACCATCACCAACGGAGTCGAACGAGAACTCCACCCGCAGAAAGTGTTGCGCAGGATCAACAGCCATCGCTCACTCAAGCGGGACTGATAAGACAGCGCATGAAATGGACTAGCGCCATGAATAAATTTATAATGCGCACGTTTTACAGAGTGACTAACCTTGGCCAGGACAAGACTGAATATCGCCAAATACTGCATCAAGAGTTCTGTCGTGAGTACCCAGAGCTTCAAGTTACCGAACAGAGAGTCGCAGATCAATATCGTGTCATCTTGAGAAATGACCTTATTTCGCCTGATCAACTGGACGAAATAAAGAGCGAAGTTGAGCGCGAATTATTTGGTCGAAATACAACAGATCCAGAGCCTGAAACACCTTTGACGCAAAGAGCGGACGAGATTCAAGAACTTCAACAAGAACAGCCAGCCAACGCTGACCTGCTTGAGAAAATCCAAGCAGAAATGGAAAGAGCTCTTATAGAGTATAGTGGAACAGATCCATTAATTAGACCAACTCTTCCCAAACTAAGATCTTCTAAGAAACTGGGTATCGTCTTGCAGGCTATGAACAAATTTATCTTGCCAACCTATGTTTTAGGTGTTAGTACGTTAGAGTCGCTACACACAATCATCTGTGCTGCAATTTCCATCTGCAGAACAATTGGGGTCGCAATAAGACCAAAGCAAGACACTCCCCAATTTAGACAAACACCTCGAATACCACCTTGGCAAAGAAGGCTAGAAGGGAAAATTAATGCTCTTCGGAAAGATATTGGAAGACTGACCGAGTACCAACGAGAGGTCAGGAACAACAGAATAGAAAGACTTGTCAAGATGATCATGGACAATAACCGAATACACTCCCAGTGGGATGGAGAAAACATCACATCTCAGCAGTGTCTGGATAGTGTACGACAAAAGCTTACCGTATACACAAGTCGATTGAGAAGGTACAAAACCAGTAATCAACGGAAACTAGACAACGCACTTTTCCGAAAATCAGGAAAAGAGTTTTATAGAAAACTCATCAACATCAATAATAATGAAACCCCTAGTTATCCCAGTAAAACGGCGATCGAGCAGTTCTGGAAAACACAACTTTCCACAACAGTTTCCCATAACTCCAGAGCGAGCTGGATTAATGAGGAGGAGACTGCATTTCAGAATTGTGATAAGATGCAACACCAACCATTTACAACGGAAGACACGTCCAACATAATGAAACACCTCCATAACTGGAAAGCACCAGGACCAGATGGTGTGTTAACAGTACTCATTAATGACATAATTATCCATCCACACAAGATGCCTAGTTTCCTTACCCATGGTGCTACATACCTCTTACCAAAGGATAACCTATGTACACAGGGCCCAGCAAAGTACAGACCAATCACTTGCCTCCCAACCTTATACAAACTTATAACGTCGTGCATTAATCATCGCCTCTTCAGACATTGTGAGCTAAACAACATAATTACCGAACAACAAAAGGGATGCGCGAAAAACTCGATGGGGTGCAAAGAACAACTAATAATTGATTCCGTTGTCTGCAATCAAGCCCACGCCAAACGACGAAATCTCTACATGGCATATGTGGACTACAAAAAGGCCTTTGATTCAGTTCCACATGATTGGCTCATTCAGGAGCTGAAACTCTATAAAGTAAATAATTGTATTGTTAACTTTTTAGAATATGTCATGACTACCTGGCAAACCAAAATATTTCTGAATGAAGCCGACTGTTCGATACAAACCGACTCTATCCCAATCAGAAGGGGTATATTCCAGGGAGACTCTCTTAGCCCGCTGTGGTTCTGCGTTGCCATGAACCCACTCTCACACAAACTGAACGCGACTAACTTTGGATTCAGTCTCAAACACAACAACGTACAAGCACTAAAGATAAACCATTTGTTATACATGGACGACTTAAAGTTGATGGCAGCTACGAAACAACAGCTGCATGATATGCTTAAAATAGTAGAAGGGTTCTCTAATGACATTCATATGCAATTTGGCCTAGACAAATGCCGAATTATCAATCTAGTGAAAGGCAAAATACAGCAGGGGCCCTACGAAATGAGAGATGGCACCTCAATTGAATCCATGGAGGAGGGTCATACTTACAAATACCTTGAAATCAAGCAGGCTCAACGAATTGATCACTCCACCATGAAAAAGGACCTATCAACAGAGTTCTATAGAAGGGTAAGACGACTGTTGAAAACTAAGCTTAACAGTAAAAATCTGTTTCAGGCTATTAACACCTACGCGTGCTCAGTACTCAGTTACTCATTCGGAATAGTTAAATGGTGCAAGACTGACATTGAACAACTACAACGAAAAGTTCGAGTTCTACTAACAAAAGCTCAAAATCACCATCCAAAGAGCTCCGTCGAACGTACAACGTTGTCATGGTATGAAGGAGGAAGAGCATTGGCAGATATAGGGAAGTTACGTGATCAACAAATTTCCAATTTGCGTAATCATTTCCAGAAACTAGCAGAATTTTCTGATCTACACAGAGTCATATGTCAAGTTGATGACTCAACACCTCTGCGACTGACAGAACAACAAGTTCAAGTATACCACCAGACAACTGATCAGAAACTGCTCAAATGGAAAGAGAAGCCGCTTCATGGAAGGCATATAAACGACGTCAACCAAGATTATGTCGACAGTTCAGTGTCGAACTACTGGTTGATCTCTGGTCATATGTTTCCTGAAACGGAAGGCTTTATATTGGCAATCCAAGATCAAGTAATTCCAACTAAGAACTATCTAAAGTACATCGTCAAAAACCCTTCTATCAACAATGACAGATGCAGATATGGTTGCCAAACATCTGAATCTATCCAGCATATCACAGGAGGTTGCCAAGCGTTCGCTGCAACTGAATACAAAGAACGACACGATGCTGTGGCAAAAATACTGCACCAGGAACTAGCGCTGAATCTCGAGCTATCACAGTCGGTAAGAACACCCTACTATATATACAAACCAGAATCTATTTTAGAAAATAACAACTACAAATTGTACTGGGACCGGACGATATTGACCGATCGGACTGTTGCTCACAATAGACCAGATATAGTTTTGGTAGATAAAGTCTCTAGAAAACCAACCTTAATTGACATAGCAATCCCTAATAACAATAATATAAATATTAAGCAGGCTGAAAAAATAGCCAAATACAGGGATTTAGAATTTCAAATACAGAGACAATGGGACATGAACAGCACTCAAACAGTACCAATTGTTTTGTCAACAACAGGAGTAGTCCCAAAACACCTATTAAACAATTTGAAATACCTCGGTCTGGACGAACATCTTTACCAACTGATGCAAAAAGCCGTCCTGTTGGGAACAGCCCGGGCGGTTAGAAAATTCATGGGGAACTGCAGCCACGACGCCAACCACGGGCCTGATAAACTGGCAAGGGCTCCCACAGAGCTAAACCCTTTTGATATGTAGTATATCTGGGGTTTAGTGAATTTTCCCCTAAGGGCACACTATATGTGCCTTAGAGGGAGTGAGATGCCATACATTGTATGGTCAAGTCGGAACACGAAATAATCTCTTCACAATAAATAACTAACTCCTCGATGCTGGGCCGGTCCTTTTAAAATCCGCATCGAATTCTTCTAGCAAAACCGAGTGTCAATTTTAGAGTTGTCGAGTTATTTCGAGATAATTTTTTTTGTCCTCTCAGCGATTGATGTATTGAAATAAAATGCTTTACGTTACTCGCCCAGGACGGAATAGATAATTTATAACACTGCCCTCCTTTTAATTCTGATCGTCCCGGTCAGAAACATCCTCTCCATGGTAAGGAGCGAGTCGATCTAAATGGACCACCTTCAACTTAGCCCTGAGGTATCGACCAATACGGTAGACGACGTCATTAATCCTCTTGACCACCTCGTATGGACCATCCTAGGCGGGCGTAAGCTTTGGAAATATACCCTTGCGCCGTTGGGGGTTATATAGCCAGACTTTGTCTCTCTCTTGCAACCCGAATGAATTGGCTTTGAGGTCATATTATGTCTTCATCTGGTCACTGATGGCCAACATCTGCGTTCGGGCTAATTCGTGTATTGCCAGCATGTTATGTCGGAGCATAATCGTTGATGGCTTGGGAAGGTTCTTCGGGGGAGCGAAAAGTCAAACCACAGGGTAATCGCAGCTCTTTTCCGAATAGGACCCTGGCTGGTGCCAGGCCTGTACTATAATGGACGGCCGAGCGATATGCCAACAGGATTAGATGAATATGCTCATCCCAATCAGGTCATGTTCCAATGTCCTGTTGAATCTTTCCACCATTCCGTCTGACTGTGGGTGCAATGGTGTTCCCGTTTTCCTGATCCCCAACATCGTACAGACCTTCTGGGATACATTCGATTCGAAGTTACGCCCCTGGTCTGAATGTAGTTCCAACGGGACGCAAAACCTGATGAATAGCTGTTCTACCATCACCGTCGCTACCGTGGCTGCCTCTTGATTGAGAATCGTCTATGCCTCAGGCCATTTACTGAAGTAATCCATTGCGACCAAAATGTTCACACTCCCGGGAAATGAACCGGCGACATCGATGGCAATTCTGTCAAAGGGAACGCCCACATTCTACTGCTGCATTCTGTCCTTGGTCGGGGTCTTCGGGCTCTTACTGGCTACACAGGTGTCACATTTCCGGCACCAAGCTCTGACGTGTTCGAAGTAATTTTTCAGTAGTACCGCTGGCGAACTTTGTCTAGGATTTTATTCATACCCAGATGACCCCCGATAATCCCATCATGTAGTTCGGTCAGGATGGCTGGTACCTTTTTTTGGAACTACCAGCTGGGACTTGGTTTCTCGACCGTTAGTGCTTTCCCAAATTCGCTTGAGGTTACCATTCTTTACTCTTAGAGAATCCCATTGGGCCCATAACAATTTCAGGACGCCCGAGTATCTAGCTACTTCGTCCCATCGTGGTCTAGGTGCCCCTCTCTTTTTGAGCGACAAGATGCACTGTTCCGTTGTCCAGTCTTCATTGGCCTGCACTAAGATCTGACTGATGGAGATACCTTCTCGCTGTTCGGTCTTCAGACAATGTCCGCATTCTACTTTACAGGGTCTTCTTGATAGGGCATCGGCATTATTGCGCAAACGGCCGGCACGATGTTCCACCTTGAAATCGTATTGCCAGTTGTTCTTCCGGTGTCTTCATGTCCAGTAGCCAATTGAGGGCGGCATGATCTGTCCGGATTAAGAAATGACGACCATAGAGGTATTTATGGAAATGATCTACAGCCCTTGTTATTGCAAGAAGTTCTTTTGTGGTGACGCAATAATTTCTTTGCGGTTTCGAGAATTCACGGCTGCAGTACTCGATCACCATCTTGCACCTGGGGTAAGACGGCCCCCAAAGCTCTGTTGCTAGCGTCGGTGTCTAAAATGAACTTGCCGGAGTGTGTAGGAAAGGCTAGGATTGGGCTGGAACATAGTGCTGCCTTCAGTCTCTGAATGATATTTCGCAATCATGATTCCAACGAAAGGTCTCTTTCTCAGTGGTCTGCCAATGTAGAGGCGCGGCAATGGTGCCAAATCCCTCAACAAATCGCCTGAAGTAGGAACATAGGCCCAAGAAGCTTCGGAGTTCATGCTTGTCTCTTGCGACTGGCCAATCACGGATGGCTTCTATCTTGTCCTCGTTGGTGCGGATTCCTGACTCGGAAAGAACGTGGCCCAAAAACTCTACTTTTTTGGAACATGGAACACTTCTTCGGGTTGAGTCTCAGGTTGGCGTTAATATCTGGAGTTCTGGTTTTACCCATGACCAGAATGTCGTCGAGGTATAATAAGCACGTTCTCCATGTTAACCCGCTCAGGACATAATCCATTAGCTTCTCGAATGTTGCGGGAGCATTACATAACCCAAAGGGCATGACTGTGAACTGAAACAGCCCTTTACTAGTGGAGAACACTGTCTTCTCTCTGTCGTTTTCGTGTAGACCAACCTGCCAATATCCAGTCTTTAGGTCTAGTGTGGAGAACCAACGGGAGCCTGCTAGTGTGGTCAGAGTGTCATCAATTCGGGGTAGTGGACAGCTATCTCTTTCTTCGTGACGTTATTCAGCTTGCTGTAATCCACGCAAAATCGGGTGGTTCCATCCTTCTTTTTAACTAGCACGACGGGAGCAGACCATGGGGTTATGGATGGCTCAATAACTCCGTTTTGTAAAATGGACTCGATGTTCTCCTCGACTGTTTGTTGTTGCCCTAATGGTAGTCGTCTAGGTGGTATTCTGATGGGTTGAGCCTTTCCGGTGTCTATTCGGTGCTGAATGATCTTGGTGCGACCGGTGGTTCTATCTTACCTGTTGAAAATTTGCCAGTACTTTGCGATAAATTGCTTTACTTTCTTCTGTTCCTCTGGTGTAAGGTGTGTCAAATTGTCAGCAAACTGTTGTAGAAACTCTTTACTGGGACCTGTCTTCTTCAATGATGTCTGGTACACTTCTTTGCCATTGATGATGGTCTCTACTGGCTCGAAACAAGCTATATCTTGACCATTAGCAATTCTAATGTCATTGTTGGGCAAATTCAGGACTCTAATTGGTATATTTCGTCCGATTTTATCTATAGCCCGTCCAACTAAGTAGTCATGAGCCGAGTGTACGGGCTCCACCATTCCAACGCAGCTCTCAGGATTGCTTTCTAGCTGCCAATCAATTATCTGTTCAGTTCGACCGGGAATTCTGGTTGAGGATTTTGCCTCAATTTTTATGGAGGTGGCTGAACTGTTGACGGGCCGTGTCAATACAAATTCCTCAGTTAGGAACCGAAGAACATCATATCTCAGGTCGAACATAAATCCATGCTGGCTGATTAGGTCCATACCAGTATGAAATCGTCCTCAATATTCGCTACCAGGACCCTATGCCGGATTCGGTTGTCCCCTATCTATAGCACGACATCTGCCTCACCCTGTATTGACATGGACTCGCCGGTGACTGTTCTGAGCTGGATGTTGTTGGTAACTGGCCAGATTTCTGATGCCCTCAAAACTCCGGACTTGACAATGGACACAGCGGCGCCGGTGTCGATGGTGATGGTAATTGCTCGGCCATTGATGGTGCCCCTGATGAGTAGGCTGCTGCTATATCGGCAAAATCCCCGATGGATACTGTTCTGGGGGCTGGTGGAGGGTTAGTCAGCATTCGCCCCCTTATGCTGACTGATTGGAGTTTCCCTGGTTGGTAAAGTTGTTGTTTTGGCTACTTCTGGTTGATGATCGTTCAGGTAGCCCCACTCTGCAGTCACGTTGAATGTGCCCTGTCCGTCCACACCGGTAGCATGCTCCTCTGTGGTCAGTTCTTTGTGATCGTTCTAAAAGTTTAGGGATTCCGAACAACACTGCCTGGAAGGATGGTTCTTGTTCGTCCTGGATGAAGGAAACTGCTCGCACCCTCGGTTTGGACATAGTCATGACTGCCTCTACTTCCAAGGCCCGAAGTAAATCTTCATTACTTTTCTTGATGCCACTAAGTCTTATAGTTCTCTGTATTTCCACATCCCTGATACCGTTTATGAAACTCTGTGTGACCAATTGGTCTTTCGTTTCCTCGGACAGGTCTGGGTAATACAAGTGTACTAACCGTCTGATCTCTGCTTCGAATTCTTGATAGCTCTCTCCGGATTTTTGCGTTTTTTTACTTAGTTGCACCTGGTATACTTGGCTCAGGGATTGATATCGTATCTTTTGTCCAGGATGGCGATGATCTTGTCGAAATTACCTTGATTGGAATGCTTTGGAGGATTTCTAAGGCCGGACCTTTTAAGGAAATTACAAGAGAGGTAGATTTTTCTTGGTTGTCCCATCCATTAGCTGTAGCCACGGCTTCAAATTGCCGTTTATACATGGGCCAAGATGAACTGCCATCAAATGTGAGTGGTTTGCTAACGGAACCTTTGATACTAATGGTGTTTTGGTATTTTTCTCGCTGTAAGTCCTGTTGAATTTTTTTAATTTCTGTTTCTACCTTATTTTGGATTACACTGATTTTATCTTGTACTTCACTGTACTATTTTTTTAATGGAACTGAGTTGGTCTTGAATTGAACTGATTTCAAATATTACTTGGCTTTGGATGGAATCGAGGTTATCTACTTTGGTTTCAAGAGTATCCATGGTATTTTTTATGGTCTTAATGTCATCATTTATCTCTTTTATGTCTGACTCAACTATTTGCATTCTTTCATTAACTGTTTCATTAACTTGTGCTACTATATGCATTAATTGTTTATCAATATTAGTTAAAAGGTTTTCTAATTCTATTTTACGTTTTTCATCAAAAGATTTCACTAACCTTTGCTCGATTTCTTCTTGATGTTGTTTCTCCTTATTTTCAAATCTGTTCAACTATAGAAATCACTATTATATGGTCTGGAAGTTGCTTCTTTAAAGGACCAGACACCTTTCTTATGGAAAAATGGACTTCCGTCAAATTGTTTGCAATTTTGGTATGTTGTAGAAGTTCACGTTCTGATAAAAAGAGTCCGTGCGCTCAAACTGATTCTATGACTAGTTTTCGAGATACATCGAAAATGCTGCTTTTTGATATCGTATTTCCAATGATAGACGTGCTTTATTTCCGGTTATTGGAGAAATCGTGATTTGTACATTATTGGGCATAAATATTTCACAAAACAATTGTCATAGGTTTTGGTGGATTACAGGGTATTTAAAAAATAAGTAACATGTGATTTTTGAAAAAAATATTTTTTTATTGCACAATTAATATCTCGTTAAATTAATAATTTCTTGGAAGTGCTTCATATAATATACAGTGTGAGCCATAAATATAGCTAGAGAATGCATATATTATTTTTTCCTATTAATGACTCACCCTGTGTATACCATTCGTGCTGAAATTTTAATAAGACATTAAATAGATATATTATCCGTCTCTTTATACTCAACGGGATGTTTAGCTGAATGCAAAAACTATACATACTGAGAAAATGTATTTTTTATACTACCCCGTTGTTTTAAATTCTCTCCGTCAACTTTGATGGTATTACATTTTTACGTTAACAAATGTTCAGTGTTTTACTGAGCAGAATATTATTAAAATTGTATTACTAGTTTTCGACATATAGAGTGTTAAACTTCAAAAATGTCACCTTTATCGCATCAGATTTCTCATAATAGATGTGTTTTATTTCCCTTTATTGCAGAAGACGTGGTTTGCACAATGTTTGACATAAATATTCCACAAAAAAATACTATTAATTATTTTTTATTACAGGGTGTTTCTCATATACGTAACTTTTTTTTTAGAAAACTCATTTTTTTATTATAATGTTGAATACATAAGAAGATCTAATTGCTCAGTTAATATAGTGTCAAAGAAATTAATTTTTGGACGTATTCATACATTATACAGTGTAAGTTTTAAATATTGCTAAAGGGGGCATCTATTATTTATTCCATTAATAGGTAACCCTGTATAAACCATGCGTCCTGGAATGTTTATATTAAATTATAGAAATCAACGACTCGTCACGCTAAATTCTACAGGTTTGCAAAAATTGTACAAATTAAAGTATTGTAGTTTATACAGGGTTACTCATTAATGGTAAAAAATGGTATATCCCCACTATAGCCATATTTACGACTTACACTGTATAATATATGAACACATCCAAGAACTCATTTCTGATTAATTGTGCGATTACATCTTATGTATTCATCGTTGTAATAAAAAGTGGGTTTTCTGAAAAACATGTTACATGTATTGGAAACACACTGTAATCAAAGATAATTAATGGTAATTGTTTTATTTAATATTTTTGTCAAATAATGCGAAAATTATCTTTCAGCAATGTACGGAAATAATACACATGTCTGCTATGAGAAATCTGATAAGAAAATGGAAACATTTCCGATGTTTAACACCCTATATCTCGAAAACTTGTCATACAATTTTAACAATATAATAACTGAACATTTGTTAACGTAGCAATGTTATAACATACAAAGTTGACGGAGAGAATTTAAAATTACAAGATAGTATAAAAAACTACTTTTTTTCAATATGTATACTTTTTGCAATGAGTTTAACATCCTATTGAGTATCAAGAGACGGATCTGTTTATTGTCTTATTAAAATTGCAGTACGAATGGCTCATATAGGGTGACTCATTAATGGGAAAAAAACAATATATGTCTTCTCTATATTTATGGCCCAAACTATATATTGTATGAAGTATATCCAAGAAATTATTACTTTAATGAGATATTAATTGAGCAAAAACATCTTATGTTTAAATGAATTTATTTCAAACGCACCGTTCTGAGTCAGAACGTCTGACCCTGAATCGCCACAATATAAAAAAACGTAAACATATAACGACTAGTCAAAACAACTGTGAATTTGCCGGAATAAAAATCTATGAACCTCACTTCATGCGTAGATTTATAGGACGTTATCGCCACAATATACATAACTACTTAAATGTTGCAACTATGCGTAGCTCTCGCTTTGGTAGGTCCAAGTTATATACTGTCCTCAGAATGTTAGTAGTACATTAAAATTATTGTTGGGCCTGAGTTGAATAGTAGCTTATAAGGTTCTCACTTCGTTTTAATATATTTAGGGAACAAAAAAAATTATCTTACATTTTTTGTGCGTATATTAGTGAGAAAATTGAGGCTATTTTAAAATTAATATTTGCTGGATAAAAAAATTCCCTTAATTTTTATTCCTTCTGCCGGTTCTCACATCATGTGCTCCTCACTTCATACTACAGCTATATATATATATATATATATATATATATATATATATATATATATATATAATTTATATTAAAAGTTAATAATTGTGCAAACTATAAATAAATTCTATTTATAAAGAGGTTTGAAAGTGTGGTATAACAAATTGGCGCAGTCAGTAGGATCCGTCTAACGTTATTAGAACGCGAGTACTCTAACTGGAAGCGGCGGATTCCTATCCCTTAACGGAACAGCGAACCTGGAAGAAGTCCTCATTGCAATCAAACGTAGAACACTTTCAATGTTCCCGTTGATGTAAGTAATGGTGAATCGTCATGCGTTTTAAGTAAATATTTGATTTGATTTATTAATACATTGATTTTGAAGAATTTGATTTTATTTGTTTGAAACTGATGTATTTTATTATCTGAATCTTATTTTTTTGATATATTTGATTTGAATGAAATATTGATTTATTTCATTATTTGATATATTTGTTTCATATCTTTTATTGACATTTGATATATTTGATTTACATATTTTATTGATTTATTTATCTAGTTGAATAATTGATTTATTTGACCCATTGATTTTAATTGCTTTACATTTTATACCATACTGTTATATCGTTCAAACAATTGTTTATTCCCACTAACGTATTCTACAGTATATTAATTTTCTATACCTTTTAATATTTTATTTTATACACTTGATTCCCTTATTTCAATTCTTTTATATCGATTCATATAAAAATGGCACAAGCTTCACCAACTCCGGTTACCACCGAAACCGAGAGATATCTGTTAACGGAAATATTTTCCGTAATACCTGAATTTGAAGGCGACCAAATATCCTTGGGCACCTTTATAGATGTGTGTAATGGCGCATATAATATGTCCACGGCGGTACAAAAGTATTTGTTAGTGATCCATATAAAAAATAAACTCAAAGGGAACGCAGCGCACTTGATAAATTCGAGGAATCCCGGATCGTACCTTGAAATCAAACAACTGTTGCATTTTTGAGATTCTCGTGATCTCTCTTCCCTTATTCACGACTTATAACGTCTGAAACAACTTTTTAATGAGTCTCCATTAACGTTCTGCAATCGTCTCCAAGTCGTGAGTGCAAAATGCACTCCTGCATCCACAAAACGGCTGGGCATAATACAGAATAAAAAGACGCCCAGACCACTCTAGTGGATACAATGGTCTTGAATACCCTTCTTACGGGATTAGAACCCCGTTTAGGTCAGGTTATACGTTCCAGTAATCCCAAAGACCTTCTCGAGGCACATTCCCGGGTTAGGAGAGAGCTTCGACTTATTTCAAGGATCAAAACACGAACAAATCTGTTCCTCTCAAATCAATTTTCCAACTTCGAAAGCCAACACAACCTCCTAAGTGTCTGCATTGTGGTCGATTAGGCCACATAGCCGTAAATTGCCGATTGAAAAATCAAAACAATTATCAAACATTCAATCAAAACCATAGGCCAAATTCTGTTGGGCCTAACCAACAAACAAGGCCCTACAAACAATCCCCCGGTTCAACAAGGACAACAGTTTCGTCCACAAAACTTTCAGATACCCCCTTTTAGGTCTCAAATGAACCCGAATTATTCTCGTCCATCTGTAATACAGAACAATCCGAATAACCGTCCTGAGAGGACCCTTCATTTTAATCAAAATGTTGATTACTCTAATTGTTCAGGCTACAGTTATTATACAAAAGATAACAACAGTTACGATTACGAAGATGATTTTCAAACTCATCCACGAGTCGAACAACCTTTCGACGATACCCCTACCGAGCCTTTTAACAGTAATCAATATCAGGATATTCTACCACCCGATTCGACAACAACTTTGTGCCAAATCGAAACCCAGATTCAAAACCTGAATCTGGACGATTTGAACCCCGACTTGAACTTCCCGGAGCAACTATTTTTTAAGCCCCCTTCTTACTGTAAACTCTAAAAGCCTCTATTATATTCTTGACGCTTCCGGAAAATTTAAACTTCTTATTGATACCGTAAAGAATTTCCCCTGAGAGGGTAACTATTCAAGGTATTACCCACGAAAAAATCCCCATCTCACAATCTACTTTAATCCCGTTCGCTCCACGTAACCCACATAAAGTTTTTATATACGAGTTGGACATTGAATGACGACATTGTTTAAACGAACACATACTAGTTGATTTAAAATCTAAACAGCTAATAACAAATTTTAAATTTTACACAAAGTTGATAAATCACCCTTGAATGATGTATAAATGTTGCATAGAGGCGCGCACAGAAAAGATCTTTAAACTTAAATGAGATTTATCTTAAATCTCAGAGTCGTCCAAACGCACTCGTACACATTAAGGCAAATGGTGAGTTTCTAACTTCCATCATCAATGCTAACGCGATGCCCAAAACAGTAAACTTTTCCGATCTAAAACTGGAATCACTTGACAAAACTCACCCACTTCTAAATATCAACGCGAACAAATCACTAATCTTTGTTTGGAATTTCAAAACATTTTCTATCTTGAAGGTGACGTCATCTTTCACTAACGGGGTTAAACATTCGATTGATACGAATAACGCAAAGCCCGGTTTCACTAAATCAAAGAGATATCCTCAAGTTCACAAAGAGGAAGTGAAAACCCAAACTGGAAAAATGCTTGAACAAGGTATCATTAGGCACTCCTCATCTCCTCCCCCGTATGGGTCGTCCCCAAAAACCTTGATGCTTCTGATAAGCAAAAGTGGCTAGTTGTTATCGACTATAGGAAGTTAAACGAACTCACTCTAGACGATAAATATCCTCTGCCCAACATTTCTGATCTCCTCGACCAAATTGGAAAGTGTCAGTCCTTTTCGACACTGGATCTTGCTTACGGGTTCCACCAGTTGGAAAACCAAGAGAAAGATATTCCTAAGACTGGTTTTTCTGTCGAAAATGGTCACTACGAATTCGTTCGTTTGGAATTTGGTTTTAAAAATGCACCTTCTACTTTTCAGAAGGTCATGGACAATATTCTTCTGGGCATATAGAATGAACCTTGTCTCGTCTACATGGATGATATCATCGTCCACTCTCCGACCATCCATGAACATATTTCCCGGTTAACAGAATTTTTTAAACGACTTCGGAAGTCCAACCTAAAAATTCAACCTGATAAGTGCGAATTTCTTCGCAAAGAATTGGCTTATCTTGGCCATCTTATCACATAAGAAGGTGTAAAATCAAACCCCTCAAAGGTTGAGTGTATTCAGAACTTTCCGCAACCCCAAACTCCGAAAAACATCAAACCTTTTCTTGGTCTCGCTGGGTACTACAGACGCTTCATACCAAATTTTGCGAAGATCTCTAAACCTCTGACTAAACTACTCCAAAAAGACGTCAAATTCATCTTTGACGTAGATTGCAAGCCTTTCTTCGATGTACAGCAAGCCCTTGTATCTGACCCAATCCTGATATATCTAAACTTTGAAGAACCCTTCCTATTGGAGCGGTTCTTTCGCAAGGCCCTGTAGGAAAACATCTCCCTGTTGCATACGCTTCTCGTACCCTCTGTGCTGCACAGACACGATATTCCACCAGCGAAAGAGAATTGTTGGCCATAGTTTGGGCTGTTAAGCACTACAGACCTTATCTTTTGGGACAAAGTTTACACTTTTCTGTGACCACCATCTTGGCTTTTTTCGATCAAAGATCCTGGCAGTCGTCTAGCCAGATGGCGCCTTAGACTAGAGGAATACAATTATAAGATTGAGTACAAGCCCGGCAAGGTAAACCAAAACGCAGATGCTCTTTCTCGCATCAATATCAACCATTTCAAGCAATGTACCGACTTTCTTTCAAAAATCAAAATTTTTGGTAACAACGAAACTGACTCCGAACAACCTGAAAACTCTGACAATGACGACAAACATGTCGAAAGAAGTATCCAATTTTCAACTTCTAGACAAGTCCCACAAACGCATAGTTACATTTTTTTGGCAGAATAAAACAAATGATGTACACGACAAAATTATTGAACACTTTTTCGAAGAATAACCTAATTTCAGTAACGATACTCTTAAATCTTAGCCAGTAAAACTGTCAGGCATTGAAAGTATTTAGTTGTACCTTTGCCCTATGACCCTGAAACTGTCCTCTCATGCGTTTTCAATATTATTTATAACAACCAAGATCAATTTAACGACTCCGAAACATACTGCATAGAAAATAACATAGAACTTCCTATTCTTGCAATTGTATCCTTCATTCTCTCCGACAAAGACATCAAACTCAAAATCTGCCAAAACATTGTTTATTACTCCTACCGAAGACGAAATTCCTATAATAATACAACAATACCACTGTGGTCTTCTAAACGTTGTTTGTGGCATATTTTTGATTACTTTTATGTTTTTTTGGGGAATAACACCACAATAGAAATAAGACTACGTATATTGCAGGAATACCAAACGTTTCAAAGTTTATTCTGACTTCGTTGTCAATGGCTTTATACTTATTTTATATAATAAATATAAAGCCATTGACAACGAAGTGAGAATAGACTTTGAAACGTTTGGTATTCCTGCAATATACGTAGTTTTATTTCTATTGTGGTGTTATTCCCCAAAAAAACATAAAAGTAATCAATACCACTGTGGTAAAAAAACAACCTACATCGTGGCATTAACGAAACTATCAGACATATTAGGGAAAAATACAATTGGACCGGCTTAATTAAAAATGTAGAACAATTTATCAAATCCTGTGAAACTTGCCAAAATGTAAAGTTCTGTAGAAAAAACTTAAGTGCACCTTTTGTTATTACGGAAACACCCAAGACTCCTTTTGAACGTTTTAACATTGAAATCTTCGAATATCCATCTAGAAATCATGTACTGACTATTAGGGACGAACTCAGGAAATTTACGCAAGCCTATCCTATAAACGACAAAACAGCTTCAACTGTCGTAAACACCCTTCTGATTTTCTTTCAACATTACGGAACTCCACTTCGCATCCATTATGACTATGGACGTGAATTTGATAACACCCTAATGCGAGATTTATGCCAACTATACGACATAAAACTGACATTCTCCAGCGTTCAACATCCCGAGCCAGACGAACATCCATTTAACGTCCTCTCTTATGCCATCACATTACAATAACACAAAAAACAAAACCACCGGTTTCACGCCCTATGAACTCATATTTGGGCACACTTCTAGTACGCCTCCAGAAATTCTTTAAAATCAGGAAAAATTTATTTCGAAATACGTGAGAGACCTAAATAACAGAATGAACTATTATTACAGACTCGCCCGTGCTAAAACTGAACGACAGAAAGAAAAATATAAAGTGCGATTTGACCAACACGTTTCTACTAAACAACCCGATTACAAAGCAGGCGACAAAGTCTACGTAAAAGAGTCCCAAATCAAAAGCAAAGCTGAAAACAAAATCAACGCCCCTTCAAAATGACCACAATACGAAAGAACTCTGCCACAGTCATAAATTTGCAAACAAACCAAGTTAACTTTGACGGACTAAAACCTTATTTTGAATAAATCCATTCTTTTCAGATTCTGTGGACTGTTTTCAGTCGTAAACCTTCAACAGTATTCCATTACACCGGTTAAAAATACTATAGGAGTTTTCATCCATGAAGAAGGCACCCTTAAAATTTCTAATGAGAAATGGACACTCTTTGTTTACAAAGATCTAAGCCCCTTTCGAAACGCTATTTCAAACAACGACAATATACTGTACAGACTTTTAGTTACTATTAGCGACAACAAAACTAACATTAACATCTTCAAATAAAAGTACAGACTCACGTACGCCTCCTTAAACAAATATCTAAATGTGTTAACATCAAATATACAGAAATTTCCGCTGACACTGGGACTTACAGTACCAACAGAAAGAAACATGGACTCATTAACGGACTGGGATCAATTTGGAAATCTATTTCCGGTAACTTAGTTGCAATAGACGGAGAATACTTTAGTGACTCTATAAATAAAATTACTAAAGATCAACATCAAATTGAAAACTTAATGAAACAACAATATCCTTAACAACTTCGGTCATTAAGAACCTTAACAGCACACTACAAAAATTTCAGTCCGAGGAGAAAATATTTTCGGAAAATATTGAAGCAATTAGGAAGTCAATTCTTCCAACCTATAGTTCAAATATTGCTCGATATATCGAACTGATAGAATTGGAAGCTTTTCAAGTCAATACTAAAATTATTTTTGTACTAAAAATTCCCTTAGTCAATCTCGAAACTTATACACTGTACCACCTGTATCCTATCTCAGTTTTGGATGATCGAACAGGATTGCACCACATTCTTCCAACAAAATTAAAATATATATATATATATATAATATATATATATGAGATGACGATTCGCTATTGTACGCATTTTTCGAAGCCCTGAGCGACTGTAAGCCATTATCTAAAGAACATAAGATCTGTTCCAAAGTTATTCCACACACCATAGATAAAGAAGCCCTCTCCGAAGCACAGCTTCTTAGACAGCCAGCAGCTCTTCCTTCAACTTGCAAGCCTTTAATATTATTAGAAAAATCGAAAATGCGATTTGACCAACAGGTTTCTACTAAACTACCCGATTACAAAGTAAGCGACAAAGTCTACGTAAAAGAGTCCCAAATCAAAAATAAAGCTGAAAACAAATTCAACGGCCCCTTTGAAATTACTGCAATCGAAAGAACTCTGCCACCGTCATAAATTTGCACCTACAAAAATTTCAGTACGAAGAGAAAATATTTTCGGAAAATGTTGAAGTAATTAGGACGTCAATTGTGTTCATTACAGACGATCTTGCTTTTATGAACTTTAAGCCAATGTCTTGGATTTGTGTGAAAACTTAATGGTAAGTTACATATACATTGAAGATACTCTCAACGATGTATTAACTGCAGTCTCTTTCGCCCGTCTAAAAATTTTACACAATTCAATTATAAACCCAGTAGATTTGGTCGATTCCCTTCAGAAAATATCACAGTCACTTCAAGAAAATAACTTACCACTTCCAACCTATAGTTCAAATGTTGCTTGATACATCGATCTGATAGAATTGGAAGCTTTTCAGATCAATACTAAAATTACTTTTGTACTAAAAATTCCCTTAGTCAATTCTGAAACTTATACAATGTACCGCCTGTATCCTATCCCAGGTTTGGATGATCGAACAGGATTTTATCACATTCTTCCAACAAAATTAAAATATATCGCGATAGATGACGATTCGCCATTGTACGCATCTTTCGAAGACCTGAGTGACTGGAAACCATTATCTAAAGAACATAAGATCTGTTTCAAAGACCATAGACAGAGAAGCCCTTGCGAAGGACAGCTTCTTAGAGAGCCAGCAGCCCTTCCTTCAACTTGCAAGCTTTTAATATTATATGCCGAAGAGTATAATATTCAAGAGAATGATCTGAACCTTTGGTTAATCTCGATTTCCGGACAGTTACCCATCAACATCAAGTGCAAGGGAGAACATGTCGTTACCCAGCCATATCGACAAATTCTCTATTGACAATCCAACCCAGTTGCAATGCCTTCATCGGAAATACCAGGGTCCATGCCAGGAGGACCACCAACAACGTTGACAACATCACACTTAAGAGTCGCCCAGTCAACATCCCCTACAACAGTTGCGACAACCTGCCAACCGTCAGTCAACTTCCAAAGTTGAAACCCATGAGACTACAGGAATTGGATACCAGAGACGTGAATATTGCCAACCATAAGCTTAGCCAATACTCCAGGGAATTTTCCATCAGCATCATCAGAAAGAAATTCCAGAAGCCCACAACGATCAGGCCTTCTGCCGATCAAGCACCACCATCAACTATCAAGCCCAGGGTAAAGCTCCACAGCCTCCTTAGTCCTGTCGAGGATATTGAATTGCAGAACCTCCCTTAAAAGTCGATGCTGTAGCATCAACTTTTTTATATGGATGGAAGTTGTTATATAAGTTATTCCATCGATTTATATGAAACCATCTAGCAACAGTTCCCAGCTGAGTCAGCATCCACGTGTCGTCACAATCACAATATATATATATATATATATATATATATAACAACAAACATTGTAATTTTGAACTGAACTTCAGATAATCGATATTCAGATCATAACGATACCGTTTATAAAAGCACACATTTTTAATATTAGTTGTTAGAAATTGGTATGTGTCAATAAGTGGAATGATTATCAAAAGATAAAATAAATAATTACTTATATATTTCCAGTTTCTGTAACTAGTTAGTTTAAATCTTTAAAAAAATAAATATAACCATTTGTTACTTGATTATATTGACAAAAAAATAGTTTTTTTTAGGTTCATGACAATTGAAAGACACTAAAGATAAATGTTGTCTATTTTCACACAATTTCTAATTTTCTGTGTATGTCACTCGAATTTCAACTGATTCGTTACTTTTTGTTTAAATTAAGCGTAAAAATTAAACGTAACAATATTCATTTAAAATATCTTTTTCCTAATCACAATATTTACAAAGCATATTTCACTTTCTTTTACTCTGAACCACGTAATGATTGGGTTGAGTAATATATTTGTTCGCAGATTAGTTGTTTGACTTCTATGGGTTGAGATACATCTACATTGTACAGTAATACAACTATAAACAAATATTGTATTGTTATTATTAGATCCAATAAATTCCTTCCTTCAGTCTAAGATAGTAAATGATCCATGATTAATTATTTAATTCACGGATCTCAACCGTGAAGGGTTTTCCGTGAATAGTAAACTATCCCTGAATATTTATTTAAGGTACGGATTTCAACCGTGCCGCGTGTCAATATTCACGGATCTCAACCGTAGAGCGTCTCCCGTGAATGGGAAAAATATCCGTCCATTTTTATTTAAGGCACTGATAATTTCAACCGTGGGGGGTGTCAATAGATACTTCAAACCTTAATACCAGAAATAAACACAAATTTTTTACTCCTAAACATAGAACAGCTATGTTCAAAAAAAGTTTTATCTATAATGCCATTAAATTATACAATCCACTTCCAGGCAAATTAAAAGATTATAGCCGCTCTAAATTCAAAGTAACCTAAAAGCCTACTTATTGAATAGACAGACCAGTTCACAGGAGCTATATCGCTGAACGTGATTTTATTTTCCTGTCCTTCCCGTTACCTTAACCCTTAGCATAATAAAGTAGTTTATATAAATTTACTTTTAAGTGCCATTCATTGCATTTAGTACTAAGCACTATGACGGTTAAGTATGAGTAGCCTATGGCTAGACTTCGCCCTCTGGTCATCTAATTCTTTGAGTCTAAAATAATGTTAATGTAATATTATGTTTAATGAAGTCGATTTATTATCCCCGACTTGACCATACAGTGTATGGCAGCACACTCCCTCTAAGGCACGCATAACGTGCCTTTACGGGAAAATTCACTAACCCCAGATATCCTAGATATCAAAAGCTCTTGCCAGGTTTTCAGGGTCGTGGTTGGAGTTGTGGCAGCTTCCCATGAATTTTCCGACCATGCGGGCTGTTCCTAACAGAACGGCTTTTTGCATTAGTTGGTAAAGATGTTTGTCCAGAACGAGGTATTTTAAATTATTTAGTAGAAGTTTTGGGACTACTCCTGGTGTTGACATAACAATTGGTACAGTTCGTGTGTTGTTCATGTCCCACTGTGTCTTTATTTGAAATTCCAAATCCCTGTATTTGGCTATTTTTTCAGCCTGCTTAATATTTATGTTATTGTTGTTAGGTCTATGTTGTTTTCCTAGAGATTTTATCTACTAAAACTATATCTGGTCTATTGTGAGCAAAAGTCCGATAGATCAGTATCGTGCGGTCCCAGTACAGCTTATATTTGTTATTTTCCAAAATAGATTCTGACTTGTATATATAGTAGGGTGTTCTTACTGACTGTGATAGCTCAAGTTTCAGCGCTAGTTCCCCAGTATTTTTGCCTCAGCATCGTGTCGTTCTTTATATTAAGTTGCAACGAACGCTTGGCAGCCTCCTGTAATAAGCTGGATAGATTCAGATGTTTGGCAACCATATCTACATCTGTCGTTGTTGATAGAAGGGTCTTTGACGATATACTTTAGATAGTTCTTAGTTGGAATTACTTGATCTTGGATTGCCACAATATAATGCCTTCCGTTTTAGGAAACATATGACCAGAGATCAACCAGTAGTTCGAAGCGGAACTGTCGACATAATCTTGGTTGACGTCATTTATATGTCTTCCATGAAGGGTCAGCTTCTGGTCAGTTTTCTGGTGGTATACTTGAACTTGTTATTCTGTCAGTCGCAGAGGTGTTAAGTCATCAACCTGACATATGACTCTGTGCAGATCAGAAAATTCTGCGAATTTCTGGAAATGATTACGCAAATTAGAAATTTGTTGATCACGTAACTTGCCTATACCTGCCAATCCTCTTCCTCCTTCACACTGTGGCAATGTTGTACGTTCGACACAGCTCTTTGGATGGTGATTTTGAACTTTTGTTAGTAGTACTCGAACTTTCCGTTGTAATTGTTCAAAGTCGGTCTTGCACCAGTTAAGTATACCGAAAGGGTAACTAAGCACTGAACACGCCTATGTGTTAATAGCCTGAAACAAATTTTTACTGTTAAGTTTGGTCTTCAGCAGTCGCGTCTTATCCTTCTATAAAACTCTGTTGTTAGGTCCTTTTTCATGGTGGTGTGATCAATTCATTGAGCCTGTTTTATTCGAAGGATATTTGTAAGTATGGCCTTCCTCCATGGATTCAACTGAGGTGCCATCTCCCATTTCGTAGGGCCCCTGCTGTATTTTGCCTTTAACTATATTAATAATTCGGCATTTGTCTAGAGCAAATTGCATATGGATGTCACTAGAGAACCCTTCTACTATTTTAAGCATATCATGCAGCTGTTGTTTCGTAGCTGCCACCAACTTCAGGTCGTACATGTATAACAAATGGTTTATCTTCAATGCTTGTACGTTGTTGTGCTTGAGACTGAACCCAAAGTTAGTAAAGTTCAGTTTGTGTGAGAGTGGGTTCATGGCAAGGCAGAACCACAGCGGTCTAAGAGAGTCTCCCTGGAATATACCTTTTCTGATTGGGATAGAGTCGGTTTGTATCAAACAGTCGGCTTCATTCAGAAATATTTTGGTTTGCCAAGTAGTCATGACATGTTCTAAAAAGTTAACAATATGATTATTTACTTTATAGAGTTTCAGCACCTGAATGAGCCTATCATGTGGAACTGAATCTAAGACCTTTTTGTAGTCCACATATGCCATGTAGAGATTTCGTCGTTTGGCGTGGGCTTGATTGCAGACAATGGAATCAATTATTAGTTGTTCTTTGCACCCCATCAAGTTTTTCGCACATCCCTTTTGTTGTTCGGTAATTATGTTGTTCAGCTCACAATGTCTAAAAAGGCGATGATTAATGCACGACGTTATAAGTTTATATAAGGTTGGGAGGCAAGTGATTGGTCGGTACTTTGCTGGGCCCTGTATAAATAGGTTATCCTTTTCTTAAGAGGTACGTAGCACCATGGGTAAGGAAACTAGGCATCTTGTGTGGATGGATAATTATGTCATTTATAAGTTCTGTTAATTTCTCGTGGGTGGCGTAAAGTTTCTTTATCCAGTAATTCTGCACACCATCTGGTCCTGGTGCTTTCCAGTTATGGAGGTGTTTCATAATGTTGGACGTGTCGTCCGTTGTAAATGGTTGGTGTTGCATGTTATCACAATTGTGAAATGCAGCCTCCTCCTCATTAATCCAGCTTGCTCTGGAGTTATGGGAAACTGTTGTGGAAAGTTGTGTTTTCCAAAACTGCTCGATGGCCGTTTTACTGGGATAACTAGAAGTTTCATTATTATTGATGTTGTAGAGTTGTCTAGAAAACCCTTTGTAACATTACATTTTTGCCGCAGAGTATAACCAGCAGTGTATTCTATAAACTCGTAAAAGAACAAGTAAACGATGAAATATCTGAGGTTTGAATTATGCAAAACGTATAATAAATAGCCTAAACTGGACGTTGGATGTATCATTTATCTACCATAACTGTTTTCTTCTAACTAAAACACGAGTATTGACTTCGAATATTAACACCAACGGATAGTATAAAATTATCTTCAAACGTAAAGACGGACCTTTTTTATTATTCTGTAGCATTTTTGTTATTGCGATAGGCTTATTGGGTTTTTCCTATTGGAAATATTCTCACATTGTATTGATTGTATATTGATTTGTTTTGATGTTAATTTATTCTAGGTTAAGATTGTTGGTTAGATTTTCTTGACGTACAAGGCGATTTGCTAAGGGCGGAATCACACGTTCTAAATAGGTTAATGGCATTTATGGGAAGAAGAGGTAGAAAAGTAGAGTCGAGCACGGGACATTTCGAGCATTGATATTGTGGAATGTCGTAGAAGAAGAACGTTGTATGTAGTGAAATTTAGGCGATGTTGGTATTAGAATTGAGAAATAGGTTGGTAGGATTTGTGAGATGTCAGTTGTCGGAAGAGAGAGGAGTTGGCCGCCGACCGTCCTCGTGAAAGGTTGTTGCCTGTCGACCGTACTAGTATAAGGATGTGTGTAGTACTTGGGAAGAGAGGTTATGGTGAAATGTGGTGATAGATGTCTACAAGTGTTATCTGAATTTATAATGGTAATTTTGTGCCATCCATGTTTGGGATTTAGTTGGATACACTTTATTCGTTGGTTCCGTTATTAGTTTTGTGATATTTTTGGATTTTAACGGAAACCATACTCGTGTGAGGATTTAAGACAAGTTCATCACTCACTCTCTCGCGGATCTGCAGTTTCAGCAACGTTTAATTGATGTTTCTATTGGCAGTTTGGTGATATTTTTGGAAATTAGTGGAAAAACGTTCTCATTTGTGAGGATTTGATTGCTGATTATTTTCATGTACTCCCGTTGACCTTCCTGGACGACTAACTAGTCAACCACCATTTGAACATCGTACGTAAGAACTTTAGCCCACCCAAGACCTTGTTTTCTTCAGTGTATGGGGCTATCAACTTCACTTAGTTTGCCGAAGTTTTGGCAACAAGTCTTGTAATCGAACGCGTTCCATTTTGGTTGATTGGGAACCGGAATCGTTGGTTGCCGTATAGCAACGACGGCGTATGTTTGCTTCGATTCTACAAACTTTTGACTGTTAATTTGCTTATATAAATTTGATTTTTATACATTTCCTGTGGTTTTAAATTTTGAATATCATTTCATGATTACTGTTTTATTAGATATTGATATTACTTGGTATTTTGTGAAAGCGTCGTGAGAGCTCGAAACGTCGACTTGTTAATTGAATCATTTTGGTTGTTTTAAAGATAATATTTGTTTCTAGATTTATGAAATCATTATTGATTTTTCTTGAAGTTTAAATGTAATTAAACACTTTTGTCAGTAACTGAATGTTTTTGGCTTCAGATTTCAGAATAACAGTACAGTTATTGAATTTGATATAATTTTGAATTATTCACAGTTTAGATGTCATTATTGACTTTGATATTATTTTGAATACTGTGCATTCAACTATCTCATTTCTGATTTTAGATATATTGTGCATGTTTACGGATCACAACAACATTTGAATATTTTGATTAATGCTTTTGATAACATTTGTTTATTTTATCTAGGTTCACTTGATCATTAATTGATTATTACATTTGTTGATTTTGGTAAAAATTTGAACTTAGTGTATCAGGTATGTAATGTTGATTCTTGGTGGAACTATAGATATGTGTATGTAGGTACATGAACTTGGCTACAGGTCGACTTGTGTTTGAGATTTTTGCCATTAGCCATTACATCTAGGCATAACCGGACGTTTTTGGCATTACACCTTTTTTGATTTTCGGAATAGTGCGTTGTCTAGTTTCCGTTGGTTACTGGTTTTGTATTATTATTTTGAAGCACGATCGACCTTATTTTCTAGCACGATCGTCCCTATCAGAAACATCCTCTCCATGGTAGTGTTCGAGTCGATCTAAATGAACCACCTTTAACTTAGCCCTGGGGTTTCGACAGATACGGTAGACAACGTCATTGATCCACTTGACCACCTCGTATGGACCATCCCAGGCGGGTTAAGCTTTGGAGATTTACCCTTGCTCCGCTGGGGGTAGAACAGCCACACTTTGTCCCTCTCTTGGAACCCGACTGAATTGGCCTTGAGGTCATATCGCGTCTTCATCCGGTCACTGGTGTCCAATATTTGCGTTTGGGCTAATTCGTGTATTGCCAGCATGTTATGTCGAAGTTGTTCGGCAAAATCGTTGATGTCTTGTAATCGCAGCTCTTTTCCGAATAGGACCTTGCCTGGAGTCAGGCCTGTACTATTATGTACGGCTGAGCGATATGCCAATAGGAATAGGGGAATATGATCTTCCCAATCACGCTGGTTATTGCTGACGACCTTGGATAGGTGTTGTTCCAAGGTCCTGTTGTATCGCATATGCGTCAGGCCATTTGCTGAAGTAATCCATTGCGACCAGAATGTATTTTTCCCCCTCTCAGATTCGGGAAACGGAGCGCCGAGGCGACATCGATGACAGTTCTCTCAAATGAAACGCACATATGGCATTCTGCCCTTGATCCGGGTCTTCGGGCCATTACTGGCTGCATAGGTGTCACATTTCCGGCACCAAGCTCTGACGTCTTCGAAATAATTTACCCAGTAGTACCGCTGGCGAACTTTACCAAACTCGCTTGAGCTTTCCATTCTCTACTCTTAGCGAGTCCCATTGGGCCCATAACGATTTCTGCACGCACGAGTATCTAGCTACCTCGTCCCATAGTGGTCTGGGTGCTCCTCTCTTTTTGAGTGACAGGATTGGTTCGATGTCTGTATCAGCCATTTGGTCCTGAATGCACGGTTTCGTTGTCCAGTCTTCATTGGCCTGCACTCGGATCTGTCTGATGGAGATGCCCTCTCGCTGTTCCGTCTTTAGACAATGTCCGCATTCTGCTCTACAGTGTCTTCGTGATAGGGCATCAGCGTTATTATGCAAACAACCGGCACGATGTTCAACCGTGAAATCGTATTGCTGTATTTTCTCCATTCACCTGGCCAGTTGTCCTTCCGGTGTCTTCATGTCCAGCAGCCATTTGAGGGCGGCATGATCTGTTCGGATTAGGAAATGACGACCATAGAGTATTCGAGAATCGACGGCTGAAGTACTCGATCACCCTATCTTCACCTTCTTGCACCTGGGATAGGATGGCCCCCAAATCTGTGTTGCTAGCATCGGTGTCGAAGATGAACTTGCTGGACTGCGTAGGAAATGCTAGGATTGGGCTTGAACATAATGCCGCCTTCAGTCGTTTGAATGATATTTCGTAATCCTGATTCCAACGGAAGGTCTCTTTCTCAGTGATCTGCAGATATAGAGGTGCGGCATGGTGGCAAAATCCCTCAACAAATCGCCTGTAGTATGAACATAGACCCAAGAATCTTCGGAGTTCATGCTTGTCTCTTGGGACTGGCCAATCACGAATGGCTTCTATCTTGTTCTCGTTGGTGCGGATTCCTGACTCGGAAACGACATGACCCAAAAACTCTACTTCCTTTTGGAACATGGAATACTTCTTCGGGTTGAGTCTCAGGTTGGCGTTCTTAATTCTGGAGAATACTTCACTCAGGTTCTTCAGATGGTCGTCGAATGTCTGACACATGACCAGAATGTCGTCGAGGTATACTAAACACGTTCTCCATGTCAACCCGCTCAATACAGACTCCATTAACCTCTCAAATGTAGCGGGGCATTACATAACCCAAAGGGCATAACCGTGAATTGAAACAGCTCTTTACTGGTGGAGAACCGCTGTCTTCTCTCCGTAGTTTTCTTGGAGACCAACCTGACAATATCCACTCGTTAGGTCTAGTGTGGAGTACCAACGGGAGCCTGCAAGTGTGGCCAGAGTGTCATCGATGCGGGGTAGTGGATAGCTGTTTTTCTTCGTGACGTCATTCAGCTTTCTGTAATCCACGCAAAATCGGGTGGTTCCATCCTTCTTTTTAACTAGCACGACGGGAGCAGACCATGGGCTGATGGATGGGTCAATAACTCCATTTTGCAACATGGACTCGATGTTTTCCTCGACTGCCTGTTGTTGCCATAATGGTAGTCGTCTAGGTGGTATTCTGATGGGTTGAGACTTTCCAGTATCTATTCGGTGCTGAATGATGTTGGTGCGATCGATGGTTCCATTCCGACTTGTGATAAATTGTTTGTCTTTCTTCTGTTCCTCTGATGTAAGGTGTGTCAAATGGTCAGCAAACTGTTGTAGGAACTGTTTACTGGGCCCTGTTTCCTTCACCGATGTCTGGTACTCTTCTTCGCAATTGATGATGGTCTCTACTGGCTCGAAACGAGCTATCTCTTGACTATTGGCAATTCCGATGTCGTTGTTGGACAAATTGATGACTCTAATTGGTATATCTCGGCCGGTTTTAACTATAGCCCGTCTAACTAAGTAGTCATGAGCTGAGTGTACAGGCTCCACCATTCCAACGCTGTTCTCAGGATTGCTTTCTAGCTGCCCATGAATAATCTGTTCAGTTCGACCGGGAATTCTGGCTGAGGGTTCTGCCACAATTTGTATGGAGGTGGTTTTCCTCTGGCAGGTCAATACAAATTCCTCATTTAGGAACCGAAGAACATCATATCTCGGGTCGAACATTAATCCATGCTGACTGATTAGGTACATACCCAGTATGAAATCGTCCTCAATATTCGCTATCAGGACCCTATGCCGGATTCGGTTGTTCCCCATCTGGAGTACTATATCTGCTTCACCCTGTATTGACATGGACTCGCCGGTGACTGTTCTGAGCTGGATGTTGTCGGTAACTGGCCGGATTTCTGATGTTCTCAAAACCTTGGACTTGCCAATGGACACAGCGGCCCCGGTGTCGATGGTGACGGTAATTGCTCGGCCATTGATGGTGCCCCTGATGAATAGGCTGCTGCTGTCTCGGCAAAATCCCCGGATGGATAATATTTTGGGGGCTGGTGGGGGGTCAGTCAGCATTCGCCCCCTTATGCTGACTGGCTGACGGTTCCTGGACAGGTGGTTGTTTTGTGGGTTACCCCTGGTCGGTAACTGTTCAGGTACTGTGCAGTCTCGTTGGAAGTGTCCTTTCCGTCCACAGCTGTAACATGCCCCTCTGGTGCCAGTTCTTTGTGACCTTTCTAATAGTTTGTTCAGATTCTGAGTGGTGACTCTGACTCTTCCTGGTTAAAGGAAACTGCTCGGACCCTCGGCTTGGACATGTTCATGACAGCTTCTACCTCCAAAGCCCGAAGTAGAGCTTCACTACTCTTCTTGATGCCACTAAGCCTTAGACTCCTTTGTACTTCCATATCTCGGATACAGTTTATGAAACTCTGGGTGGCCAATTGATCTTTAGTTTCCTCTGGTAGGTCTGGGTAGGTCAAGTGCACTAAACGTCTAACCTCTGCTTCGAATTCTTGAAGGCTCTCTCCAGATTTTTGCGTTTTTTCACTTACTTGCACCTGGTATACTTGACTCAAGGATTGATTGTCGTATCGTTTGTCCGAGATGGCGATGAATTTTTTGAAATTGACCTGTTTATCGACTGGAATGCTTTGGAGGTGTTCTAAGGTCGGACCTCTTAAGGAAATTACAAGAGAGGTAGATTTTTCTTGGTTATCCCATCCATTAGTTGTAGCCACGGCTTCAAATTGCCGTTTATACATGGGCCTCCTCCTGTCTCTACTTTGTTTTGGATAGCACTGATTTTCTCTTGAACTGTGTTTTGAATTGAACTGATTTCAAATTTCACCTGGCTCTGGATGGAATCGATGTCATCTACTTTGATTTCAAGAGTGTCGACATTAATTTTTAGGATCTTTATGTTTAAATTGCAGTTGACTTTTTTCTTCTAATATTTGAGATTCGTTTTTTCTGGATAATTCAACTTGTTCTTGTTTCTCTTCAAACACAAAATCATTTTGTCCTTTTAATTCAATTTGTTCTTGTTTTACTTCAAATTTCAAGAATAATCCTTCCATTAAATTTTGTTGTTTTTTCTTCATGGCAGTGACAAGATTTTTTAACTCTAGTTTCACTAACCTTTGTTGAATTTCTTCTTGATGTTGTTTCTCCTTCTTGTCACGTTTTTCCAGGATTTGAGTTATTTTTTCATCTAGTCCATTCGTAACCTTTCTTATACTTCAGTCGACTTGAATGTTTTACGTTACTTCAAGCAGGGAAGGGCTAAATAATTTTACAACAATATATATACAGGGAATTCCATCTCAAACGAGCCACTTTGAATGTCTTCGTTATTTTCAGAACTATTGCAATAATATAAAAACAGGTCAATTTTTGTTTCGAGGGGGAAATTTTTTGAGGTGAATTAGCGCTTGCGCGCATTCAACATAAACAGGCTAATTCAACGACCTTGAGATTTGAGATGGGGAAAATAGGTGTTGTCGTATATCATTTGAAAGACGGACTATACCGCCATAATAAATTTGTTTATTGCAATTCCTGTTCATGTAACAGAAAACCTAACGGACCTAGTAGTAAAACCGGATTATTAAATTAAAAGTTTTTAGTGCATGGAAAAGTATTAAAAAGGGGTTCTTTTATGGTACGCTCTTAAACCATCCTGTTTCGCTGCCGCACCCTGTAATAACACACAATACGAGAAAAACATTAAACATGAAAATTCATTTATTTTACATTAATTTTTGTTGATATTTACACCAAGTTTGTTTATATGTTCTGAAAATTTAAAAGATAATTATGGGTCCTATTGGAATTTTAAATGATGAAGGGGTATCTGTGGCTACATTGGGCCATGTCCAACTTATACCAAACACGCAGTCTGTCCAGCAAATCTCTGCAGCTTCCGGTATTAGAATTTTGTACAAATTCCATCCGTACAAAATTAAATTACTTCATGAATTGAATGAGGATTGTTGGGATCGATGGCAAGAGTTTTGCGAAATTATGACCCAGCATATGATCGAAAACCCGAATTTCTTGTACAATGTTTGTTTTTCGGATGAGTGCACTATTTAATTTCATGGGGAAGTTAACCGACATGTAGATTTTGGAGCGATACAAATCCTCATTTGTTTCGAGAAGCTCATAGTCAACATCTGGTAAAACTAAACGTTTGGGCAGGGATTTTAGGAAATCATCTAATTGAACCACTGTTGATTCCTGGTAATTTAAATGGTGAAACTTATTAAAGAAAGATTAGAAAATGATCCTCTACTACATGAAGAGCAATTGAATTTCCACCAAGATGGAGCTCCTCCTCACTACACCGCACCAGTTCGTCAATACCTCGATTTGGAATACCCTGGTAGCTGGATTGGAAGAAGAGGTCCTTTAGAATAGCCTGCCCGATCACCTGATCACATTTGGATTTTTCGTGGGGACAGTTAAATCCAAAATTTTGTATGACTAAGCCTGAGAATTCGGACGAACTACGCCAACGAATTATAGCGGAGTGTCGTCAGATAACACCGACTATGCTGAACCATGTCAGATGCAGAGTACTCTTTCCTTTTTTCGTAAATAAGTTAGCAAATAGTTCAAATTGAAGAATGATGACACAAAGTTATAATTTTGACACTACTAGTGGGTTTTTTCCTAGATACGAAATTAATAAGAAATAATAACAACAAATTGATTGATTAGATTGGTACCGAAAACCTACTAGTAGTGGTAGATATCTTAACTATCTTAATTAATTATTAATAAACGGGACGATGCGCAACGCCTCCCACCCACTTGGAGAGCTGCACTAACAGACCGCTATATTAGCATTAAAATAAAATGTCCAGAAAAAAGAACAAATAACGTGTAAACTCTTCCTAGACCCAACAATAACGCAATGACAGGCGGACCCATAACCCGGCAAAGGGCAAGAGCTCTGATTGGCCAGAGCGAACAAGACCACGTCTCCCATGGTCAATAGCATAAAAGCAAAGACACATATCAATTTGTACTACGCTTAGTGAGTGACAACATCAGTAATCCGGAGGAAGATGAGTGAGATCTCATTGAGCCGTAGAGAAAGTGTCTTTTCTAAGACAAACACAAGAAACACACGAGATTCCCGAGAACAGTCAATTACATATATATATATATATATATATATATATATATATATATATATATATATATATATGTGTGTGTAAAACGCATGGTTTGAGACACCAAAATTTTATTACAGGAAAAGCTTCCAAATCACATTTTATTTATACTGATATAGTTCAATTGTTATATAAACAATTTTTTCTATTAAAAAGTAACTTTCGGTTAACGAAGGCATTGTTTGAGCCCTCATTGAACTAACGTAGAGTTTGAGGACAGTCCCCAAAACATGCATTTTGCAAACTGGCGGTAGACGAAATGATAATTTGGGGACTGTCCCTAAAATATGCATTCTCTTAGTATAGTGTGGAGACGATTTCGGGTACAGTTGCTAGTGCATTACTTCTAATCTGATTAAAATCTGCTTGCTCAACATGAAGCAAATATAAAAATAAATGTATTATTTCGTATTACATTACTATTTTGTTTAAATTGTCACTGTATAGACTAATTCTTATTATTAAGCGTTATCGAGGTGAAAAGCTCTGCGCAATGATACTACTAAATAGGAATGTGAGTCTTATAGTATCTATATGCCTAAAGGGTTTCAATTAATAGTATAATAATAAAAGTTTGCTGTATATTTTCAAGGTGATAATGTTAATGATACTAGGTACTCGATTTCTCACACTTAACAAAAATATCATAGAATTGTCAATATCTATTCAGTTGTATTTTACAGCCTCAAGACCTCACTAAATATAATTTTGGTGCTTATAGCGTCATCAACAATTTTATGCTTAAGCCGTTTCTTAGGAACATTTCCAATTTTAACTTCAGACAGAACCGAAGGTTGTCACTCAGCTATTTAATAAAATACCACAGCTATCAAAAAGAAAAAAAAACATAGAGTTTCACTTTCTTCTTGCTTTCAATATCCTCATAAGAAATATTCTGGGGTGGTTAGGCTTAGAAATATGACCATGCAAACTACAAAAATCTTTGGAGTTATTTTTCTTTTGAAATTTGTAGAGGAACCATTCAACATTTGTTTTACTATAATATGGTGATTCGTTGGATTGCTACCATATTTGTCATCCTCATATCACCAAGAAAATGAAACATTCGGGTTTTTAGAAATTTGAAGCCACATTGGGTATTCATAGTATGTCTAAAGAGAAAAGGCCCAACTAGATTACATTTGTAACCTTCAATCTAGATACCTATTTTAAAATAAGATTGATAACGAGATTACACAGTAAAATAAAAGTAAAATTAAAAATTGAAATAACCTCCCTACGCAAAAACCCCTAAAAAATAAAGAAATATGTATTAATGTGCCTATTAACCTCATTATGTACCCCTATTAATATAGCGAAGTAAATACGTGTAATTAGTTAAATTGTACATATGAATGCAGTAATTCGGTATTGTTTCACATTTATACGAGGCGTTGGCTAAGATTGTGGCTATGCTGATATATATTTTTAAACTCTGCTCTTAGGAGAAGATGAGGTTTAGTGAGAGATTGAAAAAAGTGGATTACTCAGTCAATTTCAGTATGACTTATGTATACTAAATAATACCTAAAACGCACTATTGGGGTGTTATTCGAACATGTGTGTGACTTCTAGACACTATTAAATATCAGAGGTGTCTGATGCCACAGCAGGATTTACTTGAAGGATAACTCTTGGCCACCCGTTATACTACCAACAGAATGACTATGATGAACTCTGCTTATCGTGCCTGTTATCGTCAGTCCAATTTTGAAAAGGTTAACTAACCACGGATAAACTAATTTTTCAATGGAACCCAATAATTCGTTTAATTTCCTTTCATCCGATATTTTTATATATTTCTAACAGTTCCTTAAGATTTCGAGAAATCATAATAATTTTTGATTATTGTGTGTTTTCTTATTATTCATGCAATACTTTTGGTCATGAAAGCCGTAGAGTTTAAATTCGCATGTTAACTAAAGTGGAAATTCACAACCTTTTCAAAGATATCAGATGTGTTCGTAGTAATATTTCCTATCAGATGGCATGCGTAATTAGAATATTAAAAACTAGTGGCCCAAATATTGCAAATACATTTCAAAACGCTAAGAACATTAAATAATTTGATAAAATTTTAAATATAATATTTTTAATCATTAGATGACAGGTAAACTCTTTTTTTGTATATGTTTTGCGATTTGGGACTAGACAATCCAAAAATCCTAAATTTAATTACTGAAAACACGACACATAATAAGGGACACATTTTTTGTAACAAAAACTAATATAAAATCATTCACTATGACTATTTATTTCACTGATGGTAAGAACTATTTATTGGCTTTATATTACCATTTTATGCAGTTACTCAATTGACTGTTTCTCATAATATATTTTTTTCCATTTTTGATACAAATAACAAGAAAAAAAAATCATCAGTTCTTTTTTATAACAAAAAAATTAGTCTTAATAAACTATCGCATTTGTACTCCTAATTAAAACATAAGTTGAAATAAATATAATGAAAATCCCTTAGAAAGATAATCCTTTTGAGTAGGTGAATGATCTTGCGAATTTCAGCTTAAAAATAAACTAAGTTTTAAATAACAAACTAATTTACAGACTTTAGGATAACAATGAAACACAACAACTTAAAAAAAGAAAGTAACAAAAAAATTGAGTAATTAACACTGTTTTACTATAAAGGCGATTTTATTAACATGTTAAAAATTGTACGTATTTTTTATTTTTAATATTTAATATTCATGCATTTGTACCCTTTGAATTGACTGTATCCACTGTTTGGATTTATTTTTAAATAATGAAAGTGAATTTAACGCTTTAATCTTATCAGACATATTTTAGGACCAAAAACATCTTTGAGCTATAATTTTTTCTGCTTTGCGTACTATGAAAATATTATTTACATGCTGAACTAAATCATCTCATAATACATGGCAAAGACAATTTTTACATACAACCAAGCAAAACTGATTCATTTACTTTTTGACTTTTTACACCTAAAACTGTGAAATATTAGGTAATCTTTAAAAAAGAAGACAATTGTGTTGAAAACTTTTTTCATTAAATCTCTTAAACTAAGCTAGGGTTTAGTTTATAAAATAAATATGTTTTAAGTAAATTTTAACATTATGTATTTTAACCGTGACAAATCTTGCACTCCATGTTTTACCCAAATTTCTTAAAATAGGGATACATTTCCTTTTACATATTAATAAATAGATTAATTATATGATTTAAGTAACAAATTCAATTAATAATGCAACAAATGCTAAATTACATTATATGTTTGCAACTTTTTTTATTAGGTAATTATTTTTTGATACTATCTTCTGAACATTAGACAATCCATTGAACGCAAGAAAATATATTGTTTCAGGTCGAGAAACTTCATCAGTTGCGCTTCCCTCAACATATTAAAATCTCGAATAATTATTAATCTTTTTTCATACATATAACCAAGCTTACCTATTTAACGCACAATTATTAGGGGTTTTAGAGAAAACTAAAAAGAAAAAAAGTCGTGCCATATGTAACGCTTTTACCCTTTGATTCATATGATGTAAGTCACACGAAACAAATTTATATGTTAACTAAAACCCACAAAGCGATTATGTGACAATATTTTATTTCTAGTAGATAGCCTTCAAATGTTACGCTCCACTCGGCGATTAAAATCTCGAATAATTATTTTTGTATTGCATTTAAGGCTGAATTTAACATTTAATTCAAATTGAAAATCTAGTCGTTTAAGGAAAAACTAGTCCACATTGATTCTAAATTGAGAGCCGTACTATATTTAAAACTCCATTACCCTTTCCTATGATAGTAAGCACAAGAAACAAATAACAAATAGATTAACTGTTAATCTGTTGGCTAGTTTTTCCTGAAGCCCCAAGATGTCGATTTTTATTTTACATTAACATGTAAAGTTCGGGTATTTGTCCGAAATACATAAATAATTATTCCATCTATCTATCTATCACATGAAAGTTCTTGACTAGAAACAATATATTGTCTTGCCTTCAATGGATTAAAAACTCTCGAAAAGATTTTTTGTTAATAAAATCTAAAAAAGACATTCTGTTTTGTATTTAAATTAAAATGCTCTCTAGCATAAATCAGATTTTTAATTTTCTCTGTTTTAAAAAACTAAATAAATTTTTGTTTTCTTCTAATACACAACTTTTTATGTTATGTAATGAAATATATTTGAACAAAACTAAATGGGTGTCCGCATCATAAATTCATACTATCAATAATTACATTTCTTTGGTTATTATAGTTTAATATAACAATATATAATGGTAATTTCTTATGTAGAAAAAATTATTTTATGACTGCTTTGAATCCCTGAAATGTATTAATCCTCAATACCCAGCTGCATACACAGTTAGCAACTATCCTTCAAACTGACAAATTTCATTGTCGTATAAATAAGTATAGGTATATTTTTTACACAACTTTTTTACAGTAATTCATTATTAAAGACGCCACACATCGCCTTCGTAATAATATTCTTCTGGTCTATTCTAACAATTGTTTTGGTTTGTTAGTTCGCCGAATCTTTAAACTGTTGGTATATAAAAAATGTGCCAATATTTCGTTCGTGTATTTGATCTCTGCTTCGTTATACCGACATTTCTGTGAAAGGCGATTATTCGAAAATCGTTTACGGGCCACTGTGATAAAAAAGTATTCGGCATTCCAGCCCATAATAAATACGAAATTTTTAACATTAGATATTGCAATATACTTCGTGGGTTCAATTAAAAATCATAAAACTAATATGCACTGTCACTTTTCTAGAACTTTATTTACATCCAAACAGCTGATTCAAAAATACAATAATAATCTCATATAAGCTAGTCGTCGCGGTATCACTGCCCTGCGATCGTGGTGTGCTTCTTTTATATCACCAGCGTAGAATTCTCCAGTAGAAATCATCATAGTTCCTTCCGCTGCCGAGTCTTTTCGAGAATCGTATTTTTTGTCGTAAAGCGTTTGTTGTCGTGCTGAAATGACACAGGGTCGGCTTTGGGTAAATTTCGTAACAATATTATGAAGTTGTATTGTAAATGTTTGAATTTGAATGTTTGAAATTTAATAAATATTAGATTAATATGATACGTCCCTTTCTAACAGAATCGTGTAAGACAATTCATGGCAAATTATGAATTTATTTGTGTTTTTTATTGTTATTTTAGTCCTAGAATTAAAATTAAAAAAATTACAGAACATTTCAAAATTGTATGAAAATAAACTAAAAATGGGAATATCAAAACGTTGATATATTATTCATAGTATTAATGAAATTGGAGGATATTTGTAATTTTACATTATTAATTAAAAGCTGTTGAATGGGACATCTTCTTTTCTTCTTGGGGATTATGAGCAAAGATTTGTTTATTTAATTCCGCCATATTGGCTATTGACTCTGAAATTGAATTGTAAGACTGTGTTCCTAATTAAATTTTGTTAGTCACAACTAAAGTAAATTGTCAATAAAAACAGTTGTTGTTTTTCAAAGTTATCATTTATTATATTACGACTTGAGCTTGGAACAGTGATGTATATTAGATATTTTACAGTTCAGATATACTTTAAATTTAGAAGTAAGCATCAGAACCACATCAAAACACTTTTTTTAAAGAGCGCTTTTTGTTGTCCATATGGAAATAATCAAAATTTCTGTTCAATACAGTATTGACTCAATTTTTGCATAGTTTGTCCACTGTTAGTAATTATGTCAAAATTCTTGTAGAAAATCATTAACATTGTCACTAAAAAATGTAAAAACACAGATTTGCACCCTAACATCAAACCTTTGTTTAAACACTGATCGCTTGCCTGTCATCATCAAGGAGTAAACCAACTGTTGAGTGTTTAAATAAAGGTTTGGCGTTAGGGTGTAAAACTGTGTTTTTACATGTGACACAGTAAAGGTTCCACAGCATTTCCATTTTCACTAATAGTTTACTAACTGGATTGAGTGATTATATGCAAGAATGGCACCAATCAGTATACTGTATCAATAATATCTTGCGTTCAGTGGAATGAAAAATGTCGAATAGTTAGAATCGTCATTTCTTTGACAGGTTTAAGTAAACCTCTACGAATTTTTTCGTGTGATTTATATCCTAGGAATCACAGGGAATCGGCGTTATACACAGTATGACTCCCGATTTGGAGAGTCTATGATAACAATTTTCCTAAAACTCTTGGGTGTAGGAATACATTTAGCGATAAAATAAATAAATAAATAAATTAAGTTGTATGTATTATATACATAAATAACTATTTGGAAATTCAATCAGTTGAGGGGAGCGCAACTGATGAAAGTTCTCGATTAGAAACAATATATTGTCTTGCGTTCAATGAATTGAAAAATCTCGAAAATTTCGTCTTGTATCAATAACGTCATAGGGCTATTTGTAAAAGTTTATTTACAAGTGGAAGTTGTTCAATTGAGATGGAATGTAATCTTTATAACAATGAATTGATGGTAGTTTGATGTGTAAATGTAAAGTTATGAAGAGAGCGAATTTTGAAACTTTTTTAGTTTAATTCTGTACCACAATTGAGTTGGGTATTCCACCATAAAAAATATAATAAACAAAATTATTTGCTATCTCTGTAATTCTAAGGGAAGTTACAATGCATGTTAGCACAAAAGCTTAAAATTATAGTTAGAAATTTTGTACTTACTAGGTTTTTGATAGTGGATGTATCTAGATCTATCCTTCCGAAAATATTTTCTGTTGTGAACATTCATATTCATAGAGTGCCGTATTGGGACTGCTGATATATTCAACTGTCTTGGACATAATTTCGAATGGAGTTTTTGAGATAAGCCCTATAGCATTTTAGTAATTTGTAAAGTTTGAGTAACCTTTATTCAATAATATCTAATGTCGCATGAATTTGTTACGTGACGAATTTCATTTTATTTAACTAATAAACTAATGAGAAATATTATAAATTTAGGATACTGGATAAAGGTATAATATTGTATGTAAGGGTTTACAAAGTTTGTCCGAAATTGATCATTTCTTATTTAAAATAATTTTTGGAAACTTAGTCTATGGCTGAGTTGAAAAGTAAAAAACAGAATGAAATATTATTTTAAACTGTCCATAACTTGCAGTATATTCGAAACTAGCGATATGCATTAAAATATATATTAGCTTCTTCCAGGTGTCTTTATTTTGAGAGAAATGTTTTCTTGGGGGGAAGGAATATTTTCATGGTTGTTATCACCAATATCAGACGATATCCGAATTTTTCTTCTTCATTTTCGCTTACTCTTTCTCCTCAAGGGTCCTTTTAGGTATATGTTCTATATAAAATTTTATTGTGGTCAGTGGATTTCTCTGTTTATTATTAAAAATAACTTCCTGCTTATATAAAATTTGGATATCGAAGAATAAAAAATTAAGTAATTTCGAAAAGATTGTTGAGGAGGTCTTGAATTATTTTGTCTGTTCATTGGGCTTTCTCTCCTCCAAATTTTATCCTGCAACAGATAAATATTTAAAAATTGTATATGTAGAACAAAGTCTAGTAAGGCAATTTCGTAAAATTGCCCAGATTACTCGCTATCTGTACAGAAATTCTTCCTCACAGTTATTCTGAGAGAAAGAGAGTCTACAAAATGATGAACCAGTATTCCTGTATATAAGTAATGTATTGTATATTGTGTAATACTTATCTGTGTTTTTTTGCGAAATTGCCTTACTACACTTTGTTCTACATATGCAATTTTTAAATACTTATCTGTTGCAGGAAAATAATTGGAAGAGAGAAAACCCAATGAAAAGTCAACATAAAAAATTAGACATATTTTTCTCAAGTTGTAAAATAAAAAAATTTATGAATTTTTTTTTTAAATATTGTAATAAGATATTCGGTGCCTTAGTCAACGATAGCCTAAAATCTCCAAGCCAATAAGACAATTTAGAACGTTATGAAACTTAAAGGGATAAGTTTTGATTTAGAAACAAAACATATACATGTATTGTGCGAAACTGTCCACGGAAAAATAATAATCAATGATTGTCGGAACTGTAAATAAACTGAATACACTGAATGCGCTAAAATGGACCACCACTGAACTTCAGGTAATAAGGTGTAATATGAGGACTTGCTATACAGCAAAGTAACACAGTACAAAAGTATACATCACGTTAATAATAAAAAATATACTGTTTAAAATATGTAAAGAACATCAGCTATAACGAAAGAAATGTATGTGAAAAAGGCTAAATGGTCTTACAGGACATTTTCCATACGAAATGAAATCATAGTTTTCGAGAATCAACAAGAAAAACAGTGATGGCTCAGAAGTAAAAAAAACTAATTAAACATCTGAAGAAGGAAGAGACGAATTGCAAACATACAAATAAAATGAATGGTAAACTTATTATTGTGAAGTAAAATAAAATTAAAATTCTTAACAAAATAAGTCAACAAAATTCAATGAAGGAAAGAAAAATAGTAAACCAGTAAACGCAATTGTTATAGAAATGATTATGAAAGAACAGAATTGAATTTAACAGAAATATGTGATCTTCAATGTATTTTTTTCAAAGCGGACAACACTAACATATCTGAGAAACGCTACAACAGAATACCGACATAAAATGTTTCTTGAAAATATATATGAGAAAGCTACCGTCATATATATGCATGGAAATACCAATTCTATTAAAAAAAATTAAAAAATCAGGTGTAACACTAAAAGACAAATGAGACACAATAAAACTTTAGAAGATCATCTAAAAAGTCACATCGGCTAGATAATAAAGTAATTTCTTATAACTATTTCAAATTTATGGTGCATACAAATGTTGAGGTTTACATTATTTTAACCAATTTATCCCAATATTATAAGATTTATAGTGTTGTTTTATCTAAAATAACGGTTAACAAAAACACATTATATTTTTTATTATAATTTTCTGAGGACAAGTATATTTAAATTCCCTTCTCTATACAGCAAAAGTCAAATGGGGAATGTTTTAGAGGAAATTTAGTGCATTTGAAATCTGGCTTCGGATTTACGATCAATCATTTGGTTTTGAAGATAATCGGCAAAACCCGAAAATGTTTTTCTTCACTAAATCCGAACCGGTTAATTTGACAGCTGTCAAGATATGACACTTTTTTAAGACGAATAAAATGACATGTATCAGATATCTCAAAGGTCTTTTCTTATCCCGCAAAACCGATTCAACTTTTTTATATGTCTCACAAGTGCATACATAATTTTAGTTTCATCGAAATATCACTTCATAAAGTTAGGCCTTATTTTTTTAAGAAGGCCATGACTTGTTTGTATCAAAATAACATTAAAGAATTGTAGTCAAACAAATATGGTCTTATAAGTCGATCCTGAACATATTCATAATTTTATAATGGGTACCCAATTAAATAAACTAAGTAAGATGAAATTACCAATGAGGTAACACCAAACGTTACTTCCAACTTTGGTCTATAAACATCTCTCTGCCACTTCGTGGGGTTTTCAACATCCCAATTATGAGTATTGTGCTTATTAATATTCTATAATTCGTAGACCTACTCTCATCGTATTACAAGATATGATTTACAAAATCCGAATTTTTATTACTTAAGGAAACTATCTTTCAAGACAAATGAAATGCATTTGAAAGTTAGTTTCCTTACCTTGTTGATCTATTATGGGTTTTTGGTACTTATTCTTTCTTAACACTTTCTGTATTGTTTATTGTGACACACGAAATTCCCTTTCAACAGATCTTACCAATGTACTAGAGTTTTCGTTGACAACTTGTAAAATGTTTCTATCGCCATTTTTATTTTCAATATTGTATCGCCTTCTATAACACATCTGACTGATGTTAAAAAATTTAAAGTGTGAAAGTTGTTTTTTAGTAAGTAATACATTTTTCTCTGACTAAAATCATAAATATGAAACACAAATTATCGAAACCTGTTAAAAATAGCCGGTATTGTCTATTCAAATGAAGAAAAGTTTGACATTTAGCGCTGTACTTACATTGAAAAAGAAAATCGAAACAGAAGTATTTTACGACCTGTCAACGAAAGCCTAATGCCTACGTAAGAACTGTTGAACGGCCATTTCATGTGCCAAAATCAACGATAAAGAGAGTGATAATATGTATGTACCATTCATACAAACCCAAAATAGTTCAAGGATTTAAGGAAACGGATGCGTTTCTATGAGTGGTATATTAGAAAGAGTAATGAATATCTCATTTATATAAATTATATCTTGTGGTCCTATGAGAGTTGATTTACGAATTGTGAAGGTTGTAATAAGCACAATATGTACTTATCAATGTGATATGGAAAACCCTCACGAATTGGCAAAGAGATGTGTACAGACTAGATTTGGAAGTAACTTTTGGTGTGGGATCATTGGTAATTTAATCTAACTTACCTAAGACATAGAATGTTAGATACATTTATAAATAGAATTACACTTTCGAAGTTGTACGAAAAACAGTCACCAATTGTCAAAATTGTCCCTATGTAAATGGATGCCAATTTGCAATTCCCTAAATTAATACCTAGATTACCTAGTTACGAAACTATTGCATAATGGGGCTATTTTTTATTAATCCTGATTTGTTAAGAAGCCGTTGTTTAGGTTCATATTCTAATGAAAATAAGACATGTTACTTGTTAATCTTGTTTGAGACAAATACATCATTTTCTCCTTATTTACGTTCATATTTATTGAAAATTCAATGCGTTAATACATTATTTTCTTATTAATGTTACTTTGCGACAAATAAAGCCACATAGAAAAATTAAGGCCTAACTTTACGGAGTGTGATATTTTGTTGACACCCAAATCTGTTATGCACTTGTGGTGTATTACTAGACTGGAAATTTTACGCCCATTTTAAAAATTAAAAAATCTAATATAGAGGCCATAAGAAAAATGGAATGTTTGCGGAATGACAAAAAACTATTGAGGCATGTGACAGATGCCATCTTATTCGATTAATAAAATGTATTCAAATAATGTCACATCTTAACAGCGATCAAATTAACCGTTTCAGATTTACCGGCGAAAAACGAAATCCCCTATTTTCGGTTTTTGCCGGTTATTTCCAAAACCAATTGACTGATTGTAAATCTGAAGCCAGGTATCGAATGCACTAGGTTTTCTCTAAAATTTTCCCTATTTAACCATTGCTGTAGGTATAATAGGAGTATAGAGACACACAAATCCTAGATGTCGGTCTTTACATCTCGCGTCTTCAAATTGTGCGAAATGTATCAAATACATAAAGAAGTGTTCGAGAGGACATTCAATTGTGGGAAGCGCAACTCATGAAGGTTCCCTAACCAGAAACAGTATATATTATATATATTGTCTTGCGTACAAAAGAATGACACCTCGAAGAGAGTATTCAATATCTCTGACAGGTGAAGTTAACCTGAAAATTTCATCGTGACATTCTAACCTAGGAATTACGGGTAACAGCAATTACATGGAACGGCTCCAGATTCGGAACCTCTATGTGCTAGTTTCCCCGAAATCCTAGATGTCGGTCTTTAAATCTCTCGTCTTCAAATCTAAACATTTTTAAATCAACGTGTGAAACCAAATGTTAATCCTTCAATTAATAGACCAACAAAATTTCGAAATTACACTAAAATTAAATTCAAGTTAATTAAGTTCAAATTAACAGAAATTTTATGGAATTCTTCTGACTTATACATACAAGTTTACTGAAAATGTTATATACATATATATTAATATTATGGAGCACCACACATCCTCAAAATAATAATTTATTACATTCAACTAAGAGTACTACTAAATTTTTTAGTTGAAGAAGTTCATTATACAAACATTTCAAATTATGCCACTGAAAAACTTCCTATTTAAGAACAATAACAGCTTTGAAAATTTCTTTAGCTATTCTGCCATATGTTTGAAAAGAAAATTACAGCAAAACCGAGTTTTGATAGTGGTTCATGCAATTCCTCTACCCAACATAGAATATCCACTAACGTGATTAATCATAATACCGTTACTTAACGATTTTACCGTTAGAATTTTTAATTAACATACGCATAGGTGAAAATCAGCTGTCTACAAGATCATACTTATTCTCAGTTATAAGAAATGGATTGTAAAAATTTAATTATTCTTGTGAAATTAAGTAGGTATATCAAATATGATTTACACAATCATTCACCAAAACTGAAATATACTTTTCGTCATGGGTACCGACAAAACTATTCATTCCATTCGCTTAATTTTGAAAGAGTTTAGGTCCTACAAACGAAATGTTTAAGAATATTAAAAAAAACATAATATAATTTTACGGGACACCACCTACATCATATGACAATAGTACCGAATTCACCTCTTAGTAAAATTTTCAAACTTTATAAATATAACATGTTACAGCATCAAACTTCATATATCCCCCTAAACTATTTACACCACCCTAAACGTAGGTAAGGTTTAATTGATCAATTGGTTGAAATTACCAGGCTAGTGATTTTAAGAAAGTTCCAAATTTTGACACCCAACAATCGAACCAAATTTTAATCAACTTGTTAAGCCAAAGTTTAATTATTCTTTAATGGAGTAATAAAATTTCAAAACTACAATAAAAACACCACTTTAACATTCCCAAATCTGCTGATAAATTGTTCAATTAAGACCTATTTACAGAACTTTCCCAAGAAGAAACTGTTCCGACCCCACATAAAAATAATCTGGAATATTTCATAATATGTTTGTTAAACTTTACCAAGCTCCACAAAACCTTGAAAATAGTTATCTAAAATATTACGTTTATTTAAGAATACCACAAGATTTTTTATTTGAAGAATTTCTCTAGCCTGCATAGAATATAGAAAAACGTGAGTGATACATGCTCAAATTACACGTCTAAGATTTTGCAGTTTAAATTATTAATCAATATAACCTAGATCAACATCAGTCCTGGGCGAGATTATACTTATTATCAGTTTAAAGAAATGAATTGTAAAAATGTAATTCTTCTTGTGAAATTAAACATATATTATATGATTTACACAATCATCGGCAAAAAATAAAATATAATTCCACATAGGTACCCACAAAAATACTTTATTTTCCTTGTATTCAAAGAATTTAGATTATGTAAACGACATTTTTAAGAATTCCGTAAAACCATTTATTTACTGTACACTATTTGTGAACATATTACCAAATTCAAATCTTAACCCTTAGTAATGTTTTCAATCTTTATAGATACATGTACAATTTAGATAGATAATAGTCATTTGTTACAGCTTCAAACTTCATATATCCCCACTAAACTGCACCACACACAATCTTAGGTAACGTTTAATTAATCAATTAATTCAAATTACAAAGTCAATGTTTTATAGAAAATCCTGAATTTTAATCAACCGATGAAACATAAGTTTAATTTTATTCTACCTAAATAAACTAACACATTTTCAAAACTACATGACTTCAACATTTCCAAGTCTACCGATAAATGCTCAGTCAAGACCTATTTACCGATTTTTTCAATAATTTCAATTAAGAACACCACTATATTTTTATTTGAAGAATTTTGTCAAATTTCATGTACCATCGTGTTGAATAACAATCATTTGATGCAAAAATGCAACAAATTTGGTATATGTTTCACATAAAAAATACTGCAAACCGGTAACTCCCATATTGATTATAAAGGTTCAAGTAATTCCTCTACTCAGCGTATGATATTGAATAACGCGAAAGCAACATACTTATATTGATAGCAAACGATTTTACCTTTTAAAGTATTAATCAGCTTCGAAAGTGAAATATTTCTATGAATTAATATACCAACACTTAAAAACGACCATCGGTAATTCTTACACTCAGCCGAAATAAATGTATTCCAAGAATTTAATTCTTCCTCTGACTACCGACAAGTTATACGTACGGTTTCCAATATCATAAAATGTATCAATAATACCCAATCCACATCTTAACCATTAGCCGAGTATCAAACTCCGTAAGAATAATAATAATTATTAAATGTGCAACTCAGACCGATAAGTCATGTCTTAAAACTCCAAACTTCATATATCGCCACTAAATAATTTCTCTATTTTAGTCTTACGTATTTATTTAATCGAAAACACAAATGAAATTATACTATATATACCCTTGGATCATTTTACGATATTATCCTAAATAAATATGTCACCAACAACAACTATACAAAAACAATATAAAAAACTTCAAAGCATAAGCGACTACTATTACGTTGTTTCTATGAATAACAAATGTCTGCTGGATGGCTTATTTCACGTTTTCAAACTCATGCAATGTAAAAAAATGACTGTCTGAAACTATGCTGTAGACACAAATCCTATATATAAACTCATTTATATATAAACCTTTCAACATAATTTGGGGGGGACAGTTTATATATCGCAATATACCCAAAAAAAGGGTGTACCATAACTCCATAAAATATAGTGGATTGTATAGATTTAATTCAATTGGGCTTTTCAAAAAATATGAGGCTGTAGATATAAATTTCAAAATGTCCCCAAAGCATGCCTTTACACAAACATAGTTTGGAACCAGTCCTCAAAGCATGCAGATGTCCCCAATGTATGCCTTGCCTAAAAAAGTGTCTCCATAGTATGCGTCCTGCATATATATATATATATATATATATATATATATATATATATATATATATATATATATACAAACTAGGATAATAATGAAATAGTAGTCGCTCTACTTTTCGACTTAACAATGGCATGTGGTGCCATAGACCCTGATTTAATTGTAAAAAAAATTGTGAGGTTGGGCATTAAGGGACCATTAAATAAATGGCTTAAATCCTTTTTAAAGGATAGAAAATTTAAAATTAAAATTGACTATACTTTTTCACAAACTATGAACTGTGACATGAGGCCCTTCAAGGAAGTGTCCTAGGTCCTCTAGTTTTTTTGTTATTTATAAATAACCTATCGGACTACATTTCATGTTTGCTCTTGGAGGAGAAAATTGATTTAACAATGATCGAAATTTCAAACTGGTGTATAAAGAACAACCTTATTATAAATCTGACCAAAACAATGGAATTTAAAATAAAAATACGCAATCCCATAAACTTAAATATTTTATTCAATAATCTGAATTTGGTCGTGAGTCATAGCTCAAAGGTTTGAGGAATCACGTTATATTCTAACCTTGAATGGAATTTGCACATTAATGATGTTTACACAAAACTAAATAAATGTTTTTTTATGATAAAATCCTTAAAAGACTCATTAAGCGATTCTAATCTATTACGCTAATACGTATCCAGCCATGTCCCATACTATTGCGGTGTGGGGAAGTGCGCAAGATTTATACCGAGTGCTGGTAATGCAAAAAAAGAATAATCAGATTAATTTTTAATTAACTATATAACGCTTCCTGTAGAGAAGTAGAATATTAACAGTTACAAGTATCTACATTTACAAATGTTTGTGTGTATTTATCCGACGCGCAACACAGAAAATTTCTGTAGTGAAAAATACAATCATCAGTTTATTAAGAAAACTAATCACTATCTAGGTTGCAGACAGTTTAACTCACTACCAGAAAATACAAAAAAAGATTAAAACTCTAGCACTATATATAAAAAAAAAACAAATAAGAACTTGACTGCTAAATGAAACTTTTATACCATAGGAGAATTTGAAATATATCTACTAAGAAGAAGGTGAATGTTTTTATTAGTAGCAACTGTTTGACTTAATATATTTATGTCTTTAATTGTTTGCTGTAAATATGTATATCTTAATTGTGCTATACCTGTTTTAAATATATGTGTTGCTTTTAAAATTATAAATCTTGTTGGTATTAATAATAAACAATTGTAATTCTTATTTGCTTTATTTTTACTTATTGTGAGATTGGATTATACACCCAATTATTGACATATGTTATCTACTTTTGTTGCAAAACGATGAATAAATTGTCTATTGTCTATTATCATATTTGTAATTATTTGGTCATTTAAAAAATGTGGTGAATTTTATTTTTATTTATCTGAACTAATTCTAAACGAGAAAATTTTTTACTTTTCTCCGAAAATTACCACACTGGTTAATGTTTTATTATACTTAATACCTTTGACATTTTTATATACTATTAAGTTTCGTTTTTCGTAACACTAGAACTAATTTTCTAGGAAAATCTATAGAAGGAGCTCTAAAATTGTCTAAAGATAAAAAAGTTTCACTGACAGTATCACATAATGAATAGAACGGTTCTGAAACAAAAAGTTTCAAATATTTCATCGCAAAACTTCTGTAAATTTGTTACAGTAAATAACAGAAAGTTTCCATCTGACATAATTTTCAGTTATTCATGAAATAAAGCACTCCATTTCAGATTCCATCTTCGTCCGTTGTTAGCCAAGATAAAAATGGGTTGATATATTTCTATTTACTTCGCGAATATATATGAACAGACTCGTAGATCGAGATAAAAGTTGTACATCACTCCATTTTATGAATATATGACATGTTAGAGCGGATAACAACAGTTTATTCTCATCGTAATACTCTATTATCACGCAATAATGAAGATGTAGAATAAAGGTATCGATAGCGATGTTAACTGCTTGGCTTGTTTACAAAGTATGAAGTTAAACAGATTATAGCAAATCTATTGAGATGCATAATTTGAAGATTTGCTTAATTCGACTTTATAATAATAAAAAATTTGCACATATTCTTTGAATAAACCTCTTCAGATGAAAAATTCAAAGCCATTTCTCATTATCTTTAAAATTATTACGTACCGAAAATTTGACAGAACAGAATTTGGTTCCAAACTTGTGATAATTAAATATTTTTTTAGAAAAAAGTCTCTTGCGACGATTTTATTGCTTATGTCATATTTAAATTAAGATTGAGAAGCATCGATATCAATAAAAATTAGTCATAAGCTTATTATAATAATATTATTATGCTTACGGCAAAATCACCATAGGAAATAATAAATAAGGATTGGTTGGGCAAATCTTTCACTACTCGACTGGACATGAACAAACTCCCGTTCTAAAACATTAATTATTTTTTTTAGTTTTGCACTCGGCCTGATAATTCTTATATATAATAATTCTTTTATATATATATATATATATATATATATATATATATATATATATATATATATAGAATCTTGGAATTTCCAAAAATAATGGGAAAGTAGCCAATTCTTAGCCGTTAATTGCTACGTAGTAATATATATATATATATATATATATATATATATATATATATATATATATATATTACTACGTAGCAATTAACGGCTAAGAATTGGCTACTTTCCCATTATTTTTGGAAATTCCAAGATTCTATATATATATATATATATATATATATATATATATATATATATATATATATATATGATAATTCTTTCACAATAATACAACGATTTAAGAAAAAAAGTGTAAAATTCTGAAATAGTACAAAGAACAACAGTTACATATTATTACCTCCTTCCAAATAAGTAAAATCTTTTAAATCCAAGGATACATTAAGATTAAAACCAAATTATTTTTAAGTCTTCTTGGGAAAGTCGATTATGACTTCGTTTACAGCGGCTTTAAAATATGTAATGAAAATATAAATTGCAAAATTGAAAGTTTGATTTTTGACATTTAAATTCACAATTAAAACCAAAGTTGATATATGACCTCTAACAAAATTGCCTAGGCCGGCCCTGACTTCATTCCGATGAGACATCAATTGCTGGGTTAATAAAAAGTTAGACTGGAATTTTCGAAAAGGCGCCAAATATTATTCTCGACGCTGGGAGAAAAAGGTAGTACCATCGAGAACGACAAATTAACCTATATAAAGAGATATTAATTTCAGCAGTTAGTTTAGAAACAGCTGTGCGAAATATTTGATGTTTGACGTGTAAATAAAAGTTTCTAGAAAATAAAAGTGAATATTAGTTTTTAAAATTAATTAATTGAACCCACTGAGTTTACAACAATTTGGTGGTCAGAAGTACAGGATTAAGTGCAGTTAAAATCGTAGTTTGATTTATGGAAACCCGAAGCATAGAAAAAACAAACGAAACTACCAAAAAATAGTCAAACAGGTTACGAAGGGACTAGATCAAAAAATAACCCAGATTCTGGAAAAAAGTGACAAGAAGGAGAAACAACATCAAGAAGAAATCCAGCAAAGGTTAGTGATATCTTTTGATGAAAAAACAACAAATCTTGCTTCCATGATAGACGAAAAACAACAAAATTTACTGAAGGGATTGTTCTCGAAATTTGAAGAAAAACAAGACCAAACTGAATTACAAAGAGAAAATTAAAATGAATTAAAACGACAATGGCAATTTAATGCAAATAGTTTCGCAAGTTAATGAAACAACCAATGAAAGAATGCAAATAGTGGACTCGGTTATAAAAAAGATAAACGACGACATAAAAATGCTAAAAAATAATGTGGAGGCTGTTGAAACCAAAGTAGATGGCATCGACTCGATCCAGGTCCAGGTGAAATTTAAAATCAGTTCCATTAAAAACACAGTAAAAATCGAATGAGTGAAGTACTAGACAAAATCAGTGCCATCCAAAACATGATAGAAACCGAAGTTAAACAACTACAAGATTTGCAGAGCGGAAAATACCAGCACACCGTGAGTACCAAAGGTTCGTTTAGTAAACCATCCACATTTGATGGAAGCTCATCTTGGCCCATGTATAAACGGCAATTTGAAGCCGTGGCTACAGCTAATGGATCGGATAACCAAGAAAAGTCTACGCCTCTTGTAATTTCCCTAAGAGGTTCCGCCTTAGAACTCCTCCACAGTATTCCTGTCGATGAACAAGGCAATTTCGACAAAATCATCGACATTCTGGACCAGGGATACGACATTCAATCCCTGAGCCAAGTATACCAGGTGCAACTAAGCAGAAAATGCAAACATCCGGTGAAAGGCTCCAAGAATTAGAAGCAGAAATTAGATGGTTAGTACACTTGTCTTACCCAGACCTGTCAGAGGAAACGAAAGACCAGTTGGCCACACAGAGTTTCATAGACGGCATCAGAAATGTGGAAGTACAAAGAAATTTACTACTGAGTGGCGTCAAGAAAAGTAGTGAAGCTTTACTTCGGGCATTGGAAGTAGAGGCACTCACAAACATGTCAAAACCGATGGTGCGAGCAGTTTCCTTCAACCAGGAAGATCCAGAGTCACAATTTCAAGCGCAGTTGGCTGGTATGAACAAACTACTAGAACAGTCATAAAGAACTGATACCAGAAGAGCATGTTATCGTTGTGGACGGATAGGACACTTTCAACGTGATTGTCGAGCGAGGCTACCTGAACTATTACCGACCAGAGGTAACCAACAGAAGAGCCATAAGTCCAGGGACCGTCAGCCAGTCAGCATAAGGGGGCGAAAGCTGACTGACCCTTCACCAGCCCTAAAACGTTATCCATCCGGGGATTTTGCCGAGACAGGAGCAGCCTAGTCATCAGGGGCACCATCAATGGTCGAGTAGTTACCATCACCATTGACACCGGCGCCGCTGTGTCCATTGCCAAGTCCAGGGTTTTGAAAGCATCAGAAATTCTACCAGTTACCAATAACATCCAGCTCAGAACAGTCACCGGCTAGTCCATGTCAATACAGGGTGAGGCAGATAGGGGGACAACATGATCCGCCTGGTATTGAGGACGATTTTATATTGGGTATTCGCTATGGACCTAACTAGCCAGCATGGATTTATGTTCGACCCGACCCGAGATATGATGTTCTTCGTCAACAGTTCAGTTACCTTCATAAAAATTGTGGCAAAGTCTTCTGCTAAAATTCCTGGTCAAACGGAACAGAATACATGGGTAGCTAGAAAGCAATCCTTTGAGCTGCGTTGGATGGTGGAGCCCGTGCACTCAGCTAATGATTACTTAGTTGGACGGCCTATAGTTAAAACCGTACGAGATATACCAATTAGAGTCCTGAATTTGTCCAACAACATAGAATTGCCAATGGTCAAGAGTAGAGTTGGGTTTTATGACTACTTTTTAGTGAGCCCGCTCATTTCGTTCAGCTCACCAAAACGATGGAGAAATTACAGCAATATGTTTTCAAGGTGGAACACCGTGCCGGCCGTTTGCACAATAATGCCGATGCCCTATCCAGAAGACCCTGTAGAATAGAATGTGGACATTGTCTGAAGACGGAACATCGAGAGAGTATCTCACTCACTCCATACAGATCCAAGTGCAGGCCAATGAAGACTGGACAACGGAACATTGCATTCAGGACCAAATGGCTGATCGAGACATCGAACCACTCTTGTCACTCAAAACGAGAGGAGCACCAAGGCCACGATGGGACGAAATAGCTAGATACTCGGGCGTGCTGAAATCGTTATGGGCCCAATGGGACTCTCTAAGAATAGAGAATGGAATGCTCAAGCAAATTTGGGAAAGCACTGATGGCCGAGAAACCAAGTCTCAACTGGTAGTTCCTAAGAAAAAGGTACTAGCTATCCTGGCCGAAGTGCATGATGGGATTACCGGAGGCCATCTGGGTATGAATAAAACCCTAGACAAAGTTCGGCAGCGGAACCACTGGGTGAATTACTTTGAAGACGTCAGAGCTTGGTGCCGCAATGTGACACCTGTGCAGCCAGCAAGGGCCCGAAGAACCGGACCCGGGCCAGAATGCAGCAATATAATGTTTCCCGAGTCTGAGAATGGGAACAAGTACATTTTGGTCACAATGGATTACTTGACTAAATGGCCTGAGGCATATTCGATTCCCAACCAAGAGGCAGCCACGGTAGCGACGATGTTAGTAGAACAGCTATTCAGCAGGTTCGGCGTCCCGATGGAACTACATTCAGACCAGGGGCGTAACTTCGAATCGAATGTATTCGAGTTGGTCTGCACGATGTTGTGGATCAGGAAAACGAGAACAACAACATTTCACCCACAGTCAGGCAGAGAGAAGACAGCGTTCTCCACCAGTTTTAATTCACGGTCATGCCCTGTGGGTTGTAGTGCTCCCGCTACATTTTAGAGGCTAATGGAGAATGTACTGAGCAGGTTAACATGGAGAACCTGCTTAGTATACTTTGACGACATTCTGGTCATGAGTCCGACATTCGACGACCATCTGAAGAACCTGTGTCAAATATTCTCCACAATTAAAAACGCCAACCTGAGACTCAACCCGAAGAAGTGTTTGATGTTCCAAAAAGAAGTAGAGTTTTTGGGTCACGTCGTTTCCGACTCAGGAATCGGCACCAACGAGGGCAAGATAGAAAGCGTTCGTGATTGGCCAGCCCCAAGAGACAAGCATGAATTCCGAAGCTTCTTGGGTCTCTGTTAATACTACAGGCGATTTGTGGAGGGATTTGACACCACTCATTCGCCTCTACATCGGCAGACCACTGAGAAAGAGACCTTCCGTTGGAATCAAGATTACGAAATATCATTCATACGACAGAAGGCGGCACTGTGTTCCAGCCCAATCCTAGCATTTCCTACGCAGTCCGGCAAGTTCATCTTAGACACCGATGCCAACTACATATGTTTGGGGGCCATCTTATCCCAGGTGCAAGATGGTGAAGAGAGGGTGATCGAGTACTACAGCCGTGGATTCTCCAAACATATATGAAATTATTGCGTCACCAGAAAAGAACTTCTTGTAATACTAAGGGCTAAAGCCCATTTCCAGAAATACCTCTATGGTCGTCATTTCCTAATTGGAACAGATCATGCCGCCTTCAAATGGCCGCTGGACATGAAGACACCAGAAGGACAACTGCTCAGGTGTATGGAAGAATTTGAGCAATACGATTTCAAGGTTGAATATCGTGCCGGTCGTTTACATAATAATGCCGATGCCCTATCAAGAAGACCCTGTAGAACAGTATGCGGACATTGTCTGAAGACGGAACAGCGAGAGTGCATCTCCATCAAACAGATCCGACTGCAGGCCAAGACTGGACAACTGAACAGTGCATCCAGGACTAAATGGCTGATCCAGATATCGAACCAATCTTGTCACTCCAAACGAGAGGGGCACCCAGGCTACGATGAGAGGAAGTAGTTAGATACTCGGACATGCTGAATTCGTTATGAGCCCAATGGGACTCTCTACGAATAGAGAATGGAATGCTCATGCGAGTTTCGGAAAGCACTGATGGCGGGGAAACCAAGTAGTTCTCAAGAAATATGTACCAGCTATCCTGACCGAACTACATGATGGGATTACCCGAGGCCATCAGGGCATGAATAAAACCCTACAGAAAGTTCGTCAGCGGTACAACTGGGTGAATTACTTCGAAGACGTCAGCCAGTAAGGGCGTGAAGACTGCCATCGATTTCGCCGGTCCGTTTCGGGAGTCTGAGAGGGGCAACAAGTACATTCTGGTCGCAATGGATTACTTCAGTAAATAGCCTGATATGCGATACCCAATCAAGAAGCAACCACAGTAGCTATTCAGCAGGTTTGGTGTCCCGATGGAACTACATTCAGACCAGGGGCGTAACGTTAAATCGAATGTATTCCAGAAGGTCTGCACGATGTTGGGGATAAGGAAAACGAGAACAACACCATTGCATCCACAGTCAGACGGAATGGTGGAAAGATTCAACAGAACTTTGGAACAACACCTATCCAAGGTCGTCAGCAAGAACCAGCGGAATTAGGATGAGCTTATTCCCCTATTCATGTTGGCATATCGCTTACCTGTACATAATAGTACAGGCCTGACTCCAGCCAGGGTCCTATTCGGATTCGATTACCTTGCGATTTGGCTTTTGGCTCCCCCGAGGAATGTTCCCAAGACATCAACGATTATGCCGACCAGCTCCAACACAACATGCTGACAATACACGAATTAGCCAGAACGCAGATGTTGGCTACCAGTGACCGGATGAAGGCGCAATATGACCTCAAGGCCAATTCAGTCGGGTTTCAAGAGAGAGACAAAGTCTCGCTTTAGAACCCCCAACGGAGCAAGGGTAAATCTCCAAAGCTTACACCTACCTGGGATGGTCCTTATGAGGTGGTCAAGAGGATTAATGCTGTTGTCTACCGTATCCGTCGAAACCCTAGGACTAAGTTAAAGGTGGTTCAATTAGATCGCCTCGTTCCCTACCATGGAGATGACGATGGTGTTTCTGGCCGGGACGATCAGAATTAAAGAAGGGGCAGTGTCACGAAATTTACCTAGGCGGGCCCTGGCTTCATTCCGCTGAGATATCAATCGCTGGCTTAATAAAAAGTTAGACTGGAAGTTTCGAAATGGCGCCAAACAATATTCTCGACGTTGGGCAAAAAAGGTAATAACATCGAGAACGACAAAATTAACCTATATAAAGAGACATTGATTTCAGCAGTTAGTCTTAGTGCGTTGAGCATATTTCTTATTTCGTTGTTATGATTTCGATGTAAATAGAATTTGAATCAGCTGTTGGAAATATTTGATGTTTTACGTGTCAACAAAAGTTTCTAGAAAGTGACAGTGAATATTAGTTTTTAAAATTAATTAATGAACCCACGGAGTTTACAACAGTATGTTATCTACAGTGTGGAACAGCCAAATGGAATAAGTTCGATAACGAATAAAGGAGGGCTTGTAGGGAAAAACGCTTTGACACAATGATTTGTATTTTTTAACACAAAAAATTATATATCATGTGATAGTTGTCAATACCAACTTTCTTACTTTAAATGCAAGCCCCTGTATATTATTTATTATTTGGAATCTCCAGAAAATTCTAGATATATTTCGGAAATATTAAGTGCTTTCAGATTTATTACAAAAATTAAGATAAAAAAAAGAAATTAATTCTATGTCAATTTCCCTACATTACTTAATTCCCATATAGTTCTTGATACTGAGATAGTAAGGTTGAAAAATTGATTTACATTTCGTAGCCGACAGGTATTTTTCTTTTTTCCATTTGAAGATTTTGGGGTTTTAAGCATATTGTTAATGGCATTTTCACTATTTTTCAATGAACATCCTGTAGAAAAAGGTGTGATGTTTCTTGCGCTGTTTGCTGGCTTGAGTCTTCCAATACGATATGTCAAAAAGCAGATGGTTTTTAAGCGAAAATTGTCGATTACCCACAGGGCTTCATCTGTCATTTTTGACATAGAAATACAAATATCTTGAAAATGGTTAAATTTAGAGGTATCATGTGATTGATAAAATTTATCTAGAATTTAACGTAACATCTAAATATCCAACAACATACAGGGTGTTCTGTTTCATATAATAAAGTTGTGGTCTACTTTCCGTATAACCGGAGATACCACAATTCTGAAGATATTTTAGTCACATAGAACCTAGGCCAAATTTTCAGAATTCTAATATCGATATTTTCTGGTAATGTAATCGCCCACCTTCGTGGGACACCCTGTATATGTGATAAGATTCAGTTTCGCACTGACTGTTTGGGTTTTGCTGCAAATTAAGAGAAACATTTAGTTGTATTTTTGCTATTCTTCTGATTTTATTACCTTATCTTCCAACTTAGACCATTTTGTACTATATTCAAAATTGTTCAAAATATATTGCCTATTAGCATCTATATAGAAAAAATACTCATCAGGAAAAGGCAGTTTCAATACGAGCTCTAGTAAATAAGTTAATTATTAATAGAACTACAATTACAAGTTAAATAAAATGAAAGCTGGCAATTTTCCAAATAGCAATCTATAAGTTGTGCAATCTATATTATAGTGTGGTTGAGGACATATATCACTGAAAAATGGGATGATGGTTTTGTTTCTCAACAAAGGGGAATTTTCCATTGTTTCACAGATTCGCTTCAAAATTACTTAGTCTGAAAAGCTTTTAGAATAAAATGGATTGCTAACAATTTAACACCACGTATTTCTATCTGCTACTGATTCATCGATTTCCATTACAGAATTGACATAGCATTAAAAGTCAACAGCTAAACTAATAAACAGTCCAATCTGTAAACAAAAAAGCATGACCCAATTCTAAGGTAAAAGCAGATTTATGATCAACAGGACATTAAAATGCTATTGTCAACAAAATCAGAATACGATTTCGAAATGCTAGGATTTTTTTTTTTTAATTTACAGTCTTTTCTCCTCAGTGCGCTGTTACACATTCTGGCAATATGCATATATATGATATTCGACAGAAACTGAGACTAGAATGCCATTTTAACTCAAGAAAAAGTGTTACATAAATATTTTGAAACCTGCATTCTGAAAGTATAAATTATACGAAAGTTTCAAGCTGCGCAAATATCTATAAAGAGTGGATCAGAATAATAAAAAAACATAAAAAGAGTACAGTGAATCAGAACTAAAACCAAATATTATATTCACAGATAAAATACTTGAAACGGAAGTGATCAGCACATTTAGCAAGACGACGGTATAATAAGTGCAAAGAAAACTCTGCAATATAAGAAAAACTCGAGACATAACCTATTCCCAAAATATATTTTTTGCTTGTTCAACATTTAAACTTAATCTTGTAGAAACCATCGATCGTTCTCTTCAATACTACATATGTTATTTTGTTCAGTCTATGTACATAATTGTTTATATTTATTTAGTACTTCACCAAATTATTTTCATAAAGACTGTTATGTGTAATTTGTCATAAGTTTAGTTTTTATGGTTTATTAGCTAGCCCGGCCCGGCTTCGCAAGATGTAGGCAATTTGGTTTCTTATTTTACTATAAATATTGTTAAAAAATTCTAAGGAAATTCCTAGAACTCTACAGAAGGGTCACCTACCAGGTCCAGTTTTAAATCCAAACAATTAAAGTGACCCACTCAAACGTACACAAAAAGTTTCATCAAAAACGGTCCTATCGTTTACTAGTTAAAAAAGTTTCCTACCACCCGATCACAGCGGCACCTACCGGATTCAAGTGTAAATCTAATAATTCCTGGAACCATTCAAACTCACACAAACAGTCCCAATCGCCCCAATCTTCAACCACTCCCTGGTCAGCCGCGACACCAGTCAATAGAGATTTTTAGGTGACACAAAATTCAACAGCAACTATGACTTAAATAATAGTTTATAATACATAACTGACATAATTTTAACAGCAAATTATTTGAGCCTTTAAAACCCCAAAAATATGTAGTATTTTCGTTTTTTGCTTATAGTGTAAAAAGTAATAATCTGTTCATAATGCCGTCAATTGAAAAATTGTAGTGAATCAGAAAATCTTCAAATTAAACGTTTATAAATCTTGATCATTTATCATAAAGAAAAGCTGGAAAAATCGCAGTAAAGAGAGTGATTTAAAAAAAACATAACTTAGTTGTGATAACAGCTAGAACCTTAGTTCCTGCCTCCTACAGATAGATTAGATAGATTAATAACGCTGAATATTGTACATTTAGTAGATCTTGCAGAATTTCAACTTAAATAATTTGTAGAAATATTTTGCAGGACGTATGGTAATAATCACCATAGTTCAATAGCGATATGCAAAATATATTTTGAAGGCGTATAAAATGCACTTCACTTTGTATATTTTGGATTTTTATTATATTTCTGTAAAATATATTAATACGGCTTTTGAAATTTGGCTTAAACGATGGACCCTCCGATGTTTAATTTACCATAATTTTCGTCTCGTGCCCCCACCATAAAAAAATTCTAGATCGGTCTATGTGCCTTGACAGCTATTGTCAATGCCTGCTGGCTGGCTGTCGCATATAAGTACATTTAATAAAAAATGGTAAAGAAAATCTTCAAAATGAATGTTTATAAATTTTAATCGCAGCATTTTTCATAAAGAAAAGCTGAAAAAACCGATGTAAAATAAGTGATTTTAAAAAAATTCATAACTTGGTTGTGTTATTAAGATTAATAGCGCTGAAGATCGATACTGTATGTTAAGTAGATCTTCCAGAATTCCTATTTAAATAATTTGTAGAAATATTTCGCAGGACGTATCGTGTTAACCACTATAGTTCGAAAAATCATTTATGTAATATCAGTAAACTGTATACAGGTAAGCATTAACTTAATAAACCTATGAAAAAATAGATCAATGTGAGGAGGCAATAGGTACGTAAATAAAGACGTAATAACTGCTGTAAAAAAACATATAATAATACAATTTACCATAATTTTCATCTCGTGCCCCCACCTTAAAAAAATTCTATATCCGTTCATGTGCCTTGACAGCTATTGTCAGTGCACCGCTGGACGGCTGTCGCATATTCGTACATTTAATATGATGTTTACTATTATTTTATTATTCGGCATTATAGCGAAAAATAGCTCTCTAAATTATTTAAATTCGAATTGTTCAGAAACTACTTATTCAATAGTATCTATCATCTTAGCAATAATCATCTATGAACTGTTACTCAGTTGATGGTATAAGCGAATTGCTGTAGAATTTTATGTCCGAAAATGAGTTAAATTTTGCTCTATAAACTGATGTATGTGGTAAATATTCTTATAAATTCAAAATGTATACAGGGTGGGAAAAATTTCAATATTTGCTTCCTTGAGTCATTTTATGACGAAAAATTCCTATAAACATGCGCCCGCAAATACTTCCTTACCAATGTACAAGGTATTGAAATCTTCAGATTTTTACAGTTTTTTACTTCTGACTGCTAGTAAATATCACTAAATATCTTAGCAAATTTAAAAGTCAAGATAGGCAGAAAATGGTGAATGTTTGCATACGGTTTTCGTTTGGAATTAGTTGAAGTCGGCTCTTTTTTAAATGCCTATAAATTATCATGTAATAAGATTTATTTTGTCATTATTTTATCTCCATGAAATTGCGCGATAAGCTTCGAAACTAGTCGCGTATTTATGAATACAGTATTAGTGATAGAAGCAATTTGTATCATTTGACCATAATGACTATTGCAATGTTGTGAGCTGATTCAAATGTATATCTCTGAGCTAATGACTCTGTCTTAGTTGATGACACAATTAGTAAGTCACACAAAAGTAAACACGCTGATTACAAGCAATCATCATGATTTGTTAGGAATATCAAAGATATAACAATTTCTAAAATTTCAAAGAAAGTTTCAGTGACATGTACAATGAAAAACGCATTCTCTCCGAACAGGAAAGTAATTAAAAATAATCGTTTCCTACATTCTCATATTCTTTGAAGCCGAATGTTGGTTATTATGAAATATTAAAGAAGAGGGAGCATGGAAATAAGGACAAAGGAAAGGGTATATATAAGGGTCACCTAACAAGAGATTTTTTTGAATGCGATAAAAGAAATGCGTTTCTGTGTTCTTTGTAGTTAAATATTTCATAAATAAGAAAGTTCTAAATTCATCACATGACGACGAATTTGAACGAAACGAATAATTTAGGAACTGAATGGCTTTGATTATTTTTTGCAACTAGTACTATAATACAAAAACAATGTTAATTAAAATCTGTTAATTTTAAATTATTACGAAAGCATAATTATTGTGTTAAATATCAAGTTAGGTCCAAATGTAACCCAACTTTTTTTTGATTTTTATTATTTTTTATTTTTATAATTGGGGAATATTAAAAACACCCTGCTTATGGAAAAATATATTTTTACATTAAAAAGTTGTCAGAAATGATAAATGAGTAAACACATTTTGAAAAAAAATTATGAAATGATTAGGAATAATAAAAACAAAATAATTATGAAAAAAGAACAAGCATTTTAGTGACATCGCTACATATTATAAAACAAAGTTTTCCGCCGCGTCTGTATGTCTGTCTGTCTGCTCAAAAACCACCGGACCGATTTTCATGCTGTTTTCACAAGTGGATAGAGTAGTTCTCGAGGAAGATTTTAGTATATAATTTGTTAAGTTAGTATATAAATTGGCTAAAATCTAAGGATGTTTGTTGGAGTTGTCGGAAAAAAATAACCGTCTAAGAGCTTTCAACGAAACGCTGCCTAAACCCTTTGAGATATAAAAAAATAATGTATGATAGATTTGTGTCTCTTATAGAGTTCTACAAAAAAGTCCTAGACGTCATATCTCTTAAGGGAAAAATGCTATACTCATTTTAATACTTAAAAAAATTGACACTGATAAATCGTTTATTGGAACGTTATTTAGATAAATACGGTATTAATCCTTATGATTTTAAACACATTAGTTGGCTTGAGCATTTCATGAAGAATATTTTTTTCTTTACAGTATGCAAATTAAATGAATACCTTAGGGAATATAGCAAAATCCAAATGTGTAACAGGCAAGGGAATTAATTTCGTATCGCCTTGATGCGACGGAGCAGGGCGGGCACTCCGTCGCCCCGCGCCGCGTTTCCGAGCCGAAGATGTTACTCCACAATGTAAAAGGCCCTACTTCTTTCAGTAGTCTTTGTATTAGAGAGTAGGAGTAAGAAAATTTTGTAAAATTTTAACCCTGAAAATAAAGATATGGGAATTTCAGTAGTCTACGTACTGTTCAAGCTATAACTTATGAAACATTTCAAGGACTTTGTAAAGCAATGGGTCTGTTAGAAGAGGACTCTCATTGGGAAAGTACGTTTTCTAAAGCTGCCTTATGCTGTTCAGCTAAATCTATTAGACATTTATTTTACCATCATGATTTCATTCAGTCAAGTTACCGACCCATATCTTCTTTGGCAAAATGATCGTTAAAGCATAGTTGAAGATTTCTGTGTATATGCATCACAGATGTCAAGAATTGTCATACTGTAAACGTCACTAAACTGAGATAAATACAAGTACAAAGTGGTTATTAAATAAATTGGGAATCCCCAAGAGGGTTGGGAATCCCTGTCGTTTGAACGATTTGGGGTTTATTTGTACCCCAGTTGGTTACAATAAAATTATTTACAATACTGCTGTACCCCACTCAGGTTTATGAAGGTTGTGTCATTGCCCCTATTACTGGATTTAGTGTACCCCTGGGGGTAATCAATTCCACTTGTTTATTCAATTCAAATAAAGTTTGATTACTAGTCAAAATAATTTAATGACAATTCTTGACGTCTGTGATGCATCACACAGAAATCTTCAGTCATGCTTTGACGATCATTTTGCCAAAGCAGATGTGGATCAGTAACTTGACTGAAGGATATAATGATGGTAAATAAATGTGTATTTGATTTAGCTGGGGGTTAATCAAAAACTTAGTTGTTATTTTATTTCTCAAAAATCAAAAATATAATTAAACTTTATCCATCATGTTTTGATTTGTTGTTATAACTAACCAGAAATTATACACAATTTCTCCAGTAGCTGTACGCCGGAGAATATCTTGGATAGTCGATAGTGTAATGTATTGCACTATATAAAAGATAAGGATCTTCATTACCCCAAAAATAATTCACCTGGAAAAATTTCCTGGCTACGGCAACTTTTGATATTTAACCCTACGCTTTATTAATTGTCATTCCAAACGCTATTTTTATGGGAAATTGTAGCCCTTTAAATTGGAAAGGCAAATCTGAGGGTATCACGGGAATTCTTGGTATAAAAACAGTTTCACCAGTTGCCTTGTCAATTAATATGAGACATTCGATAAAAATAAAATGTAAATTAACTACTTTGAATTTTGTACCGTTGCACAGTTTCAGTGGACACAAATTTCTGAGTAATATAATAGCAGCACATACTTTTAATATCAATTTGAAATATTGTAAAATTTACATAGACATTTTTGCTTGAAACTCACCATTTCCTATTTGGAGCAAGTCGTTAGAAACTTGCCAAATATTTTCGCTAAATAATAAAATCCTTATATTGGTTTTAATTCCACATTTCTTTATATGTGACAAAGATGCAAACTTTTGAGCGAAGTATTGACTTCATCTCCTCTCGTTCCCTTAGTTATAACTGGTAAAAGTTGACGGACATCTCTAGAGAATAAAACAATACAACAACCTGTCTAGTGTCTCAACTCAAGCTTTATGAGACATAGAAGAGTCATCCCAAATAATCAAACTGCAATCCCTTATTAATTTTCCGATACTACTCTATTTAGAAATATTGCAAATGCTAGTGACATCATCATGACATATTTTTAATGTTAGTTTTAATGTGGAATGGGCGGTTCGCCCACTTTCCAAAAGTATGGCAGCTATGCCGGACGATGATACCCAGAGCTAGCGCAATTTTTCAGTCGGGATTGTACTTTAGCTAATAATAAATTTAATAAAAATGATTTAGTGTGTTTCCAGAGGCACCTAAAAACATTATACCTTCAATACTATTATTATTTGAGGATAATATTAGGTCATTGTTCAAGTTAGTTTAGTTAGTTTCTCGTAAATACTCTGTATTGATGGTTGCAATTAAACTGTAATTTAATGGCCAAGTGAATCAAAAACGTTTATAGATTTTGATTTTGCTATATCTTCTAAGGTATTCATTTAATGTGCATGCATTCTTCATGAATTGCTCAAGCCAACTAACGGACTCAAAATGATAAGGATTAATACCCTATTTGTCTAAATAGCGTTCCAATTACCGCTTTATAATTGGCCATTTTTTTAAGTATTAAAATGGGTATAGCATGTTATCCTTAAGAGATAGACATATGCCGCCCCGGACTTTCTTGTAGACCTCTATAAGATACACAATTCTATTATTTTGCTATATCTCAAAGGGTTTAGGCAGCGTTTTCGTTGAAACGTACCAGACGGCTTATTTTTTTCCGACACCTTCAACAAATATCGCTATATATATAAAAACTTAACAAATTATATACTAAAATCTTCCTCGAGAACCACTCTATCCACTAGTGAAGACAGAATGAAAATCGGTGTGGTGGTTTTTGAGTTTATCGCGAACAGACAGACAGACAGATAGGCAGACGCGGCGGAGAGCTTTGTTTTATAATATGTATACATGAATTTATGAAATCATATTTGAGTACTTATTACCATAATTATAATAAATATTTTGTAAGAATTGATGTTTGTTAGGTAACTGAGAGGGAATTTTAGGAAGTAATTATCACAGGAAAAATTCGTTTACATATTGCTAACATGGTGAAATTTCAAATTCCTGAGCGATGTTTTGTCGATCAGGTACTTTCATTATTTATTCAAGTTTATTCTACAACAAATTCTTGTTATAATATGTATTAAACTATATTACAGCAGATATTTTAAAAAATAGTCTAGGGATTCTTTGATATGCTGCTGAATACGTTATCAATAATTTTCGGTTTTGTTAATGCACATTATATAGACAAAAAAATGATCACGAAAATTTTAGTTATTTTATATACAAATCATATTCATATTATGTATAACATTGCAATGAAAACTTGTTACTTCTGCGTTAGTCAACCAACATCACTGTTGCAAATCCGTTTAATCCAGGAATTTCCGTTATATTCCACAGCTATGGTTGGCTCGAGAAGAATTTAACGCCACTTGCGTAACAGTAAATTCTTACGGAAATGTAAATAACATCTATTTATTTTTTAATAAGATCCACCTATTGCAATAAATAGCTAAACCTAAGTTTATATTAAAATAAATAAAAATTATGAAAAAATACACTTTTTAATATGTCCAAGTTTTTTTTTCCAGTGGTTGTTTATAAGTAAAAAACATACACTTTCTTACACTATACGGGCAGCCAAAACTATCCTACATTTAACCCAATTAGTTTAGTTTATAGCTTAAGAAACTGAACAGATGACATAAAAAATTCAGAAATTCTGAACTAAGAGGTTGTAACACATAATAATGTATTGAAGTAAGTAATAATAATAATTCAGTTTCGGCCATCTTCTTGACTTCAACATTTAAGTCCAAAGGATAGGTTATTCCCTACCTACAACTACTATTTAGAAAATGGAGACAGTTGACGATTACTTGTTGAAATTTGAAGTTCATGATGGTATAGAAATGCGCAAAATTGTACAGTAACACTTTATTGAAACAACCATGTCAAAATTGTTTCATTGACAGTATAGCTTCTCCAGACTACCAGGCAGTAGGTGCCTAAGGTTTCAATGTTATATAAATCTTTGAACGCCGTACAATATAGTGTTTCCTCCCAAGACCCCTTGAAGAACGATATTATTTAAAAAAGTCTTGTCTCTAGAATCGATTACGCGTGGTCATCCAGTGCGTTGAGATCTGGCGAAAACACTTCATGGTTGATATCCCCCCTGCTACTGTAAAACCAACGGTATTTTGTCCCTGGCTCAAATATTCCACAAATCAGCACTGAAACTGATGATGTTCGACAAGTGCAGAGGTGCCGAATGCCTGCCATATCATGTCATTTTCGTTGTTATGCTTGTTTGGATGGCATTTGCATTGGTGGCATCTTTAAAGTGATTGTCGCTTGTTTTTTTCCGTAAGAAACTGAACATTATTGATGGTGTTTGATGAGTAGATCACCTGCCTTCTATACAGATAATGTTGGCAGTGCTATGGATGCGATTACTTCCGACAACCAATTTTATGACCAAGTTGTTTGCATCTATTGATCCTAGTTGTTTCCTGAAGGATAGTTGTGGCTTTTTGGGAAATTACAACACAACACTGGAAATTACATTTGACAATGGAGTTTGACCCAGACCCCGAAACGTTTAGAAATATACAGCTATTTCGTGTAGTGTCGTGTTATTTTCCAAAAAAAGTGCTTAAACTTTATTTATTGATGCTATTAGAAGTCGTTTGTGAAGGCATACTGAGCAAAACATAATTACTCATTGACGTTTTCCTTTACCCTGCAGCTCATGAATGGAAATAGTTATGTATGATATCTTAAATACAAATTCATATTATCATGCATGAAATTGAAATATACATACTGATACATAAATATATTAAAAGATCAATAAAACACAAATTCACAATAAAATTAAGATGTTGATAATGAAAAATCAAACATTAAGTGTCAATTGTAGGTGTTAACTTCTTGCTCATGCCAATATATATATATATATATATATATATAATATATATATATATATATGTTTGCAAACAAGTTGGCACGGACGGAACTATGTGTAGTTCTCTTGATGGTCCGGGTGTTCGTCCGTTGAAAGTTTTGTCCCTGTAAAGGAACGGTCGCCTGACGTTTCGCCAAAATCTCACTTGCATTTTTATAAGGCTTTTCCTCTTCTTCCAACACGAAGAGTGGCTGCAGGTTCGGACCTTTCCGGACTACTTCATATCCGAGATCGTCCTCTAGGTCGTTCTCCGCTTAGTCTGCTCTCCGTGGCGTCTGAAGTGGAAGTCTTCCACTTCAGACGCCTGCAGCCACCCTTCGTGTTGGAAGAAGAGGAAAAGCCTTATGAAAATGCCAAGTGAGATTTTGGCGAAACGTCAGGCGACCGTTCCTTTACAGGGACAAAACTTTTAACGGACGAACACCCGGACCATCAATAGAGCTACATATATATATATATATATATATATATATATATATATATTCTTCGATAAATCCCTAACCCCCTTAGTATTATGAATGCAGACTGGTTCCTAATGCATTGGTTCCTAAACGAAACTGCTACTTTGTACCTAGTTTATTTAGAACATCTCTTCATATTATTCATTATATGCAGCTTATTTCCTTTTTTTTCTCGAGAACGCAAAAATGTCATCCAAATGCCTGAACCATACCCCAGAAATATATGAAATTACTGGAAAGTATGTTTTCCTGAACGTCTTTTTAAATTATTAAAAAACGGGGAACTCATTCCTGTTGTTTGTACTTGCTCATCAAAGAAGCCTCCAAAGAAAAGAAGTTTTTTCCGATAGATTGGAAAACGTTTAATTTGCAAGATAAAGGCTATTAAAAAATAATGTACGCCACTGACTTAAATGCCTTTTTCATATGTTAGTTTATGATTAAACATGAATTATTTTCATGTCTTGTTTCGTTTTGAGAAAAAATAAAAACCACTTTATTGTATGAAAATTCGCAAATTTATCCACATTTATACGTGCGAACGAAAATATTAGATTTTGGAATAAGTTAAAAACTGATAAGTTCTGGCATGATTACTCGCTTGTCACTAAATAAATTATGCTTGACATGAATTGACCTGATCTAAGTTAGTGTGAATACACCGAAAAAAAGTAAAAATTATCACCAAAATTTTCTCAATAAAACCATTACACGTGAAATTAAACTTCGTTCTCTACACCAAATCGGTTTTCTGAATTACAATTGTAAGGATTATTGCACTTGTGTTCCACTTTAAAAGAGTTCAAGAGCTGCTCCCTAGGGTTTAGGTTCTCAGGAAAGTATTTTGCCAAAATTTTTTAAAGAATATAAGGCACTATAGAACTTCACACATTTGAAAAGACGAGATTTTTAGCTAATTCTGAATAAGTATATTTTGTGACAAAATTAGTAGTTTTTTTAATGTAATTGGTAAAGTTGACCACTTTTTCCAATTGTTAGTCTCTTCTAGATGGCCAAAATAATGTGGATATACAAAGAACTTTATTTATTTATTCAATAGGAACAATTACTTGCCATATTTAATAAATGTGTTCCGTTTTCTTCTAAAGTCTAATGCCGCTTACTAGAGTGTTAGTTTTATTGTTAAAAATTCGGTAAATACATAATCACCATTAGGTTTAACAAATTATTTATATACTTGACATGGTAAACTAATTCTGATTAGAGAAACGGTTGGAATCTACAGGATTAGTAAAAAATCTTAGACTTATTTGAAAGGGTGAATGGAGATGAAATTCTGAGAGGGACAGATGTTAGACAGTTTTGTACATGACCCACAGTTAATTGGTTCTTCATTAGCATGAACTCAGCCCCCAATCATAGAACCAGCCAATGTTATGAGCGGTTAATTGGTAGACTTTGCGATAATAAATTTTTATTAGAGAAATACATTTAGTTAGCTAAATTAATAACTCTTTGTACTTGATAAACTGCGACAAATGTCATAAACCAGATGAAAATAAGAAAAAAAGAAGATACCCCAGTTCCAATATTTCGAAAAAAGTATTCTTCGACATATTTTCACTTTTCAACTATTGATTTATTGATATTGATGTTGCATAACATTTCGTATGCTTACAAAACTACGAGTACCATAGACCACATCATAATAGAACCAAGGGCTTGAAAGATATTACTGATTCTAGAAATTGCAAGTTCCAACAACAATATGACAAAAAGGCGAACCATTGATAGAGTCATTGTAAATTAGTTTTTAACCGACTTCCAAAAAGGAGGAGGTTAATTAAGTCGTCGGCATATTGTTTTATGTATTCTCAACTATAACTCAAGACGTATTTAAGCAATTTTGATTAAACTGCATTGTAATAAGGAATATTAAGGAAAGGTACCATATAATTTTCTATAACTTTATTTTATTTATTTTTTTATCGTTTTCCAGGAAACTGGAAGAACAGTTCAACAAATCTTCACTGATTTCTCTAAAACAGCTCGATCATTTGAATATTTTCAATTGTATTTTACAACGAGATATTCCACTTGATTTTATATATTATATAAAATGAAACGTACCCCTTTTTCAGAAAATCGACAAAAACAGGTGCAAAAAACCTAATCTTAAAGTAAATTTCAAAAATACTTGCTACTAAAATCTCGAAAATTAAATGTCCAGATTTGGCATAAAACTAACTGAAATTTATGTCTTTCTCCAAGAAAAACAATTTTTAAAAAACAATTTTTATTTTGAAAATTA